>CM053586.1:308206434-308257961 GCA_028646515.1 Pseudochirops corinnae | reverse complement strand
TTTAATATCATTTGAGCTAGAAAGCCTTTCATAATTTACAAGGTTATGTTTGTCTATCTTTCTAGCTATCTGTCTATATATCTATCTACATCTTCCTATCTCACGGGGTTCTTGTGAGAATATACACATGTATATACATGTATAGACCAACATATAATTTGATATTACATATATAAATATTTGATGTTATTTGATACTCACAAGAATCTTGTGAGGTAGGTGATTTGCCTAGGGTCACACAGCTAATAAGCATCTAAGGGAAGATTTGAACACAGACCTTTCTGACTCCCAGGCCAGAACTCTATTTGCTATTCCACCTAGGACATAAAAGTAAATTGTGTGCATAGCTGTCTTCACACCTGCTTCACTCCACTCCTGCAGTGAAAATATCCATTGGAATGTAGTTCTTTTCCAGATAATCCTTTCATTTTGGGGCTACCAGAGACTTCTCTTGACTGACTCCTGGGGTGGGCAATGTAATTTGAGTTCTGAGCTGTGCACTCCTTTGGTTCTATACTCTGTCTTTTGCACCTGAGCCACCTTCTCAATGCCTTTGTGACTTCATCAAAGTGGGTACTTCATCCAACAGTTGTCAGTTGCAAGCCATTTAGCCTTGCCCATTCTCTGCAACTTTTGTCCATGTTCTCTCATAACTGGTGAATCCACTCAGTGTGTGTGGGAGCAGCCAGGAGAGTCCTTGAATTCTTCTAAAAACCCGAGGATACTAATGGAGCAAATGGGCTCTCCATAGTTTTTCTCTTATTCTTTTGCTACCGAAGCAGTCCTTAAAAAACAAAACAAAACAAACAAACCAAAAACTATCTATTGATCTATCGATCTGTCTGTCCTTTGATAACACCATTTGAATTCTCAGTGGTGCGAGAGTGATTATCCAGCACCAACCCCCAAATATTTTAGTACCAAAAAAAAAAACCAAGTAAGTTTGCAAAGTATTTTATATTTATTTACATCTATTGCAACAACCCTGTGAAGTAGTTGCTATAGTAATTATTATTGTTGTTCACAATTTACAGATGAGAAAACTGAATCAGAGAGAGATTAAATGAACGATCATGCAAGTAGTAAGTGGTTGAGAATGAACTTGACTCTCATTTTTCCTGAATTCTACCTATTATACCAATGTCCAGGTACTTAGTCCAATCTTCCTGACTGTAGTACCCTCAAAGTACTCTGCATTGGTGCAATAGATCTCGCCCTCAGAGTTTCTTCAACAAATGACTGGAATGTAACTGTTCACCTGGTTATTGTTTAACAGAGATACTCATTGCAAAACTTCAGTTATTATCATCCCTGCTATATAGGAGCCTCTTATAAATTCAGACAGAATATACCCAGGAAAGATTGTTAAGACAGGAGCAAAATTCTCACTTGAGGCAGCCTTTGGTCCTACCTCCATTCTAATTTCCCTATACCTTTTCTGGTTGGCTGAATTTTCAGAGAGAGCATGATTTTCCTCTTGAGTGCATATTACATAGCAAAAGATCACAACTTCTTTGGGTATGCTCTTTGGAGCTATTTTCCAAAGTAATATCCTTGACTTTTGGAAATGAACCCAGCTGATCTTCAGAGAAGAATAATGTAGAACAATGGTCTGACAAACAGCAAGCCCAGTTTGGCCTTCTTTGATGAAGTCCAGCTGGTCTAGGTTTTGTTTTGTCCTCCTGAGTCCCACCCGAGTATTCTGCTTGAGGCCCTACAAGGTTGGTTTTTCTTAGACTCTGACAACCCCCTTTGCTCACATTTCCTACCTAAACCTATCTGACTGAATCAGTGCTAAGTAAGGGAAGCATAGTTTTGGTTGTTGAAGCACAATTGTTATGTCAATTGATCATCTCTAACTCCCCTGACCACTTGGATTAACCTAGCATGCCTTATGTGCTCCACAGATACTGCACCTTTGATCAAAATGATTTGGAGTAATTTTTGCCACCCTTTGTCCAAAGTTAGAGACCTTCTTTCCTTAGATCTAAGAGGTTTTTAGGAACCTAATATAGTTATCCCCTGCATTCTCAGTGGCATCAAACTGATTATCCAGCACCTCCAAATACTTTACTAGTAAGAAAATAAATAAATACCTACTAAGCTCCTGCTGAAACTGAGGGCTATTCAGTCTTCAAGGTGTGTAGAATGGCAAAGATACATTTCACAAAGGCTTTCTGTTAGTAACTTCTTTACTCT
Source organism: Pseudochirops corinnae (assembly GCA_028646515.1). Taxonomy (NCBI): domain Eukaryota; kingdom Metazoa; phylum Chordata; class Mammalia; order Diprotodontia; family Pseudocheiridae; genus Pseudochirops; species Pseudochirops corinnae. The sequence goes on along the minus strand of CM053586.1, from coordinate 308,255,762 downwards.
TGGTTAGTCATCTGTCACTCCTGCAACATCTTTGTGACATATGGCAGTGATGGTTTGAAGTCTTCCTTACCAGTTGATGGTATATTTTACCCTGACACTGGCCCCCTTGCTGTTCCTTGCACAGGACACTCCATTATCCAATTTTGTGCATTTTTTTCTGGCTTTTCCCCATGACTGGAATTCTCTATCTCCTCAATTCAGTCTCCTGGATTCCTTCAAGTCCCTTATAAAATCTCACTTTCTACTACAAACCTTTTCTGATCCCCCTTAATACTATTGATGGGGTGCTTGAGTATCTGTGCTTGAACCCCAGTTTGTAAAATCACATCAGTTTGCAAAATCACATTTCTCCCTAGCCTCAAATCTCCCCAGCCTCAGAGCATAATCTCTGCCCCTTCCCCCTGCTAGCACTCTGCCTAGCACCATTCGTGGAATGTTTATATCCCCTTAGTATAATAACCAGCTGGTACCTATGAATCCTTCACTGGATATCTATAAGTCCCATTATGCACATCCTGGATCCCTCGGTCACTTGGGACATATGTATACTCCCAACATCCATCTTGTCAAACATGACATTGATGGGTAGCAGACTGGGCATTTCTCAGTCAGCCCTGATGGCTAGTTGACTTAGTAATATTTCAAGCCTAAAACCACACCTCCATGCAGCCCCACCCCCCACCCCCCTGCTTTGGGCTATTTCCCAGTGAATTATGGGCAATATGCCTACATGGTGGATGTTAAAAGTACATGTTCCTTTAAGAACTGACCACTCCTTAACTCCTCCCTAATCCCACCCTTACTCACCTACTTAGAATAATTGGCACAGGTTATACTATGGATTAAAAACTTTTATTCTACCCCTTTAAGGTTGCAGGTTCCCTAAGGCCCCCTGCCTTATATATATATATAGCATAACAATAAACTTTTACCAACTTGACTCAGAATGCTTGAGCCTGTGAATTCATTCCAGACTGCCTGCCCAGGGACTCTGGTCATTGGGGTCCCTGAAACACCTATTTCCCTCCCCCTCCATCCCCGCATCATTTATTTATTTATTTAATTGCAGAAATTACTTTTTTATTCTTTGACAGAAGAAAGGTTTCCCAAAGGAGAATCCAAACAATTAAAATATATATAACCATATTCTTTTCCAAAGAGAGAGTTCTTCTAGCCATTTAATGGTTCCAGGGAGAGGTATGGATAAGCAGAGGCCAGTTGAAGACAGCCAATACAATGTACAAAAAGAGAACTAGACTAGGAGTCAGACTGCAATGCTTCTCTTCCCAGCATGGTGACTAATTATTTGTGTGACTTTGAACAAGTTACTTCTTTTTTCTAGGGTCTAGGTTTTCTCATTTGTAAAATGGATCTATAATAGATGACCTCTAAAGTGACTCCTAACTCTGAAATATTACAGTAAAGCTTGATTTTTAATAAATTGCTACAAAGTTTTAAGGAATAAGAGGCAATGTGTACAATGAATGGAGAACTGGCCTGGGAATCAGGAAGACTTGTATTCAGATCTTGCCAAGGACATATACTGGCTGCATGACCATGGGCAAATTCTTTAACCTTTCTGGACTCACAGTCAATTCACTAAGACTGTAAATTATATGAATTCCTGGTATGTAGCAATGGATGTAATTAACCCCCTGGGAGTTCCCTTGCACCAATGAAATCATGGTGATGAGAGATGATAGGTGTTTCAGGGACCCCAATGAGCAGAGGCCCTTGGTGGGCAGTCTGGAATGAATTCACAGGCACCGAAGCACCCCATCACTATTGCCTTCCTTCTATTAATTATCTCTAATTTGTCCAGCATATATCTTGTTTGTATATAATTGCATACATGTTATTTCTTTCTTATATTGTAATTATGGTGGCTATTCACCCCAATCACATATATAATAACATACCACAGCACAATACTCCCTAGTCTCAACTCATACCTGACTATTTTGGTGCTTGAAAGAGTGGTATCTTGACTTGGACAATGTTAACACTGATAGCCTAGAGTACCACCAAAAATAATGATCAGTAATTTTTAAAATTGATTTGTTTATTTACTTTTAGTTTACAAGATTCAGTTTCCAGAGTCCCTTGAGTTTCAAATTTTCTCCCCTCCCTCTTCTCTCCCCCCCCTCCCCCCATGGAAGCATGCAGTCAAGTATAGGATCAGCAAATACTTTCACACTGGACATTAGTCGGGTTGCATAGAAGGGTTGTAACCAATGGAGTGGACAATGGGAAAAAGGAAACAAAACCAAACATGGAAAAGAGTGATAGCATGTAGATTGCTTTAGTCTCCATTTAAACTCGATCAGTAATTTTTGAAAAAAAAAAACCAAAAACCCAGACTTGTAGGTCAATTTATAGATCAATTGATCCCTAAATCTTATAAAGAAGTATCCATGTAAGATCTGAGGATGTCTTGCAAAATCTCTTTGGCTAATGCTCTCACCAAGGGAAATTATGGGAACATTGGTATCTGGTTAATTTTACTCTTCCAAAAGGGCTCTAAGTTCTCTTGAAAATGCCCAAGCTAATAAACCATCTCAATGTGAAGAATATTGTTTTAGCCTAGAAAAATTATAGATAAAGCTTGTACCTACTCCACTTAACCCTCCAGAAACTCTCTTTTCTTTTTTGAAGGGAATTAAGCAAAATGTCTTCTTCTGAGTTTCACCAAAGAACTGAAAAAGGGGAAAAGCCCATTAATTGGGAAACAGCTGAACAAGTTGTGATATATGATTGAATACTACTGGGACATAAGAATTGATGATATTTATGATCTTAGAAAAACATGGAGATCTATATGTTCTTACTGAATTACAATAGGGCTGGTGCGCCTTAGTGCCCACATTTCCTGGCTAGTGCCAATGTCTTTCTATCCCTTGATAGAGAAACTGGAAACAGGAAACACCTGGAAACTTTTTGGGGTCAATTTAACCTCACTTAACTATTCATTGACAATTTCAACAGTAGTTTAATGAACATTATACTTAATAAAAACATCAACTGCAATGCAGAGTTAAAGAAGACAGTTCTTAATACAAATAGGATATTTTCCTACTCTTGGTTAAAGAGAACCAAAGAGATACAGCTGGGAAGACTATGTTGTTATCACTAGGTAAATCAGTCAGCCTTAAGGTATATCTGTTTTCTTCTCCAGCTGTGCCAGTCAGCCTTATGGAGAACAGGACAGCTGTGTGCCATTGGTACTTGACCATGCAGATGTGGTGAATTGTACGTCCAGTAGCCCAGGACACATGAAATGTGCTGTCATCTGTGAAAGGGGATTCATTCTCCAAGCCAGCAGTGGACAGAGACTAAGGCCCATGCGGGTAAGTGAAGTGGTACTTGGGTGGAGAGGCCCACAGAGTCAGCATGACCACAGGATTAATTTCTGGGTGCAGGAATATTTTCATTTTGTTGATTTTCATTTTGAGATTTTTTTTTAAAAAAATCCTATGAAGGAGCAAATAAGGGCCTTCATAAAGAAGGCCTTGACTTTAGAGATGCAAGGTTGTATATATACCATCTGTGGCTCTGAGATAAGAGATTTTACTATTTGAATAAACTGTGAATTTCTTGCCGAGCCTGTGTTACAGTAGGAATGACTGGTATATTCCCATTTCTTAACTTTTTCTTGTTTGATGCTAGGCCCATCCTAGTTTGATTTGGATATGAGAATACCAGAGTAGTTAGAGATGCCAAAGTTTAGATGCTAAGCAGCAGTTCTCTAGTTTGATACCCTTTCTTTTAAAGAGTCTTAAAAAAGAAGAAATTTTCCTTAACCTAGTCTTTCTTACCACTCATGAGAAGCTCCAAATCCATTGGTTTTGGCAGAGGTTGCTTGGTTCACTGTAGCTTTTTGGTTAGATTTCATGAATTCCAGTAATCTGTTTACAAACAATCATTCATTCAATAATCATTTGATTGGCAATTATATGCAATGCACTATCATATTAGGTCAAAGGAAACCATTCTCTACCCTCAAATTAGTGATCCCACATACCTAGAGAAATTATGGGATATCAGGGGTGGAAAATACCTTTCCAGTAAGTGAGGGGGAGCCTACTCTCTCCTACTTTGGAATAGTTCTCATTGTTTGGATGTTTTTCTTTATATCAAGTGCAAATTTGCCTTCATATATCTTCTAATATTTTGTCCTAGTACCCAAACTGTGGCACCAACCAGAACAAGTCTAATTTCTTGGAAACTAATGTTAACACCAAGTGGTGCTGAGGAGCGTGAGGGAGGTCTGTGCTTTCTTAACTCCCCCCACCTAATCATAAAGGAGAGAGCCAAGAGGACTCTGCCTTTGCCCCTTGGGGAACCATTTAGAGACCATACTTTCTCCTTCTAGCCACTCTGCCTTCTCTCTTCTTTCCCTTCTTCAGGATAAAGGAAGCTGGGAAGAGTTTGGTCCCTGAGGCTTGTTACTCCAAATGAGCTCCACTTATAGTTTCTAGAATAATGGAAGCTTAAGTTCTTTAAACTAAGTGGAATGGTGTGAAGTTCCCTTTTAAAATTCTACTTTTGGGTGCTTATAATATTACTGTGAAATGAAGGACAAAGGACTCCTAAAAGAGAGAGTCAGTGTGGAAGACATTAAATGCCAGACTGAAGAGTGTGAATTTCATTTTATTCTAGGGGCGATAAGGAATCGCTGAATATGTTTGAATAGGGGTGTGCTATGGTCATATCTGTGTCTTCAGAGTAATGATCAGTCAGTTTTGTGAAGGGTGGATTGGAGAAGGGAGACACTGGATTAAGGAGACCAGTTTGAAGGCTATTACAATGGTTCAAGTTAGAGGAAAAAGGGGTCTGAAGTAGGGTTCCTATTTTGTGATTGTTTCCAGTATGTGAAAGACATTATCAATGTATAATTGGCAAGACAACAACAGCTGATTGAAAATGAAGGGTAAAGAAGGGAGAGGAGTTGGGAGTGAGTCTGAGGTTGTAATCCTGGCTTACTGGAAGGAGGATGGCACCTCAAGAGAAAAAGGGAAAACCTGGAGCAAGAATAGGTTTGGGAGAAAATGTGATGAGATCCAATTTTGATTTGTTGAACTGAGTGGCCTATAGTAGTTCCAGGTAGAAATGTCCAACAGGTAATGGTTCATATGGAACTTGGGAGCTCAGAACTTTGGTTTAGTAAAGCCTGGATAGAAATACATGGCATAGAAAACCATTATTCTGTGATTTTATAATTAAACAATTCAGAAAGGTGAAACTCTCTTCTGCTATCCCCTAGCTAGTCCTAACTTAGATAAAAGGCTGAACTACTTTGGCAAAACTAGATATAGAAAGATTTTCTTACTGCTGGTGAGTTTTTCCTTTTGTATATAAATGACATTTTTCACAGCATAAGAATGGAGAGGCATTGTAGCATAATAACAGCTGACATTTATATATGCCGTACTTCTGACTTATGCTAGATGTGTGGTCATAGACCAGTCACTCAGTATCCCAGGAAAATCACTAAGACTATAAATTACTAATGAATCAGTAATCTGCATGGACAAAGGGAGTTTCTATATTGACATTTCCCTCTGTCAATAAAATCATAAGTTTGAATTCCCCTCACCCCAAAATAATGAGAAGTGAATATAATAAATTTAATATTGTTATTAAAAGAATACTGATTTAAATAAAAGTTATTAGGAATTCATTGTATAATTATAATTTCAATTTTAATATACTATTAGTGGTGTTATTTTAATATAATCATGAAATATCTTTGTGACATTTAAAGTTAAAACTACCCCTCCTTTGAACTCTTTTGATTATATTTAACATACTGTGCCTTACAGAATAATTACTTATATGTACAGGTCACCTTCCTTACACTATTGCAAGCTCCTTGAGAGCAAGGGCAACATCTAATTAATTTTGCAATTCTCCATGCCCTGGGCATGATGTCTTGTACATAGTATATGATGAATAAATATTTGCCATTTGAATCCAATAACAGAAAGACAGATAAGTTACACAGAAAGGAGAAAAAGAAAAAAGAATGTAGCACAGAACAGAAAAGTCATGAAAAATATAGGGGGAAAAATGGAAGAGCTTATTTCTTGAGAAGTGACTGGAGCTAAGGGAAGTGAAACTGAAAATGTTATATGCCCATTAAAACATCTTAAGAAACTCAGGAAGAAAGTTGCACAGAGTTGAACAAGGTGAATGATGATCTGAGTAACACAGAGAGCTTGACAGATATTCTTACAATGGCAATACAATAATTAAAATGTGGAACAGACTTCCAGGTATAGGAGATAGAGACTACCCAGAAACCGTGATGGTGTTTATCAATGTGGTAGTAGGTCAGAGTCTTCCAGAAGTGAGAGCCACAGTCTGAAAATGATGCTGTGACTTTTGTCAGCCACACAGAGTGGTCTACAAGATATTCTCCAGTTGACTGTCATCCATTTCCTGAAACTGGCAAAGTTGAGGTATTTATAGGGAGGTTTTGGTCAACGATCAGCAGGTGATAAGAATGGTTTCTTTTGAAAATGTATCTATCTGCCCTTGAATTAGACAACTATAGAATCAGATCGGAAGCATCTTATACACAGTGAATCTTGGCTATAAATAAGCACAGTAAGGAGCGATTATGGGGACTTTTGCTAGTCATTATATTTGTGACATTGGTCATATTATGGTTTTATGCTATAAAAGATGGTATAGATGGCAGTCTCTTCTCTATACTTTAGGCCTTTGATGATTCTGATAAACGATATTTTCTCCAGGGGTCTTCTTGTGAAAAAAGGGAATATGGGTGATGGTCAGGATTTTGTGATCAATAATTTTACAGCAAGAAATTGAAATTTCTCCTGTCTTTGAAGATGATGTGGAATGATGAAACAAAAAGAATAGTCATTCATATTAACCAATATTAACTTGGATGGATGAATATCTCTAATGAGTGACCCAAAGATCTGATCTTGAGCTTATAGGGAAGGAGAAAGGAATATGCTAGACACTGGGCTAAGAACTTTTTACACATATTATCTCACAAGATCCTAAAAACAACCTGATAAAGTAGGTACTGCTACTGTTTTCATTTTATAATTGAAGAAATTGAAGCAAACAGATGTTAAATGACTTACCCAGGTTCATGTGACTAGTAAATATCTGAGGGTGAATTTGAACTAAATGTTCCTGACTATACATGAGCACTCTATCCACTGTGCCACCATCTGCTTCTGTACTGTTTGACCTTTTGATCAATGGAATGACCATGCTACTCCCTTGCTCAAGAAACATTAGTATAGTGCCTGGCATGAAATAGGTGCTAAGTGCTTGTTGGTTTTACTTGCCTTTAATATAAAACACTAGCTCCTTTGTTGGGCATTTAAAGCTCTTTACAATCCAGCTTCGTTCTATCTTTTCATTCTAATCCCTTATTACTCTTCTTAACACACTTTACATTCCAATCAAAGAAACCTTTTTGCTATTCCCTGTAAATAACATCTCTTCCCAGTGTGCCTTTGAATAGGCTGTCCCTATGTTTGAGATGCTCTTCCAACTTACCTCTATCTCTTGGAATTCCTTACTCTCTTGAAGGACTAGCTCAAGTGGGATCTCCTTTAAAAGCTTTTTTTTCAGATTAGTTAGACTCTACCTTTCTCCTATTATTTTGCATATATATATATATATATGTTTTATATGTGTACACACATTTTATATGTATGTGTTTTACATATGTATATGTATGTATGCACATATGTTTATGTATGTGTGTATATGTATGTAAATATGTATATATGCATACACATATCTGGAACATATTGTATGTCCCAAAGAGAATGCAATCTCCTTAAGAGCAGGAGTCATTTAATTTTGTTTTGTTTTGGTTTTACTTCCTTAGTGCCTAGCACAGTGCTTGACACATAGTAGTGGCTTGATAAATGCTTGTTGATGAATAGTGACAGAAAAGGAATCCAGAAGCATCTCAAAATTTAAAGATCATTGAATAATATCCATTTACAAATGCAGTAGTGCTAAATGTGAAGTTTTACCCACATTCAAGAGGGAGGACAAATAGCTAGACTAATTTATGAGGAGGTTTTTGTGGATTTCAGTCTCCTTACAATTCACCAGTGTATTATCGAAGCCTAAAAAGGCACTGACTGACCTTAGGCTACTTGGAGAGAAGTTTAGCATCCATTAGCAGAGATGTGATAGTTCCACAGTACTCTACTCTGATCAGAACACAGCTAGCGTGTGGATTCCACGATTCTGCGCCTTTTTTTTTTTTTAAAGTTCTAGATCTGTAAGACAATAAAGTTTCACATATTTTTTACTCTGCACCTTTGCATGACTTCTGTGATTGGTCAAATTGCTGGCTATTGTGCATCTACCAAGGAATATCTAGGGTCGATGTTAAGATGTCTTTATTAATATGTGCAATTTGAGTCAGAGAGCTTGAGACTCCTTGTCTTAGACTTTTGCTAAGCTCGTGGATTGTCCTGATTGTCTTTTTAAATTTTCTGTGTTTAGAAGGAGATTCTGGTCACATGTTCCTCTGGCCTCTGGGACCAATCTATCAATTGTGTCCCCCTTGATTGTGGTGTTCCTGACCAATCACATGTGTACTACGCAAGCTTCTCCTGCCTGGAAGGAACTGCTTTTCTGAAACGTTGTTCTTTCTCCTGTATCTCACCAGCCAAACTTCAAGGTATCATCAATTTGGAATTCATATAAGTATATGATCATCCTGGAATTACAGATACAGAAATTCCTTGCATCTTATTCCTTTGGTGTGCCTTTCTTCATTCCCTGCTACCATTTTCTGTTTTCTTCCTCTTTCCTGCTTCCAAGTCCCTGTTGTACTCTCACTTTACTTTTCTTTGATTGATAGTATTTTAGATCCGCCTTAGTTAGAAGGTTCTATTCTTCCTTGTTTCTTTAAGGTCAAAGTAAATTGGGAATTTTAATTCTTTTTCATGATTTAGCCAATCACTCCACAATGATTATTGTTGAAGGTGTGGTGAAAGTTGACCTAATAAACCCTTCTTTTACGCAGTTAATCCTGTCATAATTAAAATTGAAAGGGGTGCTTTATCTCTAATAAGACAAAATTTGTATTATGCCAAAAAGTTGCACCAATTAGTGTATTCAGGACTAAAACTATTATTTTTTATATTTTGGGGAAACATGAGACATGCCTTCAAATCACCTTTTTAGGACCCATTCAATTAAGTGGAGATATGGGATGGGTGAGCAGAGCTTGAGCAAGGTGAAGAAAAGTTCACTTAGGGTACCGTAACAGCAGGGATAAGGTGGAAGCATGCTATCTGGTAGCTTCCTATTTCACCTAATTATTCCTGCAAAGTAAATGCTTTGTTGTTTTAAACCTAGTCGTTTTTAGGCTTCTGAAGGAATCCAAATGTCAGCACCCTTTATATTTTAATACCCTGTAAATATATGTTTGAAACCTTACCCTAGTTATATCTTTTGAGTAGCATCCTGAAATTAAAGCTTGCTTTTATTTTGTTGTCAATTAGAGTCCTTAAAGAAATCTTATTGGACTTGGTGTTGACTTCCATTATCACCTACTGTAATGGGGTCACTTTATCTCCTGAGGTTGGTCCTCTTTTAATCACTATGGATTTTTCCAGCTTTCTATTTGAACTTCTCTTTTTTATGTTTTCTGGAGTTAGGAATAAACCAGTGGTTGACTTGCCTTGAGGATGGTCTCTGGTCCCTCCCAGAAGCTTACTGCAAATTAGAGTGTGATATACCCCCAGTTATACCTAATGCCAACCTACTAGTGCCTCGCTGCCTCCAAGGAAACCATGATGTGGGGTCCATATGCCGATACCAATGTGAACCTGGATACTATGTGGCAGAAGGTACAGAAAGCAAGCCCAGGAAGTAAGTCGTCCTTATTATCAGCAATTGTTCTTGTTCTCACATTTTATTCTATTGTTTCTATTCATAAGATTTTAAACCATAATTTTAGAAGAGAATAATTGAGGACCATCAGCTTTTTCCTGGTTGTTTACTACTACATAAAGTGATGCTATAAATATTTTGTTGTACCTGAGGCCTTTCTTTTTGTTTTTGTCAATGACCTCTTGGATATATATGTCTAGCAATGGAATTTATGGGTTAAGTTGTATGGACATTTTGGTAAATATTTTATATATTGTCAAATTATTTCCTAAAATGGATGGACCAGTCTACTTGCCTCTCCACAACTTCTTGAACATTGAATGCCTCCCTTTTGACAATTGGTTGAGTTTTAGGTTGAAACCTCATTTATTTCTCATTTTAGTATTAATATGCCACGTTCTTTCATAGAGACTAGGGAATAGAAACTAGAACGGTTACTGGTATTAGGAATTCCCCAATGAAAAAAAAACAACTCCTTCTACCAATGTAGGTTGACATCTTCTCTGTATCTTATAATCTTAGAAAGTTGCCTAGAATATTTAGAAGTTACATATACTTAGAGTAATTAGTAGTGGTTTGTCTAGGATGATAGGCTATTGTGTATCAGAGGTGACTTTTGAATCCAGATCTTACTGACTCTGTCACTAGCTCTGTATCACTAACCCCATGCTGCCTTTATTTCTTTTTTAATATAGTTGTTAATAGTTTGTACATCTTTTGAGAACTGCTTTCCCCCCATACTTCCCTCACTTTAATATTGGGGAATGGCTTTTGTTTTTAGACATTTTTGTTAGTTGCTTATTTATCTTAGATAATAGATCCTCACAAAGATATTTGATAGAAAGATTTTCCCCCCAGTCAACCATGTCCTTTCTCTGCCTAACTGTTTTAATTTTTTATGCAGAAACTTTTAATTTTCATGTAATCAAAAGTATTTATTTTTTCGTGACTGCCTTTATTCTCTATTTGCTAGAGATTTATTTCCTCATCACAGTAGTGAAAGGCACATGATCTAATTCTCTTCTGTTTTGTTTATGGCATGTCCTTAATATTCAGGGAATCTATTCGTTTTGAGAGTATTCTGGCATATGGTGTAAGATGTTGGTGATTTCTGCCAGACTACTTTATAATAGTCTCAGAAATTCTTGTGAAATAAGGAGGGTTTTTCCCCTTAGGTAATTTATGTTTTCAGGTTTATTAAACACTTAAATTACTGAGTTTATTAGACACTAATTTGTTTCTTAGTCTTTTTCCTCTAGCCTGTTACATTGATATTTTTAAATTCTCATGAAATAATCTTGATAGCTGATACAATTTGAGGTGTACCAATGACATTCTGCTTTTATTCCTTTTTTTCTATTACATTCCTCCAAATTCTAGATCATTTTATTGCTCCACAGGAATTTTGTGATTATTTTGCTTAGCTCAATGAAAGTTTCCTCTTGGTAGTTTGATTTATACTAAATCTGTAATTAATTTCGGAGATATTGTCATTTTGATTATATTGGCACAGTCTAGCCACGAGCACTGAATATTTCTCCAGTTACTTAAATCATTCTTTGTTTCCTTAAGTGATTGTAATTATATTTCTTCATGTATTGAGTTTGCTTTGCTAGATTGACACTCAGATATATTATATTTTTTGTAGTTATTTTAAATGGCATTTCCTATTTGATTATTTCTTTCTGGAATTTATAATTGCTATCTATGGAAACATTCATTTTTATGAGTTCGTAACTTGATACTTATTTGAATTTATTTATTTTTAGTAATTACTGTCTTCATTGATTTACTAGGATTTTTTAAAGTAAACCTTCATGTCATCAGCAAACAGGAATAATTTTATTTTATTCTTTACTTATCTTTGTGGATTTAATTTCTTTCTCTTATCTCATTGCTATTGATAGCATCTCCAGAAGCATTTCATGTTACATTAGGGAAATATAAATTTTCCCTAAGTAAAAATGCTTTACTCCTAAGTTTATTGGGAATGGCTCTAGTATTTCTCTATTACATATAATGCTATCTTTTTGTTTTAGATGGATACTTTTACCATTTTTTTAAAAAATGGAGCTATATTTATGTCATCAGTTAGTGTTGTACTTTGTCAAAGACTTGTCTGTATCTATTAATAAAATCATGTGGTTTGGTTTGGGTTTTTTATATGGTTATAGTAGGTTAAATTATCCCAATTTTACAGAGGAAGAAACTGAAGCTCTGATAGGTTGTGACCTGCCCACTCTCACACGGTTAACAAGTGGCAAAGTTAGGATTTGATTCCAGATCTTACAACTCCAAGTCTAGGGCTCTTTGGCTTCAGCTTTTGATTTCTTTATATTTTTCAGGAGACAGTCTAGCACAGCATAAAGAACAGTAGGTCTGTAATCAAGAAGACCTAGATTTGATTCCCTCTGCATACATTTACTAGCTGTGTGGCCCTGGGCACTTAAGTCACTTAACTTTTCTAAGCCTCAGTTTTCTGACTTGTAAAATGGGAGTAAATATAACATCTAATTCCTAGAGTTGATGTGAGGATCACTTGCTTCTCTCAACCTTTGTAATGTGAGGTAGTTGTAAACTCTGGTTTAGAGAATATATGAGTAAAGAGCTATGAGAAACTTAAAGCACTATATCATAGCTATTTTTCTTCAAGACTCAATATAGAGATTATCTGCTCTTTCTGAACTCTCCAATCATCCAAAATTTTAGTGTCCTCTCTCAACAGATGTTTTTAGAGTTCATTGTCTTATCCCTTCTTTGCCTCCTTTACTCCTTGTCTTGTATGCGATTTATTTTTATGCATATTTCTAATCCTCGAACCTCCCCCTGCCCCAAGGAAAGTTCCTTGTGGTCCAGGGCTATTTGGTTTTTGAGGAGTCTCCACAGTCTAGCATACTTCCTGATTCATGATAGGAATTTAATAAATGTTTGTTCAATTAAACTCTCCCACCTCCCAGTTCTGAACGTAACCAAATTCTCAGTATCATCATTCTGTTATCCTTTACTTTGGTTCTAGAAGGGAATTAGGAATGATCCTTTTTCAACTTGGAAGGAAAAAGAGTATCCTCCTAGCTCCATTTTTGACATTTTTTGCTGTCTTTATAAAGGACCACTCTCTCTGCTTTCAGTGACATTGTCAGTCATAATTACTGGTAGGAAAAGAAATACATTTAAGTTTACTTAGCTAAAGAGTATATAATATAAGAATATTATAAATCATCTTATTATATATTCTTATAATATAAGAATAATAAAGGTATATAATATAAGAACATAAATGTGTCAGTAAATATGCCCCAGGGAACCAGTTGCAGGAATGTTCAGTGGCTTTGCCTTATTCCTTGAATAAATACATGAATGAATAAAAAAAAAGCCACTTAGCAATATTTACTTTGATTTAGGCACAATGCTAAGTGCAGAAGATACAAATATAAAAAAGCAGGATAGCCTTTGCCTTCAAAGAGCTAACATTCTAATAGGGAGAGACTATATACGTAAAAAGAATGAAAATCAGGGGTTGTTTTGGAAGTCATAGCAGTAAGTGGAATCACAGAGCACATGATTAATGGTCTAGGAATAGTTGTGTTGTTTTGCATATCATTTCCAGAGGAGTGGTGGTGAGAGGGCAAGAGGGTAAAGCAATAAGGGAATAAGGATTTATTTGGCATTTACTCTGTGCCAGACACTGTGCTAAGTGGTTTTAAAATATTATCTCATTAAAAACTCTGAGAGGTGGGTGCTGTTATTATCCCCATTTTAAAGGTGAAGAAACGGAGGCAAACAGAAGTTAAATGACTTGCCTAGGATCACACAACTAGTAAATGTCTGAGGTTGAATTTAGACTCAGGTCTTCTTGACTCCAATCCCAGCACTCTATCCACCATGCCTCCTACCACCTAGGAGAGGTTGCAGCAGCATAAGATTGAGATGGTAAGAGATCAGGAGTCCATGATTAGGCTAGGCATGGAGAACCTTCATCATTCAAGAACCATCGGTCAGTATAGATATGGAGAACTTTCACCAGTCCTAAGCTCAAGATTAGGGCAGATAATAGAGAACACTAACCAATCAAGAACCCAGGACCAGGGTAGAGGTGGAAAACTCTCACCAATAAGCAGTCCAAGACCTTAGGAGAAGGCCCAGAGTGTCCAGTCTGAGTTGGAGGCCAGGATGAGGAGGTATGATGGCATGAACAAGGTCAGTTCCTTGATAGATATATGTCTAGAATCAAAGAATCTCTGATTTCAGAAGTCTCAGAAAAATCCAATGACCTGTTGAATGATTTCAACTATAGATCTTCTAGACAGCTCAAACTAAGCATGTCCAAAAATAGCTCACCCCTCCCAAACCCATCTCTCTTTTTATGATCCATATTTTTTGTCAAAAGCACTACTGTTCTTTCCAATCATCCAGATTTGCAGTGATATCACCAGTGACTCCTTCCTATCCTTCAGTTCCTGTCCTCCATCCAATCAGTTGTCAAGTCTTATCAATTCTACTTCCTTACCATCTTTCACATCTGTTCCCTTCTCTCCAGAACTCAGCCACTACCCCATTGCAGGCCCTCATCATCTCTTGCTTGACCTATTGTTGGAATCTTTTAATTGGTCTCACTTCTTCCATTCTCTGCTTTCTCTAATTCATCCTCCACGAAGCTGGAAAGTTGATATTCCAAAATCAGAGGTCTGATCATATTGTTCTCCTGCATAAAAAGCTCCAGTGGATCCCAACTGACTATAGAATCAAATACAAACTCTTCTCCTTGGCATTTAAAGCCCCTTTACAGTTTGGTTCCAATCTATCTTTATAGATTGAGTTCAAGTTACCTCTATTCTTAAACTCTAAACTCCAAATTCCAGTTCAACTGACCTACTCTAAACTCTAAATTCCTGTTCAACTGACCTACTTAACTCGCTGTCTCCCCTGCATGGCCTTCTATTCACCATCCTTTTGCACATACTATCCCCCTTGCAATCTCAGAATCCAAACTTTCCTTATCTTCACCTCCTAGATTTCAGTGTTTCTTTTAAGGCTCAATTCAGGTATGTATACACACACACACACACACACACACACACACACAGAGCCTATACTATCTATTCTCAGGCAGTTTACAAGTTAAAAAATTACTTCTCCTATGTCACAGGTTGGCACCTCTCAATTATTTTTCTATTTTTTCCATTACTTTTCACCCACTCACAAACACCACATCAGATATTGACCTCCACCAGTGTGTGGCAGAGAATGATTTCAGGGGAGAGAAGGGTCAACAGGGTAGAATACTGCCTTGGACAAGGAGATTGTTATTGGAACTTTGGGTCCTTTCCTAAGCAATGGGTTTAGAATTCTGGAATTGCCATTCACGTGAGCAAATGAGCACAGGCAGGGGCGGGGAGGGTGGCATGTCTTGTCCTTAGTTCTCAGACATTTGTTTTTCCCACCACAAGGCCAGGGCATGTGAGGGCCATTTGTTGATACAGCTTTGCTGGCTGAGAAAGTGGGTGCTTGAATCACTCTGTCAGCCTCAAATTTGGATTAAACATTTACATTTGCAAGCACCCTGCTGAGGAGAGATCAAATTATTTACTATACACTGTGTAAACTGATTAAATCTTGGTTTACTCCCGTTTACATAGCAGGCCATGGATTAGGTAATCAGAAGCTTGGAAGTTGGGTGTAAATCACTGTCACAAGCTGTTTAGGTTTACCTTATGAACTATGTAAGCCTCATTCCTTTGTCAATGTGGCGATTCTAGGGCTTTAGAAATGGAGCCTTAAAGGTCCCTCTGGACATCTAAGTACAAGAAATGAAACTAAGCAAGCCCAGGAGAATGAATACAATTCATATTGTGGAGCTCAAAGCTTCTGCTACTCTTTTTTTCTTAAAATAAAAGTCATAGCTATAGTCATGTCTTCCAAGAACAAATATCACAGACTCACAATATTTTGGAGCTGGAAAGGACCTTAGAGGCAGGCTAGTTCAAACTGTACTTTAATCAGGCAAGTAGCCATCTAGTTTTTGTTTGAAAACTTCCAGTGAGGAAAAACCCACTACATCTATAATTATTCCACATACTGAGCCTAAATCTTTCCTTTTTTCCTCTCCAGCTGTTAGACTTTCCCTCAGTACCACCACTCTGCTTATTTATGTGTTGTCTTCCACTTAGAATGTAAGCTTCTTGAGGGCAGGGACCATTTTTGCCTTTCCTTATATCCTCAGTGCTTAACACAGGCCCTGGCACATAGTAGCCACTTGGTAACTGAAAATTGACTAAATCTATTTTTGGTCAGCTTCTACCTACTGCTTCTAGTTCTTTCCTTATGGATTAAGTGGAGTTAAGTCTAATTTGTTTTTAGACAACAGCCTGTTTTCTGGCCTGCTTCTTCTCACATCCAACAAAGAATAATAGATGATTTTTTTTAAAGGTACAGGATTCAGCTCCCTCTAAGATCTTATTTCTGAGCCTTGTTGCTTCAGAGCACCTAAACGCATTCTTTCTAAGTGAGATATATATATATATATATATATATATATATATATATATATATATACATGCATTTGAAGTATGCACACATGTATATGTATGTATATGTGTGTGTGTATGTGTGTATGTGTGTGTGTGTGTGTGTGTGTGTGTGTGTGTACATTCTTCATCAACCATAGGTATCCCACAAGGCTCTGCCCTGGGCCCTCTTCAAATCTCCCTCTGTACCTCTATACCATTTTGATGATTTCATCACCTCCCACAGATTTAATTATCATCTCTATGTTCATGTTTCTCAAATCTACTTTTCCTGCCTCAACCTCTCTGTCGACCTCTAGTCTCATATCTGCAACTGTCCCAGACATCTTAAATTGGATGTTCAGGAGACATCTTAAATTGAACATGTCCAAAACTGAACTCTTCATCTTTCATCCTCAACTCTCCTTTCTTCCAAAATTCCTTATTACTCTTGAGGGCATCACTATCCTCCCAGTTCCCCAGGCTCACAACCTGGGTGTCATCCTCAACTTCTTCAACTTCTCCTTACTCCCCAAATTTAATCTGTTGCCAAGGTCTGTCAGTTTTACCTTTGCAATATCTCTCATATTTGCCCCTTCTCTCCTCTGATGCTGCCACCAACCTGATAAAGGCTCTCATCACCTTCAGCTTCGACTATTGCAAAAGCCTGCTGTCAGCTCTGCCTGCCTCAAGTCTCTCTCTATTCCAATCCATCTCTTACTAAGCCATCACAGTGATTTTCCTAAAGTACAGGTCTGACCATGCCAATCACTACATGATAAACCCCAATAGTTCCCTATTCCCTCCAGGATCAAATACAAAATTCTCTGACTTTCAAAGTCCTTCATAACCAACCCCTTTTTGATCTTCTCTGACCTTTCCTCTTACACTTACTTCTGGACATGTACTTTTTGATCCCATAAAACCAACTTCCCCGCTGTTCCACAGATAAGATACTCCATCTCTCACCTCTAGTATCCCTTACATCAGAATTCTCTGTCTCTGTCTCTGTCTCTGTCTCTCTGTCTCTCTCTTTCTCTCTCTCCCTCTCCCCATCTCTGCCTCCTGGTTTCCCTGGTTTCCTTTAAGTCCCAATTAAAATTCCACCTTCTACAAGAAGCCTTTCCCAAAACTCTTAATTCTATTGCCTTTCTTCTTTTAATTATTTTCTATTCATTCTATATAGAGCTTGTTTGTACATATTTGTTTGCTTGTTATCTTTGCCATTAGATTGTGATCTCCTTAAGGGAAAGGGACAGTTTTATGACTCTTATGACTGTATCTCCAGTGCTTAGCACATAAGTGCTTAATAAAAAGAACAGTACATAGCACGTAGGTGCTTAATAAATGCTTATTGAATGATTATTCATGTATGTATGGAAGGAAACAAGCATTCATTAAACCTCCATTATGAACCAGGCATTGTTCTAGATACTTCAAAAATATTATCTCATACAATCTTCACAACAACCCTGGAAATTAAGTGCTATTATCATTCCTATTTTCCAGTTGAGAAAATTGGGAAATATCCATCTTCATGCATGTATGTATATATATATATATATATATATATATATATATATATATATATATATACGTATATAAACACACACACATATATATATATTCATATATGTATGTGTATTTATACATATGTATCTCTTCTGTCAATTCATAGTATATAAGATCTAGAAGGCACCTCAGTGATCGTTTAGTCCAACCCATGCCTAAAAGAGGATCCCTTTTACTACACCTGACAAGGAATCTGTCTATCTTTGCTTGAAGACCCTCAATGATCCCATGTCATTAGGAGAGCTGTAATTAGGAAGTTTTTCCTCACATTCTTCATATTTCCTCACACAGCCTTTCTTTACAATCGTCTCCTATTTCTCTTTCTTCTTATCTCTGAGGTTTAGCAGAAATCAAAAGTGGAAGGCATGACCTGGATGCCCTCTTTCAACATCATCACGATCTTCTAGATCAGAGCTCCTTGATCTGAGATCCACAGATCACTAAGGGATCTGTGGATACATTTCATGTGGTCCATGAACTTGGAGGGGTAAAATATATCTTTATTTTTAATTATTTCAAACTGAAATTTGACATTTCCTTTAATTCTATAAAAAACATTATTCTGAGAAACAGTTTTTAGGTTTCAATGACTGATTCCTAATGTTTCCTTTGACTCAAAAATGGCTAAAAACACTTAGTCTATATGATTTTCAATTTATTAATATACTTTCTAAAATTTGTCAGGCAGATACTAATTCAGAATATTGTATTTTTTTTTACTCACTTGCTCACTCCATATTCCTTATGTTCTTTAACCTGAGTTACAACTATACTATACAGGGAGAGCAGGGGTAGAAATTCTTCTTCCCCAAGTTAGGAATGATAAGGACTCTGCTCATTCTACTTTTCCCAGCCTACAGGCTCCAATTTTCTAATTCATTAATTATTCATTAAAAAATAAAAAAAAACATTTATTGACTACACATTATATAATTAAAACACCTTTGCATTGGTCCTCCTCAAAAATAAAGGATAAATATCAACAACGATATAACCACCATTATGCTAGGTATTGAAACAGAGATGAATTCTAGTTCTGGCTTTGCAAGTGACTTTTGATTAAGCAAACTTTGGAAAGTCACTTAATTCTATAATTCTATACTCGGACTAGGTGATATCTAGTCCTGTTTTTTTAAGTTTGATGGACAATGATACCTGTTTCTTGTCTTAAAGGAGAAAGTGTGATACAGTGAAAAGAAACTTGTATGTGAATTCAGGGGCATCTTCGCTCAAATCCTGACTTTGATATTTATGAGCTGTACAACATTGAGCAGGCCACTTAAATTTTCTGAACCCCAATTTCTACATATGTAAGATGAAGGTAATAATACATGCACTACTTACCCCAGAGGGTTGTTGTCAGGAAAGGTTTTAACGTGCTATGTTATGATGAACTATTTAATATTAGAAAACATGAGTCAAATGAATAACAATAACTTCTCCTACTCCTTCTTTTTCTTTCTTTCTTTCTTTCTTTCTTTCTTTCTTTCTTTCTTTCTTTCTTTCTTTCTTCTTCTTCTTCTTCTTCTTCTTCTTCTTCTTCTTCTTCTTCTTCTTCTTCTTCTTCTTCTTCTTCTCCTCCCCCTCCTCCTTCTTTTCCTTCTCCTCCTCTTCCTCCTTCTCCTCCTCCTCTTCCTCCTTCTCCTTCTTTACCTCTCCATCTCCCCCTTTCTCCCCCTCTCTCCTCCCTCCATTCCTCCTTCCCACACCCCAAGCTGGGGAGTAATATGATCAGAATTATGCATTAGGAAGATTAAATTTGGTTGAAGTTATATATGATGTTTGGCATACAGGTTGGACCTGTGATTTAATTGGTATAGGGGGACCCAGAATAGAGAAACTCCTTATGAACACAGTTTAGCACTGTCTCTGTAATTTTATATTTTATTTTAAAAATGTGTAATAATCTACTGTTCTATCTTTTTTCTTATGTTCTGAATATATAGCAGTTGTTTCAAGTTTAGAGGGATTAAAACTAAGAGACCATTACAATAAAGTGAACGTTTCTGCTAAATAAAGTAATGGCACTTAGTCATAACTGTGTACTGAAGTTTGTAGCAAAAGCAGATGGAGATTGGGTGAAAGGAAGGCATTTAGGAAGCTAAGCCAAGTTTCTGCCTCTGTTTGGAAGTATGTTGGAAAACAGATCTTGGTCATTTGTTCAGGGATAAAATGTAAAATAACAATAATTTAAATTTCTATAGCAATCTAAGACTTATAAAGATGCAGCATGGTATTGTGATAGAGAATTGGACTCCAACTCATAAAGATGTAGGTTCAAATCTCATCTCTGATACATACTAACTGTAATCTTGGGCAAGTCACTTAACCTCATGGGGTCCCCAGGCACCTTTCTACTTGCTGTAAATTAAGAATGGGATCATTGCTCTGAACAGGTAGAGTTTCCACAATATGTATCTCCCCACACTAGGAAATTACAGGTTTAGATGCCTTCCTCACAATTCTTCAAGGTTTGTCCTGTGAATATTTGCCTCATTTTATAGCTAAGAAAACTGAGTTACAAAGAAGTAAATTGCCAGAAGTTCTGGGACTTGAATCCATATTTTATAATTTCAATTCTAGCTCTTTTCTGTTATACTATGTTGCTGTTAAAAGGAGGTAAAAAGTGACTTTCTAAGGTAAGGGAAAAAACAAAGCACTGAACTACCAAATAGGGGGAATCTTAGCACTCTTCCAAAGTGGTAGAGAACTAAGTGCTGAGGACTTCAGCCAGGAGAATCCTCATGAAAGGAACTTTTATCTTAAAACCCAACTGATAAATACATGCACCATGGAAAGAGCACTAGATTTGACAATAGAGGATTTGAGTTCAGTCTTTTCTCTGCCACTGACCTGTGGGAATTTGGTCAAATCATTTAACCTCTTAGGGTTTCAGTTTTCTCATTTGTAAAATGTGGGGCTTTGAACTAGATGACATCTATTGTCCCTTCCATCTCCCAATCAGTGATCTATATGTAAATACTAATGAGTAAAGCAAAGGTAGACCTGTGTTATGAGGTGGTAAGGACCTAATTCCAACTGTTTGAATAGATAAGTGAGCTGGGTAGGGCATGAAGGAGTTGGCCATTCTTGGAAGGGATGTGTACTTTGGTTTTGGAGTCTTCCAGAAAATACAGCATGGACAGAATGGTGACGGTAGTTCTCCAAAAATATGTGTCCTATGGGAATAAGTCAATCAGCAGGATTTTGTGACCTACAGTAGGTTTAAGCTTTTATATAGACACCCAAATGAGAGAAGGAAATTCCTTCGGGTCTAGTGAATGTTATAAATCAATTAGATGCCAAATACAACTGGACTCAGAATGTGATGTCTTTCTAAGGCTTATTGATTTGCAATAATAAAGTATAAACAAGCCTATAACTTTGAATATTCAGAAGAATCAATACACCACCCAGGAATCTAGGGATAAATGGAAATCATCCTTAAAGTTGTTGCTCCATTTCTCCATATGATCCTTATTAACATACTCAGTCTTGTTCATCACCCTTCTGTCCATTCATTAGCATAACTTCTTAACTGAACTTTAACAAATGTATTTGGCTTATACTTTGACAAAGGATATCCTATTTTGACCTTTTTCAGCTTTTCTGTTCATTTCCTTGTTTCTTTCCCCTGCTATAGTTACCTTTTTCTCGTTGGCTTTTATCTTTTTGTCAGAGGGCAAATTCAGTAAGCTTACTTTGCCTAGCTTTCTTCTTGTTTCTGCTGATTGCTACACAATTAAATTAATTTCAGAATTATTCTGCGTTTTCCAGCTCACTAAAATGGGTCTCTCTGCAGCAATTTATTTAGTTAGGTTGCTACCTACGAGGTGTTGTCACATTTTATAACAACTTCCTCTAGGCTAATTAGCAGCAGTAACAGCTGTTCTCCTTGACTTTCCCCACTGTATTAGTTATTTCAAAGTATATGTGTCTGAGAATGTTGTAGAAAAGAAGACAAATTCATATAGAGACTGTCCTTCATCTTGCATGGTGGCTACTTGATTAGGCACCTTGAAGGTCTAAGTTCCAGGCAGCTGTCACTGATGCCCTTCTACAAGCATTTATTGACTAGGCGTTTTGTGTAAGGTATTGTGGTAGCTGCTTCGGGATACACAGATGGAAAAAAATTAAAAAAAAAAAAACAGTCCCTGCTTTTAAATGACATTCTTGTTTAGAAGTTTTACACCAATAATAAAGACAAAAATATGGCAATTCCCACATGGATCTGTGATCTCATTGATTTGGGCATTCCTTCAGCTGTGCAGGTTACAAGCCATCCCTGTATACTACTTCTTATTTTTTTGATGATTCTTATCCTGTCCTCCTCTATGTTGGCCACAGGCAGTCCACTCAACAGGTTTAAGTGCTTCCTTTGTCCTGAATTTATAAAGATACCAATGTAGCTCTCTGTCTCCAGTGACTCTCCTTAGTCCTCTGGATTCCGTTTAGGAAACCACAAAGCATCATTAATGACACCAGGTTTCTCCTAGAAACAAAGGAAATCTTGTATTTTTATTGTCAAAATTGTACCTGTGTTGTGGTGTGGCAATGGCATGGGTAGGTACAATAATCTCCAAAGAACTGAAATGAATACCTCAAGTGGGCAAAGAATATGAACTCAAAAGAAGAACTGCTAACAATTAATAACCAGATTAGAAAAAAAATATGCTCCAAGTCACTAGTAATAGAAATATAAATTGGAAACATTCCTGAGATTTCACTGCACATCCAGCAAATTAGCAAGAAGGCAGAAGATGGGAACAGTTAATGTTGACATGTCATAGAAAGAAAGGTACACTAATACATTGTTGGTGGAGCTGTTAATAGGTACAAACATTTTGGAAAGCAATTTGGAATTATATAAAGAGAGTGATTAAATGGTCTATACCCTTTGACCCAGATATTTCACTGCTAGGGATATACCCTAAGGATGTCAGTACAAAAAAGAAAGGCTCCATATACAACAAAATATTTATAAAAGCTCCTTTTTTTGTGGTGACAAAGAATTAAGAACAAAGTACATGCCTATTGATTAGCTAAACAAATTGTGGTACATAAATGTTATGGAATATTACTGTGTTGTAAGAAATAACAAATATAATGAACACAGAGAAGCAAACAGACATAAACCAAACCAAGAAAACAATATATACAATGCCTACAGTGATATAAATGGAAAGAACAACAATTAGAAAACATTTGAAACCAAATGTTGTGAAATTATAATGACCAAGGTTTGCCCCAAAGAAGACAGATGGGGAAATCTCTCTCTGCCCTTCTTTGTATAGGGTGGGAGTCCACAGCTACAGAATGCTGCATATAACATCAAACATTTTTGATGTGATCGTTAGGTTTTTTTCCCTCTCTTTTTTGTTCTTTTTTAAAATAAAAGATGGCTCTTGGCAAAGAGGAGGGGGAAGGAGAGGATAAAGGAGGAAGTGAAAGAAATATAAACACAAAAGGTATCAATAAAAAAGAAATATTATAAAGAAAATGAATGTCATAGAGGGAGCCATGGGGAAAAAAAAATTAAGAATGATTAAATTCATGGGAAAGATCAAATGCAGTGCCATGTGAGGCTCAAGGAAGGACCTATAACATCTAGTTGTCATATTAGCAATGGCATCATTAACTAGGTGGTACCTAAGTTGGAGCATGAAGGGAAAATGGGATTTCTTCAGACAAAGATGAGGGTGTGTGTGTGTGTGTGTGTGTGTGTGTATGTATGTGTTGGCACAGCAACATCAATTCCAGGGATAGGGGATCTCTTGCACAGTGTATAAGGGTTGGGGGGGGGTGGACAGGGAGAAGAAAGGCTCTACTACTAAGAATCTATATGACCTAGGGCAAGTAATTCCATCTGTCAGGACCTATCTCAGTTTCTTCATTCATAAAAAGAAATGATTAAACCAGTTTAATACCTTATAATTCCACATTTAAATTTGACTTGAAGTCATGTGACATAGTGGTAGAGAGAGCTAGTCTTCTGAATCAGGAAGTCCTAGATTAAAGTCTCATGTTAAAGACACATAGTGGTTGTGTCGCTATGAAAAAGTTCCTTAACCTCTCAATGCTCTGTCCTCCTCTTTCTAAAACTCTAAGTTTCAGAGAAATCAGTGACCATTGGTAGAAGGAGTTACCTGATCTGGGCATTCCCTAAGTCATTGAAATCATAGGTCTGGCTCCTAAACTTCTGTTCTAAATCACAAAAATTACAGAGAAAATATATTATAAGACAATCAGTACTCCACACCAATAACATAAGCTTATAAAGAACTTACAAAGGATCCCTTCCTAAGGCCTTAAGGAAGCCTTAATCAATCTCCAGTGGTTCTGGGCCTCATTCTTCTGAATGACAATGATGGTTTCATTCTCTTTCTCTTTGGAGGTTGTAACCCACTCACTTCTAAGGAAAATAAATGACCCTTGAAACCTGCATAATCAGAGATTTCCAAAGCCTGGCTAAGTAGAATGACTGTTAATGGTAGATCTAAAGGTTATATAGGAGGATCATCAATGGGACCTTAGAAACCATTTAGTCCTACGTCTTCATCCTACAGATAAATGAGGCTGGGAAAACTGAAGTGACTTGGCCAAGGTCTCACAGGTAGGAAGGGGTGGCACCAAGACATGAACCTTGGACTTCTGATACCAAATCCAACCTTTTTTCTATGGGAACATATTTTCTCCACTTTTAATCAAGAGCTACTCTTTCTAGGATCCTACAGAAAATCATCATCACTCAGTGTGAGGGGTGCTTCAAGTGCTTTACTATCCAAAAGTTTCCTCTCCAGTCAATCAACAAATGAGCATTTATTAAGTGCTTATTGTGTGCCAGACAAAGTTCTAAAGTGCTAGAGATACAAAGAGAAACAAACACACAGTCCCTACCTCAAGGAACTCACATTCCAATGAGGGGGGAAAAGCACCACGCAAACAAGTACATACAAGGTATATATGTGTGTTTGTGTGTGTATGTGTGTGCAATGTATATATATATATATGCATATATATATGTTTTAATGTATGTATATATATAAAGAGAGAGAGTAGATAGAAAGTAATCTCAGAGAAAAGGGGGAATGAAGGTATGGGATCTAAGAGGCAGAAGCAAGGAGGAAGAGTATGCCAGGCATGAGGGAGAGCAGGTAAAAAGGCACGGGGTCAAGAAATAGTGTGTCACATGTAAGGAAGGCCAGTGTCATGGAATCATAGAGTATGTGGAGAGTAATAAAATATAGCAAGACTGGAAAAGTAAGAAAGGCTCATATTTTAAGAGGCTTTCAATGCCAAGCAGAATATTTTGCATTTGATCCTGAAGATCAAGATACTTGATTCAAGACACCTTCAGACTGGCCATTGCCTTGAGGATCTCTTTAGCTGGTATATGATAGAGAATACTCCTCCAGCTGTTTGCCTGTTTGGCCAGAGCTATAGTCCCTACATTCTTTTCACTACCTGGTTTCCCTTGACCGTGCCTCAGAAAAACAACATTGAAGCTGGCAGACTAGAGCTGGTATTCAAGGTGGGAGTTGCCCAGGATCAGCCACCAGAAGCAAAAAAAAAAAAAATACATTTTACTTGCCTATAAAGCAGACACAAACACACATCAAAAACAGAGTTCATAAAAATCCCCTAAAACTTCTCTCCCCCTCCTCAACTCAGACTCCAACTGTCTGCTCCCCCTAATTTTGCCTTCTACTGACCAATTGTTCCAAGTACTACAGTGGATTCAAGTAGACCATGAAAGAGGAAGAAAGGTGGATGTGGGGAAAATGAGATGGAAATGAAACAGTCAGCGAGATGGATCTGGAAATACTTCAAAAAACTTGCAGTGGGCAAATGAGGACAAGCTAGTCTGGAAGCAAAAAGGATGGGGGCATGAAATGAACAACATTACACAGATGTTGAGACTGCTTCACTCTTCTCAAACTGTAGTTTAAGCCTCTAGGACTTTCTTCCTCTCAATCAAATAAAAAACAAAAACAAAACCCACCCACTTGATCTTTCTATCCCAGTTAAGTATTGTCCTATCTCTTCTTCCTTTTGTAGCTAAACTCCTTGAAAAGGCCATCTGCAATAGCTGTCTCCATTTGTTTTCCTTCTAGTCTCTTCTTAGTCCTTTATAATTTGGCTTCTGACCTTATCATTTCACTTGAGACTACTCTCTCCAAAGTTACCAATGATCTCTTAGTTGCCAAATTCAATGGGCTTTTCTCCGTCCTCATTCTCCTTGATGTCTCTGCAGTCTTTGATCTTGCTGATCATTCTCTTCTCTTTGATGCTCTCTTCTCTCTAGGTTTT
Source organism: Pseudochirops corinnae (assembly GCA_028646515.1). Taxonomy (NCBI): domain Eukaryota; kingdom Metazoa; phylum Chordata; class Mammalia; order Diprotodontia; family Pseudocheiridae; genus Pseudochirops; species Pseudochirops corinnae. Next base: position 308,229,468 of record CM053586.1, on the reverse strand, counting down.
TGGGGCACCCCTCTCTCCTGGTTCTTCTGTTATAACTATCCTTTTATCTCCTTTGCAGGATTCTCACCCAGATCTCTCCCTCTTAACTGTAGCTGTCTCAGAGAATTCTTTCCTGGGCTCTCTTTTCTCCCTTTATACTACTTCACTTGGTGACCTCATCAGGTCCCATGGATTTAATTACCATCTCTATGTTTATGATCCTCAAATCTACCTATCATTTTCCAACCTTTCTGCTGACCTTTAATCTAATACACCCAACTAACTGCTTTTCAGGCATTTAGAACTGAGCATTGAGTACATATCATAAACTCAAATGTCCAAAACTGAATTATTCCCCCCTCCTCCAAATTCCACCCTTTCATTACTAATGAAGATACTGCTATCCTTCCAGTTCTCCAGGTTTGCAACCTACATGTCAACTTCAGCTCCTCGCTATTTCTCATCCTCCTTCCCCAATCTGTTGCTAAGGTTTATTGATTTCACCTTTGCAGCATCCCATGACTATGCTCCTTCCTCTTTGGTAACACCATGGTATAGTCTCTCATCACCTCAAGCCTGGACTATTTCAATAGATTGCTAGTGGTTCTACCCAAAACAAGTCCCTCCACAATCCAGTCCATCCTCCATTCATTCTCCAGAGTGATTTGCCTAAAGTGTAGATTTGGTCATGTCATTCTTCTACTCAATAAACCCCAATGGCTCCTGTTGCTTCCACAATCAAATATAAAAAGCTCTATTTGGCATTCATTTATAACCAAAGCCCCTCCTACCTTTCCAGTCTTTCTAAATCTTAGTCCCTGACACGTACCCTTTAATCCATGAACAAGCTACTTTAGGCATTTTATCTGGTGTTCTTCGTGCCTGAATGCTCTTCTTCCTCATCTCTGCATCCAGGCTTCAAGTCACAGCCAAAGTCTCATTTTCTATAGAAAGCTTTTCTATCTCCTCTTTAATTCTAGTGCCTTCCCTCTGTTAATTATTTTCTATTAATTCTGTAGATAGCTTGTTCAGACATATTTGTTTGTTGTATCCCCCATTAGACTACAAGATCCTTGAGGGCAGAGATTATCTTTTGCCTCCTTAGGGGCTTAAGAATCTGTTGGTTGACTAACTGATATAGTGATTAGAAGGTCTGCTTTAGAGTCAGGAAGATCTGGGTTCAAATCCTGTCTATTATACATAGTGGATATACTACGTGACTCCATGTAATTCATTGAATTTCTCTGTTCCCTGGCCAACTCCTTAAGACTATAAATTATAAAGAAGGTGCTAACCTGCATTAGTAGAGGGGCTTTCCTCAACTGGGATTTCCTTATACAAATGAAATCCCTGGTCCAGTCCTGATCCTTATCCCTATCCAGATCCAATGTCTCTAATGTAGACTGTTCACTCCTTGGAGCTAACATTTTACATTTTCTTGTTATCTGCAGCACTTAGCACAGTGTCTAGTACATAGTAGGTACTTAATAAATGCTTAATGATTGATTGACCAAAAAGGCTTAACTATTGGAATCAAACTGGTTGTTAATGTGCAGGAGTAAATTCATTAAGTTGTATCCTCTTCATGGGCTTTTAAAAATTTAATTATAGATACTAGATATGGCACACAGTGTAAGCCATATGTGCTTGTATATGTATCTGTACAAGGAAGAGATGCAGTGCCCTCTCTTCCCTCCCTCTACTAGTCCTGCTTTATTGTCATTTTCAGAAAATATGCTCATAGTTTAGCCTTGGAATCCTCAACTCTCCTGCCATTGTCGGATAATGTGAGCTTTAGGCTAATTTATTACAGTCTCTCTCTTGGCACCCGAGCAACTGATCTTTTGCTCCAAGCCTTGGCCACTCTAATACGCACCTGGGTGCAGGCCAGCTTCCCGCTGCCTGCTTCACAGAGCTTGAGAGATTGGCATTCATGCCTTCACATCAAACACAATTCTTGTCGACCTCATACGTCTTCCCCATGGCCTTCAAACCCTAGCTATTAAGTATCTTATTTTTAAACATTTTTTTCCCCTTTTGAATTTTATTTTGGCTCCTGATTCTTCTATTAATCCTAAATAAATATCATTCTTGAGGTTCTGAGAGGAGTAAAAGCTTGTATATTTCAAAGTGAAGTTTAAGTTAACCCAAGAGTGGTGGATTTTTTTTTTGCCCCCTCCTTTGAAATTTTCCCTCTTTTCTTCAACTTGCTTTGTCTTGTACTTTTAACTAATTGATCCTCCAGTTTGGGGAGCAAAAATTTTGATGTCTTCTTGTCTTTATTCTTTCTGGCATCAGGGTCAGGTTAGGACAAACCTATTTGTTACTGTCTAACAGGGAATTCTGACTTAGACAAAAATCTGAACTATTAAATTAACTTTTGGGATGTAGGAGAATGTTTTTGAAAGACCAGTATTCAACCCTGTCTGTGTATGCATGAGAGAAAGACAGAGAGAGAGAGAGAGAGAGAGAGAGAGAGAGAGAGAGAGAGAGAGAGAGAGAGAGAGAGAAAACGTGTAAGTGTGTGTGTAAGAGAGAGTGGAGAAGAGAGACATAGCCAGACAGTGCTAAATACTGGCATGCCTTTAATTACTGAGACCTTCTATGCCTCCTGAAGGTCAGCCTAATCTCTGAAGTTGTAGAAAGAAAGCCAGGACAGCACTTAGGAGTCATCCTGGACTCCTCACTATCTCTCATCCCCCATATTCAATCTGTTGCCAGAGCTTGTTGATTTTACCTTTACAACATCTCTTAAATATGTCCCCTGGTACACAACTGGGGGTCAGTCACAATTTTCACTAAAGTCTCTTGCTGTGGGTCACTATTATTCCTGATATCCTTCCAGAACAGAAGGGACAGTATTCAGACCTATGATAGACCACATCAGAGCAAGCAATATGGATCTCTGGAACTGCAGGGCATACCTGGACAAACTGTTAGCTTTTTCTCTCTCTCTTGGGCTTCCCAACATTTCCTATGCCCTATAGGAGAATTTATGTTTTATCAGTTCCTGGGTTGCTGGAGAAGGGGGCTCAAACATGCTTTCTGAAAGAGCAACAGTGACATGTAGTGGTTGGTTAAGTTAATTCCCAGGTGGATGAATACATTCGTATTATGTATCCCTTCATGACCATGCATGTGTGGCATACTTATAGGCCCATTTGCTTTCTAGCAGCTGCTTCCTGCTTCCAAGTGCCAATCAGAACTTAAATCTTGCAGTAATAACCTTTATGTTGCTGATTTCTCAGTTCTAAATGTACGAAATGGTTCAGGTAGATTAGGGTACAACCTTGCCAGGAACCCAGAACCTACAGGATCATGGTCACAAATGAAAAACATGAAAATGCAATGGATTGAAGAGAAGCCTATGTAAACCTTGGTAGAAAAGTTCTTGGCTTGATTCTATAGCTATCTGGAAGGGTAAAAAACCAAAGCATTTTGAAAGGTCATTGGAATTATTTGATGACCTATTTGATATTCTTAGGGAATCTACAAGGTCTTTACTTTTTCTTCTCTCATGATTTGTGATGCTTTTTTTTCTTTTTGCCCCCCTTATCACACTCACCTTTATTTAGCCCTGATCTTTTAAAACGGGCTGTGGATTCTCCAAAAAGGCACTCACCGACCTTTCCTCATTCTTCTGTCCAGAAACCACAGGGTCCTAAAGATATAATCGCCATTGGACAACCTAGGACCCCAAGTTTCTTTGCTTGGTCTGACAAAGTTGATTTCCCCAGGGTTTTGTTACTATAGCACCCCTCTCTGGGTCCCATTTATCACCCGCAGTCTCTTTTACATCCTTTCTGGCCCAAAATATGTCTGTTCTCAGATGCATTTTTCAGTCTTTCTTTGTATCTCCATCAATTTTCATGGTGCCTGGTACAAAGTAGGCACTTACTAAATGCTAATTGACCAACTGAACAACTATCCTCTAAGCTTCCACCTGCTTTCATCCATGTTCAACTTTTTTCCCCAAGTGTAAAAATTTCTGATTATGGCCCCTAAGTTTTTACCTAAACTCCTGATTACTGGGCATTAAGTATATTTCTGTGTTTTGAGTCATGGTCCTAACCACCATGCAGAATGAATATAATAGCACTCAGAAGTTTGAATTTGCAGGCACCATTCTATGACTTAGACTGGTGGGTTTACTCAGGGTAAACAAACTTAGAGAGAAAAATCTCTTTTCAGATTCACATGTATTTCCCGTGGCTTTCAAGGCATGACTATTTCATACAATCATAGATGTAGCTGGAGAAGATGTTACAGACAGCCTAGTCCAATCTCCTCATCTTATATGGAGGAAACTGAGGACCAGGGAAGTTAAGTGATTTTTCCTAAGGTAACACAGGTAGAAAGTGACAGAAGGATTTCAATCCATGTTCTCTGGCTCTATGTTCAGTGCACATTCAACTGTGAAACACTATTTTGTTTTATATCTTTTTCCCCCACTTACTTTCTATGGGTGACATACAAAAATGTCATGTGGTTCCCCTTTTACATCACTCTAAATTATAGCATGTTCACACCTGTGTGGTCATAATTAAAACAAAGCTGTGAAGTGGACTAGAAACCTGGAAAGGCTATTATTTAGCACCCTTTGGTCCTAGTGATCAGGAGTTTAGGTAGAAAGTTTAGACCCATGTGGTTGGGAATTCCTTCATTCACCAATATGAAGACCTAAGCTCCCAAAATGGAATAGAGGCAGTGTAAAATATAAATAGAACTTTCATTACATCTTTTCCTGTAGGCAGTTTTACCATCTAGAAATAGACCTTCCACTTTTAATGGGAGAATATTTGTGAAATGATTTTTTTTTTCTGAAGTAGGATAAACTAGGATTCAGTTACCGAATATAATGGACTTTTCTCAATGTTCGTTCTTCTTGACCTCTCTGTAGCCTCTAATACAATCGATGACCCTATAATTTTTGATATTCCCTTCTCTCTAGGTTTTAAGAAAGGGCTTTCTCCCGGTTCTCCTCCTATCTGTCTGTGCACTTCTTTTTTCTTTTGCTGGATTTTCATCCAGAAAAAAATTTATGCTCCCCAAGGGCCCTCCTAGGCTATCTTCTCTTCTCCAAACTAGTGGTTCTTAAACTTTTTTGGAATAAGGATCCTTTCGTACTTTGTAAAAATTACTGGAAACCCCCCAAAAGAGCTTTTGTTTATCTGGATTATACCCAGTGAAATTTACTGTATTAGAAATTAAAACACTGATATTATTATGAATCTCCAGGCATCCCTGAACCACACTGATACTCTATAAACTTTAGGCTAGGGATCTCATCCATTCCCATGAATTCAATTATCATCTCATTGAAATGATTCTCAGATTTATTTATTCAGCCCTAACCTCTCTCCTGATCTTCAGTATCACAATGTCAACCTCTGGTTGGACATCTAGAACTGAAAGAACCATAGACATCTGAAACTCAACTTGTCTAAAACTGAACTTATTAACTTTCCTCTCAAACCCTTCCCTCTTCCTAATGTTCCTATTACTTTTGAGGGTACCACCCTTTTCCACATCAGCCAGACATCCAATCTAAGCGTTATCCTTGATGGTTTACTCTCTCATCCCCCATATCCAATGAATTGTCATGTCATATGGTTTCTACCTTCACAACATCTCTGGTATATGCTTCCTTCTCTCCTCTGGCACTAACACTACCCTAGTGTAGACCCTTACTATCCCATGCCTAACCAGTGCAGTAGTCTGTTAGTTGGTATTTCTGACCCAACCTGGTCTCTGCTCCAGTCCATCTTTTGCTCAGTGGCCGAAGTCATCTTCTGAAAGTGGTTCCTATTACCTCAAGGATCAAATATAAAATTGTCTCTTTGGCTTTTAAAACCATTCATAGTCTGTGCTTCTCTTATCTTTCAGATCTTCTTATACTTTCTCCCTTCCACATACTCTGGGATTAAATGACATTGATCTCCTTACATTTCCTAGCATACAGTACTCCATCTCCTGACTACAGGCATTTTCATTGGGTGTCCTCCATGCCTGGAATACTCTCTCTCTCTCCCTATCTCTTCAGGTCTCAGATATACCTCTTCCTTCAGGAAGAAACCTTTCCCAGTACCCATAATGCTAATGCCTTCCCTCTGTGATTATCTCCAATTTATTTGTAAATATCTGTGCATAGTTGCTTGCTAAGTATTGACTGAGAGATAATTTTGTTTTTGTTTTGTTTTTTTCACATCCCTAGCACTTAGCACAATGTATGGAACATAGCCAGCACTTAATAAATGCTTACTGGCTTGACTAGGAAGCCAGAGCAGGTCACTTTGGTAAGATAGTCCTAGGGAACCACAGTCCTTGCTGAGTGAAAAGAGCCTGAGAATAGGAGATCAGAATTCTATTTTCCAATTCTAGCCCAATCATTGCCCAGTTGTAAGATCTTGAGAAACTCATTGAACCAATACATGCTTCCCTTTTTTCATCTCTAAAATGGAATCAACAAGCTACCTCTCATCCCCGCATCTACTTTTTAGGAATATAACAAGAATTTATATGAAAACACTTGGAGACCTTCGAAGCAAAGGTATTAAGAAAGGGAAGTTTGCTTACTCATAACTTCATTTTTTGAAAAAATCAGTTCTGAAATTAGGCGAGATGGAAGCCTCACCACTGGAAACTTCTGATATACTTCCCATTCAAAGAACTACATCAAGGACTGTATTGTTCTGTGTGGCTCTTAAAGGCCCCACTTATGCAATATAATGAGAGAGGGAATTTGAAGATCTTCCCTGCCTGTTAATAGACCTAGGGGGGGAGTTTGAAGACCTCCCCTGCTTTGAAAGTAAACTCTGCCCCCAATAGGCTGAATGTGGTCACATGGAGCCTGTGGTGGGAGGAGTTTGTCAAAGGGAAGCAGAACCCACAAGAAGCTGGTCGGAGCTAGCCAGACTCTGGGGGGAGAGGAGCTCAGGCAAGGAGATAGAGAGGTTTGTGAATAAATATTGATCTTATATTGGTTTGTGGGAAGGCTGAAGGATGCTGTGGCTCTCAGCATTTTAATGGCTTTGAATATCTTTGGTACTTGGATGGAATTGGCTTACTGGTTTTGGGACTGGGTTTTCTGGTGTCTAAATAAACGCTTCAGTTCTGTTCTCTATCTGGAGAGTCTGGCATATTTTGTGATTGAACATCATGCGGTACTTATAATCATGGTCTTTATCATGATCGTGGGTGCTGTAAATATTGCCTTGGTACTACATGCATTTGTCCTAAAAAATGCACTTTTCCTTCCTCTAGTCATGAGGTAGCAATGGAGAGATGGGAGAACTATGGTCAATAAGCTCCCATCTCCTTTAGCCTTCCGCAACCAACTTTTCAGCAGAGTTTTGGCTACCAGAGTTTTATTTCTGGCAATAATGTAAAAAGGAAATAGTTATATTTTTACTCCTCGGGTTAACACTGCAAGAGCTGGCAGCTGGACACTTTACCTTCTGACTTGGATGTGGTGCTCATTTATATGGAGATGCTAAAAGGAAAATAAATCCCTCCCTTCCTCTGGTTCCCCATGATGTCACTTTGATAGTCAGTTTTCTGGCTGAAGCTGTCATCCTGCTTCACCTGTTTTAGACAGCTAACTCTTTGGCCTTCAAAATTCAGGGAACAGTGTTGTTCCAGATTTCCCTCACCATACAGTTTATTTCTATGATTATGAGGAAGCAGCAAAACTAAGGGATGGCATATTACTTTGAGAATCAAAAGACTTGAATTCCTGTTCAATGCCTTAGCCAGTTCCTTGTTGTGTGGCCTTGCATAAGTCACTTATTTAAATTTTCCTGTCAACATCCCTGAGTGGGATGTTGGAGTATGATTAAAAGGGAGTGTGGTATAGTGGCAAGAACCCAGGAGACCTAGTTTAATTCTTCATTCTTATACTTACTAGCCATGTGGTCCTAGGTAAGACTGTGCTCTTTAGAAATTATCTGTGCTTTAGAGAAATTATTTATCTAGGGTAGTGGGTCTGTAAGCTGTGACCTAAGGTCCAAATCCTGCATGGTCTAAGAATGATTTTCATATTCTTTATTCTAAAATATAAGAGCTCTTTTTTGCTCACAGAGCCATACCAAAGCAAGTTGCTTGGACCGCAAGAGTTTGCCAAATCCTGATCTAGGGCAAAGGTTCTTAATCTGGGATTCATGAGTGAAGCAGCAACTACAGTGTCATATGCAGGATAGCTGCTAGCACAGGTTCTTAGATCTGCTTTACTAGGAAACATAGCTATTCAATGGATCGGCAATGTTTTTTAATTACATTCATTAGTTCAGGGGAAAAATCAGTACCCTGAACTTCAGAGAAAATCCTAACAAAGAAAATAGAGAAAATACAAGAAGAGAAATAAAGACCAACAAACAGACAGGGCTTCTAACTCTCTGAGAAATTAGTACAGGTCAACAAACAGATCCAACTGTCTGACCAAGGCAAGACATACATGGTTACCAGAGAGAGAAGTACCAACATCAGGGTTTTTCAAAGTCAGGGGGCTCCTTAACAGCTACCCAGAGTCTCATCTGGTCAGATCACAAGAAGACACTTCCAATGAGTGAGCCCCAAAGGAAAAATACTAACTTCAGAGTATGTATACCCTTTTTTTGAACCAGGGGGCATCACAACCCTCTTGACTCAGTGCCTAATTAGAAATTAGCCAAAGGTGTGAAAGCCTTTCTATAAGCAAACCTCCCCTAAGCAAGCTTCCCTTAATGAACTCCACAGTGAGGCCTATTAATGGTCAGAGAAGACCTTATATCCCATTAACATTACAATGAGTTGTAAACAAAGAAATACCTTTAAAAAACAAGTAAATAAATAAATAGATAAGCACACACCTGTGGAGATATAAAACTATTATTGAAATAGCTGGTTTCCTTTATAATCCTATTGTATTTTATTTCATTTATTTAAGAAAAAATATTGTGAGAAGGGACTCATAGGCATCCCCAGACTGCCAAACAGGTCCCTGACATAAAAAGATTAAGAACCCTTGACCTAATGATTGAAAGAGCAATCTGCTGTATAAGTTGATCAAGAGCACATATAAAAAGGTTGACCTGAGTGAAGAGAAGGTTCATGTCTTCATCAAGATTGTAATAAAGGATAGAATGAAGAATGGTGTCAAGGGGCTTTGAGATATAGAGAATGGTCTCCATGTTCTCAATAAAGTATGAAGTGAGATCCTTATATTAGGGGATGGGTATAGGGGAGGGGTTCAGGGTGGCAACTGAAAAATGTGGGAGACTTGATGAGGGAAGAAGAGTTTAGAAAAAGTCTTTTTAGAGAGAGGGATGGTTAATCTACTAAGAAGGAGTAAAAAAGGATTGCTTGCTATGGAGTAGGAAAAAAATGAGTTCAAATTTGGTCTCAAATGCATACTGGCTGTATGACCTTGAGCAAGCCACTTAGCCTCTGTTCGCTTATTTCCTTACATGCTGTGCTTCATCTAGTATACCAGTTTGCCTCATCAGTCAACAAATTCAGTGACATTTATTAAGCACCAATTATATGGTGTAATGCAGTGATTAAAACAATTTTTTTAAAGTGGTCTCTACTTTCAGTGGGCTTATATTTTTACTGAGATACTATCATTATTACCCCAATTATCATTGGATAAGTATAGTAGGTTTGGTTTGGAACTTAGAATTGGGGGACAGTTCAGATAATGTATGGTTTTGAGGTTTCTCATAGTCTTAGTTTGCCTTCTGCCTATTAATAAGTGGAATGTTCCCAATGTATACTTCAGTAATATTGCGATGGGGGATGTTGTTTTGTGTCTTTCCAGCAAGCTATTGAAGATCCAATGCCTGGAGAGTGGAAATTGGGAGCCAGGCAGCTGCATCCCAGTGGTGTGTGAACCCCCAGCTCCTGTCTTTGAAGGCATGTATGCCTGTACCAATGGCTTCAAGCTGGGTAGCCAGTGTGTACTCAACTGCAACCTGGCCCATCAAAGGGTAAGAAGAACCATTTGCATTTCATGTAGGGTAATATCATGTCCAAATCATTCTGGTCATTTTGAAAATGTGGAGGAGAAGATCTCTGGAATGCCAGCATGTCACACTTTTGGAATGTGCTTTTCTAAGCAGTTATGTTAACTTTTCAGAGACAAGACAAAGCAGAGGGTTACCACTTTGGTATGGTCTGTCCAGAGGTAAAAAGTGTACCAAAAATGTAGTTATTATAGCAAGAAGAATTCTGGGCATTTCATATCTAAAGCACTTCAAATGCATGACAGTGAAAATAATTGTTGGGTGGTGGTGGTTCTATTTGAAGTGTTATGATGACTTGCCACATATGAGTAGGGACCCAATATATGCATACCATACTTATGAGTTGTTCACTTGTTTCCATTATGTCTGACTCTTCATGACCCTATTTAGGGTTTTCTCAGCAAAGATACTAGCTAGAGTGGTTTGCCATTTCTTCTCCTGCTTATTTTGCAGATGAGGAAACTGAGGCAAACAGGATTAAGTGACTTGTCCAGCATCACACAACTAGTAAGTGCCTGAGGCCAGATTTGTACTCACAAAGATGAGTCTTCCTGACTTCAGGTCCAGCACTCTATCCACTGTGCCACCTAGCTTCCTTGTTTATATGTATATACATATATACGTACACTTGTGCTATATACATGTATGTATGTCTATATGAATTTTTTTTGTTATATAAGAGGTCTGAATAATCAAGCAAGCAGGCAATTTTTGCAGCAGAGTTTAAAGTGTGGTCTGATTGTTTGCCTCCCAACAATTTGGCCCAAGAGTTTAAAAAGCAAAAACCACAGTCTTATCATGGCTGTATGGCTGAAGTCAGTTTTATTTTAGAGACTTTTCAAGTATTAAACACTTATGTAGGAGGGGGAAACTGTGTGGGTTGGTTGGAAAAAGAGTAATAACTGCTCCTTCTTTTCTGGCCTAGCTCCTCCCCTCTGTTCCCTGTCCCTTATGAGTGAACCCCTTAGAATAAAAATGAAGAAAAGATGCCGGGCTACCAGAGACCAGCAAAGCTGAAATAGCCCATTTAGACTGCCAGGTTGAAAGAATGAGTGAGGGGGCCAGAGCTAGGTGGAATTCTGCAATGTTGCCTCTTTCAGGGATGTGAGATCCATGTTCTCCATCCAGCCATTGACCTAATATGCTTTTGTGATTCCATGGGGGTAGCAGCCAGGAAGAATGACCCAGCCAACAGTTATCATGATAAAAAAAGGAGGACATAGACCTGGCCAGATCAGAGGTCATACTGTGAGTGAGACTATGCAAGCAGGGAGAGATGAAGCAACTTCAAGAAGACTGGTGGAGAAATAACAATGAATAGACCTCATGGCTTAGCTCAGTGAGCCATTTTGCACGTGTGTACTATTGGTCACAGTGAAGGAGATCAGGTTAGTGTAGGTAGATCAACACCAAGGTCCTTCCCTCCTCACTATTTTATATTTTATGTGTTTTTAAAAAAATAAACTTATCCCTATCCCTATTTTTTCCTCAGTAGCATTTAAGACCCTAAAGGAAGGAACTATTTCTTTTTGCCTTTGTACCCCGACAATGTCTTGTACTTATAGGCACTTACTAATTAATTGTTGAGAAAATGAACAAACAAATGAGAGCTGTAACTACTTTACCTATGATAGATCAGTGATGAATGAATAAATAATGGATTTACTGTGTGTGAAAATATGAATGATCGTGTATTCCTATTCAAAAGATTCATGTATTTATGCTTAAATTGCAGGGGTAAAAATGGGTTTGTACATATATACCATTCTAATAAGAAATGTAAATAACTATTTTGGTATTTGTAAACAGTCATATGAATTAAAACTTTGTGTCTCAGTCATTCGGTACTACTAATTAACCTGTCCACTCTATATTTCAACAAACTTCTTTGTGAAGAATTTTTAATAACAAAAATCTTTGGTATCTTTTTGCATTCTAGATGCCCATAATTTGCACTAAAGAAGGGTTATGGACAGAAGAGTTTAAGTTGTGTGATAACCTTCAGGGGGAATGTGCTCCACCTACAGAGCTGAATTTAGTGGAATACAAGTGTGAACAGGGATATGGAATTGGTAAGGATGAGAAGAGATGCTGAATTCTGCCTTAAAAAATAATAATAAAAGTCTTTTAAAAAAATTTTTATTAAGCCTGGCTGGACTTTGAATCAGATCTGCTGCTTTCCCCAAGGATTTGAAGGAAAGGCATGTTGATTCTTAGCCGCTTCAGTAAAAATGAAATTTATGGTGAAATTGTTTTCTTTTTATTCTTCTGCACACCCATAAATTTGATTGGGCTCCTTGGACATTTGCATCATGTCTGGTCATGTTACCAACCTCAAGCCACGTGGCTGAGAGTGACTTCTGAGTAAGGAGTTGTAGTTTCAGGAGCAAGAGAGAGCAAACACAACTGATTATGTCTATTAGCAGTTTTCCTCCATGCTTTCTGCCATGGTTACTGGAGCGAAGAGTTCTTGGAGGGCCTATTTGATAATACGACTCCTGTGTGACTCTTCAGCTGTCTTTCTCTGCAGGGGGCTGAGAGCTGGAGCCTGTGGGCAGCCTCTTATTCAAGTCATTGCAGTTAAAATTCTGTTTAGCCAGGTTTGATTTATAGAAATGTTGGAAAACCCAGAAAGTCTTGAGTCAGCAACATGCTGGCTGCAACTGGACCCTTTAGCAAAGGCACAAAGTCCATGGGAAACACATTGAGACCTACTAGTTCTAGGGACAATCTTTATAACCACTCTTTTTTGTGTTAGACCATTATTGGGCTCTGCAGAGGGGCTAAATTATTCAGTCAGTCAGTTAGCATTAATTAAGCATCTCAAACATGCCTATTAGTATACTAAGTTCTGGTTTACTGAAAGCGTTTCACTGGCCTCTGACTTTTCAAGTAAATCACTTCTCTGTAATGGCTAATGTCTATGTAGCTAGGAATGCTGAGCAGAAGGGATATTGTCTAGAGATGAATGTAGAACAATAATAATCAGACCATGGTTCTTATGCCACTTGGAAGGCTCTCCTACACATGTAGCTTATAGATCTTTAAAGTCTTTTAAGTTATCTATTAAATTCTTATACTGATTTAGTTCCAAGACAGCAATATAGTAATTATTTTGGCTTAATAGTCATTGCAAATGTGGCTCCAGAATCATGCAGGCCCCTGTGAGTGGGAAAATAGGGCAACTGTCAAAGAATATGATGTATTGTTGGGTAGAACTTCATTTTATTGATTGTTTACAATTAAGAAAATAACGGAGACATCATCAATAGTGAAAGTCAAGCAAAAAAAAATGTAATGCTTAAGTATTTTTCTAGACTGTCAGTTGTTAATGTTAAGCAACACGCCATTCTGGGTAGAACTTAAGAAAAGAACTGGAACTCAAGCATTGTTGATTACCTTAGAGTTTTCTCTTTTTGAGTATAACTCATTTTGAGGGTCTCATTCCTTTTTTTCTTGAAGTCACCCCCTTTTCCACCTTCTATACTCACCTCCCTCCTTAAAGTACACAGGTTTTTTTTGACAACTGCCCAAAAAAGCTAGTCTGTGCAGCAGAGGCTTCAGCAATACTATTCATCTGTCTTGATATCCCATATTTCTGGGGCATTAACTTCTTTCCAACCATCAGAGTTCAAAGTCAGCAGCTGCTGTTGAAAAAAATAGTGTCTTTGACCTCTGGGAGTTCTTATAAGTGTGATAATGTGGTTGCCCACAGAGCTGAAATAACATATCAAAGGAATAATTCTCTAAATTTTGACTTGGAAGTACCCTTGCCAGATTAGAAGGTATTACTTCCAAGATGACAAATGGGATTGAGAAGAGAGGAGATTTTAGGTCCCAGTGTGAATGATCTGATAGTGTATTGCACATGGCTCTTCCTCCAGGTGCCATGTGTATGCCCTCCTGTATAATACCTCCCAGTGATCCAGTTATCCTGCCTGAGAACGTCACTACTGACACTGTGGAGCATTGGATGGAACCTACCAAGGTCCAGGTAAGGAGAGATTTCATTACAATTTAGGTATGGACATGCTAAGAATGTCAAAAGCATGCAGACTTTTAAAAGAGTTCTCAGGTGAGCCTCAGAGGATTTTGAAATGAAATAATAAGCAATGGAAGGTTTTTGCTCTAATAGATGGACCTAAGTTTAAATTGTGTCTCAGATACTTGGTATCTGAATGATCCTAGAAAAATTACTTCATTTCTCTGGGCCTCAGTTTCCTCTCTTGGTAAAATAGAGGGTTTGGATTTGTTGGCCTCAAGGGCCTTTTCCAACTCTAAATCTAAGAAAATGGGAATAAGAAAAGGCTGAGGGCTTTCTTAGTACAAAGGACCAAAAAAATTATATATAAAATTATGTACAATTATATATAACATTAAGGAAACATTGAGCTCCTGGGTCTGTATGACATTGTGTGCACTCCCTCTCTGAAAAACCTCTTTGTTTTGGACTGAGGCATGTAATTCAACTATAAAACATAGCCTCTAGTGAGAGATGGACTGGACTCTCTTTTCCCGTGCTCTTTAACTTGCTAACCCCCATCCCAGCACACTAGGGACAAGTTACGTATGGCTTAGCATCTGGGGTCATATCTCCCAAGAGAAAGGATAAAAAAATATTCAGTGCACAACAGAAAGCAGATATAGGATGGATATTCTATTCTAACACATAAAAAAAATGCTAAACACTTAAAGGCAAAATACACATTGAGAAAACAGAATAAAGCAGTATTCAATATCATAACGTAACTATAGTTAAAATCGGTTAGGAAGCTGACAGGTAATCATCATTAGAACAAAAAGCAGTTTGCAGGACTGCTGACTAGGCATTTTACATTTCACCTTGGCTCTGCACTGTCTTCCTCAAGAAAGGGTTCCTTTTATTGGAAGTCATCTTTTTTCTTTTTTTAATTTTAAATTAAATGTTTTATTTTTCCTAATTACATATAAAAACAAGTTTTAGCATTTAAAAAAAATTTTGAGTTCCAGATTTTAGCCCTTTCTCCCTCCTCTTCCCATTCTTTGAGAAGGCAAATTGATATAGATTATACATGTGCAATAATGAAAAACACATTTCCTTCTTAGTCATGTTCTGAAGAAAACATGAAAAACATGAAAAAAGTAAAATAAAAAATAGTGTGCTTTGATCTGCTTTCAGACTCCATTAATTCTTTACCTGGAGGTGGATAACATTTTTCACTGCAAGTACTTTAGAATTGTCTTTGTTCTTTGTCTTGATCAGAGTAAAGTTTTTCACAGTTAATCATCATACAATATTGTTGTTATTATGTGCAATGTTCTCCTGATTCTATTTCCTTCACTTTGCATTATTTCATGTAAATCTTTCCATGTTTTTCTGAAAGCATCGTGCTCATCATTTCTTGTAGCACAGTAGTATTCTGGCATAATCATATACAATATATCAGTCATTCCCCAATTGATGGGCATTCCCTCAATTTCCATTTTTTGCTACCATAAAAGGAGCTGCTATAAATATTTTTGTTTATGGAAGTCCTTTTTATATTTTATTCTTAAAATCTCTTTGGGATATAGACCTACTAGTGGTATTGCTATAATCTTTTACAAGAGTATGCAGTTTTGTAGCTTCTTGAGCATATTTCCAAATTGCTCTCCTGAATGGTGGGATCAGTTCACAACTCTGCCAACAGTGCATTCATGTTCCAATTTTCACAAATCCCCTCGAAAATTTGTCATTTTTTCCCTATACTATTAACCAATATATTAGGTATGAGGTGGTATCTCAGAGTTGTTTTAATTTGCATTTCTCAAGTCAACAGTGAGAGCATCTTTTTCACATGACTAACAATAGCTTCAATTTCTTCAGCTGACACTGTCTTTCATGTCCTTTGACCATTTATCAATTAAGGAATGACTCATATTTTTAAAAATTTGCCTCTGTTCTCTATATATTTGAGAAATGAAGCCTTTGTCAGAGAAACTTGCAGTAAAATTCCCCCCCACTCCATTTTCTGCTTTCCTTTTAATCTTGAATCTATTGGTTTTGTTTGTGCAAAAAATAAAATTAATGTATTCAAAATTATGAGGCAGCAAGGTGGCATAGTCAATATGTTGAGTGCTGGGCCTGAAGACAAGAAAACTTGTCTCTAGCCTTAGACATTTATTGTGTGACCCTTGGCAAGTCATTTAATACTGTTTATTTCTTCATGTGAAAAATCAGCTGGAGAAGGAAATGACAAACTATTATTGTCCCTTTGCAAAACAAAACAAAACAACATGGGGTCATGAAGAGTTGGACACTACTGAAAAATGACCAAACAGTAACAGCAAAAAAAAAAAAATCAAAATTATCCTTAATATATCCCATGGTGCTCTCTATCTCTTTTTTAGTCATAAATTCTTCGCTTATCCACAGATCTAACAGGTAATTATTCCATACTCCTCTAATTTGCTTATGGTATCACCCTTTGTGTCTAAATCATGTACCCATTTTGATCATCCCTACCTAGTTTCTGCTGGTGGTCCTCTTTATCTATGAGGAAACTCCCTTTGCCATCAGTCTGCTTTACTCAATGGACCTAGGACCTCCAGAAAACCTCCAAAACTCTTGAATCCACAAGCTTGCTTCCAAGCTTGGTCATATCTATCTTGAAACTGGAGCTCAATAACTTACTCAGGACAGGAAACACAATGTGGGAAAAGCAGCCAATAAATCAGGGACAGGTTCATCTAGCAGAGCCACATGAGAATGGTTGCCATGATATTTATAAGCCCATCATCAGTCTCTCATTGGAAATCTTGGAGTATGATGATGTTTCTTTGAGGGTCAAAGAAAGAGAGAGTTAGATGAAAGCTATTTCTTATTTTAACTGAAGCATCACTCCTCCTTGACCACTATCATGGGATGGTATAGGATCAAGGATCACTCTGTCCTCTCTTCCTCCAGTTTAGTGGCCAATGAGTGTCTCATCCCATTATTTCAAGATATCAGACCATTTCATCCCTATGACTCCACATAGCCAAATGCAGCTAGGAAGTTTATCATCTCTTATATGCCCTAGTGCTGGGCTAACACATTTGGTTGGAAGGCTCAAGGAAGGGAAACTATGGCCATTCTTAGATGTATAAAACACAGGAATAGGAAAACTAAATGAGGATGATTACTATGAAAGGAGACAGAGAGAAGAAGAAAAGAAAAAAAATTAGGAAACATAATAGGGAGAAGCAAACAAAGAAAGGATGATAGAATAAGAAAGAAATAAGTTAAAAAACACAACTGAGAAAGGAGAGAATGAAAAACAATAGGCAGGAAAGAACAAGTTTTAGAAAGTAGAGTAAAAATTATTAATCTTAAAGTGATCAGAGCTTTGGCTTAGTCTCTGGGCCACTAGGTGGTTCGATGGATATGATGTCAGGCCTAGAATCAAGAAGACCTGAGTTCAAATCCAGCCTCAGATACTTATTAATGGTGTGATCCTGGGCAAATTACTTAACCCTGTTTGCTTTAGTTCTTCATCTATAAAATGAACCAGAGAAGGAAATGGCAAAACACTCGAATATCTTTACCAAGAAAACCCCAGATGGGATCACAAAGCATTAGACACTACCGAAACAACAGAACAGCAACAACTCTTGCCTAGGTTGAGAGTATTAAGGTGAGTCAAACATCAGAGAAAAGGGCAGCGTGTTAGTTGCCTTACTCTAGGTTATGTTAGCAAAGGAAATGCTGGGTAGTCTGTTTCCACGGAGTCACCAAAAGGTTTTAGTTCCTGGAGTTGAGCCATGTTTCATTCATTAAAAAAAGAAAAAAAAATCAGAGACTAGGATCACTCTATCCACCTACACACATTAATCACACAAGACTTCCTTCAGGGATTTATGTCAGAACAGAAAGAACCTAAGCACTTGCATCTGCCATTCATGTTGATGAATGATACAACCCTCACACTAGAAATCTGGGAGAAAAAAAAAACATTTTAGTTCCTTCCCTCTCCTTTCTCCCCAGCCTTTCTTACTAACTGGTGTTTCTAACAGCATTGTGAGATAAGTCAGTATGGGTACTCTCATTATTGGATTCATTGGATTAGATTGCTGGTAGGCCAGAATCCAGAAATCTTAATGGGCATAACTAAATGAGTTCTGAGAATAAGTGGGCATTCTATTAAATCTGCTATACAAGTGAAATATACAAGAGATTTCTTACACATTTTAAATTGTGATGAGTATTTTCTTGAAGACAGGCCTATCAATTACCTAAGAAATAAAATTTCATCTCATTATTAAGTTACTTCTCCATGCCAATTCTGTCCGTACTTCCATCCTATCCCAGAATTCCCCACATACACATTTATAAGAGCTAGTATTATTCCTTGCTTCTGCTCTATAAATTTTAGGTATAATTTTAATAGTATAATATTTACTTGAGAAATAACATTCCTACTCTATCCCCAAAGTTAGTACATTGGTGACATGATCAGATGGAAACAGCACAAGACTTGGAAACCAAAGGTCTTGGTTTGACTCCTAAGGCTGCTGCTTAGCTCCTTCATGACATTGGACAAGTCCAGAACCTTGGATCTGTACAAAACCTTTGTGGATCTTTGTCTCAGTTCCCTCATTTGTTAAAAACAAGTATAGAACTACATGTTCCCTTAGGTTGCTTTCTGTACTTGAATGCTATGACAAAAGCTTCTGATGGAAAAGTTTAACAGAAATGGTTTTACCATGATTTGTTGTTATAATCGGTTGTTCATGACGTGCATTTTGCCTCACATTTTCATTATTGTGATCATATGTCACATTTTCTACAGGTAAGGTAAACTGTAGCATCTGAGCATTTACCTGCTTCCCACAGTATAGATCAAAAGGGGCCTGGCAAAACTATATATTAGCATTACTGTGTTACTTTACTCTTCGATATTGAAAGGAAATAATTAATAAAAGATATAAAATCCCTGAAGTGTAAATAAGAGAAAATTTTAAGAGATGGAGCTTCCAGTGACAATTGAACATTTTCTACTTTAATATATTCATTTATTAACTCAACCCATATTTATTGATTGCCTAAGTGCAAGTTCAGTACTTTAAAATCAATAATTAATTCAAATACTTTTGTTCTTTGACAGTACCACAGATGGATTACCTCACCTTCTCTAGTCTGCTCCCTGGCTTCTCAATAGTTCTTTTGGCTGTCTCTGAGACAGACATGATTCTCTAGGTATCTACCCCATAAGGAAGTTATAGAAAACAAAAATATTAAATAATGTTTACTTGTTCTGCTATTTTTTTTTCTGTATTATTATTATCATCATCACCATCACTATCATTTGTAGGGGACCACATATGGGGACTTGAACAAATGAACTTCTTAAATACTTCCTTACAAGCATTCACCTTTTTAATACACTTCTACTAGCTTTTAATCCTGCAGAAGGCTTTTGGTACAAGTTAATTATCCTTTAATTAAAAAGGCCAGGTTTTAAGTATTCTGTGAGTTGGGAAAAGAGAAGAGTTTGAGTTTAAGATTAAAATTCACTTACTATTTCTTTTCTCTTGGGATTTTCTGAAGTGAATCATAGTATCACCCATAGCTTCCATTTAAGAGAAAGCCATTGTTATAAACATGAGTTACATAAAGTCATGCAACTGACGCAATTTTGTAATTATATCACCTAACGGCCACTATGATTTTCTTTGATCAATTCCCTAAGGAAAAGATCAATTCATCTCTGTTGTTCCAATTGAGTCTTGGGTGTTCCATGTGGTTCCATAAGTTCCATGTAGAGAGGTTAAACATTTTATAGAAACAATTTACCTGTAAGGGACCTTGCCTCCTCCCTTAGGAATTCTTAATGATTGGTGAATTTTTGCCTAGGACTAGTATGCGAGGAACCTTAGCCACAGTGCTCACTTCCCTTTCCACTCAGTCTTTGATTTGTTGCCCTTCCAGCACCAGTTCTTATGGTATCCTCCTCACCCTTTCCAATCCCTCTTTATGCTTTTTCTCCCCTATTTTAATGTAAATTCCTTATTTAAGTAGATGTTTTTCTTTTATGTTTTTGTATCTTTACTGTTTAGCATAGCATGTGAATATTTCGTTCTTTTTGTTCTTTCCTTCCCCAGTCACTAAGAAGCATTAAGTGAATTTCTCCATCTACATACGTTTGGAACAAAAAGGAAAAGAAATTATCCCCACCCCATTGGGATTTTATATACATTAGTTCAAAGTCACAGTCCCATTGGTTACCATTCACCTCCAATTTCGGAAGAAGAGGATTCCTACAGTCTAGTTTTATTTAGTTACCTTATTGGTTCACACCAAGTGGCAGTAATTTTCCATTGTTCTGCTCCTCTAGGGAAAATGGATAGTACTTTCCCTAGTTAAGAATGTTCATCATCATCATCATCATCATCATCTTCTTCTTCTTCTTCTTCTTCTTCTTCTTCTTCTTCTTCTTCTTCTTCTTCTCCTCCTCCTTCTCCTTCTCCTCCTTCTCCTTTATCATCATCATCATCTTTTTCTTCTTCTTCTCCTTCTCTTTTTCCTCTTCCTCCTTTTCCTTCTCCTACTCCTCCTTCTCTTTGTTCTTGTTCTTATCCTTCTTCTTTTTCTTTTTCTCCTCCTCCTCCTTGTTCTTGTTCTCATCCTTGTTGTTGTTCTTCTTCTACTTCTCCCCTTCCTCCTCTTCCTTTTTCTTCTTTGTCGTCTACTTCATTGTCTTCTTTATCTTCTTCATCTTCTTTGTCTTCTTCCATTTTTTAAGAAACCTCTCCAAACTCATAATTGCTAGCTGGATATTAGATTAGAGATCAGGTGATCCCTGGTAAGAACAAAGTTACTTATTTTCTCTGCCCATCTCCAGACACTTCAGAAGGACAAACAACAACAGATGCTTCTTGTACTCCCTTCCTTCCCTTCTTAGAAAACTGAAAGATCTGTCAGATGCCCATACCTAAGGCCTGACTTCTGTATAGGAAATTCTGTCCAATCAACCCCACATCCCACACTCTTCAGACTTATTTTAGTCTCAGGTCATTGTAAAGCATTTACAATTCAAAGTCTGGTTGCTCAGAATGTATTTTTCATTTATATTATTGTTATTTTTAACTACCAGAGGGTATGCTGGCTGTTATCACTTGATCTTGCTGAGTAATAAGAACCAAACATGAGCAGTTCTTTACATATTTCTGTAGTCATTGTTCTACACAACATGAGACGGCACTAGAGAAAGACACTCCATTTTCCTTATGTTTCAGAGAAATTGCTACCTCAATCACTCAGCTGTACCTTGTGTATGCATGTGTATATGTATATGTGTGGGTGTGGCAATATTAATTCTGTTAGTGTAGAAGTGTGGTCAATATGAATTTACTGATTAAAAATCTTGGTTTGCACTCCACCCTTTTCCTGTCCCTGATGCATTTCAAAGAACCTCAGTCACATGAGCAAGGCTTAATGATTTAACCTCACAAACAGGATCTAATTGTATTCAATGTTTTACTTACTACTCAAAAGGCAAAAAGGGATAATATAAAATATATTAAAATAAGTACCTTGCAGGTTGTGGGCTATGGGCTTTCCTAGACCCAGACTACCTTTAGCTAGTCTACAGACATAATTCAAGTCCAAGAATTCCAAAACACATATCAAGTGCTTGAACTCAGCCATTTTCACAGTGAGCTAGCAAGTGCTCTTCCAATCTGTTTCTGCTCTCAGACTTCTAAAGAGACAAAAAGCTGAGAAAACTCCCAACCTGGGGCATTGAGATCTCATCTGGCCACTTCTACATTATTCACTAGCAGCTCCACTCCAACCTTTTACAGCTCCTACCTCATGGGGTCATAGAACTAGAACAGAAAAGGACCGTAGCAGCCATTGGGTTCAGTTCCTTTATTTTATAGATGAAGAAACAGAAATAGTAGGTTATTTGTCTAAGGACACAGAGCTACCTCTCTTGCCTCACCACTGGGCTCCTGGTGGACCTCTACTATTACAAGCAATGATCACAGAAAAGTGGCTTAGCCAGGACACTATGGTCAGGAGCAGGTAGGCCCTCTTTGTCCCATGTTCATTTTTTGTCTTCCCCTAATCCCTCTTCCTCTTCTCTCCTTGGAAAAACTCTAAGCCTGCCAATTTCATCATACCCTTTTCTTGACAATTTAATTCTTTTTCTATCAGTAAAATCTTATTTGGAATATCTATTATACACACACATGCACACATGTATGTGTGCATTTATATACACACGCACATGTACATAATACATATACGTGTGTATATATAATGTGTATATGTTTGTGTGTATATACACACCTGTATATATACACATGTGTATATATGCATATATGTATATGTGCATGCACATATGTATGTATTAATCAGCTAGATGGCAAATTGGATAGAACACCAGGCCTGAAGTCAGTAAGACTCATCTCCCAAATCTGTCCTCAGATACTAAGTAGCTGGGTGACTCTGGATAAGTCACAATATTGTTTGCCTAAATTCTAAGTTCTTCATCTATAAAATGAGTGAGGGAAGGAAATGACAAACCACTCTAGTATCTTTGCCAAGAAAAACCCAAATGAGGTCACAAAGAATCAGACATGGCCTAACATACACACACACACACACACACACACACACACACACACACACACACACACATACACACACACAGAGTTAGTTAGTTAAATTCTAAAGGATGTAGAGCTCATCCTAGGAAAAAAAAAGGCTACCTTCTCTACCTCTACATTTATATTTCAATCACCAATATTAGAGAGGAGGGCACAGTTATGTACGGTGAGAACTTTTTCTTAAAAAGACAAAAAAAAGAAAACCCGTCAACTGTATTTCTGTTGCAAGATAGAGGTGTGAATTTGGAGGGTTGGTTAGAAACAATGGGAAGTATGTTTTTTTAATACAGCGTTTGCTATTTATTTTTTTTAATTTTATTTTAGTTTGCATCATTCATTTCCACAAGATTTTGAGTTACATATTTTCTCCCCATCTTTCCCCTACCCACTACCCCAAAACAGCCATCCCAGTGTGTCCCCCCTCCCCCAGTCTATTCTCTCC
>CM053586.1:308185610-308205934 GCA_028646515.1 Pseudochirops corinnae | reverse complement strand
CTTGCAACATTCTTATTTCTCTTCCCAATTTTTCTTCCACTTCTCTTATTTGGTTTTCAAAGTCCTTCTTCAGTTCATCTCTAGCTTTAAGGCATTCTTCATGTTTATTGGAGGCCCCTGGTGGGGGTGCTCTGGCTGCACTCTCCTCCTCCCTCTCTTTGCCATGATCTTTCTTTTCCCCAAAGAAGGAATCTAGGGTTTGGTTGCTGTTGTTACTTTGCTTCTTATGCTTATTCTTACTCATGGTTGGTCAGTCCGTGATTTTTTTTTTTAATCTCTATGGGGCTCTGCTTCCAGAAGGGAAAGCTCTGTTCCAAATCGCTGGGGTCCTCCCGGCTGCCGTAGCTCTCAGGAAGGTGCTGGGTCTCTTCCTACTTACTTCCAGCTCACTGGATAGTAAAGACTCCAGAACCGAAAGCCCAAGACTGTGATCCGGATTCCGGCCACTCAGTGAGAGAGCACTCTGCCTCTGAACAATTGCTTAGTCCCCCTGCTGTCTGAAGGCCATGGGCGTGGAAGCTGCAATGCAGAGGCAGGTGCAAAACCTCTGCCTTTCGCTTTCCCACCTTGGAGGTATTTTGGCTGGACGCTTTTGTCCCCCAATTTCACAAGTGTCCCTGACCTAGTTCTGAACGCTGCTCGCAGCTGCTGCTAATCCGCTCACCAGAGAGGCTCCTCCGCTTCTCCCGTTCAGCTGCCCCTGGGGCACAGCCGTGGCTTCAGGCCAGGCTGGTTTTGGTTCACAGTACTGATATGAGCCAACCTGACTTTAGTGGAAAGTATATTTGTGTGCGTTTTGGAGTTCTAGGATTAGTTTAGAGTCATATTTTATGGGTATTTTGGGGTGGCTATGTGAGACCTGCTATATGTTGCTGCTGCTACACCGCCATCTTGGCTCGAGTGTTTGCTATTTAAAAAGTTTGATTTGAAGGGACCAATTGTAAACAGGCTTTGTAACATGACCATTGAGTTGACTTTCTGGGTAGATTTGTGGGAGGATTTGGACAAGAGTCATCCAGAAAGGGTCAGTAAATATTTAAGTTGCAAGTTCCTGGGAGTGCCCACATTGAGAACATCATAGTTCCTTGAAATATGGTTGAATTAAAAGGGGGAAAAGCAGGTGTTCTTTTTTGAATCTTTCAAATTTGTAGTACCCATAAGGAACAAGCCTTCTTATCAGAGGTGCTCGTCCTTCCTTAACACCCTCTGCATATCTACCTTTGGTGTCCATCTGCCATCCATCCCTTACCTGTGGCTCCAAGAAGCTGTAGCATTTTCAGTGGCCTTACCCCAGTAAAACTGTCTCTGCAGATGGGCTAAACCAGGTTGGAAATAACCAACAGGTCCCATACTTATCCTCTTTGAGTTAGAGGATGTTTGCCCCAACCACGTGAAGACTTTCCCCTGATGGAATGGGCAGATGAGAAGGTAGCTGAAACAGGCACTATGAAACACTTAGATCTTGATCAGACGTCAAAGATGCCAAGGTCAGCCCCTGCATTACAGGCCATTGCTAGTTGTCCTGACTTTTGTCTTTCCACTAGACTTTGATGACTCTGGAAGAGAAGGCAAAGCTGACAACTTTGTTCAGCTGCCTCACTTAAATCCAATTCATGTGCAAGACATCACTTTTAATATAGTTGATCCTCTTTGAAAATGAAGGATGAGCAATAGTAACAGTAACCATCTGTAAAGAGACATTTTTTTTTAACTTCAGGAGGGAGGTAGTGATTTTTTACACCTTGCCTTCATAGACAAATTGGCATTTTGTGTCAGCCAAATAGTGAAGAGGGTGATATAATGTCAGGAGCCCTAAGGTCTTCTCATTTCATAGATCACAGTAACATTTCTACAGACAATTAAACATTATACAAATGTTTGGTCCCCCTACTGCTACATCAAGAAAACACACTACTATATGTTAGACTTTTAAAAATCCATTTAAAAAAATATTGGTAGTTTTCATTTTTAACAATTTGTAGCCAAGAAGTGGTTCATTGGGGACTGCTTTAATAGAAAGATAAGAATGACATTTAATTAAAACAAAATAAGAGTTCGCATATAAAGGATTGAGCTTAAAGTACTTGAAAAGGATATCCCCCTTAGTCCTTAAGTCTGGTCTAATCCTCTTTCCCACCTTTTTTATGTAATTGCCACCTAAGCATCTCTCTTTGACTCCATTCCCTCTCCTTCTGTCCCTTCCTTTCTCTTTCCCTTGACAATTGCATTTATTCCCATGTCTTTATCACCTTTATATAGTTGATTACAAAATATGAGTCTCCAGTCAGTCCCACTACCTCTTCTGAGCTCCATACCCACAGTTCTTGAAGAAAGCATGATAAAATCAGAAATTCACTGGCTCTAGAGTCAGGCGGCATTGGTTCAAATTCTGCCACTAGCACTTAATGCCTATGTGATTTTGGGCAAGTCATTTAACCCCCATAGGTCTTAATTTCCTTAACTGGAAAGTGAGGCAGAATTGGGAGTTGGACTAGATGGCCTCAAAGGTCCTTTTCAGTTCTAGTTTTCTAGAGTTCTATCACTCCCATTTGCTGATAACACGTATCCGTGCAGATGTTACACTGTTATCTCCAATTCAGAATGGGCCCTCTTAGCTTCTTATATTTTCCCCTAAACGTGTTTCTGTTTATGACTTTACTATTTCTGACTATGGTATCATTATCCACCAGTTTGCCATGTTTATGACCTTGGAATCTATTATCTTTGATTCTTCCTTTCCTCAACTTCAAATATTAGTTAGCTACCAGGTTCTGATGGTTCCACCACATAAATGCCTCTCAGGTCCATCCTTTCTTCTCTATCCCAATAACTACCACTTGGGTATAGGCTCTCTTTGCTATCTGCCAAAATTGTTGCCATGGCATCCTAACAGACTTTTTCATTTCCTCTCAACCCTCACTAATCCATTCTCAATACTGCTGCCTGAATAATCTTTCTGTTATATAACATTTCTGCTCAAAATTCTTCAGTATTTCCCTATTGCCTATCATTGTCATACTCCTTAACTTGACATTCAAGATACTACCTTATATTTGGACTATTCTCATATTGCTACAATTTTTAAAGCATTTTATACTTTGGCCAAACTGTATTATTCTTTTCTCTGTACATTTCGTGCCCTGTCATAGCTTGGCTGAAATGTCCTTCACTTTTTTCTTTATATATAAAATGTCACATTCCCTTCCTTCATTCTTTCCTTCCTTCCTTCCTTCCTTTCTTGGTTTCTTCCCTCCTTCCTTCTTTCCTTCCATCCTTTCTCCCTTCCCTTCTTTCTTTTTTTCCCTCCCTTCTTCCTTCCCTCCTTACTTTCCTTCCTTCTTTCCACCCTCTTTCCTTATCTCTCTCCCTGCTTCCTTCCTTTTTCCCTTTTCTAACTCCCTTCTTCCTTCCTGCCTTCCTTAATATCCATCTCTCATCTCTTCTATCCTGATAGTCTTCTCTTATTCCAAAAATTGAAACAGAAGATTAAAAACAACTCAGAAAATTCAAGTGTCTGAAATCATATTTGCATGACAACATACACAACATCCCCACCTGAAATCCCCTCACCTCTCTAAGGAAAGGAACAAGGCACATTTTCTCATCTTCTAGAATGGTTTGGTCATTATAATTATATATGATTCCATTTTATTGTTCTTTCTATTTACATTGTTGTAGTCATATATATTATTTGCATTTTCTATTTAATTTGCCGAATCAATTCACATAAATCTCTTGTCTCACTTAATTCTTCATATTCATTATTTCTTATTATATAGTAATGTTCAATCATGTTTATATGTCACAATTGCGTAATTATTCCTCAATCAATGGACATTGACTTTGATGGAATTTCTTTCCTTCCTTTAAATAAGTTCCATCCTCTTAAGTCCAATTCAAATGTCCCCTGCTACACAAAACCCACCTATATAGACCACCTCTTATATTCTGCAGCTTTTCAGTAGTATTCTCCTAGTTTGGACCATCATCATCTCTCATGTGGAAGACTACAAAAGGCCTTTATTTGATTTCCTTTCTTCCAGTCTCTTCTACTCTCTATTTTTTCCCTCCATGTAGAAGTCAAAATGATATTTCTGCTGTAGAGAACTGATCATGTCACTTCTTTAATTAAAAAAATCTTTAATGACTCCCTATCACCTGCTGGATAAACTACAAGCTCTTCACCTTGTCTTCTAAGGCCATCTGTAGCATGGCTCCCATCTACCTTCTAATCTTATTTTATAGCATTTCCCTTAATACAATCTCTGTTTCAGTGAAACTGGCAAGCTGACTATTTTACACACACACACATGCATCATTCTATCTCCTTACTCTATGACTTTGTACAATTGTACTTTGTACAACTCTGGGCAATTGTTCTATCTCTGCACAATATTCTTTCCTTCCCTACCCCTCTTAGAATTTCTAATTTCTTTGAAAACCCCTATCTGTAACACTCTCTGTTGGAGGCTATCCCCATAAGGTGCCTCCCCTCTCCCCACCCCATTGCTGGCACTCTCACCCTCTTGATATTACTTTGTATTAAAAATATACAAAATTACTTAGTATTCCCTTATATAAAATAATAGTCAATTATAATGGCTGGCATTTATATAGTACTTTAAGGTTTGCAAAGCACATGGCATTTCATTTTATCCTTGTGACAATTCTGGGAAGAGGGAATAGGTGCTATTGTTATGTCATTAGTCCTATTTAGCTCCAGTTATAGGAGCCTCATCCCTTGCACAAAGAGGACTGTGGAGAAAGAGGTATGAATGAAAAAACTGGGGGACTGGTGATAATATACCCTTTATATGAATGAATTAATGAATCAAGCATTTATTAAGTACTTCAATGGACATACGAATGGAAGAGTAAGACAGTGCCTGATTTCAAGGAGCTCTAACAGCAACACATTTGGGTAATTTTGGCTGAAAGTCAGATGGAAAAGTCCAGTGATCCTTATGGTGCAGCAGCAGAACAGATGGTTATGTCACTTCTTTAATGTCATCTCCGACAATAAATTCTTACCAGTTATGTTGAACCATTTGACATTGGGCTAGAAGTACTGCTATTCCAAATACTCTGGGATTCAGGTTTCCAGGATATTTTTCAGGATCTGAGGAGAAAGGGTGGTCAAGATGGTGATGGTGGTTTTACCTCCTTGGAGTATGCTGCCTCCTGTCTCTTCCTCAGGGTCCCTTGTTTCTTCAGCTAGGCTGGCTTGCCTGCCCTCTGAGTTGAAATTGATTGTTAGTTGGTGTGGATGGCTGACTCCTTGTTCACAAAAGTTGCCTCAATAGAAGCAGGACTGGTGGTCTGAGGGTGCAGTGACCCTGAGGATTCCTGAACTTATCTGTTACTAGCAGTTGACCAGCAGCTGTCGCTCATGATGGTAAGGGAGCTGGGCCCCACCTTCACAGCAATTTCTCCCCTTAGTGATGGCTATGGTTGCTAAGCTAGAAGTAGGTCCGTTGGCCTTTGCTGTTCCCATGGCTCTAGGGTCCTGGATCCTGGGCTGTCTCTGTCAGAATCTGAGTGGAGATTGTAAACAAGTTGCTAGCTGTGATTTGATTCCCTAGCGCATACTGGCTCCTGTCTCTTTTTCAGAATGCCTTGCACCTTTAGCTATGACGACTATTAAGATAAAGTGTCACCTTTCCTTCATTCCTTCATCTAGCTATTTATTGAATGTTGGTTGGCTGGAAAGCAGAGTGTTAAGCCTGTGAGGGAGGGAGAATATAGTGATGAATGAAAACCAATCCTAACTAAGGTATTTACAATCTTGTAGGGGAGACTAGATGTGTATGCAAACAAATAATTATACTACTTGTCAGAATTCATGCTATTTAGAGAAGAATGCTCATCTAAATTGCAGAATGCTTTAAAATATATGAATGGTCATTATTATTTACAGCTTAGGAAATCTACTAGCTATTGCCAAGCAGGACTCAATAGACCTGCTTTAATAATTAGCCAAGAATCACTTATGGACATTAATTGTTTTTATATAAATGAGTGATTCTAAAAGTGCTTTGAAGTAGGCCAGAGTAGTTTACTTTCTTAAGTTGACCCAACTCTTTTGTCATTCTTTTTCTCTTCACAATGCAAAGTTGCTTTTAGCCATATCTTTGTTTTTATCACAATTCTAAATTTGAATGGTTTAAATGGTTGGGACTTTATTTTGAGAATTGAGGATCTAAGGGAGGAATTTCATTGGGAGGGGGGCATGGATTCTAGAATATGTGTAATAGAGATGTCCCCACCCCATATAAAACATCAGATAGTTCTCTTTTAATTGGTAATAATTCTGATCATTGGCCTGACTCAACTGCCTGTCTAATGTGTGGATTTGACTGTGGCACTGTGTAAGCATTCTAAAGTACATTGCTTCAACTTTGATGTATACACTTTTTTTTTTTTTTAAAGGAAGAGCTCTCACCTCACCAGACTGTTCCTTTCTTCCTTATACTGGAGATTGAAATATTGGTGCCTGGGCAGGGGGGTTGGGAGGATAGGGGGAATTTGGGGGGAGGTATAGAGAAGGTAACCAGATGAGGAGAGAGTTTTTGTTTCTGTTTTGGATCAGGCTGTTTTCTCTGCAGTGAGTTCCTTGGAACTTTAGAATTCAGCAATATTGAAAAGTACTTAGATATGTCATCAGTGAGTTTTCATTCCACTTAGGGCACAGGACTGCAAACACAGTCATGTGGGCATCCAGCAGTGATGTTTTGAAATCTGTGAGTACTGGGTGTTGGGAAGGAGCAAACTGCCCCCTCCTTAAGCTTTCCTTTGGTGTCATGCTGATCCCCAGCTGCTTCAAAGGGCTACATTTATGAGGTGCTTAAACAATGAGTGTTCCCCCTTTTATGGCCTATGGAAGGGAAAGATTTATAGCTTTGACAAGAGCACAGCAAGAGCTCAATGGACTTCTATTCCTTATTTAGTCATTTACATCATGGGGATCAGAGGTCCAGGGAGCCATGTTTACCCAGAGCCTGATTACTTCCTATAAGGCCATAGTGTGAGGCTGGAAGACTTCAGGAAAGCTCAGATTGCTCTGGCCCTTTTAGTAGAATGTAGAATCACAGAGTTATTGCTGGAAGAGAATTTGTCATCTTGTCCAATCCTATCTTATTACTCAGGAAACTGAAGCCCAGAGAGCAGTGACTTGCCTAAGATCACATAGAAAGTAAGAAGCTAATTCAAGATCCCAGTCCAGTCCCTTGGACTGTAAATCCAGAAGGTTTTTTTTTTAATTTTTTTTATTCTACTAACAAGTATTTGTCTCCCAATAGGAGGATGTCCTGGGAAATTAGCAGTAGTAGGTTGAACTCACAGGAGCCTTTGAAGTCTGGTAAAGTGTCCCTAAGGCAGGGAAGGTATGCATATTCTTAATTTCTCTTTCTCTTGAATTAATACTTTGTTTTCCTCCCTTTCCTTCTTAGAATATAGTGTGTACTGGAAGACTGAGGTGGCATCCAGATCCCAGCCTGGTTCACTGCATTCAATCATGTGAGGTAAGCTGGTTTATTCCTCTCCTGGGTCCTGACCTAAAGCAAGGGTAAGTATTTGCACCATACATCTTTAGTTCATTAGAAGATCCTTTCATTCGCTTCTTTCTTAAAATGCTGAACCTTTTGAAACCTGCACAAATTAGATGATGGGTCCTTTGAAGTTACAGTTTCTTTGAGTGAAATCTCTAGAATTTGTATTTGGTCAAGGACTTTAGGAGAATATAAAGGTATTTGTGACAGTATTTTCACTTGGTGTAATCAAGCCTTGACCAAGTGAAGGAATAATTATAGTTAATAATAATCACTAACATTTATATAGTGCTTTAACCTTAGTAAAACACTTTATCCACTTGATCTCATTTCAGCAAGAAAGAACTTTTCCATAAACATTTTTTAAAATCAGAAAATAGGCTTGATGATTTGGAGGCTAGAGCTGGCATCACGCAGAAGGGTCAGAGGATGGATGATCTAGAGCTGGAAAAGAATTTAGATGTCAGTAAGCCTAATTCCCTTATTTTGTAGACAAGAAATTGGGGACCAGAGAGGTTTAGTGATATGCTTACGGTCATTTCAGGTAATGACTTCTAACTCCAAATGTTCAATTTAGACTGGTTCACTGTCACCTCAAGACATATTCTGTTCAAGCCCATGTTTTCTAGTTGAGTTTTCTAGATCAGGTGGGTCAATAGAGGGTCAATAATTTAGGGAATCAGAGAGGTTGGAGTGGATACAAGGAAAAATATAGACATAGTGACTCTAAGAGAAAAAAGAGTATGAGGCTTCAGAGGAAGCCTCTCTCAGAAGGGGGTGATAAAAGAGAATTGCCATGTGAGGGAAGTGGGAGAGAGTTCTACTCTATTTGAAACTTTCTCACTCTGGAACTGGACAGTGACAAATAGTTACTTATTCCATCCTCAGCCACAACAGGTTTGTCTTCCAAAGCTCTCACTGGGAATAATTAAGCTACTTAGCAGTAACACTTGGGTAATCCTGGCTCATCCTTGTTCACTGGAGCCTATGCAGTTGGACTGTCATGTCTTCCAGCACCCCACTCCCAAATCCCCCCAGTGCCAAGCACACACGCACACACGCCCCTATTCATTTGTATCTCTTTTCATTTCACTCCATCCAATTTCTCGATGAAATTGTGGTACACATGAGGCCAAAGAGAGAGGATGAGGTTAAGGGGTGGGGGATAGAAAATAATGGGGGGAGGATGAAAAAGGAAGGGTAAGGGAAGATACCATTTTTTAAGCATGCTGAGAGGAGTAAATGAGGAATACAAGCTAGTTAGCATGGAGGGTGCTTTATTATATCATGAAGGCCAACAAAATAGCTCATCTGATGCCATCATTAGGAAAACAGATGGCAGTGGGGTGGGGAGGAGGGAATGAAAGAGTGAATCATCTCCAGGGCAGGGGGTAGGGTGGGAAGGGAGTAGAAAGGCTTTGGGGGTAGGAGACCAAGGAGGGAGGGAGATAAACACTTTGTGAGCTGGGAAGAGATCAAAGAGAGACTGAGCATTCCCTTCTGTTACTCCTTCTGCATTAGGATAGAAAGAGGGAAGCCAGATGATGCAATTAGAATTTGAGTTTGGGGCTTTTGCTTTTTCCCAGACTGTAAGACTATGAGGCTTCTATTTTATTGTGGTTGTTCTGTCCTCTTCCTCATCCTTGGACCCCTCAGTATAGGGGTCCAGCAGCCAAAGACACTAAAGTCACACTGTCCCTCTGCTGAAATGAATTCAGAAGGCTTAGCAGCACAGAGTTTCCCACCTGCCCTATGGAACTGCTGACATTACACTTATGGTTGAGAATTGACCATTCCCCTACCCCATTACTCAGGCAGACAAGAAGCTTTTTGGCCAGTGCATCCCTAACCGCAGCTCCTCCCTGCCTGGGAACTAGTCCAGCCAGTTTTCTTGACAGTAAGATTATTCTAAAGTGTTGTCTGGGGCCCTCTGGGTAGGGCAGGTTTTGAAGGACCAGATATTGGCTCCTGACTCCAAAGCTGGAAGGAGAGGTACACACAGAAGGAGGGGAGGAGGAAGGAGAGGGAATCAGGGCACATCGGGATCAAAAGGAAAATGGAGAGAGACGGAAATGTAGGTATAAAGGACATGAAAAAAAGATACTGACAAGAGTGGGGTGAAAGAGAATGAGAACTAGGGAAAGGAAGAGTGAAACATTTGGAAGAATTTATTTTTTCCTTTTCAATCAAAAGTAGTCTAAAAATACTAAGAAGGACTGAATAATATCAAAGTCAGACTGAGGGAAAACAGATACAGAGGCAAGCAAGGTGAAGGGAAGAAAGTGCAAGAGGAAGCCAAAATACAAGGTTGTGCAGGATGCCCTAGTTAGACATTTTTTTTTTTTGTATACTGCCTTCTATGAGTGACTTCTTTTCTTTCCTTTCCTATCTTTTCTTTTTAACTTTTCTTTCTTTCTCTTTCCCTTCCTTCTTTTATTTTTTCCTTCCTTCCTCCCTCCCTCCCTTCCTTCCCTCTATCCCTCTCCCTCTTTTTTCCTTCCTATTTCTTTCTTCTTTCTTTTTCTTTCTTGTAAATATCGGATGGAAATTACTTCCTTGCTTCTCTTTTTTTCCCTTTTTCCTTCCTTCTTTCCTTTTCTCTCTCTCCCCTTTCTTACCCTCCTCCCATCTCTTCCTCTTTCTCTCCCCCTTCTTCCACCTTCTTTCTTTCTTCCTTCCTTCCTTCCTTTCTTTCTTTCTTTCTTTCTTTCTTTCTTTCTTTCTTTCTTTCTTTCTTTCTTTCTTTCTTGTAAATATTGGATGTAAATTGAAAGCTGGTCCCTTTGAAGCAGTTATTTCAAACTTGTGGCAGCAGGAAACCTTATCCTTTGTTATTTTTCAGCATGGCCCCTGTATTCCAAACCAGTCAGTCACCTTACTGCCCTCAACCCACTTCTTACTTAATTTCAGTCCTGTTCTGTGGCTCAGGTCATTTCCTTTCCACCTATCCAGTCTGCCAGCTCATACCCAAGTCTTCCTTCAGGAGCCAATTCAGAGCTCACTTCTTCCAGAAAACATCCTGTGACTAATTCTATCTCCTTGTGATATAGAGGGAGAAGCCCTGATTTTGGAATCAGGTGACCTGGGCTTGAAGCCTGGCTCTACTATTTAGTGCAGGTGCAGCCTGGGGCAACTTCCTTCACTTTTCTGGTCTTAGTTTTCTCATCTGTAAAGTGAAAGGACAGGACTACATTTACCTCACAGGTCCCTTCCAGCTCTAAATTGGTAATCCTTTAAGAGCCCCATCCTATCCATGCCTTGGCCCTGATTGTCCTTCATGCACTGAAATGTTTCTCCCCCTCCCCACTCCCTCTTGAAACCTCTGCCTGACTTCTTTCAAAAATCAACTCAAATTCTACCTTTAGCAGGAGATATTTCCCAGTAAACTTATTCACTTGAGTTTGTCTCCACTAACATTCCTTCTACTCTGTGTGTAGCTTGTATGTATAGCTTGTATTTATTCACATGCTGTCTCCCCCATTGCCATATAAACTTCTTGAAAGTAGGGACTGTATTTTTTTTTTTTTGCCTTTCTTAGTATCCCCAGTGCTTGACATACTACTTGGCACATGGCAGGCCTTCAATAAAAGCTTGTTGATTGGTTGATTTTTATATAGGACATCCAATATATAATATCAGTCTCATTTCTGTTCTCTTTTGTAATTGTTCTCTAGTTCACAGGATGATAGGTTGAGAGCTGAAATGGACCTTTGTTTTGCGGGGGCATGCAATTAACTCCCTTAGAAGTGTATGTGTTCATCTTCCATACTTTACTATAGACTCCTTGAGGTCAGGGATCATGCCATCTGCATCTCACATTTGTTTCAAAGCTTCTTAAAAATGGTGGATATAGAATAGATAGTCAATTAATGCAACAGTGAGCTAGAATCTAAGATGCCAGTTTAAAGAAATTTAGGTGCCTTTGCACCCAGAACCAGAACTAAAGGTAGTCAAGTTAAATAGTCACCTAGGTCACACTAGTAAGAACTCACATTTATACAACACTATGAGGTTTAGATAGGTAGATGGATAGAGATATAGAGAAGATTTATTCAGTAGTTCTTGTGTTGCCAGGCAGTAGAAATGCAAATATAAGCAAAAAAGAAAAAAAATGGGGCTTATTTTCTAATGGAGGAAGAATATACATAAAAGGGAGCTGAACAGCAAAAGGTACTCACTGGAAGAGGAGATGTCAAAGTACAGAGAATTTAGAGTAGATACAGGAAAGGAACAAGCATTTGTGGTCTAGGTACTTGCTCCAATAGAAATTCTGGGAAGCATCTCAGTAAAGAGAAGAGGTGAGCTCAGCCCCTGAGAAGGCTCCTAGAGAACAGATATTAAAGTCCTGAGAATCAAAAGCAGAACTGGGAAAGAAGTTTTCCAAGGGTTTTCCTATTGCTATCCCATTTTACAGTTGGGAAGACCAAAACACGGAAAAGTTAAGTGATCTACCAGTTGTTACACACTTACTGAGTTTATTCTTGTATGGCCTTGGACCCAACCTCATTTTTCTTCCCTAAGTTTAGTTATTTTGGTACAGATGCCAAGCTGGCTCCAAACACAAGGTCATTTTGGGAGGGGAAAGGGGGGAAAAGGAAGGGATGAGCAACTAAGGATGTTTTTTCATTTTGATTTTTATGAGCTCAAATTTTGAATGCCAGAAATGTTACTCTTCATGATATGTGGATGTATACTGTGTGACTACTTATCTGTATCACAGGAAAGTCTCAAAGCCTCTAGAGAATAGTGGCACACAAGGATAAACTTTATTTATTTTTTTTAATTGGGGCACAAGATTTTCAAGTTTAAGTCTTGCTGAAGAAGTACAAATGTCTTGGCCTGGTTCTGACTTCACTCAACCTATATGTAGATTCAGTTTCTCTGGTTCAGGTACCACATTCAGTATAGAGATACAAAATCACACCCCAAAAATTAGCTTTGCCCTTGAGAAATTTGAATTCTATTGGGGAAATCATCATGTACTTAGATCAGTAAATATGAAATGTATAGTAAGCAAGTACAAGGTAATCTCACTAGGGCTATTGGGAACAGATTGCTAACACTTGGGGACAGTAAAAAGAAGTTGGGTAGGAAATGACACCTGAGCTGAACCTTTAATGAAAGGAGAGCCTTCTAGACATTGAGGACAGACTGTAGAAAGATGGGGAGGTGAGAAGTATGATATCCTATCCAAGGGATAGCAAGAAGGCCAGTCTGTCTGGAACATGGAGTACCTAAGGGAGAGGGAAAGTAATATAAATTTTGGAAAGATAGCTTGCAGTCAGATGGTAAAAGACTTTAAATGTCAAATTGGAGTTTTGTATGTTTTATCCCAGAAGCAATAGGGAAGCACTGATGTTTCTTTGGCAGGAAAGTAATATGGTCTGACCTTTGATTCAGGTTTATCAGTTTGGTAGTCGTTGGGTCGTGTCCTCACATGGGGTTGTGACTCATAGTTGTGAGTGGAAAGTAGTTTAAGAAGCCCTGCTGTAGAGGATTGATTGGAGGGAAGACCAATAAAAAAACTCAACAGTCCTAGAGAAGCATGATGAGAGCCTAAAATAGGGTTGTAGACATATGATTGGAGAGATGAGTATAAATGCAAAAGAGATGAAGACTTTCAGAGATGAAACTTCTTCAAGTTGTAGTATAATATAAAGCCTCTGGTTTTGTACAATGGATAGAATTGCATCCTGGGCTTTCAATGTACTTGAAACATTGGCAAGACATACAAGAGAGTTAATATAGAAGAATCAACAAAGCTTGGCAGCAGATTGAATGGTGCAGGGGGGAAGAAAATAGAGATTGACTCCAAATTGGGAACTTAAATGATTGGGAGGATGTCCCAAACAAAAATAAGAAAGTTATGGGGCCGGTTGGATTTGACAGAGATGGGGAAGACAATGAATTCTATTTTGGAAGTGTTGAGTTTGAGACTCCTAGAAGACATTCAAGTGGAGAGGATGCAGTTTGTAATATGGGACAAATTTTATTAATATTCTTCTCCTCCCCTCCCCTCTCCTCCTTTCCATTCCCAAGACATATGAGGGCTAGACATATAGATTTAAGTCATCTGTATAGAGATGAAATTTGATCCCACGACAGCTAATGAACTCATTGAGAAAGAGTATAGAAAGAGACCATTGACCCTGTAACTGAACTTTCATGTATGTATGTTGTCTCTCCTACTTGGAAAGTGAGCTCTTTGAGAATAGAAACCATTTAGGATTTTTCTATTTGTGTCCTCTACACTTAATACAGTGCATGGCATGTAGAAAGACCTTAATAAATCCTTTTAAATTCATTTATTCATTAACAAAAGGGAGAGAGAAAGATACTGTAAAGTGGAGACCAGTAAAGAGGCCTTCCAGGCACTGGGAATAGCCAGTACCAAGACATAGAGATAGGACATAGTGTGAAGGGCAGGGAGAAGGCCAATTTCGCTTATATGCATCAAGTCAAGACAACAAGCATTTATTAAGAATCTAGTATGTTCCAGGCACTGTGCTGAGGGAGAAATGTACGATGATGTTGTAAAGAGATTGGGACCAGTTTGTGAAGAATTTAAAAAACTAATAGAGGGGTTTGTGTTTTATTCTAGAGGTAAGATAAATCAGATGGATTTTTAAAAAAAAATTAAAATTCCTTTTTTTAATGAAAAAAAAATTCATTTTCTTTCCTCCTATGACCCTTTAACATCAAAAAAGGAAAAGAAAACACTTTAAAAATCCCAAATAGGTATGGTCAAGCAAAATGAACTCCTACCTCAGCCAAATCCAAAAATAGTCTATGCCTCATTTTGCATCCCAAGTCCATCATTTCTCTGTCAGGAGGTAGGTAGCATGACTCAACATTTTGGCTTCATGGTTAGTCATTGAGTTGATCAGAGTTCTAAAGTCTTTCACATAAATTGTTCTCCTGATTCTGCTTACTTCACTCAGCAATCAGTTCAAACACATCTTTCTAGTTTTCTCTAAAATGATTCCATTCATCATTTCTTACAGCACAGTAGTATCCCATTATATTCATATGCTATATTTTTTTGGTAATTCTCCAAATGATAGGTACCCCCTTAGTTTCCTGTTCTTTATCACTTCAAAAAAGAACTGCTACAAATATTTCTGTATGTAAGGGATTTTTTCTCATTCTTTGATCTCTTTGGCATATTGGCCTAGCAGTAGCATCACTAACTAGGTCAAAGATTATGTGCAGTTTAGTTACTTTTTGGACGGTGTTCCAAAATGCTTTCCATAATTACTGTACTAATTCACAATTCCACTATAAATGCATTATTGTGCTTGGTGAAGCCATTGGATATTATTGAGCAGGGTAGCTACATGGTCATATGTGTAGTTAAGCAAAATAACTTTGGCAACAGTGTGGAGAATGGACCAAAGTGGGAAGATAGATGAGGCAGGGATGCCAATTAGGAGATAGGTGCCATAATCTAGGCAAGATCTAATGAAGGCTGAAAACAAAGGAGAGAGCCAAGTGAGTGGAAAGAAGGGTGAGATGCAAGAGATTAGATATGTGGGATATATGGGGTGAAGGAGAATGAGAGGTTGAAGATAATTCCCAGGTTGTAAACTCAGGAAAATGGAAGAATAGAGGTGCTTTCAACATAAATAAGGAAGTACAGAAGAAAAGTAGATTCTGGGGAAAAGATAGTGAGTTCAGTTTTAGACATTTTAAGTTTGAGATATCTCTGGAACATTCAGTTTGAAATTCCCAATAAGAAATTGGTAATAGGAGGTTGAAATATTGGGGAGATATGTACACACATATACACACATATGTATGCATACATGTATGTGTATGTATAAACACATATTTATGCATAAACGTGCATGTCTTTCTGCGTGTGTATGCACATGTATATATGTGTGTATATATGCATACACACATATATCTAGCCCCAATCTTTCCTCTAAGATTCTATATGTATATTCAGCCCCAAAACACACAAAAACCCATGTATTGAGGATAGATATAGATTTATCTATCTGTATACCCCCCATATACACACATACCTGGAAGAAATTGGCTTAGAGATTTTAATTACTCTTTAATTACTTTAATTACTTAAAAAATTTAATTTAAGAGTTCATGAAGAAGGAGGTGGTCCAAGAGGAAATAGCATCACCAAAGCCCAGAGAGGAGAGAACATCCATAAGGAAAAGATGGTCAGCAGCATCATATGCAGTTGATAGACTTAAAAAAAAGTGAGGATTAAAAAAACACAGCTTATCAGCTTTATCTATTAAGAGATCATTAGTAGAAAAGAGAGAGCAGTTTCCTTCAGATGATGAGGTTGGAAGGCCATACTTTGAACATTTCAGCAGGAAAAGAGATTTCAGCAGGTAGCAGTGGTAGGACTTCTGAGGCTGGAGTAATCCAGAGTTGAGGTTTGGAAAAAAAAAAAAAAAACCCGAGATAAGACAAGGAGGTTGATTTGAGAATAAAGGATTATGCAGAATCAGATTGATTAATGACAGGGCCATGATTGGAGAAGGGGAAAAGTAAAGTCAGAGTAAGAATAATGGCCAAAGGAAGTACTGAGAGTTTGAGGAATTAGAGGTCTTAAGGACTTTAATAAATGAGGTTAGAAATAGTGAAGAATAGGGAGAGATGGCATTTTCCCTTGAGAACATCTCTTTTATATGACTCCTTTCCTCTGACATTGCTACCAGTCTTAGGTAGTTATAAGGTATAGGACCTTATAACCTCAAGTTTAGTCTATTGCAATAGCCTGCTGGTGGGTCTCCCTGACAATTCTCTCCCTTGTCCAATCCATCCTTCACCTAGTTGCCAAAGTGATCTTAAAGCCTAAGTCTGATTATATCAGCTCTTTACTCAGTTAACTCCAGTGACTTCTATCACTTCTCTGATCAAATGCAAAATCTCCTATTTGGCATTCAAAGTCCTTCATAAATTGTTTTCCCCTAGTCTTCCATTTTTTCAGTCTTCTTACACCTTACACCCTACCATGTATTCTGCAGTCCGATGACAATGAACTCCTTGCTGTTCTTCCTACACCACATCACCCAAGTTTGGGAATTTTCATTGGGTGGCTCCCATTCTTGAAATGCTCACCCTCTTGACCTTCATCTCCTGTGTTTCCAGTCTTCCTTCAAATCCCAGCTAAAATCTCATCTTCTACAAAAAGCCTTTCTTCATCCCTGTGAATTCTAGTACCTTGCCTCTGTTCATTACCCCTCATTTATCCTGTGTAGATCCTGCTTGTGTGTAGTTGTTGCATATTCTTTCCCCATTAGGCTGTGAGCTCCTTAAGAGTAAGGACAGTTTTTTTTTCTTTGTGTCTTAAGAACTTGAGACAGTGTCTTGCACATAGTAGGTGCTAATAGATATTTAGTGACTGAATGAATGAATGTTAGGAGTTTATAGTGATATAGAAAGGCTTTAGAGTCAGAGGACCTGGTTCAAATCTCACCTTGGATGCTCATTGCTTATGTTATTTTGGACAAATCACTCAATGTCCCAGGATTCTAGTTTCCTTGCCTACAAAACAAGAAAGTTGTACTAGATGAGCTTTGAAGATTCTTCGTGACCCAAGATTACCTAGATCCTATTTCCTTCCCCAAAGTGAAGATTATACTTCTATTATTTTTCACACATCATGTGTGTGTGTGTGTGTGTGTGTGTGTGTGTGTGTGTGTGTGTGTGTGTAGGGGGAAGTTTCTAAGGGATATCAAATGGAGTACCTTCTATGCTCTTATTCATCCCCTGATATCCCACAGGGAAGACATTCTTTGCAGGTTCAAATTCCTTTCCCCCATATACTCCCATAAATGAATAGATTCATTAATACTATTTGTGGAAAGGTCCTTTGATAGTCTAGGACTACTTGGCCCTATTCCTTTTCAAGAAAAGATGAGAGAAAAGAAAAATCAAGGAAGTATACATGCAATTCTCTTTTGGATAGAGTCATAGTAAAGTATACCATATTAAGAGTTGGGAAAAGAGCTTTTAAACATCTGTCTCCTTTATGTCTCTATTTCCTGCATAATATGTGTGGGAGTATTTTACTAAAAGTCTGTTAGGTCTCTAGGAAAATTTTAAAAGAATTATTTAAAGCTTCCTGTGATTCTAAACAAATGTGTGTTGGGTGGGATGTTTCCATCACTGTTTGTCATGACCATTGCTTGAGGGATACTTCCTTTTATGTCCTTAAAGTTTGGCCTCTATCCTGAAGCTGGGATGCTACCTCTGACTCAGAATATTGGACCTGAGAATCTTCCTTGGGTTAGTAGAGAAGAATGAGAATCCAGTTTATCTTTCTGTGTTTGATGAAGTACAACCCTGGGAATGGGAAGTAGGAAACTAGGGCAGTTTACCAAGGAAAAATATACAAAAAATAATGAAGGCTCATAGGGTCAGGGTTAGAAAGACTGAAGCAGGAAATGAGATGCAAATTGCAAAAGACATGAAGAGAAAGAGAAAAAAAAAACCATGTTTGACACACATCAACAGCACAAAAGAAATTAAGGGAAACAGTGCTTTTTATTAGACATAGAGTGACAGCTAATGCTGACACACATATACACATACACATACACACACAAAGGAGAGGCATCAATGCTTTTTAAATTTTTGTCATTACAAAGAAATCTTAACCGGGAACAAGGATAAACAACACAGACACACATTGAAACGGTGGGAAACAAAGCTGTAATTGAGGAAGCTGCAGTGAAGGCTTGTTTATTTAATTAATAAACAAATCACATTGGGGCCACCAGCTCACAGTTTTGAGGTCCACAAGGGAGGGACTAAGGAGGCATCTAAAGCTTGAAAAGAGTCAGTGTGTGTGTGCCTATGTGCATGTGTGTATATGTTTAAAGAAAAGCACTAAATCATGAAAATTGTAGACCTGCAAACTTAATTTCTACACTAGGTAAAATCCTGGAAGAAATGATCACTTAATCAGCCTATCACTTTAAAGAGAGTCATTGCTGAATCTAGTGGGAAAAACACATGGGCTTGGTATCTTAGAGACCTGAATTTTACACATGACTATCTCTAAGCTGAATGGCCTTGTTATAGTCAAGGGACCTGTGGCAAACTGTTTAATTTTTCTTAGTCTGCCTTAGTGGATTTTTTGTCTACTAGAAAGAGACAGACTCAGATAATACTGTCTTTCAGGAAACCAAGTTTCATCTCCTACCTCAGGCTCTTCATGTAGTAGATGTGACTGTGGCCAGGTCACTTTAATTTTTTTTCTAATTCAACTTTTTTTTTGCATTTTTATTATTGAAACTTAAATAAACATAACAAGAAAAGAAACAGAAACATATCAGAAACTTAAATATTGAAACTTAAATGCAGAATAAGAAAAAACATTTTCATCTTGAAGAGCCTCCATTTATCTATTCAATGAGCATTAAAATGATTATCTTATCAAACAATGAATAAGCATTCATTAAGCACCTGCTATGTGCCAGGCACTGTGCTAAGTGATGAGGATAGAGAAAAGAGGGAAAACTCCTGTCCCTGCCCTCAAACAGCTTACAATCTAATCTCATCACTGGGAGGAAAATCCTTGATAAAACATCAAGTACTATGTGAGTATAGATTGTTGATGTTTTAGACTCATGATTCATCAGGATGGGAAAATTCCTTCCCCAAGGAAAATCAGCAACTAACCTACAATTTTGACTAAGACATTGAGAGGTTAAATAGCTTTCCCATGATTGTACACCCAAGTCTTAAGTTTAACTCTCAATTTCCTGTGATTTATTCCAATGATGCTTATTATTCAAGGGATGCTTCATTTTAGGTCCTTAAAGTTTGACTGTTACTGTTTTAATATCATT
This sequence comes from Pseudochirops corinnae, assembly GCA_028646515.1. NCBI lineage: Eukaryota > Metazoa > Chordata > Mammalia > Diprotodontia > Pseudocheiridae > Pseudochirops > Pseudochirops corinnae. The sequence continues at coordinate 308,186,556 of CM053586.1, read as the reverse complement.
ATCATCATTGTTGTTGATGTTATTATGTCAAATGAGGGAGCTGGGCTAGATAGTATCTGTGGTCCTTTTACAAGTTTCTTTAATGTTTTATTCTGTAGTAGAGATATATGCTCCTTCTTTGATGAAATGATCAATAAAATAGACTGAAGAGAAGTGACTATGAATTAAGCATATTTTTTGAGCCAGCTGGTTATGACACACTCACCATTAAAAGGGTAAGTACAGACTTGACCACACAATGCTTAGATGGATTGGCGAAAACTGGGCAGGGTAATACACACACACATGTATATATGTATGACTATATACATATATACATATATGTATGTATATAGATATATACACATATACATATATGTCTATATGTGTATGCAATATACATATGTATGCAGAGAGAGACAGACAGAGAGAGATTTTAAGTCATCACATGAAAGGCTCAGTTAAAGAATGAAGAAATACTACATTTGCAGATAGCACCAAGTTGTAAGACATTGATATTAGCATAACAGGAAAGACAATTCAGTGGGACCTTGAGAGCATGATGAGAATAGATGGGGGCATTTTTTTCCAGAAGACTATGGAGACATACAGATGCTACATTAAACCAATGTATTTTAAAAGAGAGATAGAGTTCAATAATAGATGGTGTTTGTTTCAGGCATCCCCTAAGTCTAAAATAATATAGTATGCAGACAGAGAGAAAGCATGAGATAATACTTTCATGTAGTACAGAAGCATGGCTACAGGCATTTAAAGGTTCCTGAAGTATTTTCTTTCATGTATATCATTGTGGCCTTCTAGGGTTTCTAATGAGTGATCAGGACAAAATAAAATATTCTTTGTGTAATGTATGTCCCTAAGTGCTAAGAATAACACATATACATATTTGTATGTATGTGTATATGTGTATGTATTACACCTACATATAACTATATATATAATGTCC
>CM053586.1:308139913-308185110 GCA_028646515.1 Pseudochirops corinnae | reverse complement strand
CCCCCCCCCCCCCCCCCCCCCCCCGCAACTGCCAAGTATTCTCTTAACCCCCAGGGTGACTTAGTTTTCTCTCCATCTCCTATAGGTAATCCCATTTGCTGCCGACTGTGAGCAAGATGAATGCACCTGCCGGGATCCCAGAGCAGAAGAGAATCAATAAATGGAGCAAAAAGACCCTGTTGTTGGCCCGGGAGTCTGTGGGCCAGAGGAGACCCCCCAGGGGAGACCCTCTAGCTAACAGAGGGTGGGGTGGGTGAGGAAGGAAGTCTGAAGAAAAGAATCTTTTGGAGACCAAGACTGATGGAAGAAGATGTCCCGAGGAACTAATAATAAGAAACAAGGGGTGGAGGGAGAAGAAGAAGACATACTCTGAGAGAGAATGCCTCTAAGTGCCAAGCATGGCAAAAGACATTTGAGTTACTAATAACCAATAACATCATAAAAAGGGAGAGTCTCCTTCAAGTAACAGGATAACTACTCTTGATGGGCCAAGATACCCCTGTACCATGCTCCACTCATCTCCGACACTCTCCTCTTCTTCTCCTCTCTTACTATCCATCCCACCCACACCCAAATTGTAAACTCAAACTCAAAATCCCCTAGGAGAAGCTGCCAGGAACTCTTTGTACCTTCTTATCATAAATGGTCTGCCATCTAGCCAGCTCTGTCTTCTCTAACCTGTCTTGCTTCCTTTCTTCTGCTGCATAGACTCCTTCAGCAGTAATGAATTTAGTCATGAACTCTAAGTATTTAAGCAAAACTACAAAAATTACATAAATATATGAAATATATGATATATTTTTTGCTGTCTATTAAGGTAAAACAAATATCCTTTGTCACATACATGCTGCTGTAAAGTATATGTCCCAAAACAAACGCTAGGAGTCTAGGGGTAAGTAGATATAGCCCTTTAATCCTTCCTTGCTTGGTTGTAGGTCTAGATAGGGAGTAAGAGTCTGTGTGATAACTGTGGTCCGAGTTATCCATTGATAAGTTGGATTCAGGCCCTGGGAGCAGGGCTGAGCTACACGAACACTGGGTGAAAAACAACTTAGTGGAAATGAGACCAAGAGACCTAGATCATCTCCCATTCCTTCCCATGTCTATTCAAACAGGGTAGGTTTTGCCTGGGTGGTTCATATGTCTAATATTGTGCAATCTAGAGGCCGCGTGGTGTAGTGAATACAGAATTGCCCTTGGAGTCAGGGAGATCTGGGTTGAAATCCTACCTCTGACAAATAGTGGATGTGTGAACTAGCCAAATCACTTACTCTCTCAGTGCTCTAGAAAACTCTCTGAGATTTTGAAATTGTAGAAAGGATACTGACCTGCTGATTGGAGAGTTCCCTATACCTATGAAATCTCTAGTTCAATCCCTATGGTTCCTATTGAACCATCTAGGAAAACTAGGCGTTCAGGCTTGCAAGAACTCTTTGGTTAGTGGCTACATGACTTCAACCCTATTCCAGATACACATATGAACCAGAAGAATTTTTCAGTCTTATCCTTTTAAATACGAGGTTTAGGAAAACCTGATGAGACATAGACATTTGGAATATAAGAATGAGGACAGAAACCAGACTGAAATCAAGACCTATGGGAAAGTGAGAAAGACTACAAGAGACAGCTTTCCCATTTCAAGATTATTTCACTGTAAGGAAAATATCACTGGCTAGGGTAGAGTCATATTTGTTCCTTCTTTCCTGGGCAGGTAAAGGATTAAAACTCCTTGCTTTCAATGGCAAAGCCTTACTAATTTTTTTTCCAAATGCAGTTATTCTGTATTTAAGAAGTCTCCATCATGGGTTGGCAAGATGGCCAGTTAGACAAACTAAACAATTGAGGCTTCCAGAACATGTAAAAATCCTGTCTGGTTCATGAAATTCAGTTTGGAAAAAATAATAGACTTTAGAAATTTTGTGATAGATTTCATCCATTTTTTTTTTTTTTTTTTTAGCTCTTTACCCATTGGTCCCCTGTCTGGAGACACGGTCTCTCTATAGTTATGTTTTTTCCTTTAAGTTCCCAACTTCAATGCCTGTGGAGGGAGATACTGAAGGTATCATCCCTAGTTAGAACATTCACCTCCTTCTGACTCTAAGAGTACTCAATTGACTTGGGTACCAGGGTTTTTTTCACTCCCAAGGCTGACAGCATAGGATAAAATTGCCAATATGTATAATTTGAATCTGAATCTTATTCAGTCACTTAACAACAAGTATTTCCTGAAGACTTTCAGAGTGTTCATTACTATAGTCCTAGGAATTCACTCTCTTCTTATCATCCCTGACCTCTGTTCTATGCTCTTATCATACCTCTCCTTTAGAGGAGAATTTACTTAAAAAAAAAAAAAAATATATATATATATATATATATATACACATATATGTATACATATATGTATATATGTATGTATGTATGTATAGAAAATAGCAGTGGAGAAAAAGAGTGGAGATTCAGACAAAGAAGAAGAAAACCTGAAAATAGCACAGAGTACATCTATCAGCTTGAGGGTTAAAGGAGGCCCCAGCTGGGGGTGGGGATGAGGGGGGTGGTGAGAGGGAGATGGAGGAAGAAATGAGTCAAGGTGACTCAGTCCCTAAACCAAGCCTGGAAGCATACTCAGGGGGTTACTTTTGGCAGTTAGAGATGATCCAGAGAATCCAAAGGAAATTCAAATCAAACGTTGCATGAAAAATCTGTGACCCATCGATACAGACACAGCTAACTAGAAAAACACATGGAGCTAGGGTGACACTCTGTGGGGAGATAGGTGAAGTTCAACAATATGAGACCCATAACCTACTCTTAGCCATTTGGGCCCAATGGTTCGGTTTTTAAAGGAAGTTAGCAAAGTAATCTGCCTGCCAACGCAGCAGACTTAAATATATAAGTCCCTGCCTCATTCTCCTACACCCCCAAACTACCAAATATGTGTTTGGCATTGGTATCTGGATAAATCTCTAGTGGGCACATGTTAATTGCTCTTTAGCACCTTGGACCAGTAGCCATGGGAGAGCAAATACCAACTGACTAATTGGTTCATTTTGCATTACACCGATTTTCCATTGAAAGACTCTGAGTAAGAACAAAAAAAAGAGAAGAAGAAAAAGAAGAAGAAGGAAAGATGAACTCTGGGACTCCCTAGATCTCCTGAAGGAAACTGCTTCTTATTTTCCCACATGCTCTGATCACAGCATATATACTTTGTTTCACTAACTCCCAAGCCCACAGTTTATTTTATCACAGAAAGATTAAATGGTCACCAACTGTCATATTAAACGTTTTCAAAGTTAACATCTTTGACATACTCAAGAGCACATATTCTAAAATGGAAGGGCAGAGAGGGGAAGCATACATTATCTCGGAGAGCAAAGGATCTTTGTGTCATAGACTGCTTTTAGGAGACTGATGAAGCCTATGGACACCTTTTCAGAACAATTTTTTAATGCATAAAATAAAATACATAGGATTATAATTGTGGTTGTGACCCCAGTTTTCTTGGTACAGATACTGGAGTGGTTTCAGCTCATTTTTACTGATGAGGAAACTGAGGCAAAATAGGGTTAAATGACTTGCCCAGGGACACACAGCTAGTAAGTGTTTGAAGCCAGATTTATACTCGGAAGGGTGAGTCTTCCTAACTTCAGGCCCAGCCCTGTGCACCGTGCCACTTAGCAGTCCATTATTTTGGAAGATAATTGTCAGAATGTTTTTAAAAAAACTCAGGAAGTTCATGGACGTCAGATTAGGATCTTTTGTCCTAGAAGATGTAGCAGGATGGGGATGAAGTGAGGGGAAGAAGTAAAAAGCACAACAAAACCAAACAAAAAAGCGACACCCTAAATTTGATAAAGTTCCTTCGTGCACACTCGAGGCCACAGAAAATCAAGCAAACACATTTCTGGCTCTGAAACGGACTAGAATTCCAAGGATGCTGCTGAGTTTTTCTTGGGAAAGAATGAATTATTCTTCATTTTACAAATGACCCTGGTAGAAAATGGTTTGTATTGGGGATTTTTGGGGGTTTTCATTGTGATATGAAGATGGGGGAGAATCCCAGTTCCTTGGATTAGTCTCCGGGCTTTCCTGCATTGCTTGAAGTTCAAGGCATAAGGTCAGAGAGCTTCGGTAGCCTTTAAGGACTACATGGCTGTAGTCCTAAACAAGAATAAGTCTGTTGTTCATACCAGTCTTTGTCATTGCCCAGCCTCTTTATAACGTTGACAATAAGCAGGTTTTTCTTTTGGACTTCTTTATTTTTACATATTTTGTTTTATGTTGCTCATAGTCTTAGCTCCCTGCTGTGTTAGGAAAACAGGGATGCCCATTTCTTATTGTCAGAAAAGTAATGTAGTACATAGCACCTTCCACTGGTTCCCCCTGGAGCCCCAGGTAGCAAAGTCCTTGATCAGTTCTAGCCTTTCAGAGATGACAGTTTCCTCCTGGTCTTATCTCTGAGATCACAGGAACTTGTCAATCAACCAGACATTCAACATTCATTAAGTACTTACTATATGCTAGGCACTGTGCTAAGCACCGAGGATATAGAAGTAGAAAAAAAAAAAGACAGTCTCTGTCCTTAAGGAATTTACAATCTAATGGTTCAACTATCCAAATACCATCTGTACTATGACCAGAGACAAATCAGGAACTAGAATGCCCTGGTCATGGATTTCCCAGGGGACATTGATATGTACTCAATCCTTGCTCACTCCTCACTTGAGGGTAAAGAATTAAAGATCTATCTTAGGAGGGGCTCTGGTTGTTTACTTTACATCACAACATCTCTTAGTCACTATTCTCCCTGAGAGTATTTGTTAGCAAAGGATGTTTTGGGATAATCCCATTTGTATGGGGCTGATCAAATCTTTCATGGTGCTACCTCTGAGTAAAATTTTAGGAGGGGGACAGAGAGAGTGAGAGAGAGAGCTATATATGAAACAAGAACAAGGGGACCCCATTCACAAGTACATTCTTTCCTCCATCACCAGGGCAGGGATTTAGCTTGGTTAGCCTTTCTTCCCCTTCTTCTATCCTGTAATATTGCTAATGGGCACATCAGTTCAAATCCCTTGGGAATAATGTAGCTGGGGACACAATGAAAGGAACTGATCTACTGTATCATAAAATTGCTAAAGCCAGTTATTTTGTAAAATTATAATATGTTAATTTAAAAAAATCAACACACAACAGGTAACATGTCTCAGGTTCCTGTTTCTCTGTTCCCAGTCTTTTCAGTTTTCCAGTTCAACTTCCTTCCCCCACTACTTTAATAAAGAGTTTGGCATCATTTCTGGAAATTCATTCAACAGATCAGAGTGCTCATTCTGTATAAAGTTTTGTGGTTAATGCTGGTATAGCCTTCATTTTCTTCTAGGAGTCTGCTAAACTTCTCTACCAAAATTCAAGGGTCATTGACCATGAGATCAAAGATTTAGAGTTGGAAGGAACCCTGAAGGCCCTTTCCAACCCTCTCATTTTATAGATGAGGAAATCAAGCTGAAAACAGGTTAAATGACTTGCTCATGGTCCTATTTCTAGTCACTTGTCTCACCTGGCATCCAAAGGCAGGCTTTCCTGATTGCAAGTCTTCACCACACCATGCTGCCTCTTAAGAAGAACTTTAGCAGAGTTTTGGCAATAATGCAATTTGATAACAATAAAGTCAACAAACATTTAGTAAGTACCTACTGTGTTCCAAGCACTATGCTAAAATATGGGAATACAAAAAAAAGGCAAAAACAGCCCCAGTTAGCATAGTCCACCAAGAGTGAGCCAACGTGCAAAAATGATTATGGATAGTCCTAGCGCTGTGCTAGGTACTGAGGCGATACAAAACTTAGCTTAGACCAGATCACTTCCCTCAAAGAATGTACCATCTAATGGGAACATGACACCAATAAAGATGATAATAACACTAGCACACAATAATGTATACTAAATGCATCAGAATTACAAAACAAAGTGCTCTGTGAGGTCTGAAAAGGAAGGTCTTTACCAATTGGTGGGATGATAAGGGGTGCTTCCCAAAGGAGGTGGCATTTGAATTAGACCTTAAAGGAGAGAGAGGTCTTTTATATGCTAAGAGAGGAGGGAGAGCTTACTAGGCATAGAGGATAGCCTTGAGCAGAGATAGAGAAATGTGGAAGTAGTATAGATTTAGACTTGGGGGAGAAGAAAATTGTTTAATTAGGATAGAGCTATATGGCACAGGGGAGGTACAGCTAGGTTGTGCAGCAGATAGAGTGTCAGGTCTGGAGTTCAGAAGACTCTTCTTCCTGAGTTTGAATCCAGACCTCAGACACTTACTGGCAGTGTGACCCTGGACAAGGCACTTAATCCTGTTTGCCTCAGTTTCCTATTCTGTTAAATGAATTGGAGAAGGAAATGGAAAACCACTCCAGTATCCTTGCCAGAAAAACCCCAAATGGGGTTGTGGAGAATCAGACATGACTGAAAAACGATTTAATAAGAACAACTTAAATACGGAGGAAGGTAAAATATGAGGTAAGGCTATAGTGAGAAAGCAGTGCTATATTGTAAAGGGCCTTGGATGGCAAACAAGAGAGTTTGCATGTTATTCAAACACACAATATGGAGCCCACATTGGACTTTTAGCATGAGGGAGATGTGAGCAGATTTATTGATAAGGGTGATCATTCTGACAATGATACGAATGATAGATTGGAGCAGAGGAAGAGTAGATCTGTGAAAGAACCCAAGAAACAATCACATCAGTCGACAGATAGAGATTAGAAACTGCAGAAGGATTGTAGTGAGAACAGAGAAGAGTAGATGCTTTCAAGAGGTGTTTTGGAGGTGGAATTGACAGAAATTAGTAGGATATGAGAAATGAAGAAGAGGAAAGAATCAATGACAACCCCTAGATCGCCTACATGGGTGAAAAACTAAACTAGGGGAAACAAAGGAACATTAAAGTTGGGAGAAGGGGAAGGGTCAGAGATTGGGAGTTTTGCTCTGAACATGCTGATCTTGAGATGCCAGGGAAGTCTCCTGATAGAGATATCCTAGAGACAATGGGAAATGCAGCTTGGTGGCCCAGTAGGGAGAGCAGCACTGGTCTGAAGTCAGGATGTTTCTGTTTAATCGTTTTTCCATCACATCCAACTCATCGTGACCCCATTTGGGGTTTTCTTGGCAAAGATATTGAAGTGGTTTGCCATCTCCCTCACCAGCTCATTTTACAAACGAGGCAACAGAGACCTGAGTTCAAATCTAGCTTTACATGCTGACTAGCTGGGTGACCCCCTAGGCAAGGTACTTAACCTCTGTTTGCCACAGTTTTCTCATCTGTACAATGGGATAATAATAGCCCCTACCTCCCAAGGTTGTGAGGATGAAATAAAGATGATCATTGCAAATAGAGGTAAGGTCTGGAGAGACAGACTTGGGAATCACTATCCTCAATGTGGTAGCTGAAACCATAGGAGTGAGGTTTTAAGGAAGAGAACGTGAAGAGAAAGGGGAGCCAAAAATTGTAGTCATGAGTAAGTGCTCAAGGCAAGTATAGACAACTGTTTAAAGAGGTTTAGTAATGATTAAAAAAGTGAGAGATCAGACGAGAGACAGCATGGTGATTAATCACACTGATGGAGATTTCTCCTTGAGACCAGGAGGTATATTTATCAAGCACAGAACCCTTAAAAAATAAAAGAAAAAAAACCCACATTGACCACTTTGAGGAAAACTTAGCTCCAACACAAATGTGCCAATAATGGAGAATGTGATTCTAATACAGAATCTTAAAAATCTATTCATACCAAACATTCATACAAAGAATATGGACATGGATTATATAACCTCTCCTGGGTCCTGATGGATGGGTACCAAATCCATGAAAAAGCCTCAAAGCAATGAGGCCAAAATGAGAGAGAAGTGCTGCCCCAGGAAAAAAAGAAGCTTAGCTTAACTGTTCCAAAGGGGTAAGGGTGAGGTGGGGGTGGCTGGTTAGCCACAAGTTTGATTAATCCAGAAAAAAGGAGAATGAGCAAAACCTAGAAGAATCTTCCTAGCTTCTGGAAGCACAGTCCCACGAAAACTTTAAGTCTCCCAAGGCCTGGAAAGTACCTCCAAGCCTGAACTCTGATCAGCCATGAATCTTCATGGCTTTCACAGTCTATCTCAAGAAGTTCAAGCTGTTTCTCAGGCTAGTTGATCCCAAATGAGAGAAAGAGACATTCCATTCTTTCAGTTCTGATCAATTGTTACTCAGAGGGCTATTATGTGTCAAAAGTCACATTCAAGGTTCAGTTCACATTCTTTCCCCTAGTCTAGCTTCCATAATAGTGCCTGTGCTACTCAAAGGCATACACCCAAATTTCCAAGGTTGAAGGGGAAGGCTTCCTTCCCTCCCTCCCTCTCTCCCTTTCCTCCTTCTTACCTCTCTCCCTCCCTCCTTTTCTTCCTTCCTTTCTCCCTTCCTTCCTCCCTCCCTCCCTTCCTTCCTTCTTTCCTTCATTCCTTCCTTCTTTCCTTCATTCCTTCCTTCTTTCCTTCTTTCCTGCCTTTCCTCTTCTCCCCTTCCTTTGCTCCTTTCTCCTTTTCCTCCTCCCTTCCCTCCTTCCTTCTTTTGTTCTTCCTTTTCTCTTTTCCTTCCTTTTTTCTTTCTTTTTTCCTTCCTCCTTTACCTCTTCCCTTCCCTCTTTCTTTTGTTCTTCCATTTCTCCCTTTGTTCCTTTATTTTTTCCTTTTTTCCTCCCTTCATCCTTTTCCTCCTCCTTTCCCTACTTCCTTTGTTCTTCTTTTCCTCCTCTTGTTCCTTCATTTTTTCTTCCTTCTTTTCTTCTTTCCTCCCTCCCTTCCTCTCTCCCTTTCCTTCTTCCTTCCTTCTTTCCTTCCTTCCTTTCTCCCTTCTTCCTTCCTTTCTTTCATTTCTCCTTCCTTCCTTCCTTCCTTCTTTCCTTCCTTCCTTCCTTCCTTAGAGTCATCCCCAGGCCTTTTTCAGACACTTCTAAATGGTAGATTATGGTTTGAGGAAGGAAAAAGGGAATAGATATTCTCCTGAGAGAAAGACTATCCTGTCTCTTTGCTTGAGGGTCTAGGGATATGTGTGTGTGTGTGTGTGTGTGTGTGTGTGTGTGTGTGTGTGTGTGTGTATGGCCACATGTTGCCTGGGTAATAAAAACAAACAGACAGAAAGAGGCTGAGGAAAAGCAGAGGGGACTCATCCCTGCTCAGTTACTAGCTGTATTTCTATTGTCAAATAACTAACCCTTTCTGATGCTTAATTTCCTCACCTCCAAAATGAGGCTAGTATTGCAAATAACTCATGCAAAAAGTCTCCCCTGTCCCTCAGCTGTTAGTGTCTTCCCCTCTAAGGGGTAACTGGGAGTGAAGTGGAGAGACCATTAGTCTGTAAGAGGGGATGTTGATAGAACCTATCTTGCAAGGTTGTGAGGATCGAATGAGATAAGGATCATAAAGGGCTGAGCACATTGTCTGACACACAGTAGGGTCTATAAAACGTGAGTTCTTATTAGCCGTTATTAGCTTACCTTCTACTTACTGTGTCTTGTGTCTATCTTGAATGCATAGATTTTTGTATACATAAATGGTCTCCCCCATTAAAATGTAAGCTCCTTGAGGACAGAGACAATTTTTGCTTTTTCTTTGTATCCCTAATGCTTAGTAAAGTGCCTGGCTCATAGTGAGCTTAGTACTTAATAAATATTTGTTGATTATCTTGATCTTTTTTTAACCAAAATCTGTGCTATGGACAAATCAGCACAATTCAAGTATCTCTCCCTTTTAATCATCTCTATACTAGTTTTATATATTTTTTAAAAAATTGCTTTGTTTTCTGTCCAGACTTATGATTTCCTTAAGGTGGACAAAACTCCATCTATCAATGCACTTAAGAAATTACTTGAAAAACTTAGAAATTTGCCGGGGAGCATCATCAAGAGGTTAAATGACTGTCCCAGGGTCACGCAGCAAGTACTTGTTATAGATAAAACTTGAACCCAGGCCTTACTGACTCAGGGGTTGCTTCTCAGAATGGATATATTTACAAAGGCTTCTTAAAATATGCTTGTGCTGTTATTCTTTTGCAGCCCTTTTTTATTCTTTTACTTCTCCTTTCCTCCAACTAACAGTCGTTTGGAGGCTTTTGACTTCAGTTTGGTGTTTAACCACACACAGAGATCCTCCATTTAAATATCTTGAAAGTTCCTTAATTGTAAATAATTTGTCCCCACTTAACCTGTGGAGATCCAAGACCTTTACACCTAGTGAGTTAAACTATACAAGTATCTAAGTGATTCCCAGGATTAACTTTGTCTTTCAGTCATTTCAGTCACATCTGACTCATCATGACCCTATCTGGGGTTTTCTTGGCAAAGGACACTGGAGGTTTGCTATTTCTTTCTCTTGCTCATTTTATAGATGGGGAAACTGAGACAAACAGGGTTAAGTGACTTGTCCAGGGTCAGACAGTTAATAAGTGTCTGAGGCCAGATTTGAACTCATGAAGTTGAGTATTTCTGAGTCCAGGTGTGGCACTCCATCCATGGCACCACATTGGGAATTTTCAAAGCAGGACTCCAGTATACGACTAAGGAGAGTCCAGCACCTTCTTAAAGATATCATGGTATTTCTGAGAGACTAGGAGAACATAACTGTTTGTTACCTCACACAATGCCACACCAACAAAGAGGGAGGATGGAGACAGATGGAGCAACAGGAATAAGTATGATAATCCTACACAGCTAAGGTTGAAGATGTGGTTGACTCCAGGAACAAGCCAAGGTCAGAGGACAGGGCTTCTCTCTCTCCAAACACAGGGCTAGGGAAACAAGGAAGATGATTAAAATTGGTTTATCCCAACCCTCTCCTCTCCTGGCCAGGATATTACCCAGGACTATCATTGAAATCAAACCAAAGGGTTATTAAAAAAATTTCTTGTAACTGTTGTCTGTGTAGGTGTAGTTTGAGGACATGGCCCTAATAAAAGGAGTCTTGTAAAACTACCAATGCCTTTGCAAGGCAGGGGGCCACTGGGGTATATGTTTTTAATTAAATTATATTTTTTCCTCATTAAGAACCTCAGGCTAGTGACCAAATGTACCACATAAAACTTTCACCCAGGTAGAGGGTGAAAGAGATCAGAATAAAATCTTGGCATTAATAAATCAACCTCAGCCTGTGCCACATGTGACTGTTGTCACAGTCTCATCTTGAAGGTCACCAGGGCACTTTGCTTCCCTATCAACAATTAGCCCCTCATAAAACTTACATAGAACTCACCAGTCACTACTACCATCATAAAGAAAAGCAATACAAAGGCACGAAGGTAGGGTTTTTCCCAAGGGACCTTCCAGCCAAGGGAAGGCTGGAGCCAGTTCATAGACTTATCTTGACTTCACTAAATTTTCAGGGCAAGCATTTACACTTCAGAAAATGATAGGCAAAGACTATGATTTAGGACTTGATTTATTATTTTGTTGTCTATAATTAAGAAAGTTGTGGAGAAAATGTCAATCATCAAGATTAAACTTTAACATGTCATGCATTTATTTGGGGGGAGAAGAGAATGGGTTGGTTAACATATGCCAGTATATGATGACTAAGAATATTGGTTTTAATCTGTAGAATCTCCCCACGTGATAAACTTATTTTATATTGTGATACCCGCAGCCTAAACCAATCTGTTGAGGTCTTAAAAAATTTGAAAACCAAGTCCAAGAACTATGACTGATGTGACTTTTGAAACCCTAACTTCTTGTACCTTCAGTTTCATTCATTCATACAGAAATATTTTTTGACTGTTTACTATGTGTAAATCATTTTTCTAGATACTATGAAAGGTACCAGGGCAAAGAATTTGCCCCCAATGAACTTATAGTCTCATAAGGAAGGTATATAAAAATAACCATAATACAAAGCAGGACATAGTAAATATCACAAGAAAAGTACAAATAAAATACACCTAGGTGTTTAGAAAGACAAGATGTAAATTCTGATTTTTCATGACTTTTCTTTTCAAGGAAAGGCTTCTTATGGAAAGGGAGCTTTTGAGTTAGGCCTCAGTGGATAAAGAGGATTCCAAGGAATAGAGACTTAAGAAGGAATGAGCAAAGGTGTGGAGACTAGAAAGTGTCAGCTACATTTTGGAAAGGGAAAACCTACCTGTTTAGTTGAAATGAAGTATATATGTAGGGTTGTAGCAGGATATGAGCTGCCGTGGTAGATAGCACCATATTTTAAGGGTCATTAAATGACAGAATAAGGACTCTGAACTTTAATTAATGAACAGTGGGGAGTCATTGAAGGATTTGTATAGGAAAGTAATCATAGCAATGCATGAATAAGATGAATCTAGCTGGAGTATTCATAATGCCCTCAGTAATCTTTCCAATTCTATGATTCTAGGAAATGCCAGATAGAAATCAAGGATGTTGGGGACTGAGAAAAGTCCATTGTGTTAAGTAAAAAGGCACCCATTTTGTCAGCTTCAGATGAACAATATCAATTGAGTGGAGAGGGTAATCTTGCAAGATGGAGTGAATGAAGAGAAGGTGGATGTAACAAGTGTATCCCATTGCTTTGAGAAGATTAAATGAGTACTAGACATACGTTTCTTCCTGTTCTGATGTTTTATAGTTCTAGGTTTCTAAGATGTTAGAAGGAGGAAGTCAGGTACATTGTGGTTGGCTATGGGTAATTTGCATCTCTGGAGGAATGCCAAATGCATTTGGTTTGGGGGAGATTCTCTAGTTCAGTAATATGGGGTTGAACAAAGAGGCATGGACAGAAATAAAAGCAGAAAACGGTGGCATGAGGAAATGTGAGTGTGACCAATGCAATATTTTGGAGCTAGTAAAAATGTTGGTCAGACTCCATATTTTTGACCTGGAGGGTTTAGCACAGGAAGGACTTGTGGTAAATGATTTCAGATTCACAGCATCTTCTTCAAAAGCTAAATTAATTTTTCATCTAGAGAACAGTCATATATGCACATGCACAATTCAATTTTATTTTTAATATATTTATTTATAATTATGTTACATGAGCCTTAGAGCTGAAGTTTGGAGACATCAGGCTTAATTGACTAGTTAGGAAATAAATCATGCTCAGTGTGCAATTTTTATTATAGTATTTATTCTTTTACCTGAAGATCTCCCTTTTAATGACTTTAGGCATTGAGAGTATGGAGAAAAGAAAGAAGGAAGGGAGGGAGGGAGGAGAAAGAAAAATGAGTGAAAATAATAAAGGAAGAAATGAAAAAGAAGAACAACAAAGAAAAAGAAAGAAGTGAGGAAAGAGAGAAAAGAGAATGAAAAAATAAAAGAAGAAACAAAAATAGAAAGAAAAAGGAGAAAGAGAGAGGGAGGGAAGAAGAGAGGGAAGGAAAGAGATAAACAAAGAGTGAAAAAGAGAAAAACAGAGAGAAAGAGGAACAAAGAAAAAGAAATAACAAAATAAATAAAGGAAGAAAAAATAGAAAGAAAGAGCAAGAAAGAGAGAGGGAAGGAGACAGAGGTAAGGAAGGAAAGAGAGAGAGAGAGAAAGAGAGCAAAAGAAATAAAGGAAGAAAGAAAAATGGAGAGAAAAAAGAGCCAGAAATAGAAAGAAAGAGGAAGGGAGGAAGAAAGAGAGAGGAAAAGAGATTGAGGAAGGAAGGAAGGAAGGAAGGACGGAAGAAGCAGGGAGGGAGGGAGGAAGGAAAGAAGGGAAGAGAAGGAAGGAAGAGAAAGGGGGTAAATAGGGACAGAGAAGGGAAGAGGGAGAGAGAGATGGAGAGAGGGAAAGAGAATTCCTATGTAGCTTTCATGGAACCAATGAGTTTTATTCATTACTCATAAGGACGAAGAACCACTCATAGGCTCGTCCAGGCAGCTCTGTAAAATAAGCAGCTAAAAGGTAATCTAATTCCAAGTTCCTTATTCTCTAGATAAGTAACAGGTCCAGAGAAGCTAAGTAAGCTGAAGGCCACTCAGGTCTAAGTGTTAGAGTCTAGCCCTAGCATCGCCTTCTAATTCAGTAGAAGCCTTTCCCTACAGCTCCGGGCACCCTTCCTCCCTAACTACCCTGCATTTAACTACTTTGCATTTATTCTGTGTTGTAGCCACTTTGGTAACTCCCTCAATTATTACTAGCATTTATAGGCTGCTTCCCAAGAAGTAGTCTGTGACTCCCAGGTTCTATGGCATCCTAGGGGAGAATAGTCCCAAAATTATATCTCACAAACCCACCAGAGCATTGTTGCTTAGTCATGTCTGACTTTATATGACCCTGTGGACCATCCAACACCAATGCTATCCTTGAGGTTTTCTTGGCATAGATATTGGAGAGGTTTGTCATTTCCTTCTCCAGTAAGGCAAACAGAGGGTAAGTGATTGGTCCAGAGTCACAAAGCTAGTAAGTGTCTGAGGTCCGATTTGAACTCCAGGCCCAGAACTCTATCCAATTGGATATCTCATTGCTTAACTCCCCACCAGGATACATCCCATTAAATGTCATCTAATAGATACAATTAGCCTAAGGCAAGGATCACACTACAAAAAGCTGCTTCTGGCTTAAACTTAGCAAAAGTGATTAACTTTTGAACTATTAAAACTGTCTTTTATTTTTAATTTTTTTGTCTTTTTGAAGGGGGGAAGGCAGGGCAGTTGGGGTTAAGTGACTTGCTCAAGGTCATACAACTAGTAAGTGTTAAGTCTCTAATGCTGAATTTGAACTCAGGTCCTCCTGACACCAGGGCTGGGTCTCTATTTACTGCACAACCCAGCTGCCCCTAAAACTGCCTTTTAAAAATAATTCTGAGGTGTCATAAATTTTTTGCTTAGTCAATGACCAGGTTCCCCTTGTAATTCAGCTAAAGAATTTATTCAAGCTTCATAAAGGGATCTCTCAGAGTGGCCAGATTTTATGTTTATTTTAATACTTTGTTATCTACCATTTGCTTTCTGTGATTCCATTCTTGGCTTTGGAGGGTGGAGGAGTGAAATACCCGCCTCCATATGTATACAGAATGGGAGCTTCTTGACAGTAGGGATACTTTTCTTTTTTCATTTTTTTAGTTCTCACACACCTAGTCCAGAGCCTGGCACATAGTAGGTGCTTAGTAAATCCCTGTTGAACAATGCATTGATTTCAATGAAGACTCTATATTCACAGCTCTTCCTCACCCCCATCCCCAGTACATGTGGTTGGAATATAATGATAGCAGTGAGGAAAGAAAGTTGACAGTGTATTTGCATTATTAACATTTTCTCCATCACTTTAAGATGATCAAAAAACAATAAATCAAGCCTTGATACGCAGCATTTGCCAATTTCTGAAATGCAAATGCCCATACTTAAAAAATAAGGACTGTCTGTCCTGAGCTGGTGTGATCTGGCTCCAGCACATTCAAAATTAGAAGTCATTTGGTCCAATCCTTTCATGTTGCAGACTGTGCTGCTTGGCAAAGTCTATGCTTTAATGCATAGGGTGCTGGTTTTAGAGTAAAGAAAACCTGAATTCAAATCCTGCCTTAAACACTTACTGAGTGTGCAACTGGACAAATCAGTTACCTTCTCTAGGGCTCCATTTCCTAATCTGTCGAATGGGGATGATTTTAAGCACCTATCTCATGGGGTTGTTGTGAGGATCAAATGAGATATCGTATGTAAATTGTTTGTAAACCTCAAAGTGTTAAATAAATGCTACTTGTTCATTCTCATCACCATCATTGTAACAAATATTATTATGCTGGTAATACAAGCAGAGCAGAGATTTGAACGCAGATCCTCTAATGGGATATGTGTTCTTTTCCTTTGCCTCTCTTAAAAACAAAACAAAGCAAAACAAACAAAACTCCCAGATCTACATGGTTAGTCATATTGTTATGGTTGCATGCATCAGAAAACTGCAAGACATCCAGAGCTTAATACCTAGCTTGATTTGATTAACAACAGACTCCAAAAGAATGGACCAAAGGACCACTTAATGACCCCAATAGTTCAAGATGGCAAAGAGACAAGTAACACCAAGTAGACCAGTTTAGAGAATTCTGCTTTGTGGATGCATCATCACTGAGTGAGTGCCTGGAGAGTGGACCACGGGGGTCATCCTGCTGTGGAACCCCTCCTCCAGTATGAACTTCATCCATGCACAACAGGATGTGTGGAGAGACACCCCCATTTAGTGCACTGGGCCTCTGACCACAGGAGGAAGAGAGTAAAGCTTGAAGGGGCCCTTTCCCATGATAGGTTGGCAGGATCGTTGGTAAGAAAGCTGGATTCAGGGGAAGGGACAAGTGGTCATTGGTTGACGTTTGAATTTCCATGCTCTGTATTTTTGCTGTTCCCATTTAGGGAATGGGAACTAGACAGATTGGAACACATATGCATGTGCATAGTCACATACACACATACACACACACACACACATACACACACACATACACACACACACTTGATTAAATGTTCTATAAACCTTTGGCTATGTTTTAAATGTGATTACATTTAGAGCCACACTGTGTGCCAATTTGAGGCCCCAGATTGAATAGTTTGAATGCTTTCTGGATTCCAAGTATTAAAGGAAGAGGGGAAAAAAATCCTGTCAACAAGAGAATGAAATTTATCTACCATGCTGAAGGGGCAGTTGCTGCCAGGGAGCATGTCCTGAGGCTTTTTCCTGTGGGGCTCTCACTCATTAAAGAACACTCCAGATCCATGCAGGCCCCTGGTGAGTATTAATGATAGCCATAAGCCCCAATAACAGTATTCTCTACATTCAGAATTCACCTTCCACTCCAGGCTTTGACTGTAGCTTGGAGGGAACAGGATAGGGTTTTCAAAAACCATTAGGGAAGAGCGCAGGTGACTCCGATTTCCTCTCTCTCATGCTGTGTCTCTAACGTAACTTTCTCAGTGTTGCAAGACCAGCCCCAGGGGTCATGAGATAGAAAAGAGAGGGATCAGATTTGGGAAGGAAAGGAAGAAAGGCAAGTTCAGAAATCTGGGCCAAGCCTCAAGATCTTGTTCTGTGGATATCAATCAGCCAGAGGAATTGCTGATGCTTAGCCTGGAGGGGATTCTCCTTTGGGTGTGGCTTGCACTAAGTGCTCTCTAAGGTCCTTTAAGCTCTGAGAATTTGTATTGATGCATTTATTAACCTAACCTAAAAACAAATGTCTAGAAAAGGGACACAGTGGAGTTCTTGTCATTGCACAACTTTCAAGTTAAGAACCTAGAGCTGAAATGAAGGAAAGGACACTAAGCTTGGAGTCAGAGGACCTGAGTTCAAGTTCTGCCTGCCACTTACTGCCTGTGTGACCTTGGACAAGTAACTCAAACTCTCTGAGAGTCCATTTCGTCATAATTTCCCTTCCAGCACTCAGTCTATGATCCTATAATTCCAGGACCTCAAAGGTGTCACCTGTTGAAGGGATCTAGCAAACCTGTGTTAGGCATTGGCAGGTACAGCTGATGCAAAGCAGATTTACCATACTAGGGAACTGGCTTTTTTATTGAGCATTTAAGAAGCTTTTTGGCTGGAGTGATGGTTATTTCAGAATCAAAATCTCTCTATTGGCTACATTGCATCTCTGAGTGCTGATCACACCCTCTTGTTCAGTTGATTTCAATCATCGTCCAACTTCTCAAGACCCCATCTGGGTTTTTCTTGGCAAAGATACTGGCGTCATTTGCCATTTCCTTCTCCAGCTCATTTTACAGATAAGGAAACCGAGGCAAACAGGGTTAAGTGACTTGCCCAGAGTCACACAGCCAGTAAATGTCTGAGGCTGGATTTGAACTCAAGATTAGTCTTCCTGATTCCAGGCCCAGTGCTCTATACACTATGGTGCCCCCTCGTGGCCTGATCACAACCTCTAGTTTCTGTAAATTTCCTCCACTTATTGACCGTGATCAATTAAAGTCAATTCCTCTCTCTGAATATCTATAAAATGGAAATAATATTTCTGCTACTTACCCCGTAAGTTTGGTGTAAGGAAAGGACGGCATAGAAATAATTTTAAGGGGGCAGCTAGGTGACTCAGTGGATTAAGCACCAGCCCTGGAGTCAGGAGGACCTTAGTTCAAATCCAGCCTCAGATACTCACTAGCTATGGCACCCTGGGCAAGTCACTCAATCCTGATTGCCTAAAAATAATGTTTCAGTGAAATAACTTTAATATTATTGTTCCCTGATTCCCTCTTCCTTGACCCCATTTCTGCTTTGACTACTGGCCTCTGAGTAGCCCCTGGATTTTGATGTGCCTGACTCCTACCCTTCACCCCTGCCCTTGTTCTTTTGCCAATGTCATATCTTGATTCTTTCACCTACGTTACCACCACTCATGTTCCTGATGCTAACACATATAAGGAAATTGTTCTTGTGATTCCTATAGGTTTTATTTACTTATTTATTTTAATCAGCAGAAGAGAATTGATGTTTTAGACCACCCAAATGGTAATGTCAGTTGGGAGAAGGGAAAATAAGCAAGAAAACAAAGAACAGATTTGATGGAGATGAGACTTGGATGTGCCTTCTTATACTCTGAAGTTATTCTTCTCAAAGTTCTAGAGGAAATTCATGTTAAAGATGGAATCTCTTGGCTCTCCACTGATTTTTCCAGATTGTCTCCATTCCAGTCCTTCCCTGTACTGGTCTTTCTCTCCTCTTTCTGTGGACTAGAGAAGGAAAGCTTACACCTGGGAGGCAGTCTCCCCTCTCTCCATTCCTGTTTTCATCCTGGACATTCCTGAAAGGTACAGGCAGTCCCTGCAACAGACTTGGCTTCAGTCTCTTTGGGAACCTGGCCACGCTCAGACATTCCAGCTGCCGATCAAACCCAGTGGCACTTCATTAAGTCTGGAGCCACACCCTTTCAGCTTCGTGTTTGCTTGGGTTCCCATGGTGATGGTATACCCTTTCTTTATACACAAAGTCATTTCCTGACCACCCCTCAGCACCCAGCTTTGCCCCCCTCCCTCAGTTAGCCATTACCAGAGTCACCACCATGGGTATCTCCTCCAGCTTCCTTCCAAATGGGATTGAAAAACAGGATCTATTTATTTGCTGGAGACCTGAGGACAGGGAGGTCTGGGGACCTGAAGATCTAAGATAGCCATGATTTGGATACACATGAGCAAAATTAAAGTGGTGAAACACCTTGTTCCAAACTGGGATAAGCTTCAGGGACCTGTGTCAATTACTAAGCAATGAAGCCAGTTCACCCCAGGGCAAGGTTCTTGACTATTTTGTGTGTTTAATGAACCTTTTTGACAATGTGGTAAAACCTAGGAACTCCTCAGAATCTTTTGAAATGCATAAAATAAAATTCAGAAATTTACAAAGGAAACTAATTATATTGAAATAAAAATGTCATTTTCTTTATAGGTTCATGGACTCCCTGATCTAGCCACTGGACCCTTGGCTTATAACCCCTGTGCTAAGAATAGAATAAAAATCGGGCTTTGTCTCTCAGAGAAGTGTGGGCTAACATTGAACCTGATAGTAAGTGAGAACAGTGGAGGGAGAAATGCCAGCTTAGACCAGATACTCATATCTTATAAGCACCATCAAATGACTGAATAGACCCCGAGTTGGAATCTCATTGATACTATAGTCAAGAATAAGGCTATGCCTCTAAGGTAATGGCAAACTAATACTTTAGGGCTAAAATGTGAAGCTAGGTGACACCATAGTGGATAGAATGTAGAGACTGGAGTCAGGAAGATTCACCTTCCTGAGTTCAAATCTGACCTTAGACACTTACTAGCTGTGTGACCCTGCCTTAACCCTGTTTGCCTCAGTTTCCTCATCTATAAAATGAGCTGGAGAAGGAACTGGAAAACCACTCCAGTATTTTTGCCAAGAAAATTTCAAATGAGGCATGAAGAGTTGGACATAACTGAAAATAACTGAACACACACACATATTTGTGTGTGTGTGTTCACTCCTTATCCATGCTTTTTGTAATTCCTAGTCTCCTTTGAAGATTCAGCACAAACATTACATTTTACATCAAGCTTTCTAGATCACCAGCTGCAAATACTCCTTTCCTTAATCACCTTCTATTTCGTATTTAGAATGTTGGC
This sequence comes from Pseudochirops corinnae, assembly GCA_028646515.1. Taxonomy (NCBI): domain Eukaryota; kingdom Metazoa; phylum Chordata; class Mammalia; order Diprotodontia; family Pseudocheiridae; genus Pseudochirops; species Pseudochirops corinnae. The sequence continues at coordinate 308,165,056 of CM053586.1, read as the reverse complement.
TCCTTGAAGGCAGGAACTGTTTTACTTCTGTTTTTGAATCCCGAGTGCCTCCCACAGTGTCTGGAATGAAGTAGATCTTTAATGAATTCATATTAATTGATTGAGGTATATATCATAGAAATAAAATTCCTTCCTCACCCCCAACCCCACAAAAATACAGGAAACAAAATTCAAACAGCATAGTCTTTTAAAAGTAAATTGTATCCGTGGTGGAAGACTGGCCTTTGAAACAAACCAGCACAATTTACTACCCAAGGTAATATTAAGGATGAAGTTTATCACACTAATGGAGAAATCAAATAAGAAATTTGGATTCTCCACTCTTGTAAGTGACCAAAGATGTAATTAATCAATGTATACACACACACACACACACACACACACACAGACCTTTTTTCAAAATTAGTCAATGTATACACACATACCCACAAAGACACACACACACACACACACACACAGACCTTTTTTCAAAATTAGTCAATGTATACACACATACCCACAAAGACACACACACACACACACACACACACACACACAGTCCTTTTCGTCAAAATTTTGCAAAAAGGAAAATGCTTTACCCTGAGACCCCAAACTAATTTTCTGTGAAATTATTTGAAAATTCATGGAGCCCAGGCATCCCAGAAACGTGTATTTCTATCCCATGCCACTCATAATGCTAAATACATAAATATGAATGCATAGTTGTGTATTGTTTTAATATGACACTCACTGTAACACCATTCACTAGAGCCATAGTCTGGATCTGACATATCTTGGGATGACCCAATCCATTTCTGAAATATGTGATAATAATAATAAAAAAATAATGATGATGATGATGATAACTGATCATCAAAAGTTGAGCAAAGTTTGCAAAGTACTTGACCTACTTATTTGAGCCCCACTACAGTCTTGTGAGTTGAGTATCACAGGAAGTGGTACCAAAAGTACCTTTAAAGTGGAGCTCTGCACTTGGAGTCAAAAAGATCTCAGGTTGGATCCCACTTTAGATACTTATTAGCTGTGAGACCCTGGGTAAGTCCTTTAACTTTTCTGAGTCTCAGTTCCCTCTTCTTTAAGATAGGGGTAATGATAGCACCCATTTCAAAGGGCTGTTGTGAGGAGGAAGATCTGAGTTCAAATCTTGCCTCAGAGACTTTCTAGCTCTGTGACCTTGGATAAGTCACTTGACCTGCTTCAGCCTCAGTTTCCCCTTATGTAAATGGGGATAATAATAGCATCTACCTCCCAGGGTTGTTATGAGAATTAAATGTGAATAGATAGACAGACAGACAGATGTTAGCTATTAACATGTAAAGGACTTTGCATAACTTAAAGTCCTATAAACATGTTAGCAATAATGACAGATGATGGAAGAGAGCTGACTGGAAGGGGGTCTGGAAGCATAAATGTGAAGGACACCATTGTGACCAAGTGTCATACATATGCTGAACATATTCTGTTACTTTTCTCTTGATGGAGCCCTTTTAACCAATAGGAATGAGCACATAATTCAGAGAAGAGAACAAAGACCACCCAAGAGCATCCTCAAACAGAACCAGGGAAGAAAGCACAAAGCAGGCATATCCCCGAGCCCCTGAAACAGAGGGGAGTCTATTTAATGAATGAATATCACTTCAAAAGCTGGTCCACTTCAGGGGAAGTTCAGAGCCCACAGAGAAGTAGAGGAATCAAAGGGTCCCCCTTCACCCTGTTCTTTGTGGAGCTACAGAAATGTTTCAAGGCCAGAGCTCCTGCAGGTTTCAATAGAAGCCTTTCTCTTTCTTGGTGTGACTGTGGCCTTATTAACTGATCCAATTGTAGTTGAGTGGGGGAGAGATGAAGAGAGAATGGTCCAAGATAAGAGACAGACCATAATAACAAATGACTCCCTCATTTAGGGCTAGGGGGATGGTATAATGGAATCCTTTACATTTTAAATAACACTCATATGTAAGGAAATTTAAGATTATTTCATTACCTGTTTAGAAAGGTGGTGCTTAGGAGAAGGGGCCAAGGTACAGCAAAGAAACAGGTATGAATAAGGTATGAATAGAGAAATAGGGCCTAAATCCTTATACCTATCATATGATCACAGATCTAGAGTTGGGAACAACCAAAAAGGCAATTGAGCCAAACCCCTTCATTTTATAGATAAGGGAATCGAGACCCAGGGAGGTCGTGACAGTACCTATGGTCATACGGATAGTAAGTTGTTCCCAGGGGATTTCAACCTATGTCCTCTGACTTCAGAGGCAGCACACCTGTGATGTTAGTGTGAAAAGGTCAAGACTCAGAAGATCTCCATGGAAGGCCTGATTTTGCCACAGTCTAGCTGTGACATGACATTATATAACTTCTACACCCAAGCATCCTTTGATTGTGCCATCTACTCTCACGGGGGTCTCCATGGCATATATAAAAGAGGATTGACGGGGAGTTCCAGGGTAGAATCTCTTTCAGAAGGAGCCAAGAATTCTGAGAGTCAGAAGCTGGGAGTGAAAACATTCAAGGCATGAAAAAGGGCCCGCAAAAAGCCAAAGAGATGAAAGATGCCATGTTAGTACATGCTAAGAATCACAGTTAGGTCAACATGATTGGTTTGTAGAGGGCCTAGAAGAGAATAGATTGTTTGGCATTGTTGTTGTTGTTTTGAGGAGGAAAGGCAGGGCAATTGGGGTTAAGTGACTTGCTCAAGGTCAACAGCTACTAAGTGTTAAGTATCAGAGGTTTAATTTGAACTAGGTCCTCCTGACTCCACGGCCAGTGCTCCATTCACTGTGCCACCTAGCTGCCCCATAAGGGAATAGATTATAAGGAGCTTGGGAAGATAGTAAGGAACAGTAATGGTGAGGGAATTTGAAGATGTTCCCTGCCCCTTAATGAGCCTCTACTGGAACTCAACAAGAGAAGCTTACTTAGGGGAGGCTTGTTTTTCAGGAACGTCCACGTTTTGTTACTTTGGAATTAGGCAGTAGGTCACAAAGGTTGTGATGTCCTATGACCCTGAAGAAGGGCATATACATATATATGTATGTGTATTTGTGTATATATATATATATATATATATATATATATATATATACATATATATATATATACACACACATATACATACTTATGCATATGTATATATACATACACATACACATATATAAGCATGTGTGTGTGTGTGTGTGTGTGCGTGTGTGTGTGTGTGTGTGTAGTCTGAGGTGAGGTTTTGTTTGGGGGCTCACTTATGGGAAGAGTTGTATGATTTGGCCAGATGAAACTCTGGATAGCCATTGAGTCCCCTGGCTTTGAAAACCCAGATGTTGGTGTTTCTCTCTCTGGTAACTATGTGCATATGTATGTAATGGTCAGATACCTAGAAGCCCTATCTGCTGGTCTGTTAAATTGTGCTATTTTCTCTGTCGTTATTTTTTGTCTGCTTGTAATTTCTGTTTGTATTTTCTCTGAAGTTCAAGGTGCTGACTTTTTCCCCTGAACTAAGTGAATGATTTATATGTTTGATTAAAGTAAGATTGTTAACCCCTTTTGACTTGCTTTCCTTTAGAAAAGCAGATCAAAGAACCTGTGTTAGTGGCCATCCTGGGTATGCTAGGGTGCTTGTTGTTAGAGGAACCAAGTTGTGAAAAGCTTTAAATACAAAGTATATATACATATATGCATATATATATATATATATACATATGCATACACATATATGTATATTTGATACCACAGGTAATAGGTAAGTGATGGAGTTCATTGAATGATGTACTCAGATCTATACTTTACAAAAATCTCTTTGGCTGCTGAATAGAAGATGAATTAGAATGGGGAAAAACTTGAGGGAGGGTAAACAATTAGGCTACTGTAATAGTCGAGGGAAGAAGTGATGAAGACCTGAATTAGGGTGGTGGTTATACAGATAGACATATGTTCAAGAGACACAGAGAAATGACAAGATTTGGCTCCTGATTGGACGTGGGAGATGAGGGGAAGAGAGACATCAAGAACGATAGTGATGTTGGGAACCTGGGTGACTGGAGGGAGGATGACCTATAGTAACTGTGAAGTTCAGATGAAGGGATGATTAGGGAGAAGTGAAGATAGTCAATTCTTCTCTGGATATGTCGAGTTTGAGAAACGCACAGAAAATTCAGTTCAAAATGTCTACCAGACAGTTGATGATGCAGACCTGGAGGACAGGAGAGAGACTAAAGTTAAATAAATGGACCTGGACATCATATACATAGTGATTACAATTTAACCTGTGGGAACTGATGATGTCATCAACTAAGATACTATAGAAGGAAAAGAGAAGGTCCCAGAAATACTCCTGGGTCGGGGGAGAGGCTCCCACCATTAGTGAACATGACACAGATAAGGATATAGCCAAAAATACTGAGAGAAATGGTCAGACAGGTAGGTAGGGGGAAAATGAGAGAAGAGAGTCACACAAACACAGAAAGGAGATGGTATTGAAGAAAAGGTACTTAACAATGTCGAATGATATAGAGGAGTCAAAAAGGATGAAGATTAAGAAAATTCCATCATGTTTGGCGATCAAGAGATTACTGGGGACTTTTGAAAGGGTAGATTCCCTTGTGGAACCTGCATTACTGAAAGTATAGGATATAGTGAGAGGAGTGGAAGTGGAAACAGATTAGTTGTCTTCTTCAATTAGTTAAGTCATAAAATGGAGGAGAGATATGGGACGATGGCAAGTTTGGTAATATCTAGTTGGTGTCATGTTTTGTTTTGTTATTTTTAAGAATAGAAGAGTTGTCAGGGAAGGAGCCAGTAGATAGAATAAAGATGGGAGAGACAGGCAGACAGACAGACAGATACATAGATAGACAGACAGACAGACAGATAGAGACAGAGACAGAGATGGACACAGACAGAAAGACAGAGAGCAAGATAGAGAGAGGAAAAAGAGACAGACACAGACAGACAGAGACAGAGTAATAGAGACAGAGACAAGACAGAGAAAAAGACAGAGATACAGAGAAACACAGAGAAGCAAAGACAGAAATAGAGAGATAAAGAGAGTGACAGATACACAGGGATACAAAGAAACAGACACAGAGAGACAGAGACAGAGAGAGACAGAGAAAGACAGAAACTGAGAGAGAGAAAGGGAGAGAGAATGATGGTAAAGGCAATTTGTTGGAGAAAACAGGAATGGATGGGATGTATCAAGGATCACATAGAGGTGTTGGTCTTGGAAAGAGGGGCCACCTCACTATCAGTCAGTCGATCAACACACATTTATTAAGGACTTACTATGTGTCATACTTGAGCTAAGCATAAGGGATGCAAAGACCCAAAACATCCTTGTTCTTAAAGAGTTTCTAATGAAAGAGACAGCATGTGTATGATTAACATATCATATACCATATACATAATACCATAATACCATACCATATTCCATGAGCATAAAATACATACCATAGAGAGAATAAATGGAAAGGAATCTAAGGGGATAAAACATTTGTAACTTTGGTTTCCTGAGAAAGGTCTAGAGGGGGTGGGATTTTAGTTAAATATTTGAAAGAAACTAGGGAAATTAAGAGGTAGAGATAAGAGAAAATGGTACTATGCTCAGCATCTCACTTGCCCTAACTCAAATGTGCGATCTGTTGTCTTATTTTTTCTACCTTTATGTTGTGTTTCATATATCCTCCTTTCTCATATAGCTGCCAGTAATTCAGGCCCTCAATATCTCACTCTTTAACTATGGCAATAGGCTTTTAGTTGGTCTTCCTACTTCAAATCTTTCCCCATTCCAGTCCTTCCTCCTTTTAGCAGAGTGATCTTCTTAAATTTCAGGTCTGACCATATCATCCCTTGAATCCTACCTATTCAATCAACTCTACTGGATCCCTATTACCTTAAGAATCAAATACGAGATGTTCTGTTTACTTTTCAAAGCCTTTAACAACCCAAGTACCTCTGTCCTTCCTATCTTTCCAATCTTCATATACTATTTTTTCCTCCTCTACATAAATACTGCCTCCTGTCTTTGTATGAGACATTCCATCTCCCCATTTGTGCCTTTTCACTGACTGTCTCCCATTCCTGGAATGCTCATTCTCTTTGTTTCTTCCTCCTAGATTTCCTGGTTCCCTTCAAGATTCAATTTAAAGCCCACCTTTTGCAAGAAGCCTCCTTTTTCCACCACAGTACCTTCCCTCTGAGGTTACCTTCATTGTATCTTGTAAATATCTTGTTTCTACATATCTGTCTGCATTATCTCTTCCCCATTACACTGTGAGCTCCTTGAGAGCCTGAATTCTTTTTGGTTTTGTGTTTTTTGCTTTGTTTTGTATTCCCAGGGCTTAGCATTGTGTCTAACAGCTGAGTAGCACAATAGAGAGTGCCAGACCTGAAGTCCTGAGTTCAAATTCAACTTCAGACACTTACTGGCTAGGAAAGTCACTTACCTTCTGTCTGCCTCAGTTTCCTCAAAACTACTTCACAGGGTTGTTGTGAGGATCAAATCAAATGAGATAGTATTTGTAAAACACTTAGAACAATACCTGGGACACAGTAGGTATTTAATAAATGCCTGTAGCTCATGATGAAAGCTTCCAGAGCTTGTTTTTCTCAGACAAATCCTTTGTAAAGCCAAGGTCACCTCCTTCACACAAGGGTTTTTAGAATGTAAGCTCCTAGATGGCAGAAGATACATACCTTTTTTCTTCACCTTTATATAGCACAATGATTACAAATGATTGTTTCATTGAATAGTAGCATCCAAGTGAGTATTTAGTAAAAATGCTCATTTAAAAAATTACCTGAGTTTACCCAATCTGATTTTATGGAGGCTGACACCTTTTTTAAATTGTATTCCATCATAGAGAGAGGTAAGCATAGACTTTCAATGGGCATCCCTCCAAATAGTCTTTGGATGAAGAATGGCCTGTAATGGATCACAGTGGCTCTCAACCTCCCCAATGCCTCAACCCTTTAATACTTGTATGTGGGCGTGTCTGCATGTGGGTGGACTGCCTGGAGACGGATAGAGGAGGTTCCTAAGACAGAAATATGTGTTTTCCGATGGTCTTAGGGCACCCCTGTGAAAGGGTCGTTCGACCTCAAAGGGGTCACAACAAACAGGTTGAGAACCGCTGTGTTAACAAAACTCTGCCTTCTCTTCTTTAGCCATGGTTTGGTATTTCTGGAATGACAGTCTACAGGAAGTCCCTCTGTCAACTTTGGCTTGGGGGTCAAAAAATTTAAACTTCTGCCACTATTTGGCAGAATATGATACAATTATCACCTGACTTCTTTCCATAAACTTCGTGGTCATTTCAAAACGAAGAATGAGCTGCTTGGCAAATATTAGGAATGTAAGGCATGAGAAGAGAGGAAGTTGTGGTGTCCTGTAATTATAGATTGAATCAGAATCAGCAAGACCTGAGTTCAAGACCCATCTCTTAAACATATTGGCTCTCAAGGCAGTTCCTGAAATTATAAATTGCAGAACAGGTGCTAATTGGGATCCCTGGAAGAAGGTTGCTCACTGGCAGTTTCCTGAACAGGTAAAATCTCAGAAATGGTCCCACTCACCCATTCAACTCTCCTAACAAAAATAAAAAGTAAGACTCAAAATCCAAAGACTTATCCTGTTTTGGATCATCCAGAGTAGACATACAAACTCACACAACCAACAAATACTAACAGCTTTGTTTAATATTTAGTTAACTTTTTCATATTTTTTAAAACAATTGTACAATATTTTTTAAATAATACTGTAATACCTGAAGTTGGTCACATGATGTTCTTTCATCCCATCTACAGCAGTAAGGATATTTCTCACACTAGGTTTCTTAATAGGTCATCTGAATAGCGAGAAGTGTGGTGGTTGTCTTTAATCATTAACCAAAAATAATGAATGGACCAATCTCCAAAGAAATAACTGAATAGTGAGTTAAAAGCCATGATGTTATTAGAAAGTGACACATGTATGTTCAAGGGGGAACCCCAGAAGAGGTTTTGCTTCATGAGAACATGCCCCCTAGTTTAAGGGAAATGGGAGGGGGGAGGAGGGAGATGCAGAGGGGGGAGAGGAGAGCAGAGGAGAGAAGAGGAGAGGAGGGAAGAGGAGGGGAGGGGAGAGGAGAGAAGAGGAGAGGAGAAGAGAAGAGGGGAGAGGAGGGGAGTGGAGGTGAGGGGAGGAGAAAGGAGGGAAAAGGGGGGAGGGGGGAGAAACTAGCTAACTACCTAAGGACTGATTAGTTTGGCAGTCTGGAAAATGGGAAGCTTAATACTGAAAAGGTACCACAATCAACTTCTAACTATAGGGAATCCTTGGGGCAACTTCATTGCATGCCAGCTAGTGATGATAGGACTATAATTTCTACAACATTGCTCATCTGTCCTAAGGATGCCCCTGTTCTTATAGGGCCCTCTTTTGTAACCTGAGGGTCAATGGTGGTAGCATGGGACCAAGACCAAGATAAAGAGAAAAGTACAGAGATGGAATAGAGGAAAATAGAGGAAGAGGATCCTATAGAAACTCAGGGGAGGAGATTGTGAGAATAAAATGAAGAAGGGTGTTCAGGGGAGAATGGACTAGGCAGTAAAAAAGGAATAAAGATGATAAGAGAAGAAGATGGAAGAGAAGGAAGACAGTCAAAGGGATAAGGAATATGAACAAAAAGGAAAGAGGAAAGGAAGAAAGGGGGAGGGAGGCAATACATGAAAGGCAAAAGCAGAGAAGGGGAAAGATCCCAAGATCTTCAAGGACCATCAGCATATTCATTGCAAGGGTGGGAAGACACTAGAGTTACCATTCTGTCACTTTTCCAGAGGAAAAGGAGGCAAAGGCAGTGAGCAGCACCAATGGTAGCTCCTTTACTTTCCCCCAACTCCCATCTCATGCCTACTTTTTAAAAAATTACTATTATTATTATTAATTAACTACTAAACCACTCTCATCAATGAGGAATCTCTGATTAGATTAGATTAATCTAATTAGATTAATCTCTGATAAGAGAGCAGGGAAATAAAAAGATCTTGCAAAAGTCTCAACATTTCACCTTGGGCTGTGTACTGACATCAGGGAAGTGCTAGTGAATAGAGTCCTGTATTGGATATGATAATAGATCCCTGGAGATCCCTCAAGTAGGTCCACTAAAAAGATGAAAAGCAAGAACCAGCTCTGCTCATTGTACAGGGCTGGAAGGCTGGCTTTCAGAAAGCAGACATGGTGACATTATTAATTTCTTTGAACCCAGGCTTCAAACTCCTCCTTACTTATTATCATGGACTTCACTCTCAAGAAGAAGGGGCAAGGCCAAGTTCAACTTGTAGACATATAAGTGAAACTATAGAACACCTATAGAGCTGGTACCCCCAGAAAAATGAGAGATATTCATAAGGCATTTGAGGAGGGCTAATGGTACACTCTTGCTCTTTCATCAGCCACCTCCAAAGGTCCCTCAGGAGAACAGTACCTAGAAGATCAGTCTTGGATTGACCGTGGCAGTTTCCTGAGAGTCACCCTGTGGGGAACAGATTTCTATATTCATCTGAATTTCAAGTTGGGAGGGTGAATGAACACATCTCAACTGCTGTCACAAAAATCAAGTTCTAGCTTAATTCAATGCCTGGCCTCACCAAACTTCTACTCCTTTCCCCCACCTTCCCTATGTTCTTTCAAGTAAGGAATACAAGGTCAAAGGCAGTGAAGCTTGGGGTAGGCTTGAACATTTGGGGTAGCATCTGAGGGAGACAGCATAGTCTGAATATCATTTTAAGAGGCCACTGGTGAAAGTTGACAATAAAATCTTTTCTCAAAGAAAGCAGGGTTTCAATTATGACAGCCCCTGGAGTTCCACCACGCTTCCCTAGATGAAATCTCTGTGTGGCCTGGCCCCAACTTGTAGTGGGGGGGGACACCTTCACTGAAGTCCTTGCCCCCAAAAGGTCATCCAGAGAAAAGATCTGCAACATTTGCTGAATAATTTAGCAAGATTAGTAAGGAAAAAATAGCTAGGAGTTTTTTTTTAATGAGCATTTTGCAAGCTGACATGAAGGAAATGAACCCCTCCTATGATGGTGATCACGTGAACACAGTGTCTATAGGTGGGGGTGGCTATGGTGGGAAGACTAAGGAGAACCTGGTAGTTCGTCCTTCTTTGGACAAAATGTGAAAACCAAATAGATTTCTCTCTGGCCTGAAAATGTTCATGCTAGTACCAGTGTTGCAGGGCATAATCAAGAGAGGGACAATTTTTTGCCCCAACTTTTCTCCTCCCAGGGAAAAGGCATAGTTCCACAAAGCAGAATATTGTTTTGAAGGAGAGGAAGTGGGGAATTAACTTCCTTCTTACCAGGGAATTAGAAAAAGATCCACTTGCCCAAGGGAGTTTACATTTAGTTCTTCCTGGATGAAAAAAAAAATGGCCAGAAGTTCAGGGAAGTTCTGAAGGTTCCCTCCTATACCATGATGCATGAAAATATGGAGGATCTCACCTTGAGAGAGAAATACCCTAAAGTTCCTAATGTAGCAGTGAGGCAGAGGAAAGAAAGAGAAATGAGAGAGATGGACAGCAGCCTTTCTCAAGATGAGTTTTGTTTTGATTCTCCCCTCAGGCCCAATTCTATAGGTATAGCTCATTTACAATCTGTTTTATTGGTAATGAATGGGGAATAGAGGAGGTAGTCACTATTTGCCTCACTCTCACCCCATTGGCACCTTTTGAAAATCAGGAGTTCTGTGGTGGGTGAATTCAAAACCATCTTTTGTCATAATTGACACATCTATGCCGTACTACAGACTACAGATGCTTGGTAAGTCTAATGAACTGAACTCTCAGCCCTTCCTCTGAGTATATCCCTCTCAATGTGGGACAGGAGGGAGACACAGTGAGGAGCATGGGGTTCAGATAGAGGGAGAAAGGAAAGCCTGTGCATGAAAGCTTTTTCATCTGGAGCATGGAGCAGTTTGATGAAACTCTTAGAAAAGTGAGTGAAACAAATCAACAACGACAATCAAAATCCTAAAGAAATCCCTCAAAGGAAAAGGGTGTCTTATGAAACCTCAGGCTGGCAAGGTCATGCTGAAGAAGAACTTCATACCAAAGAAGTCCTGCAGAGAACAGTGAACAAGTCTCCCTGGTTCATGTCATTCTGCCTTTGGAGGTTTCAGTAGTCCATTAAAAAAAAAAAGTTTAATCAATAAACCAACCCAAAAGCCTTCCTCCCTCCTGCTCAGTCTTGGTGGCCCCCTGCAGGCACCCTGAATCTCTAGTTATCTTTGTTATCTCCATAATCATTGTACAGGACACTGAGCATCTGCTCCTCACAGGTTTTCTTGAGGTCTCGGCTAAGTTCTGACCACTCCAGTCCATAAGGCTTGATCTCCCGATAGCGGCAGGCCAAGTACTTGAGTGAGGTGCGCTGCAGGCTTATCTTGGGTTCCTGGAGGAGGCCATTGCACCAGTTGCTGAGGTCTCCAAGTTGGGAGAGGATGAGTCCAGCTTTCCTGTGGGTCAGATAGGAAGACGGTTGATTGATGAGTCAGTTAAGAAGACAGGTAAGGCAAAGAGCAAAGGGACAGAGGGAGAACTGGAGAAAATGAATAAAAGAGAGGGAAGAGAGTGGAGATGTAGGAACAGAGGCTGGCAATATGTTGTAATGGGAAAAGAAGGTGGAGAAACAAAAATAAGGAAAGAGAAGTAATATGAATAAAGACACACACGCACACACACAAGAAACGAGTAGCTGGTTCTCAGGGACAAGATAAACAGGTCTCTTAATCTGTAAGAGAACAGACTACTTGTGTCCATGCATGAAAACTGGTTTGTACTGAAGGCTCAATCAATTCAGAAAGACATTAAAAAGTTCAAATAACCAAGGCATTTTTATTTATGCTATGATTCTCTCTCCTTCCACAAGGAAAAAAAAAAATAAAACAAAACATCTGGAGTAATAAAAGTTCTCACATTTCAGTGGGTTTGGTGGTTCATTTATTTATTTATTTATTTTGCTTTTTGGAGGGGGGAAGGCAGGGCAATTGGGGTTAAATGACTTGCCCAATGTCACATGGCTAGTAAGTGTTAAGTGTCTGAGGTGGATTTGAATTCAGGTCCTCCTCACTTCAGGGCTGGTGCTCTATTCACTGCACCCCCTATCCGTCCCATTTCAATAGTTTTTTAACTTTGGAAAAAGGCATTAAACTGGATGTAAAGCTGCTATGGACTCAGTGATACAGATGCTGAAACAATAAATTGTAGTGTAAGGAGCATAAGTATAAGCACAATATTATGACTGGCTCACACTGATGATAAATTTTTTCTTTCTTTGTACCTATCACCTCATTAACCTTTCAAGGTGGGGTCATGCTTCTTACCTCTACAGACCCCTGAAGTCTAGTTAGGTGGTTACATTAACCACATTTAAACCTCAGATTTAAATAACAAGAAATTTGCTCTGCCTTCCTGTACTAAGATACTGTGTTTCTGGAGTCAAAGAGAAAGAATACTAGTGGTGGGATGTCACCCCTAAGAGAGAAGAACGAAGATGGTGATCACAGCCCCATAGACCTCAACACAGTATGCTCATAGCCTTCCTCAAAAGTAAAGGAACATTAGATTGCTGAAACTTCCTTGAGGAGAGATGACCATAAGGGAAACTAGACTAAAGCTCCAACAGTCTTTGTGGATAAATTTATCTTTCTCTAAAGCAACCTTTTTCTATTAAGTCCTCACAGGATATACTTAATATAATAAGTCCTTAGATCTCAAGACCTCCAATTCATTGAGTTGGGATCAGAAATATAAGAAAGGAAGAGGATCACCTCATTCAATGGTTAGCACTTTTTAAAGTTAAGTCGACAGTAAAAGGAAGATTCAGGAAAGGATAGGACCTCTGTTTGGTATAGATAGGAAGGTGACAGAGAGAAGGTTAGAACTATTCAGGATTATAGAAGATGAAAGTTGGAAGGAAACTCTGGGGTCATTTAGTGTAATCCTGTCTGACCACTAGTCCTCTCTACAATTTAGTCAATAATTGGCCATTCAGCCTTTGATTGAACACCTTTATTAAGTAGGAATCACCTGAGGTCACCCATTCAATTTTTGAATAACTAATATTTTGGCAAGGTTTTTCTTGTTTTTATTTACATTGAAACAAAATTATCCCTAGTTCTCTCTTCTGGTCAAAGTCAGATCAAATTAAATTCTTATACCACATTATAACCCTTCATATTCTAGCTTTCTTCCCTTTTCTTCACTAAATATCTCTAGTTCCTTCTATCAACATTACATGTACAGTACCAATGCTTCTTAACTTCCTGGTTTACTTCTTTTGCTTAACAATGTTCTTTTTTTTTTTTTTTAATATGGCACCCAGGACTGGACAAATAATCCATCTATGATGTAACTACGGCAAAATACAATGGATTTACTATGTTTCTTGCTCTGCAAACTATGCCCTTCAGTGTAATCTAAAATCATATCCTTTTCTTTCCTCCTTCCTCCCTTCTTTAACTTTTTTTCCTTTTAAATTTTTTTTCTTTCTTTCTTTTTCCTTTTTAAGGAATAGAGTGTGGAGGTGGGTTTATGGCACTCTGCTGACTTATACCAGTTTGCAATCCCAGATTTCGAGTTGACACTGCTCTATAACTATCTCTCGCCATCTCATACTTGTGAAATTGAATTTTTTAACCAAGCGCATGTCTCTACATTTGTCTCCATCAAATTTTATCTTATTTTATTTTGCCCATCATTCTAGAACATAGATTTTTTTTTATTCTGTAAAAGTGTTACCTATCCCTCCCAGTTTTGTGTTATCTTTAATTTGACAAGCATACCAACCATTCATTTATATGAGTGATTGATTAAAATGCTGAAAAGACCAGGACTATGGACATGTTCTTGATATACTCCACAAGAAACTACTCTCCACGTTGATATCAAGGTATTAATAATTATTCTTTAGGTTTAGTTATTTAACCATGTCCACTCTACCTAAAGATGCTATTATCTTGTGTTATATTTCAATTTTCTCCACAAGGGAATTTTAAAAGACTTTGCCAAATTCTTTACTGATGTAAAGAGAAATGTTGTCTGTTTCATCCTTCTGGTTTACCAGTGAAGTAACCCAGAAAAATAGGAAATGAGGTTAGTGTGTCATGATTTCTTCTTAATAAGGTCATCCTGACTCTCAGTGATCACTGCTTCTTTGCTTAAGATAATCACAAACTGTCCCTTTTTTATAACTTTGCCGGGAATTGAAGTTTACTAGCTTATAATTTCCACACTAGATTCTCTTCTTTTTTTCTAAAATAAAGTCCTTTAACCTTCACTAGTTTTACAACACCACTCGTGTTCTCTATGATCTCTTACTAGATTAGAAGCTCCTTGAGGGCAGGGACTGTCTTTTTTTTTTTTTTTATTTGGATCCCTCGTGCTTAACATAGTGCCTGGCATGTAGTAGGTGTTTAATAAATGCTTAATACTTATTTTAGTACCTATGATGATTTCGGACAAGGAATGACAGTGGCTTAGCAATCACATCTTCCCATTCTTTCCAGTAGCCCAGGATAGAATTTATCCAGGCCTGATGATTTTCATCTCTCTAAGCCTTGAGTTCCTAATCGGAGGATAAGTAAGATTATGAAGTAAATAACAGCTACCTCACAGGACTGTTGCAAGGATCAAATGAATTAGCACATGGAAAGCACTGGGTAACCCTTAGTACATTTAATGTAAAGTTATTATTAATAAACTTCATTAATAATGATATATTATTATGGGCAGCAAAGAGCATGCTATTGACTTAATTATCTCTGATTTCAACTGCCTATAACCCATTTCTGCTCCATCTTTTCCAGTCCTAAAATGGTTCTTCTTTGTAGGGAAACAAACAAAAAACAGCAGAAAAAAGGTTTTCATCCTTCTGCATTTCCTTCCATCATCTGTTAATATCATTCCATCTCCCCCAAGTAGCAATTTTATCCCTTCTTTGAACCTTCACTTTTTTCAACATAGCTCAACAAACTTATTTTTTATTCTTAGCCTCCTTCCTCAGGTTTTACTAGCTTTAAGTTTTAACTCTCTCGATGCTCTTTTGGCAAAGCGGCATCATGCTTTTGTATTCAAGCTATGCTATCTAACCTTATTTCTAATTCCTTTAGTCTTTTTCTCAAACTAAATTCGTTTATGAATTCTCTGCACAACCACATCAGTCTTTTTAGACAGATCTCCTCCCCCTTTAATTATTACAATTGTTTTGGATTGCGCCTGATGAATTAAAGTGTTGACAGCTTATTCCCTCTCTGGAGTTGACTTTCCATGTAGAATTTTAATCCACATTATCTTACCGATTCTCTCTAAACTCATTTAAATCTATTCTCTCCAAATCTAATGTGTGCACTGGATTATGTTAGAATTTATCCCACATTCTAACACAGAGCATTTAATTTGCTCCCAAGCTTCCTATATTTCTTTGGCAACTAGTATCTCCTTGGTAGGCAGAAACAAGTTCTTCTAGCCATAACACTGACCTTTTGAAAGAACAAACAAGGATCATTAAGGCTAGTGAAGAATTTATTAGCTATTCTTTTTTTTTTCCCACAAAGAGAGCTCTAACAGATGTTCAGATAATCAGTCTATCATTATGGTGCTATGGATATGCTTATGACATGCTTCCTGAAAGTCTTGTCTATTTCCTCCCTCTGAACAGGTAGTCTATAGAAGGGATGCCCCACAACCATGCCACTTTTTTTTCACCTTCTCCTGATTTTCCTCAATATATTCATCATTTCTTTTGCATAATTTTTCTTGGTATACCATGTTACTACCCATCTCACCCCCAACCTTTATCTGTTTTTTCACTGTTGAATAACGTGATGCACCTTTCCAGTGCCTCATTCTATTCAGGATGCCCATTTCACCAAGACTCAGTGATATTTATTAATTCAAGTTTGTTTCCTTGCCTAGAGATCCCTGGATTACCTTGCCCATACTCTGTGCCTTTGTGCTTATGGGGTTTTGTTTCCTGTATCTTCACTGTAATTTTTTTTAATGTTATAACTGCTATTATTTTCTATAGTACCTAACTTGATAGAACTATTAAGTTCCTTCCTTGCTCTAAGAAAGGTTCAGCCTGGGAATTATAGTACAATAATGGGGCAGGGGGAAGTAGTAATTGAAATACCAGAGCAGACCTCCATGAGTTCAGGGCACCAGACCTAATTAAACTATGATAAGGAAGAAATTTGTGAATGTAATTAATGAGCCACTCTTGGTGATCTTTAAGGAATCAAGATAGATGAATATTACAGCAATTTACCAGAAAGGAAGGACAGGCTTTTCAAACTATAGGTGGGATTATTGTTCTTGGAATAATTATAGAATGTATTACAAAAGGAGTTTTTATGAACACTTACAGAAAAAAATGATCTGTATGAGCTAGCATTAAGAACAAATCATTTTGTCCACACTATTTAAAAAATATTGTTAAAAATGGAAAAAAGTTGGAGGTGTAGATATGGTTGGATTTCAGTGAGTAATTTGGTGAAGTCTCTCCTAAAATTCATTGGGACAGAATGGGAAAAGGAAGTTAAAAGAATGACAGTACAATTAGGTGGATACAAGACTGGTTAATTGTCTAGGCTCATTGAGTTTTAATTAAGGATTGATGTTCACTCAGATAGATGTCTCCAGTGGAGTGTCTATGGGCTTAGCCCTGGGAATTTTTCTGGTAAGCATTTTTGTCAATGACCTGAAATCTCAGATATTAAGAATAAAGACAAGAATTAGAATACTTAGCTATTTATTTAGTGCTTACAATATGCCAGGCATTGTGACACATGCTTTGCAGTTATTATCTCATTTGATCCTCACAGTAACCCTAGGAGGTAGATGTCATTTTTATTCCCATTTTATAGGTGGCGTAACTGAGGCAGACAAATGTTACATGAATTGTCCATGGTTACACAGCTAGTAAATAGCTAAACTGGATTTTAACTCAGATCTTTCTGATCCTTCCTATGCCATTTCGTTGTTCCTATGGCATGAATTATCAAATTTGTGGAAAAAATAAAGCTAGGAAGGATAGCTAACACATTAGATGAGCAGATCAAGATCGACAAGGACCTTGAGAGACTGAGTTAATGAGCTGAGGCAAATAAGATTTAATTCAATAAGAAGAGATAAATATCAAATTCTGCACTTAGGTTAAAAAAAATCTTCATAAGCACAGGCTAGTAAAAAAAAATAACTTAATATGAAAAAAAAATGCAGGTATGAAGTGAATGACAACTGAAAATGGACAAGAAGAGTCTGGATTCCCTTCAGTCATATTCAGTGGCTCCTTTTTACTTACATGATGAAGTATAAACTTCCAAGTATCAGTTTTAGTGCCCTCCACACGCTGGTTCCAACCTACATTTCATACTTCTTCCCTCCCAATTTCCCCCAAATTAAATTCCTAGTTGATTGCTGATTTCATCCTGCACTCTCCTGTCTCTATGGATTCTTATTCATTCTCTCCATAAAGCCTGGGACATGTTAATTTCCCACCTTTTGAAATCCTCTTTTTCTGGGGCTTTGCCATAGTAGATACTTCATTAATGTTTGTTGAATCAACAAGTTGCATTGATAAAACTATGGTGTCCAGACTGAGGCATGTGACAGTGTTGTATTCTGCACTAGTCAGACCATGGCTGAGGCATGATATCTATTTTTAGGATCATATAATAAAAGGACTGCTGAGGAGGTGATGTGGCTTACTTACGGAATAAGGTTACATTGATAGTGAGGGGCCGGGAACTATGGCATATGAATATTGCTTAAAAGAATTTGTTTTCTCTGAAGAAAATTGGTGTGTGTGTGTGTGTGTGCGTGCGTGTGTGTGTGTGTGCATGTGTGTGCGTGTGTGTGTGTGTGTGAAAATATCAGTGATACAATAGGTGTCTTCAACTATTTAAAGGGAATACATATGGAAGATCAATTGATATGTTCTGCTTGTTTCCACAGGACAGCAATGGGAGTAATGAGTAGGTAGACCTTGTGAAGAAATAAATTTAGACTTGATACAGAAAAATAAAACAAGTTCCTTACAACTAGAACTATCCAAAAATTTAATAAATCACCCCAAGCAGCATAAGTTTCTCTTCCCCCTCCCCAGGTCTCATGTATGATCTAGAGGGGATTCTTGTCAGGTATATGCTGAACTAGATACCCTTTTAGGTCCCTTCCATTTCTGAACTCATGTGACTCTGGTAGATGACTACTTTCTGGTAAGGCTCTACGAGGGACTTGTAATTTACTTAGAGGTTGGACAAGATGGGCTCTGAAGTCCTTTCAAAATAATATCTTGCATGATTCTTTTACTAAGAGACCTCAGAAATGGCCCAGATGGACCTCTGCCTGGTCACCTTGAAAAATGACAATCTCCAAGACCATCTCACCCATTTAGGGAGAGCTTTCAAAGGTGAAAGAAGTACCTTTTGGGGTGGCTAGGTGGTGCAGTGAACAGAACGCCAGGCCTAGAGTCAGGAGGACCTGAGTTCAAATCTGGCTTCACACACTTAACACTTACTAGCCGTGTGACCTTAGGCAAATCACTTAACCCCAACTGCCCTTCCTTCTCCTCTCCAAAAAGCAAAAAAAAAAAAAAAAAGTGCCCTTATTCTTCACCTGAAGGTCAGTTCCCAGCTAGCTTGACTCAACCTTCACTCTTAAGAGGAAAAATTGTGGTTCCCCAGCTCTGAACAAGTGATTGTTTTTGCCCAGTTCATTTTTACCCCATGGCAACCAATGTCACTGAGGGTGATGTCACTGCATTCCAAAGAGTCTGTGATAGGAGGCCACAGAGATGGTGTGGGAGCAAAGGTGTCATTCTGCAAGAGTGATTTCTGGGCTGAGAGAGTAGTGTGGGGTCATATGAGGGGCAGTAACAGTCATCTCAGACTTCAAAGTTGGGTCAAAGGAAAATCAAACAAGCACTCTGCCTGCTGCCTAAATACTATCGCCTATAAACCATTTCTCCTTTACCTATTGTCCTTTGCGGTTTGGCCAAGCCGACTGGCCAAGAAGATGTCAAGTTTTCATTTTGTCATCACCAAGGACATAGGTGGACCCTTTTAACCTCTGCTAACGTGTTTTCCTTCATCACTTATTGGGGGTGGGGTGGGAAGAAGAGTTGGAAGGGTTTGTTCCTACATCATTTTCAAGTGCTAGAGAAGGAAAAATGTCCATTTTTTCCCCAAAGAAGGAAATTGATGAACTCTTCCTTGATCTCATTCTTTTGTAGTCTTAATTGATTTCCAAAAATAATTAATGTAGGTCTGCACTTGATCATATTGAAGCTGCAATTATGCTAACAATCCAGTGTTCTTTTATTACAGATTCATCCCCTATTTTCCCTTAAGTACTGGCCTCCCACATTCTAGAAGAAAGGAGCAAAAAAACAAAAAATCCTGTTCTTCCAAGGAATGTCTCAGGTCACAAAGCCAACATGTTTGCTGCATTTTTTTTTTCAAATTCTGAGGACATTAAGGACATTCAGAATGTTAACAATCTTCATGATGCAATGAAGTTCTGGGAGGTCATTTCTAGAAATATACACTATGATTTCTGAGATGGGTGACTGCCAAGCAGAGAAAATAATTTTATTTCAGGAAGATAAGCATACTTTTATATAACAAAACAAAACAAAAAAACAAGGCAAAAAAACAAAAACCTCTCTTCTTCCAATAAAAAATGAGAAACTAGGAAAAAAGGAATGGCATGGGCCCTTGTCCCTCTGGAACATGATAGATGATGAAATTATGAGATTCAGTTTGATCTTAGTTAGAGGAAGGCAAACAAGATAAAAAAAAAAAACCTGATAGTTTCTATGGCACTTTGCTTAGTTCAAGGGATTGAACAAGAGGAATTCTAAAGGGATGTAACAAATTCATAAAGAATTCATATATACTCTATATATCTGTGTTATAATGCATGAAATATGTTTTCAGACTCTCTGAAACCCTTGTTTTCCTTAGGGCATCAAAGAAGGGCTATCTGTTGGATCTTCTATTCCAATCTTCCTAAATCCCTTCTAGGAAATAAATGTTTTAGCTCAACTGTTTCCACCATTTGAAATGCCACCACCTAAAGCATCTTTTAGGGCTCAGCTAGAGGAACATCCTCTAGGCTCAGGGCACACGTATTTAGGGAGCTTAGGGTGTGTGTGTTAGATTGTACCCATAAAATCATGTTTGAGCAGAACTGAGGTTGACAGAGCAACATAAAAGCTGAGGACTCTTTTTTTCTGAGCAACTAAGCTCACCTAGGAAACTTCATGGTGAAAATTCATGACTAGATTATCTACAGCTTACTGCGGTCATTAAACTTGGAAGGTTCTAAGAGATTTAAATCAGACAATACAATCTGCTGATTACCTGGGGCCTAATTCATCCTCACATCTCCAAGTGAACTCGCCAAAACTCTCGTAATGCTGGTTATAATGATAGAGGACTCGGTGGAGGCTGGGAGAGCCAAGATCCAAGAGGGTATTATATGCAGTCTGTTGTTCCTTCCCACTGGTATAGCCATTGAAGAGATTGTAGATCTTGTCTGCTATTTCTGAGAGGAAAGAAGGAAGAAAGACTATATATATAGATGACTATATATGCATAATATATGTATATATGTATGTATATATACCTATACACATACACACATGTGTATATGTATGTATATACACAATCATCTGGGTCAAGCTCAGTTCAATTTAATCTAATTCAACAGATATTTTTAATTAGCTATGTTATTAAGTGAAATGCACTATGATAGGTATTAGAGGCAAAAATAAAAGATTGTCCTTTCCCAGAAGGAATTTAGATTCTATGGTGGGATAACATATCTACTTCTGCCTCAGAGATACACAGAGTACCAGTCTGGTGATTTAAGTCCTCTGGACTACAGGTCCAGCACTCTATCCAATTAGCTTTTTTCTCTTACACAGCAGTTGCCTTTCAATTAAAAAACACACCCAGGCATGCCAGGTCCCAAGTCACTTTTATACCCATTTGATTTCTGTTTTAACCTATGGGCAGAGAAAAAATGGCATCATCTACAAGATGACTTACAACCATATCCACATCATTTTTCATATCAAATTCACCTATATTCTGAACTTTCCTTGTGAAAGGTACCCTCATCCTTTTCTTCACTGGACTTTTCAAGCTAAGAGCCATCCTCACATCCTCCACTCTTCACTCCTGCCAAACCCTCTCAATTCTACTTTTATAGCATCTCCTCCATCTGTCTCCTTGACCAGTACCATAGTTCAGGTACTTATTATCTCAAGCCTGGACTATTGCTATAGCCCCTAACAGGTCTTCCTGCCACTAGGGTCTCCCTTCTTCAATATATCCTCCATGTAACTATTAATTAATCAACACATTTATTAAGCAACATAACTGTGTCAGACACTATGCTAAGGATCATAAAACCAGAAATGAAACAATTACTGTCCTTCTGGAGTTCATAGTTTAACTGGAAAAATCATATGCTCAATATAAAATGTGTATACATACAAGATACATACAGAGTAGACAGAAAGTAACTTTTGAGATGAAGGCACTAGCAGCTGGGGAGTGGGGGGGAACCAGGAAAAACTTCTGAACAAGGTAACATAAATTGTTATTCTTATAGAGAACAGGCCTGGCCATCCCACTCTCTTTCTCAAGAAGCTTCACTGTCTCCCTACAGCCTCCAGAATAATAAAACAGACACTCCTCTGCTTGGCATTCAAAGCCTTCCACAACCAAATTCCATCATTAAATTTTGCTCTCTGCCATATTCCAGCCACACTGACCTACATGCTGTTCTTCATACATGATATTCCATCTCCCATGTCTGTGACTTCTTGAAGGATGTCAACCATGCCTAAAATGAATTCCCTTCTCATTTTTGCCTCATGTCTTCCTTCAAGGATCCCCTCAAATATCATCGGTGACAGGTCATTTTATAGTATCCTTTTCACTGAATCAGCTGAATCAAATTGCATGAAAAACCTCCCGTGTTCACAGGAGGGATGGGATTACTTGACGATATTGCCAGCCACACAGAATTCAGGTTAAAAACATAGGCTCTATCCAAGGTGATTTTCCAACTTTCTAACAATCTGAACTCTAACCCAGCACTGAATCGTGCATCTCGATGATGGCTGTTCACATAACAATGACTCTCTTTTGTAGCCCAATAACCTCTTAGGATTCTTCGTCCTCTGTAGTTTTTGCAGGTTTTAGGAATGATGTCTGCCAGAGAAGGTTTCTGTACTAGAGAAAAGTATCATTGGAAACCTAGTGTTTGCCTGCAACTCCAAGGACTTCAGTCTTTAGAGTCAAAATGCTTCCCACAGTAGAGTATTCGTGGTTGTTGTTGAGCTGTTTTTTTTTTTTTTTTGAGTCATGTCTGCCTCTTTGTGAACCCATTTGGGGTTTTCTTGACAAAATTACTGGAGTGTTTTGCCATTTCCTTCTCCAGCTCATTTTACAGATGAGGAAACTGAGGCCAACAGGTAAGTGATATGCCCAGGGTCACAGAGCTTGTAAGGCCAGCTAGTAGACTGTATTTGAACTCAGGAAGATGCATCTTCCTGACTCTTGGCCCAAAGGTCTGTAGTAGAATAGAATTAGTCTCAATCCATGTACTTTAAAGGAAGCCTCAGTCCACTCTGCCATTTTTCAGAGATTATAGATACATTGGACCAATGGACACATTGCAACAGTGTCTTGAAGTTTGCAAAGATCTGTACTTAAATTATCTCATTTAGCTATTTTTTTTTTTTACTGAACACGGGAGTTTTCAGGAGGATTGTTGTATAGTACAGACCTAGGAAATTCTGAGACTTAGACTCCTGGATGTTGAGAAAGAGATCCTGGGCAATAATAAGTCTTGGACTAAGATTCCAGTAGAGACGAGCATGGAGTTTCCAGAAACTGCCAAGTTTTTGGATAAAATAGAAGAATTCTGGAACTAATCAAGAGTTAGAACCACACAGTGTCAAGGGGACAGAGTCATGATGTAGAAGAGAAAACCTGGGCTTTGCCATCCACTAGTATCGTCAATTATTCAGACTCTGTATGTCTAAACAAAGGCATTAACTCTCACATTACATCAAGTGGTTTTCCCTTCTGAGAAAAAAAAGTGATAAGATGGAGAGGTCTAGTGCTTAGCACAATTTCTGTTTCATAGTAAGTGTTAATAAATGCTAATTGACTGACTGATCAGGAAGATTGGACTCACCAGAAGTAGGATTCCTTGACTCCCCTGCAACAGAGTGCTTTCTCCTGTTGGGAGGAGGGTTAGCTCAATCAGGGCAGTACATCAGTCCAGAGGTAAGTCTATAGGTCCCTTGGAAGCTGATGCTCACTAGAGGGAGAGGGCCCAGCTCAATAACTGACTTGATGGCTCTTCCCTGAGTAGATGATCAGAAACTAGCTGATTTCTGATGGAACAAGACAACAGAAATGTCTGGAAAGCTCCAGAGCATGAGCTATCCCCCAGGCAATTTAGCATTGCTTGGGAAGCCACAGTTCTGGAGTGAAGTAGGAGGTTCCTGGATGTTTGTTTTTTTGGAGGATGGGTACTGTGGTTTCAGGGAAACAAGATTTATCAAAGGCAAACTTTGTCTATTTCACCACTTTCTTCAGAAAGTGTCAGTCCTAGTAGGAAGACTCCATGGTGAAGAGAAAATTCCTACTCTTTGAACTAGTCTCTAAATACCTCCCCATTTCAAAATGAGAAGATAATTCTAATGCAATTCTAATATTCTAATACTAATACTTTCCTTCCAAACCCATTCAATCAAAAGTAATTATAAGCATTTCCTATATGCTAGGCATTGTGTTAGGCACTGTACTAGGCACTGGAGAGACTAAAAGAAAAAAGAAATGCTTCACCCCACTCTCAGAGCTTACATTCTATTGGATGGAGACAATATTTTCATATTTAAATAGATACCAAACATATGAAAATAAATACAAGATAAATTTTGGAAGGAAAACACTAGAAAGTAAGGAGACTGGGAAAGCTTTCATGGAAGAAAGTGCTTATTAAACTAACCTTTGAAGGAACCCAGGTATTATAAGAAGTAGGGGTAATAAAAGGCATTCCTTCCAATATATAAGGACAATATAAAAGGACCCTCTTGGGTCCTTTTCATAAAGGGGAAGAATCTCTAACCACAACATTCTTTGTCAAACCCTGGTTCTCTTACCTTGGGCTTTCACATCATCTACCACTGGGCAGGGGGTCTTCACTATCACATCACTTGGTCTGGAACGTCGTCCTGTGTTGTCGACTCCCCACAGGGTAAACCTGACAGGGAGTGTGAGAAGACATCAATATTATTATTATTTTTTGCTTTTAAAATTTATTTATTTATTTACTTTTAGTTTACAAGATTCAGTTCCACAGTGCTTTGAGTTTCAAATTTTCTCTCCTCCTTATTCTCCCCTCCCCCATGGCGGCATACAATCAAGTACAGCATCTGCAAATACTTTCACATTGGACATTAGTCTGGTTGTATAGAAGGGTTGTAACCAATGGCGTGAACAATGGGGAAAAAAGAAAGAAAACCAAACATGGAAAAAAATGCTAGCATGTAGATTGCTTCAGTCTCCATTTAAACTCTGGTCTTTCTAGATCTTTATCTGAATGTAGACATCTTCCATCCTGAGACTTGTAGAGTTGTCTTATAACTGTGTGTTGCTGAGAAAAGACCAGTTTTTCAAAGTTGGTCGTCACACATACAACATGTCTGTGATTGTGTACAAATTTTTCCTGGTCCTGTTCTTCTCACTTAGCATCGGTTTGTATAAGGCTCTCCAGGTGAATATGAAGACCGTCTCCTCCCCATTTCTTATAGCACAATAGTATTCCATTACATTCATATGCCACAACTTGTTTAGCCATTCCCCAATTGATGAGTATCCCCTTAATTTCCAGTTTTTTGCCACCACAAAGAGAGTTGCAACAAATATTTTTGTACATATGGGTCTTCCTCCCACTTCTATGATCTCTTTGGGATACAATCCCAGAAGTGGTATTATTGGGTCAAAGGGTATGCAATTATTTATAGCCCTTTGGGCATAGTTCCAGATTGCTCTCCAGCATGGTTGTATCAGTTCACAGCTCC
>CM053586.1:308114527-308139413 GCA_028646515.1 Pseudochirops corinnae | reverse complement strand
TGTTTGTACAGAAACTTTTCAATTTAATGTAATTGAGATTATCCATATTGCATTTTATACTGCTCTCCAACTCTTCTTTGGTCATAAAGTCTTCCCTACTCCATAAATCTGACAAGTAAACTATTCCTTGCTTTCCCAGATTGCTTACAGTATCAGCCTTTATAGCTAGATCATGCACCCATTTAGAGTTGACTTTGGTGTACGGTGTTAGATGAAGACATCAATATTATTATCACAATTTCTAAGAGAAAGCCACTTGAGAGATAGCTCTAGGGCATAGAATTTCAAGGCTGTGACTTGCCCAAGAGAGACTACTTTGGGATTTGAGAGTTTGAGGTATTAGTTGTACATTTTTTATGCTAAACAAGCAAAAAATTCTGTTAGTTCAGTCACCCAAAACCATTCTGAGGTGTAATGGTAATGCCAAATTCTTCCATTTTTATTGTCTTTTGTCTACCATTTTGTAGGCATTCAATTTACCCTTTTAAACAGAATCACAGAGTTAGAAGGCAACTCAGAGATCACCTTAACTCAACATCCATCTCTAGACAAGAATCTTCTTTGCAATTTAAGCAGGTGATCATCTAGTCTTTGCCTTAAGGCCTCCAGAAATTTAAGCAATTTAAGCATGTTAGTCCAGTCTTTGCCTTAAGGCCTCCAGAAATGGGGAACCCCCACATTTCTCAAAAAAGTCCATCCAATATCAGATAGCTATCATCCTATAATGATATGTTTATTTGACCACCCTGGATGACTTTATTTGGAAGCTCTTCAGTTTATCAGAAGCTTGTGGGAATGTCTTATTCAGGGTAAATTAATTTTAAAAACCTGATATTTGATACAATGCTTTGTATGTTTTAGTGCTTTCCCATACATCATCCCATATGATATTTGCAATAGCCTTACGTAGTGGATAGATTCTTATCCCCATCTTACAGACTACAAAACTGAGGCTCAGACAAGTTACATAACTTTCCCACCAACATGCAGCTAGTATGCTGGCAAAACTGAAGAAGAAAACAAAAACATTCTCACATAGTTTGCCTCTGTTTGACACTGACCCCTTTCACACTGACAGTGTTCATGATTAACTGCTCTTGCAACAGGATGCCCTCCACCGAACTGAGACTCAGAGAGGTTCAGTGTGTTGCCCATGGTCACACAGCATGGTCACAACAGAGGCAGAATTTGAACCTACTTGTCTGGAAGAGTAGATTTTATGCAGGACTTGAAAGACCTTGGTTCAACCCCATTTCTCATACTTATTAGTTGTGTGACTTTCCCAGGGTCACACATGACTGAAAAAGGCTAAAAACCAACAAAAATGAAAGAGTTGTTCTCAGGGATTTCTAAAGTCCCTTATAGCTCTAAATTTATGCTTTGTGACCTACCTCAAAAGGTTGTTGAGAAGGTGCTTTGTAAAATTTTATGTTGTTATCTACAAATAGCTGTTTCTGTTCTCTTA
This sequence comes from Pseudochirops corinnae, assembly GCA_028646515.1. Lineage (NCBI taxonomy): Eukaryota > Metazoa > Chordata > Mammalia > Diprotodontia > Pseudocheiridae > Pseudochirops > Pseudochirops corinnae. Next base: position 308,137,948 of record CM053586.1, on the reverse strand, counting down.
AAATAATACTAGTAATGAATCAGTTTGGATGGTGCTCTAAGGTTTCCAAAGCACTTTGTAAACATTATCCTCTCTGCTTCCCTCCAACATTTCAGTGAGGTAGATTGCACAAGCATAGTCAAAAAGCCTGAATTTTCAGTGGATCTTTCTGGGTGCTACTTTATTATCAGTGAATAGTGACCCTATAAATAACCACTTTTAATACCTGGGGATGATAAAAGCTAAAATTTATGTAATGTTTACTTTGTGGCAGGCATTTTGCTAAGCACTTTATAATTATTATATAATCCTGGGAGGTAAATGCTATTATAGCCCCATTTTACAGATGAGGAAATCACAACAGAAGTGACTTTGCCCAGGTCACACAGCTAGTGTCTAATGTCAGATCTGAATTCAGGCCTTTCTGAGTCCAGAGCCAGTACTCTATCCACTGTACCAACTAGGTGTCAGTAGAACCCTTAAAGTTGGAAGAGATAGGTCAAATAGTGGATGTAAAGTCTCAATCCAAAAAGATCTTGTCGGTTTAGAGTCTTGGATTGATTCTAATCAATAGAGAAAAATGTAAAATCTTATACTTGGGTACAAAAAATCAACTTCACAATTACAAAACCAGGAGGTGGAGAAGGATGGTAGATGGGGGCTGTTGTGGGGCAAATATATCTTGGAGTCTTCTTAGATTGCAGGTTCAGTATGAATTATGTAGGATGTGCAGTAAAAAAAAAGTTAATGCAATCTTGGGCTACATGAAAAGGCATAGTCTCCAGGAAGAGGTGATAGATATTCCCCTTGTACTTTGCCCTCTGTCCTTATCAGTCTTGATCTTGAATCTTATGTTTGGTTCTGGGAGTCATTGTTTTGGAAGGGCACTGAAAAGCTGAATCATATTCAGAGGAGGGCAACCAGGATGGTGAAGTGCCTTGAGGTCATGTCACTGGAGGATCTATTGGCTATGATTATCTTTGAGAAGAAAAGACAAGAGGGGGGCATATTAGTGGTGTTCAAGTATTTGAAGTGCTGTCATGTGGAAGAGCGATTAGCCTTGATCTATTTGGTCATGGAGGGTAAAATCAGAAGTAATGGATAAAAGTTGCAGAGGCACAAATGTTGGCTTTTCAGCCTGAACAAAGACCAAACAACCAATGAAACAACCAACCAAAAAAAAAAAAAGGAAATTCCTAACAATCAGAACTGTTCAAAAGTGAAGTGCACTGAATCAGGAAGTGGTAGGTCATCCCTTATTCTGAGTCTTCAAGCTGAAGCTGGATGACCGCTTGCTGGGTATGTTAAACAGAGGTGTCCTTTGGTGAATGGATTGTACTGGATGGACACTAAAATCCCTTTCAACTCTCAAAATTGATGATTCTTTGAACCATTTTAATTTTCAGTCCCCAACACTTAGTACAGTGCCTGGCATATAGTAGACACTTAATAAATGTCTGTAAAATGAATATTGAAATATCATCTGAAATATCATCTTACACCTACCAGATTGACTAAAATGATAGAACAGGAAAGTGACATGTTGGAAAGGCTGTAGGACAATTGGAACATTACTTCATTGTTGGTGGAATTGTGAACTGATTCAACCATTTTGGAGAGCAATCTGCAATTATGCCCCAAGCATTATTAAACTAACTATACCATTGACCCACTCCTTGATCTATTTCCAAAGATGATTGAGGGAAAATGAAAGGAACCTACATGTTCTAAAATGTTTATAGCAGTTTTCTTTATGATGGCAAAGAACTGGAAATTGCAGGGATCCCTATCAATTGGAGAATGGTTGAATAAGTTGTGGTATATAATAGTGATAGAATACTACTCTCCTATAAGAAATAAGACAATAACAGTAATGTTGTTTGAAGAAAGACGTTGAGTGAATAAATTATTGTCTATTATCAATACCCCCCAAATGAAATGGATGCATTATCCAATTTATCAACAACAAATCCAAATGGAGAAGAAGTGCTAGAGAGGTGGAAAAAAGAGGAAGAATTGATGCAATTATCTTTCATTCTCTCTTGCAAACTTAGTGAGGGCTTCTTTGAGTTTACTGAAGGTTTATCCTCTTATGCTCATTGCCCCATTTAAACTCTTGGAAGGCTCTCCTTGCTGAATCTGTCAGAGGTTGATTCTTATATTGGAGCCTCTGACTCTATTCAATTTAACAGGTATTTATCAAGTACCTAATATGTTCTAGGAGCTTGTGATACAAAGACAAAATGTAAACAGTTCTTGCACTCAATGAATTTATATCTACGTTCTATTGGAAGTAAACAAGTAAACATTTAAGTAAAAATAATATATATGTGTATATACTTGCACATTTATATCTGTATATATGGGTACATATTAATATATACCCAAATGTATAAATGCATATGCGTATATACATACATGTATAAATATATGTGTGCCAACACATGTGTATATATGTATGGTCAATCCAAAGTCATTTCAGTGGGGAGGGAGCAACATAAAAATTGGAAGTATCCTTGAAGGGACCTAGGGATTCCAAATGGAAGAGAAGAGAGATGGTATCCCAGATATGGGAGATAGTTTGTGCAAAGGCAAAGGGCTAGGAGACAGAATACTGAGTTTTATAAGTTAGATCAAATAGACTAGTTTGGTTAGAACTTGGAATGCAGGATGGGGAATACTGGAACATGACTCTGCAAAGAGAAGTTAAAGACAGCCTGGAAAGGATTTTATATATATGTATATATGTATGTATGTATGTATGTATACACACACATGTATGTATACACATATATGTATGTATATATACACACACACATACGTACACACATATACACACACTATGTGTGTGTGTATTATGCATATGCGTTTGTATAAATCTACATTTTTTGGCATCACTAATAGCTTTGCAGAGTATTGTAAATCACCTGCTGATTAATCCTTACACCACCATATGGAGGTAAGTTGGGAACCAGGTAGAAATCCTCAGGCTCTCTCTCTCTTTCTAAATGGGAATGAGCATCATATAAGCTTGGGCAAAGGGTCAGAGCTGGTAACGAAGTTACCCCTGCTTTCTCCGACAGGGCAAGACACTTTCATATTGCTTAATGAACTGAAATTCTAGGAGATTAAGCTGGCTATAGGGATCAAGTAGGGCATAACACATTTTAAAATGGCAATTTTGTGTCCAACCAGTACATAAAAGTGCTCTCCTTGTATCATCATCATCATCATCATCATAATTATTGTTCATATTATTGTTATTATTTAACATTTATTGGGCAGCAAGAGGACCATCTATGCTCTTCTAAACCAAAGAGAAGTCATGTACCTTGCTCAGGAAGCTAATGGACAATCACATTTATAGTCTTTTTAAAGGTTTGTGCTTATTACAAACATGGCCTCCCAGTCTGTGTTTGTTTAGAACTCAGTTGGCATGCTAATAACCACACTTATTGGGGGCGTGTAAGCATGTGAGCAAACACAGAGTTGGATCTGATTCTGAGGTCTCTTAGAGGCTTAACAGCCTGCAATACAATGAGCATGGAGTAGTTCCCTGCTTATTCTCATGAAATAGCTGCCCTTGCCTCTCCCTTTCATGGATCTTCTCCCTGCAGGCTTGGAAATCTAAACTAATCCCTTCTATCTGACTCACTATTCTTTGAATTCAGAAAGTCCCCAGAATCCTGTAGTTGGAAAGGACCTCAGAGGCCATCTGTTCCAATCCAACCTGGAACAATTTCCTAAAGAAATTCTTAACTATGTTTGTGTCATGGACCCCTATGGCATCCTGGTGAAGTCTCTGGACCCCTTCTCAAGAATATTGGTTGTGCATGCATAAAATAAAATGTTCAGGATTACAAATGAAACCATACAAGGAAATACAATTATATATATATATATATATATATATATTTAAAGTTCATAGTCCCTAGTTAAGAAATCCTCAATAGTGGAAATTTACTTTTTAATGCAAAATCTTAAACAGGGCAACACTCACCACCTCTTATGATAGCTCTCCATAGTTATGGGCAACTCTAATTTCTAGGAAAATTTTTCTGATTGAGTCCGGGGACAAGTTGACCTAGTCTAATCCTTCTTTATTATGGCTCTTCTGGCGTAAGCAATCAGGCTGTTAAGAAATGCATCTTTGGGTACTAAAGGACAGGCAACATTGTGTAGTGCAGACTACTGCAGTGTGAATCAGGATGCCTGAGCTCACTACTGGTTTACCCAGTGAGTGACTCTGTGACTTGGGTAAGCTTATTTAGCCTCACTGGATATCGGTTGTTAAATGACTAAATGTCCCTTCCAGGTATGTGATTCTATTATCTTCAGTCAATCAGTTAATAAACATTTATTAAATGCCTACTATGTGTCAGGCATTGTGCTTAGAGCAGGGTACAAAGAAAGTAAAGAAAAAAGAAACAGCAGTGCTCTCAAGGAGCTCACAGTCTAGTGGGGAGACAACATGTTAACAACCATCTACAAATGAGACATATACCGGATAAATTGGAGATGATCAACAGAGGTTAGCTACTATTATTAATTAGGAAAAAGGCTTCTTGTAGAAGGTGGGACTTGAGCTGGAATATGAACAAAGACACGTTGGTTGATCCTCAAACAATGAATGACTACTATCATCCTCATTTCCAGGACTGACAATCTAACACAGAAAATTTAAACCATTTGTCTCATATAGCTGGTTGGTGACAGAATGAAGCCTGGGACTCAAGCCTACCAGTTCTTTATTCAATGCTCTTTCTACTATATTGGAAATGGAAGTAGAGAAGTAGAGATTATCTTCTTATTGCCAAAGGAATATCAGCATCCAGACGCAGGGAATCCCTACTGTGCCACCCTCCTGGCACAGGCATTGGTGCCATCCAATGGCATGAGGTTGCATTTGTGGTACTAGCCCTCACACTAAGCAATACTATTACTCCATTTTTCCTCAATACAATTATTGTTTTTCTCATGAAGGCCATCTGTTCATGCAAGAAGCTCACTGGCCAACACCTCCATGAACTGTGGCAGTACATTGCTAGGAAGATGGTGGTTCTGTTTTCTAAGAGCACCCAGGTACAATTACTTAATTAGATGGCCTAAAAGCTGAGGCAGTTCAAGCTGACAGGAGTGTCATCTAGATTTAGGAACCTCAAAAAGAAACCCTGTCTTTGTTTTCTTTTCCATAGTAGACAATTCAAATTGTTAGTCAATGGTGATAACAGTTATTTTAATTACTGATCTCTGATTTATTAATGCACTGTGAACCCTGGTTTCCTTATCTATAAAGTAAAAAAGGTTGGACTGATTAGCTGCCAAGATTCTTGAAGTTTAAGATCTGGAACGCTATGATTGAGACAGTATGGTGTGGTGGTTAGAACACTGGACTTGACATTAAGATGACTAGGATTCCAATTTCATTTTTTACACTTAGCGTTATGGCCACAGATAAGTCATTCCATCTTTCTGAGCCTGTTTTCCCGTCTATAAGACAGGGACAACAATATCCACAGAACGTGACTGACAGGGTTGTGGTGAAGTTGAAATAAGAAATATTTCAAGAACTTGGTGAACTTTAAAGAATGTCCAAATGCCAACTTTTTGTGTTGTTATTATGCCTATCCTAATCTCTCCTTTTTTGAGGGTGCTCAGAGAAAAACAGTCTGGGGATGTCACTCTCCCACTATTAGACCTTCACAGATTATTGCAGAGATGGAGAAAATAACTGATTTTTTTTTTTGTTACTGAATAAGTTTTTTGTTCTTGAATAAACATAGTACTGCGTAAGCTCATCTTCTGTAGGTTCACCAAAAGTATCCTTAGTACAACTCCAGCATCAGAGAGAACAGCAGGGTTCTATCTAGTTCTCATATGACTTTGTGTTATGGGAATCTGAAGATTTTCCCTACCCTTAGGCCCTTTGATAGGCTTTAGTGGCTCTGAGAATCTTCCCAGATTTGAAAGTATACTTTGCCCCCTAATAGGCTGAATGTGGTCACATGGAGCCTGTGGCGGAAGGCTTGTTCTTAAGGAATGCCCACGCCTTATTACTTTGTGATTGGGCAGTGGGTCAAGAGGGCTGTGACATTCTCTGAGCCAGGAGAAGGCTACATATACCCTGATGTGAGGTTTTGCTTTGGGGCTCACTTTGAGAAGAGTTGTGCAATTTGGCAGATGAGACTCTGGGAAGCCGTTGAGCCTCCCCCCTCTCCCCTCCCCTCCCAGCTTTGAAAAACCCAGATGTTGGTGCTTCCCTCTCTGGTAACTGAATAGGTGTGGATGTAATGGTGAGATGATTGGAAGCGCGTCTGCTGATATGTTTCTTTGTCTGCTTGTAACTTCTGCTTGTATTCCGTCTGCATTCTCTGAAGTTCAGGTGTGGTGGTTCAGGGTGCTGACTTTTTCCCCTGAACTAGGTAAATGATATATGTTTGATTGATTAAAGTAAGATTGTTAACCCATTTTGAGTTGCTTTACTTTAGAAAAGCAGATCAAAGAACCTGTGTTAGCAGCCACCCTGGGTATGCTAGGGTGCTTGCTGATACACTTTGATATACCATTATCATATTATTAGCCAGCTAGAGGGCACAATGGACAAAACACACAACTTGGAGTTGGGAAGACCTGAGTTCAAATTCTGCCTCAGACACTGTGACCCTGTACAGCTCACTGGGTTTCGGTTTCTTCATCTATAAGATAATAATGGCACCTATCTTACAGAGTTGTTGTGAGTCTCAAATGATTTGACCAGTTGACTCTCTAAAGTATTTTGCAAACCTTAAAGCACTATATGAATGGTAGTTATTTTTGTTATCATTATAAACTGTTACTACTTCTACTCCTACTACACCATGTGTCCTGAACTAATGCAAAGTCCATGCTATTTTAGATACTACAAATATAACATGGATCATACCAAAAAAAACACAAACAAATCAAACAAAGACAAAGTCTATTTTTTATTATTGACTTCCCTCATGATGAATGGTATTCAACTTCACAATATTGCAAATTGCAAGCCCATTCTGGCTAAGTGAAAATGACTCTGCTCATTACTCTTCTAGTCATGCAGAAGATGATTCCATTTGGATATTTTTAAAGGGAAAATTGTCTTTTCTTTGGTATGTTATGCTGTTCAGTTTACATGCCATTCTTAGAATGCCATATGACTTTTTTTTCATAACAGTAGTTTATTTCCTTTTGGGATATCTTATAGTTGCACCATCTCGCCTTTTCCCGGGCTGTTAACTTCTTTAAATCTTTAAGATTCCCTAGATCCTATCCTGCAGATCATAGCTCTTCTTCTGCCTCCTATCCTCTATCCACCCCACATCTTTGAGCTATTGGGTTGTTGAAGTGGAAATGACTTCTTCTCGCTACTGTGATTCTCTTCTTATGAGCTAATCTGTAAACTGTTAAGTGATTTTCATACTTAGTGAGGACATGAGATCTCAGCATTGCATCTCTGGGCACTGTGCCTGAACCCAACAATGTTTCCCTCATTCTTCAGATTCTAATATGGTCTTTCCCCTTTTTAATGCTTTACAATGATCATAATAATTCATATTTATCTAGAATCTTAAGATTTATAAAACATTCACAAAATACAATTCCACCAAGAAGTTAAGTACTTCAAGTATTATTGTACTCATTTTACAGGCTAGGAAACAGGGACTCATGTAGGTTAAATGTTACATAATCAAGGGGTCCTAGAGTCAAGATTTACTCCCAAGTGTTCTGATTTAACCCAGTGTTATTTGCACAATATTGTGCATTTCAACCCAATGAGGAATTAAAAAATATCTCTAGACTCTTGGGGGGGGGGGGTGCAGTGGGATTGCATAGAGAACAGTTCGTAATTGGGAGGTTCATCATCTTTGTGTAGACACACTGACAACACTTGAAAGACTCAATATATCTCACTGTGGACTTGAAGAGAGAATAGTAGATAGCAGACGTCATCTGGAAACCATGGTACTCACAGATTTAGGAATTAGCAGTAACAGGACCAGGGATTTAGGGCTCAAAGGGAATTTATAAGTCATCTTGTTTCACCTCTCCATTTGAAGTTGAAGAAAACGAGGTTGAGAGAAAATAAGGGCATTGCCCAAAGTCAAAGCTGTATGGAGTGGTAAAGCTGGGGCCGGAACCCCAGCTCGATGATTAAAAATCCAATATTCTTTCCACCATGGACAGTGTGCTTCCATTGAATTGAAGTATTACTCACATGTAGGTGGTATCAGGTTCCAGACAACGAATAATCAGAGAGATGGTGTTGAACTGCTTGTCAGGCACCTGAGAGGGCATGGCACAAGGGGACTTTGCTCCAGAGATGATGTCATCAACAAAACTCAACACTGTTTCTGCACGGAGGGAAAATAAAGGAAAATGCATGAGAAGTATGGAGGAAGGCCAAACAATGGGGAAGGAAGATAACCTTCGCGAAGATCTGTCATCAGAAGTGCTCTTCCTCAAGTCCCCTGTAGTCCATAGACAGTATAACTGGGCCAATACCCCCTGACCCCCAAAATATAGAGGATGCTGGTGGTTCATCAGCATTCTACGTAAGCTCCTTGAGTTAGCATGGGTGAGGAACAGGAGCCCTAGTGAACCATCACTGCCCATAAGAACTCACCAGGGTTCTAGAGCCTACTGAATTCAGCATCTTTGACATAACAAGGGCTACAGATTGGTTAGGCCCTCACCCAGGCTGCCTTGGACAATGTGCCAGGCCAAAAGGCTGAAAAATGACAGACAGCAATCCATTCTAAGGCCACTGGATTATGTAGCATACATCCATAACAGTGTCAGAACCTGTGTGTGTGCCCCCACTGTGGGTGCCCACCTTAAATGCATGTCATATTAGTACAACTGATGCTGACCTCCTTCTCCCTATGCGGAAAAATTGGCCCAGGGTGCTTTCGATGGCAGCTCCCCAAACCAATTTGAAAATTTTCCTCTCTAACTAAATCAGGCAAAGTCAGAGTTTGCTTTAGGACAAAACATGGGGCAAAGCTCATGTGTTTGGGCAGACTTTTGCCCGGAGGGGACTTATTAGTGAAAGAATCTTTTTTTTCCCCTTGTAATCATGGCAGTGGTTAGTAGAGAATTGTTTCCTAATTGTGCACCATCAACCAGTTTATTGTAATGTTGTTTATTTAAATGTGGCTCTGAGAGAGTGCCTAGAGGCTATGAAATGGACACCTCTTTTATAAACAGAGAGAAAAGCAAAATCAAAACAGCTTTTGTTGGATGTTCACCACTGAGCAGCTCTAAAATGGGCAAGATGGATGATCCCTGGCAGGGCCAATGACTTCTCATTGTGTCTCCTACACTGGGGATCTGAGGCAGAGCCATGTTGGAGGCAGTTGTGGGGACAAGGCATTGTTCCATCGCCCCAGAGCAAGGTTCGCTCTTGAAGGAAAAGGGTCACTCACCAGTCTCTACTTTGGAATGGTCCATCCTGTCTGTGACCTTCTCCTGGCGGATGAGGTAATCCACAATCTGTACCCCTATTGGTGGTTCAGAGTGTTCCCACTCCAGTACCACCAGGGTGCTGCTAGGCTCATGCACCGTGGAAAGCCGGAGTCTGTGGGATAAGGGGAAAGAAAATGAAATGGGGATTGGTACTAACACAGAGCTTCGACTCCTCTGGCACATAACTCATTGTCAGTGTTTGGGTTGATCAGTGGTTGTGTGTTATTGTCAGTTAGTCATTTTTTGGGTAATGTTCAACTCTTTATGATCCCCTTTTTGGGGTTTTCTTGGCAAAGATACTGGAGTTATTTGCCATTTCCTTCTCCAGCTCATTTTACAGATGAGGAAACTGAGGCAAACAAGGTTAAGTGACTTGCTTAAAGTCACACAGCTAGTAGGTATCTGAAGCCAGATTTGAACTGAGGTCTTCTTGACTCCAGGTCTAGAACTTTATTCTCTGTACCACCTTACCACCCTGTTTGTATATTACAGAAATAAACAATTTGGTGGCTCAGTGGATAGAAGTCTGGGCTTGAAGTCCAGCAGACCTTGAGTTTAAATCTAGCCTCAAATGCTTTATAGTTGTGTGATTCTGGGAAATCCAAGAATCACTTATCCACCATCTGCCTCAGTTTCCTCAACAATATCAACTACATCGTGGGGTTGTTGTGAGGATTGAATGAGGTAATATTAGTAAGGTGAGGAATGAGGACAAAGATTACTAGGATGGGACTAGGAAAGGTAGGATGTGTGTGTGTGTGTGTGTGTGTGTGTGTAGATAGAGCAAATATATGGGGTAGTAAATAGCCAGAATCAGGAAGACCTGGGTTCAGATTCTGTCTTTGGCAAATACCAGTTCTGTGATCCTGGGTAAGTTACTTAATTTTTCACGTGCCTGTTGGCAAATGTCTAAGATAGTAGTTTGGCAGAACAGTTGCAGATATACGCAGACAGAGATGATTTCCTATGCCACTGAAATTCCAAGTCTGAATTTAAATTGTGTGTTTGTCTGAATCTAGGCATTGAGGCACAGTGAATAGAACACTGGGCCTGGAATCAAGAAAACCCAAATTCAAATCTGACTCCAAATATTTACTAGCTGTGTGATCCTGGGTAAGTCACTTAACTTCAATTTGCCTCATTTTCCTCCACTATAAAATTGGGATAATAGTACCACCTACCACCTACAGTGATTGTGAGGAACAAATGAAATAATAATTGCAAAATGCTTAGTTAGCACAGTGCTTGGCACATAGTAGGTACCATATAAATGTTAGGTATTATTATTCTTTTATCACTGTAAGGAATTCCTGGTAACATAATTCTCTCTAGTAATATATATCTGGAAATGTTCTGCAAATTATGGTCATAGTGATTTTTTCCAGGGCACTGAGAGGTTAATCAAGCTTTCCTGGGGTGCCATGAACAGGATGGGGTGGAGGTAAGACTCATCTTCCTCATTTTGAGGCTGGCACATGGAGTGTCCATTACTCCATATTGGATCTTGGGTTTCAACATTGTTTCAACCTACTGCCTTGCTATATATGCCCTGTAATTGTAAGCTACTTACTTGTAGACACTTTGCTGTACTCTCACCACCTGCTCCTGGATATTGCCTCAGGTACAGAGGGAACCCACATCTGTTCTCTACCCTCCATTCCTGACCTTGAGGTATTCTTCTCCAACTTGATTCCTCAGCTTATTCCTACAATCTAACACCAAAGATCATCAACCTGGCCACCAACGCACCCATAATTGTGACAAGCCATTTCATAGATGGCAGTGGTTTCCAAAAGACTGGTTGAAGTGGTGCAGCTGGTCAGGACTAGCCTTCTCCATTATTTGGAAACTCAAAACTTAAAAGCATGTTGATACATGATGGTGGATCAGGAGGAAAGATGACACATCGGATCTCTGTTGCTAAATATCAAACTGACTCCATTGTCCCATGATTTAAAAACAACTATTACCTAAGTCATAAATTAGTCATGTGCAAAGAAAAATATTTTTTTTGGATTAGAGCAAACTATCTCATTCCCTAAGTATAGCAATTCCCTGAAAATAAGAATTGTAATTCCCTGAAAACTGACCGAGGCTAAGTTGCTAATGAGGAGGAAAGGACTTCATGCCATTTAGACATGCGTGAAATTCAAGCTCTAACAGCCAAGAAACCATGATGACTGAAAAGAAAAAAAGCAGTTGGAACAAATAATTACACTTGACAAGAAAAGTGAGTTTGTAATATTTGTTCTAGGCTATGGACTAATGTCCACCCAGCTCGGTCTTAAACCTTTATGTGGCTAGTATAGTATAAGACCCATAGATTCAGAGTTGGAAGGAACCTTAGAGGTCATATGGCCACCTCGCCCCAAATCTTCACCGCACAGTTTAGTCACAAAGCATTAAGTAGTAAAGCTGTGCTATCAAGGCTTATAGATTTGGGAGGACCCAGAACCTTGGGTTCTGCTCTTGATGCCAGAAAAATCTGACTTCACATCTTTTGTCAGATATTTACTAGCTGTGAAACCTTCTCCAATGACATTTGTCTCCAGAATGCAATCTAGACTTCCTCTACCAAGTTCTAACTCTTCATCTTGATGCTCACTGTAGCCCTGGACTTTGAACTTCCCAAGTACTGTTGACCTCTGTATCTACTTCTGATGGGCTGGCTCCTCTACCATCTCCATTTAAGGATGGTGCCAAGGTCAGCTACCTCTCATTCTAAGACAGGTTCCCATCCCACCACCTCCTTTTCAGATTCTATGTACATGTTGTCTTCCCCCATTAAATTGTAAGCTCTTTGAGGGCAGGGACTTTCAACTTTTCTTTGTATTCCCAGCACTTAGCATCATGCCTAGCAAATAATAAATGTTTGATAAATACTTTATACCATGCTGACCCTGGTCAAATTACTTAATCTCTCAACCTTAGTTTCTCCATCTATAATTCGGGGATACTAATTGTACCTACCTCTAAGTTTTGTTATGAGGGTTAAATGAGATCATGGGAAATGTGTTTCACAATAACATGTAAAGTGTTTTGCAAACCTTAAAATGCTATATAAATGCTAACTATTAGTAGCAGAAGATTAAAATATGCTTTAAGTGCTTATTGTATAGATCTCAGCATTGTTGGATGGAATTTTGGCTACTTGATGGGATTAATAGCACAATCCTTTCTAACTTAAAATATTGCCACACTAAATGGGCTTGATTCTCCTTTATGTTAAGAGGGAACAGGGACAGGGCTAGTCAGGGCTCTCTTGAGCTGTTTGAGTGACTGCTGGGGGAGAAGTTCATTCATGGATAAATCAACGATTGGGGAAGGAAGTGGCTAAGACCTCTGACTGGGCATCACATTTATAGGAGGAAAGCAAAGATGGAATGTCCATGCAAAAGGGAAAAAGGGAAAAGGAAACATACACAGGTTGAGGAAGAGGAGCACAAGTGGGGAGCCCATCTGCCCCAAATGCACTGGAGTCACACCGACACCAATCCTCGATGACATCCCCACTTCCTGAGCACCAGAGTGAGCTCATGGTGGCCTCCTGCAACAACTGAAAGAGGAGGGGGAGAGAGAGACATCAGGAGAAGAAGGTGGCCTGGGGCCTAGGTGATTGAGCCAATGGCCTACATGGGCAGTCTGAGAGACCACTGACAAGGTTCCATCTAGTCTTAAGGGGCACCCCCATCCCTTCCCTACTTGACATACCAAGATTGGTCTCCCTCTCTTTCTTCCCTAAAATCACTGAATCAAGTATTTCAGTTAGGTGTTGAAGACAGAGTTGTGGTCTCCATAAAATCAGTTAGAATGCTTTTTTGTTTTCAGTGTGGGGATGAAGGGTGAGATGGGGCCACTTGCTTAGCCCTCTCTCTGGCGTACATTAGCTGGACTACCTTGAGAGGAGGAAGGGCATGACACTGAGATAAGAAAAGGAGATGTTGATGGAGCAGCTGAGGGGCAATGTGAAGTTCTGACTACCCAAAGAAGCCCCTGGGGAGGAGGCAGGTGAGTGTTGAGCCGTGGAGGAGGCCTACTGTTGGGAGAGAGGTTTAGTGTTGGACAGGGTCTCCTTTATATCCTGGGGGAACATGGAATAGATCATGCGTGCATGTCGGAGACTTTCTTCTGATTCTCTTCCCCCACTAACCTCCTCCTTTTTCTCCTCTCCTCCCCTCTATGCCCTCACTTCCTACAATGCTTCTCACTTCCTACAATGACTTTTTAACCACAAAAAGCAATCACATAACTGCTCTGGAAGAAACTGGGTAAGAAGTACTTGAAATATAAAAAGCCTCATTCGAGTGGGCTGCCAAGGCACCCTCGAAGCTCATTCAAGAGGGTAGTTTAAAGAAAAAAATCAAAGGAACCCTGGGGTGGGCATTAAAATCCACATGAAGCCTGAGGGGACCATTGACCTGCAAGGCCTCCCCATCTAAAGGAGACAGGACAAAGACAGAGGAAATACAGCACAAAGTGTTTATTTGAGTCTTGGAAGCCTCCAGCTTGGTTTTTTCTCCCTTCCCTCAAGTTTTTCTATCTTCTCTATCTTTGACTACTAGATAGGAGAGGAAATGAGAAGGAGAAAAGAGAGGGAAGGGAGAAAGAAAGCTTTTGGGGGTGGCAGGAGAGTCAGATAAATGCTGGTAAGTAAAAAGCTTGGGACCTGGGCTATCTCTCTTCACTTTCCTCTCTAAGGGGAACATTGAAGAATGAATGTGCTTTGGTTAGGGTAAATGAAGGACAAGTCCCATCTGCTTCTGCCTAGCATTAGAATTATAGAATTAGAAGGGGCTTTCCAGATCATTCAGATGTTCCTATGTTGCAAATGAATAAACCAGTGCCCAGAGTGGTTGAACCATTGTCCTACTCAGAGTCACAAAGAGAATGGGAGGGACATTTTAAAGAGCTAATGTGGAAAAGATCTGGAGATCTAGGGTTAGTACTTTATTTTATTGAGTCAACAGTGTGACATGGTAACCAACAAAACCTAATGATCTCTGCATAATATGGAAATATGTTTTGTATGACTTCACATGTATAATCAATATCATATTGCTTGATTTCTCAAAGGGCACGTGGGGAGGGAGAGAATTCTGAACTCAAAATTGAAAAAAATAAACATTTTTTTTCCACGTAATTGGGAAATATTTAACGAAATAAAAAAATACGTTTTAAAACTCTTAATGCTGTGATAGGTTGCATTGAGAGAAAAAAGGTAATATCTAGTGGTATAGAGGATAGAGTATTGCATCGAGAGCTTGAAAGAATTGAATTAAATCACTGTCCAGCTGTTTGACACTGGGCAAGTCACTTCACCTTTCTTGGCCTCAGTTTCCTTGTCTGTAAATTAGGAATAATACTAGCTCTTATCTGCTAGGAATGTGAAGATCAAATGAGATAACATATGTAATGTGGTTTATAAACTTTAAAGTGCTAAATTAATTCTTGCTAATTATTATTAACATTATTGTCATTATTATTACTGTTGTTCTACTTGACCCTGTGTGACCTAGGTCACTAGGATACTGAGTGGACTAGAGACATACCACAGTAAGCTTGGCTGAAGGAACTAGGAGAATTTATCCTAGAGAAGAGAAGACTCAATGTCCATGGTCATGATATTCAGGTATTTGAAGGGATATCCTGGGTATTAGACTTGTTCTGCTTTGCTCCATGGGCACACCAAGGAGCAGTAGGCAGACACTACAGAAAGGTACAGTTGATATTGATATAAGGGGGAAAAACTGAGACAACAGTTTTCTAATAATGTGATGTAAAGGGTTATCCCAAGCATGGAAGCAGGAGGACTGCTTGTCAGGAAGGTAGGAGATTCCTGTTCAGATACAGATTGAATTAGATGATCGCTAAGATTCTTTTCAATTTCATAATAACATTTGTTTCCCTGAAATTTCTCTCTGTTGCCCCTACATACCAGGAGAAAGAAAAGGAATGGAGAAGAGGGAAAAGCATTGTTGTCTGAGAGGGAAAGAAGGATGGAGAGGTGGGAAACACACAGAAGAGACAGACTGAGGGAGAATCTGAGAACAGAGGAGAGATAGAAAGAAAGAAGAGACAGAAAGATGTGGAGAGGAGAGGAGAGAAGAAGAGAGGAGAAGAGAGGAGAGGAGAGGAAAGGAGAGAAAAGGACAAGAGAGGAGGGAGAAAGAAAAGGAGACAAAGAAAGATGAGAGAGAAAGAGACAGAGAGACAGAAATGGACAGAGACATAGACACAGAAAGAGAGGAGGGAAGAAGGGAAGAAAGGAGAGAGGAAAGAGGAATTATTGTTCTTTCTACATCATATGACTTTGGAGAGCACAATATTAAAAGTGCACATGAAAGCCCCCTGTTACTTGTTTTAAAAAGATGAAGGAGAAAAGAAGAGGAGGAGGACAGTCTTAGACGTTTGTGAAGGGGTTCAGGAGAATAAATGCCTAGCCTAAAACAAACTGGCTACTTTCTTAAGGTTGAATCTGAAGGGAAGACTCACCCCAAGCCCTCTCCTCCAGATGAGCCTGCAGGCATTGGCAATTTGCTCTTTCCCCTCACCCCTTTCTTTATAAGCAGAACATCTGTTGGCATTCATTACACCTGTTCTTGAAGCTGGAATTCTCTGTCAAGTAGAGCCACTCTTGTACCAGCCCCTGGGCTGAGGCTGTTCCTAGGGACATGTGCTCCTGCTCTGTGAAAGGGTAGGGATACAACTGGAGTTCCTGCATCCTCACAGAAGCAGTGGCTGGGCAGACTCCTTGGGGTTTTGTTCCTAAGTCTTCCCACCCTTTTACCATCTTTCATTACTCATAGTCATTCTGATTTGGTTGAGGAGTAAGGGGGAGGGTTGGACTTAACGAGAATGGATTCATTTTTTGATCAGAGGAAGTCTGGTCATCTTCAAATACAGAATAAAGTAATTTTTAAGAACATTAGTGATTAAAAACAAAAACAGGTGGGCACACCTCCCTTTACCCCCACATTTTTCAGGAATGTTAGACCCAAAGTCTGAGTATCAGCTACACAACAAGGTACCTCAGACAATATCTCTCTTTCTTAAAAAAAAAAAGGGGGGGGGCGAGGAGAAGGAAAAAATAAAACCAATTTATTGTCCTGCTACCTTTTCTTATATCCTCAAGAGAGTTGAGATGTTCTCTGGAAGGCTTTCATGACTATACCTTGTACTGCCCTGAATAAGAGAGCATCAGATTTATCAGTCCCTTACTTTGCCACCCTTGTCAGTACCATATTCTGTAAGGGGATGATATTATTGCACCTGAATTAGGGATGAGTTAGGTTCCATCCCATCTTAAACACTTACTAGTAACTGGTGACTCATGGCAAGTCAATTTACATTTTTATGTCAGGTTCCTCAAAAATGAGGAACTCAATGCCCTAAAAGGTCCCTTCCAATTCTAAATCTTTGATTTGAAATTACTCTTCTCAGAAAAACTAATTGAAAATGATGTGGGAGTGGGGTGGGTGGAAGGAAGATGAGGCCCTTCTTGGAATACCCTTTGCCAGATTTTCTGAGTTTCCCAACTCTGAACCAGAACTCAGTAATATCCCCTGGACTTTTATTTGTAGAGAATGTCATCACATATAGTCATGAGACCAAGTGACTCAGTGTCATAGCGTGTGGCAGAGAGATGAGGCCATTAGGCTGTTCTCTGGAGACCAAGGGTGATAAAATGAGGGATCTTACAAGTCACAATGATGCTGGCATGAAAACCTGACTCTAGTGGACAGCTACTATGTGGCCATAGTCCCATCTCTGTGTACTAGTCAGTTTTGGTTCAGAAGTTATTAAGGGAAACTGGTTCCACCCCCATGCCAATGACTCAATGTGAATGAAAAAAAAATGTTGAGTTGACCTGTCCATGTCCCATCACTCAGAGTCATGTTGATATTTACTTTCATGCCTGAGAGTGGATAGGGATGGGGAGTACCCACTTTCTGCTCTGCCTTTATTTTTCCTGTGTGCCCCCTCTCTCTAAGTCTTATGGGTTGAAAAACTTGTGGTGTAATTTCAGGTGTGCTGAGGCCTGAATTTCCAATTGGACTACAGTAGGTGGTATGAATGAACTAATTAAATTTGATATGCAAACATGCAAACCATGCAAATCAAGTTCTCAGATTAACTAAAATATTCTAATTGTTTTAGTCTACTGTGGAGCTTCACTGTGTCCTGTCACTTTTTGAACCCATCTGTGAAATCCCCTGTTGTGTTTTCATCTGGAGCTGACAGCCCTGGGTCTCTCACCCGCTGTGTCTGGTTGTTAGTAACCAGTTCATAGATGGGAGCTGCCTTGGTAACCTCCAGGAGAATTGGCTCAGCAGGCGAATCAGGACTGGCAGTCACATGGCACAGTGGACAGGATGAGGGGCACCGGCCTCTACTCTGGCACTCCATACGGACTCCAGCCGCCATGCGCTTGGTGCCCGACTCAGACAGGCTGGCAATATATTCTGGGAATGTGAGCACTTTAGGGTCTCGCTCCCGCTCCTCTGATTCATCTGAGGGGGAGTTGCCTGCCAAAGAAAAACAAATAGGAAGACATGATGAAAATGGGAAAAAGTACAAAAGCAGACAAAAGCAAGAAGCATCAAAAAACATAATGTGTTTTTTTTTTCCAGTTAGACATGGTGATTTAATCCTTGATCATGTCAGAATATGTCCTGGAGGAGGGATATACAAGAGTAAGCCCTTCCAATTCTGGTGGGGAAATCTACTCTACAAATGACTCATTAAGTCATGCTGTCAGGGATTAGCCTAGAGCCTTGATTCCAAGTTACCGCCATTTTCTCATCACCAGATCACTTGGCCAGTTCCTATGGGTGATGAAGGGAAAATTTTGTAGGTGAACTCAGGGACGTTCCGGAATGAACGGTTTACTTCTTGGATATCACATTTATGTCAGAAAGTAAATTGGAACTTTTATGCTTAAGTGTTAGACAATGGTAGGAAGATGGGGAAAATGCTTTCTGAGTAGGTAGAGAGTACTGTGTTAAAAAAAAAATACCCTGCCACTCTTGGCTGAGAGATGAAAAACAAGTTGGGGAGTTCCAAATCTATTTTCGATGGAGACATTCACTACTGAGCTGGACATAGTACAGAATTCATCAAACAACATACCCCTTCCAAAGACATTATTCATTTGGTGCTGCTATTCTAGCTTCCTATGCTCTTCTTGTAATTTCCACTCCAATTGAAAAAAAGTTTGAAAAGAAAGTTGTTGAGGATCAAAATGCCGTACATCAAAAAAGTCTTTCAGAGTGAATAATGCTCCATTATGCAGCATTAACTGTTGGTGGCAGCGTTAAAATGATCTTCTGGGAGCAATGGGCAGTGGTTGAATATGTATGCTGGTGTTCTGTCATTTCTCAAGCATCCCTGGATACCTGATAAGCTGGATCTTTGAGGAGTGCGGGGCAATGGATGGATAGAGGGACTTTAAAGGAGCTCAGAAAGATCCAAAATGGTTTTTAGCCCCATTTTCATTAGCAGAAAGAGTGATTGCTTTTAGGATTCTTCAAAGCTTTCTTCTATTCTATATATTTCTTCTATGCTCATTCTATTCATTATTCAATATGTATCTACCCAAGAATACATGATCATCCCTCACACAGCCAAATAGTATAAAAAGGACTCTGACGGTTCCTTTCAGAGGAAAAGGCTTCAGTTTATATCTCTCACTCTGTGACCTTGGACAAATTGCTTAACCACATGGGGCCTTGGTTTCCTATTCTGTAAAATGAAAAAAAAAGATATAGAACATAAGGCTTATGGGGTCCCTTCAAGATCTATTATCTTTACTGATATGGAAATATGTTTTTCATGACTGTGCATGTATAACCTATATTGAATTGCTTGCCTTCTCAATGAGGATAGTATGGCAGGAAGAAAGGAGAGAATTTAGAACTCAAAATTTTTGAAATGAACGTTAAAGATTGTTTTTACGTGTAATTGGGGAAAACTAAAATACTAAACAAATAAAAAAGTTTTTTTGCCTCTATTGGGAAAAAAAGCTCCATTAGCCTGCACTCACTTGTCCCTCCTTTGAAAGTCTTTGAAGAGTTAGTATCCTGACCCTATGGCTTGGTGTCTGTTTTGTGAATAGCCTGTATTTATTTGTTTGTGACCTTGTTGTATTCCCTCAGTAAAAGGAAGCTTCTTGAGGGCAGGGACAGTCAATTTTTGTCTTTGTACTCCCAATACCTAGTACATCACATAGTAAGGGTTAAATAGATGCTTGCTGATTGCTTGATTGGTTGAGTGACTCCTACTTCCCATACCCAACATTCCATGGATATGCCTATTCTTAAAATGTGTTTTATATTCTCCTCCACTTCTTAGAACCTCTCCTAGCTGCCTTCAACACTTCCCTCAAGTACCCTATTCTCTAAGAGATTTTTCCTGAATCCCTCAATGAGTAGTGCCTCCTCCAATTATTGTACTTATTTTGAATGTATTTTGTATTTATTTATCTGTGTACCTGATGTTCACCACCACTCTCAGTGGAAGATATATGCTTCTTGAGGGTAGAGACAGTTTTGTTTGCATAGTACACCTAGAATACCGCCAGAAATATAGTAAGCAATGAATACAATAGTTATTGAATTAAAACCAATTGGAGAAATCCCAATGCATCTGATAAAATAGTTACCAAGTTTTACATTTTTACTCTACCAGTGGTACCAGCTTGGGTCGATGCCTCCTGTACCTCTAAACTAGGGGAAACAAATCACCAGCAACAGCTACATAATTCACTTTTCATCAGAGTTGACATATTGCTTAATAAGGGTTGTAAAATTTGAGCTGAAGATCTTCGGAGTCAAGGACAGCTCTGTAAGAATCTTAAATAGCAAAACCAAATGTGATTCCATCACAAAGCAGTAAATAACACCTGTACCAACTTTCCAGAGCCCTGGGAGGGATTCCAGATGTAATCGAGAATTTGAAGATCTTTCCTGCCCCTTAATGGGCCTCACTTGGAACCCAAGAAGAGAAGCTTGCTTAGGGGAGGTTTGTTTTTGAGGAAGGCCCACACCTTTTGTTACTTTGTAATTAGGCAGTGGGTCACAAAAGTTGTATGTCCTCTGACTCTGAAGAAGGATAGATATACACATATGTGTATATATATGTATGTATGTAACTATGTGTGTATATAAGTATATATGTGTATATATACATATACACACACACACACACACACACACATATATATATGTATGTATACTCAAGGTCATGTTTTGCTTGGGGGTTATGGGAAGAGTTGTGTGACTCTGGGTAGCCATTGAGCCCCCCAGCTTTGAAAACCCCGATGTTGGTGTTTCTCTTTCTGGCAACTAACTATGTATGCATGTATGTAATGGTCAGACAGCTAGAAGCCCTGTCTGTTGAACTGTGTTATTTTCTCTGTATTTTTTCATTTGCTTTTAATTTCTGTTTGTATTTTCTCTGAAGTTCAGGGTGCTGCCTTTTTCCCCTGAACTAAATGAATTTTACATATATATATATATATATATATATATATATATATATATATATACATACATATATGATTAAAGTAAGATTGTTAACCACTTTCAAGTTGTTTTCCTGCAGAAAAGCAGATCAAAGAATCTGTACTAGCAGTCATCCTGGGTATGCTAAAGTGCTTTCTGTTATACCAGACAAAGTGGATGTGTCTTTACATAGATTAAGGTTCACACATCAATGTAGCCCTTCAGGAAGGAGTACCCATAATCCCAAGATTCTTATTCTTGTCCAGGCTGCACTCTGGACTTTCTCTATTATACATTAGCTATTTATCCTAAAGTCTCACTCCAGCTCTGGAATTTATGCATTGGAAGTACTCTTTACTCTTGGTAGCTTCTCTCTCTGATTAGATGGTTCCTCTCCAAACCTCCATTTAAGAAGGGGGTCTGGGCCAGCCAAGTCTCTTTCCTCTCCAGTATATACTCAAGACTTTCTCTACCATGCCCCTAAACTAAGTACTTTCATCTTTGTTATATCCTAATCCCTCTTCAGCCCCCTTTTATATATTATATTCCCCCCCTTAGAATGTTGTTCTTGTTTGTCCTTCACTCTTGAAGAGGTGTCACTTATGTGACTCATCAGGGATGTGATGCCATGACTTGCAAGGGAAATGGATTTAAGTGAGGCAGGGCTATGCAAAGTTACCAGCCTCATTCTCTCCTCCTCTCCTCTGGAGTCATGTGCATCCAGTGATGAGATATAGATCAGGATGACTGGAATCTTGAGGGTGGTACTGTCTTTCTGCCTAGATTTGTATTCCCAGAGATTAGCATAGAACCTGACTCAGAGTAAGCACTTAATAAATGCTTCTTGACTGTTGACTGACTGATTCCTACCTATCCTCCCCCACAAGCCCACCAGAGCTTTGGTCTCTTCCAAACCAACTGTACACACTCTACTGTTTCTGTTAGAATGATTATAACCACTGACCAGGAATAAGCAACAAGAATGAAATATCCAAGGACTCCCAGAGATCTGTTTCTGTGCTACCGTTCTTTGGAACAAAGAGAAAGGAAGAAGGGGGATTTGAGCTCAGAAAATCAGTGGGAAGTACTTCTTTTGGAGCCAAGGTTTCAAAAATGTCTCTGTGAGGCTTTTTTCTGAGTAAATCAAGTGGGTCCTGGCACTCTATATATAATATAATAACGCCATAAAATTAGGGGCATTTCAGCATCAACTCACAATCCTGTTTATGGCAATTGTTAAACGAGTGTCTACTTTGAAAATGACCACTAGATGGCACTCTTAAGCCTAGAATAGCTGGAGAACTGCCACAAGGAAGGGGAAGAAAGATTGCAACGGAATTCATCTGACCATCTCAAAAATTTCACTTATATGACACATAAATAAATAGAAGAGAACTTTCTGTTTTATTTTATTTTTTCAATTATAGGAGAGTGTTGCGAGAAATCATTGGCTGGGACTTGCAGTGGTGTTGGGTTAGTCATGTCAAAGTCAAATAGAAATTTGGGCAGCTCAACAGTAGGTAGAAGGCAGCTAAATGGTGTGGTGGATAGAACTCTGGACCTGGAGTCAGGAAGACTCACCTTGCTGAGTTCAAATCTGACTGTGTGACCCTGGGCAAGTCACTTAACCCTGTTCGCCTCAGTTTCTTCACGTGTAAAATGAGCTGGAGAAGGAAATGGCAAACCACTCCAGTATCCAAAAAAAACCCAAATGGGGTCATGAAGATCCAGACATGACTGAACAAGAACAAAAACAGTACGTGGAGATCTCTATGGCAACATATTGACTTAAAAATAACATATTAACATGACCATATTATGATGTTTTAGTATATCTTTATTCATTTTGTTAACTATTTCCCAATTATATTTTAATCTGATTTGGTCAGCACTCAGGAGTATTGTGTGATGTGTGAGCCTGGGTGTCTGACATTTCTGGCATGGATAGAGCAAAGAATGTGGAGTCAGAATACCTGGGTTTGAATTCCAGCTGGATGTAATGGACTTAAAGATTTGGAGGTGGAAAGGATCTAAATGATCATTTGGTCCACCACACTCCCTCATTTTAAAGGTAAAGAAACCGAGGTAGAAATGACTTGTCTAAAGTCACTTTAGGTGGTAAGTAAGGAA
This sequence comes from Pseudochirops corinnae, assembly GCA_028646515.1. Taxonomy (NCBI): domain Eukaryota; kingdom Metazoa; phylum Chordata; class Mammalia; order Diprotodontia; family Pseudocheiridae; genus Pseudochirops; species Pseudochirops corinnae. The sequence goes on along the minus strand of CM053586.1, from coordinate 308,114,855 downwards.
TGGGCATTTAAAGCCATTTCCCTTCACTCCAAATCCAGCACCTGACAATCACTACTTATGGAACCCTGAGCAAGCCTCTGCTCCTCTCTGAGTCTCAGATGCTTCAACTATAAAAAGAACAGGGAAGGGATGACTTCAAAAACCCCTGTGATGATAGTGTCTAGCTCTAAATCTATGACTCTATGTTATGGGAATCTAAAGATCTTCCCTGCCCCTGGGCCCTTTGCTAATGTGGCTACGTGACTCTGAAGACCCTTGGATATTTGAAAGTATACTCTGTTCCCTAATAGGCTGAATGTGGTCATGTGGAGCCTGTGGCGCCAGGCTT
>CM053586.1:308034405-308114027 GCA_028646515.1 Pseudochirops corinnae | reverse complement strand
AGATACACAGGCACTGTGGTAGGGAAATCCATCCTGCCCTACCAGAAAGTCAGAGGGGCCATGGGGGAGGATATAGGAGAGAATAGATCGGGGGAGGGGTTATACAATGGGATGGCTGTTTTGGGGTGGTGGGTAGGGGAAAGATGGGGAGAAAATTTGTAACTCAAAATCTCGTGACTAAAATAAATAAAAGTTAAAAAAAATAAATAAATACACATCTCAGAAAATCCATGAGAATACCACAGATAAATCACTGTGGGAACAGCATTGTGCTAGACAAAACTGCTGCCTCAGATCTCTCACACACAATCTATCCAGTGATTGTCACCATATAATCTCTAAGCAACATGGAATAAAATGTTCTCGAAATGTAGAGATTTATTTAGCAGGAGAATCCCAAAACATATGCATCTAATTTAGAACTAAAGGGACATTAGAGGGCATTAGAATCTCTAATTTTACAGATCAAGAAACTTAAGATGAAAAGAGATTAAATGGTTTTTGTAGAGTCACAAGGCTATTAACTGTCTGAGGCTGGATTTGAACCAAAGTCTCTCTCTCCCTAACTCAAACCCAGCACTCGATCTACTGCTCCACCTAGAAACAGAATAAAACACAAATAATCCCCATTAAACTTTCTGCTACTTGAATTATCTTGAAGATGCTTTTGGTGAGCTTACAGAAGATGAAATTGCATCTCAAGACTTATTCAGCTACAAAAACTCAAGGTCTTGGATTAGATGTAGACAAAGCATGGAATGGTGACTAGATCATTTCCATATAAGATACCTTATATCAAATAAAAGATGAAAAGGACAAGATAACAGAGATAAAGATGGCAAGCCCTACTCATATTTATATGGGGGCAGCAGGGGTGAGAATTCCACCCCTCATTGATTTGATGAGATCCCTAATGAACTTAATGATAATACAGGGTATGAATCTTTTTTGGAGGCACTTCCCCATGGACAGCACAGGCATGCCTACTAGTGTCTTCCTGAGACTGCCCAAAACACTCACAATTGGTTTTTGATAACTGGCGATGCCTCCAAGATGAATGACTGGCCAGGATTCAGGAGGATGGACTTTTTGTAGGGGTCACTTTCTATCAGTCAGTAAAGGAAAATGAGAGATTTCTCTGGGTCCTTCTGCCTTCTTTATCTTACTTAGCAGAAAGACCATCATGCATCAGCTTGTGCCTGAGCCTGAAGGAAGGTAAGCTTAGATGCATACACCATACCATCCCTCACCCCCTCCAATGAGGAATGGCTACCTTGGGACAGATGCACATGGGAGTTACATACATTTGAATTCAGGCTTAGAGAAGAGATCCAGAGTGGACATTCTAAACCTAAGAGATAGTAGTAGCTGGGTTGGGTCATTGATAAAACTTCTTGCAGAAGCATGTAGTGATACCATGTCCCTGCCCCTAAGCTCAACAGAAAAGTTCATACACAACAATAATAATAGCTAACATTTATGTAGTGTTTTAAGGGTTGCAAAACACTTCTCACATGTTATCTTATTTCATCTTCATATTATCAATCATCCTGAATACCTAACCTTCTGTGAATAAGTGTCATGTACTAGATTGGGCACTGGGTCTGAAATTAGGGGACCTGAATTCAAATCCTAACTCAGTTACTTACAACTTGTGTAGGTGAGTTACTTTACAATTACGTGTTCCAGTTCCCTCACTCGTAAAACAGAATTAGTTATTCTCTGCTTTGCTTACTCCCTCCACACCCCGCCCCCCCAACTCCTGATTTATATCTTACACTGGACTCAGATGGTTCTGGAGAAGAAAGTGAGCCTAGTAACTCTGTACAGCCCTCCTTCATTTAAATCCAATTGCAAGTCACAGCATCACCTTCCTGATGCCATGGTCCTCTTGGGAGGACAAAGGACAAACTATAACTTGTAAGTAGTATGGGCTGCCCCACTGGGGACCCAACTGACCAGTTCCAGTTGAACAATGCAGCTCTCCTTTTCCTTCTTCCCTTCACTCCTCTCTCCTCCTGTCCCCTTCCATTTCTTTCCCTTCCCTTCCCTTCTCTTCCTTTCCTTTCCAGATATCTCAGGGTTTACAGACTATATTTCTTTCTTAAGGACCATGCCTTAAACCCAATTCACTCTGTCTATCACTGATTGGACAAAAAGAGGTTCCACTCCAAGCCCCACTTAGTGGTCATTGATTAGACCCTGATTGGCTTAGAGTAAATGTAAGTAGCAATAGTCTCTGTTTTGGCTAGAAACACTTAGGATCTTCCCTTCCCAGACTGATTTTTTTTTAACTAGGTAAAAGGGCCCATTCTTTGTCTCATTTCTTACCTAGCCTTAATCACCAAATGGGCATTGCCTCAGACAAACTGAGACCTGGGAAAGACCTTAGATTGAAAAGGCCAAGGTCTCCTACTGCATCTAGGGCTTTGTCCAGCAGTCCTGATTTATGTCTTGTCACTGGACCCAGATGGCTCCAGAGGAGAAAGGGAGACTGGTGACTTTATACAGCCCTCTCTCACTTAGATTCAATTCACTTGCAAGTCATGGCATCACTTTCCTAGTGTCATGGTCCTCTTGGAGAATGATTGACAAACAACAACAACAACAACAACTCCACCCCACCCCCAAGGTTGTAGAAAGCATCAAATGAGCTTACACTTGTTAATGTGTTTAATAAAGCACAAAAATACAGGTACGAATACACTCAGGCATTCTCCCCCTCCTCCCCAGTAACTCTTTGAGGATAAATACTCTTTTATTGTTATTATTTCTATTCCCAATGCCTAGTATAGAAACTTTCAAGTAGTAGGCACACAGTAGGGTTGAATTGTTGAAGGAAGCAGGTATAAGAATCACAAAATCATTGAATGTTAGATCTAAAAGAAGACCATAGAAACTGATCTAAAGCCACACTAATGCCAATATAGACACTAAAAGCTCAGTGGTTTTAAATTAATCTGTGATGTCAGTTCATCTTCTTGTGCTTTGCCTCTCTTAAAAGCAGAGTGGAAGAAAAGAAAAAAAAAATCCATTTAATTGGGGCTCCCTATTAGATGGTTCTCCAGGTAGTGCTAAAATTGCAGAGTAGCCAGACGTCAGAGGGTCTGACCTCCATGATCATGTGTTACCCACAAGCTTCCAGTTCTCCTGAAGCATTGGCAGATTTGGAAATATCTACTTCTTTCTTTGCCAAAGCCTGCAAGAGGGATTTGTAGATGGTTCTTTGGTTCACAACCTTGGCATTCTCCTGGACTTTTCTCTCTCCCTCCCACCACACATCTGATCAATTGCCAAATCTTGTTGTTTTTACCATTGTACCATCTACTGCATCAATGTCATTCCCTCCACTCACACAGCCATCACACACTTCCAACCTCTGTTCTGGGCTATGGTGATTGCCTTCTGGTTGGTCTCCCTGCCTCAAGTCTCTCCCCAACCCAAACATTCCTTCATAAAATTGCCAAAGGGATTTTCTGAAAGCACCTGAGGTCATGCCATTTCTCTGCTCAATAAATTTCACTGGCTCCTTGTTCAGTCATGTGTGACTCTTCATGATCATGTGGATCAGGCTGTCCATGGGGGTTTTCTTGGAAAGGCTACTGGAGTGATTTGGTACTTCCTTTTCCAGTTCATTTTACAAAAGAGGAAACTGAGGCAAACAGTGCCCAGGATCACATAGCTAATAAGTGTCTGAGTCTAGATTTGAATTCAGGCCTTCCTCACTCCAGGCCAAACACTATCCACTGAGTCACATAACTGCCTCACACTGACTCCCTACATTGCTTCAAAGATCGACTATAAATGCCTCTACAGAGCATTACAAGTCCTTCATAACTTGACCACTATCTACCTGTCCAGTCTTACTACATATCATGGTCTTCATATATAGAAAGGAATGGCTTTAAGGGGCTTTAAAACAAAACAAAACAAAAGCTAACCCTCTTATATCCCATCTCTGTGCCTTTGCTTTGTACAACTCCCATACCTGAAACAGACCCCTTCCTCACCTTCACCTCCTAGAATCCCTAGTTTCCCTCTAAGCTTAGTTCAAGGGCCACCCTCTATTTGAGGCATTTCATTATTCCCGCCTTCTCTCTCAGAGAATGTCAGATTTATTTTGACTTCGACAAGAAGCCATCCACAGCCTCCCCCCACACCCTGCCTCCTGACCATTGCATAGTGTATATTTTGTTCATATCTCTATAGGTACATGTCATTGCTCCCTTTAGAATGTAATTTCCATGATGTCAGGGAACATTTCATTTTTACCATTGGATCTTGAGCACCCAACACAGTGTCTAGTGCATACGGTAGGTACTTAATAAATTCTTGCCAATTAATTGAGTGTTGAGTGGAAAGGACAGATACTGAGAGAAAATGAAAATGAATAAGTTAAATGTTCCTTAGGCATTTCCCTTATATTAGCAGTCTTCTGTTATCCACATTTGGCCAGTGACAGGTTGCACTGAATTGGTGTGTGTGTGTGTGTGTGTGTGTGTATGTGTGTGTATGTATGTGTGTGTGTGTAGTTTGGGGTGGGGGTGGGTGCTTTGAGCCTAACCTTTGGCCTGGGAAACTCAGCTATAGCTCCCTTGGAGGAGATTTCCCAATCAGTTGTTTTTTTTTTAAAGGCAGAGCTATGAATCCTTTCGGTTTTGTTTTGTTTTATTTTTATTTTATTTTATTTTATTTTATTTTATTTTATTTTATTTTATTTTATTTTATTTTATTTTACTTTACTTTACTTTACTATTTTATTTTATTTTATTTTATTTTATTTTATTTTATTTTATTTTATTTTAGTAAGCAAACCTAGACTGAATGACTGCTGGGAGATAGCCCTTGAGAGATACAAGTCACATTTCGATGTTCATGGGAGAGGCCCTGGGGGAGGACATTGGATTAGTATTTTGTTCCTCCCCATTGAGAACTGTCTGATGTATCAGAGGCTAGGATCTAATGATAATGATGGTGAATGAATGAATAGGATGGATGGCTGTGATTCGGGGCCTCTGCTGACTGGAGTCTCTATTTTTCCTCACCTTCTTAGTCCCAAAGCCCTTTTTCTCATAGGTCAAGATGAAATAAGAATCATTTTAGGCATATATCCCAAAGGCATTTGCTTATAAGTTCTCTGTTTTGGGGGCTGCTAGATGGGTTGGTGGACAGATTGAGCCTGGAGTTATGAAGTTCTGAGTTCAAATCCAGCCTTAGACACTTACTAAATGTGTGATCTTGGGGAAGTCACTTAACCCTTGTTTGCCTAGGTGGCAGCTAGATGGTACAGTGGATAGAGTACTGGGCCTGCAGAGAGGAAGACCTGAGTTCAAATTTAACTTCTTAGTAAGTCCCTCAAACTCTTTGCCTTAACCCATTAGAGAGAAAAATGGCAAGACATTCTAGCATATTTGCCAAGAAAACCCCACAATAGTGTGGTCCACAGGGTCAGATGTGACCGAACAAGAACAAAGATCCATATTTAAGCTATTACGAAGGATTAAAGAGAACAGTTTATAGTCCATCCTTCCTCACTTCTATTATTTACCTGAAATGTAACACCTTGAAGGTGCTCATCTAAAAGTCCCCCAAGTTTCAGAATCTGGGGTTTTCTCTATGTAACATTAGAAGCTGACAACCTTGCCTCAGACCTGGGTCAACTGCCCTCCTCTGTTACTTAGGAAAATCCATCAGCCAGGGGTCTGCCTATTACTGTTCTGAGGCGGGTGGGAGATGATTTTCTGACATGCCTGAGTTCTGTCTGCTGATCCCCCATCCCAGTGACAGCTGTGGATGGCTTCCTGTCCAAATCGAAATAAATCTGACAGAGAGATTCATAGTCACAGACTTCAGAATCTGCAGAGCTGTGCAAGATTATACCTGCTGGTGCACCACAGAGAGGGGGAAGGGAGAAGAGAAAAGGAGGGAGGGAGAGAGGAATGGAAGGGGGAGGAGAAAGAGGGATGAAAACAAGGCGCACTTGTGGGATTCGATATTTTCCAATCTTCATTAGTAGAAAGACACTGTGAATGAGTGGGTGCACTCAGCATACTCTCAAGAAAGCCTCCCCTGAACTTGCATGAAGATGAAGCCTGAATTTGTGGCCTTATTTTTTTTCCCTCTTTTGAAGACTGATCTGGGAAGCCAAGGTTAGAGTCCCTTGGGCCAGAAAAGAGCAGCTGCTTCTCCTGCACTGGCTGCCATAAGGAAGGAGGGGAAGTGCCTCACCAGTGAAATGACTTGGGGAGAGGCCAGGGGAGTAAAGGAGAAATCTAGCAGAGGGAGGAGGGGGTGGAGGAAAGGGAGTTCTGATACCCATTGACAATATTATTGACAAAAACAAAGAAATGTAGGGATTCAGCCTCCTCCTTCTCTGATATGTCCCCCTAATACACAGGACTGAGTTACTTGAATTCTAATCCTGACTCTACCTCTCTGTGTCTGTTTCTTTATTTATAAAGTGGGAACAATGATGTGATGTTTCTCTCATGATGCTTACAACATTCCTTCTCAAACTAGGGGGCCATCAGGGGTTCTTTCAACTTCTAGAAAATGATCAGCCCAGTTCTCTTTTAGTAATGATCTCCCACACCAGCACCTCCTTCCCCACCATTATCTTGTTCTTACCACTCTTGCTACCTTTCCTGTTTTCTCCCTAATCTTAATCTTGGTTAGGAAGAACACAGCTCAGGTGACCATATGATTGTTTATGAAACTGAGAAAACAAAGATGTTATTATGACTCAGTATCACAGAAAACTGGCTACATTCCACATGTGTTGGAATTAAAGAGAGAGAATATTTGGTTTGGCCTCCTCAATCATCAAAGGAAAAGACTGAAGCCCAGTTTTGTTGTTGGTTAGTTATTTTCAATTATCTGACTCTTCATGACCCATTTTGGGCGTTATCTTGGCAAAGATACTGGAATGGTTTGCAATTTCCTTCTCCAGCTCATTTTTTACAGATGAAGAACTGAGGCAAACAGGATTAAGTGACTTGTCTAGGGTCACACAGCTAGTAAGTGTCTGAAGCCAGATTTTAATTCAGGAAGATGAATCTTCCTGACTTCAGGCCTAGCACTCATCCACTGCACTTCCTAGCTGACCTAAGAGGCCCAGAGGTGAGTCCAATTCAAATGAACGTAACTCAATGCAACTTTAATAAGCTTTTACATGTGTAAGTCAGGGTCCCCCCCAAAAAGGTGGCATAGTTGGTAAAGGTCTGGCTTTGTAATTCAGTAAGATCTGAATTCAAGCCCTGCCTCTGACACATTTTAGTTGGGTGACCTTGAGCAAAAAAGTGATTTAATCTTTCAGTGTCCCTTTGCATCTAAGAATACAGGTTAGAGATGACTCCCTGATTTGCTTCCATGGAGGGAATTTTCACACCAGAAGTTCCCTAGATTAATGAAATCACAGGTTCAGGTCAATCCCCAACACAAAGGAAAAGGAAGACCCTGGGGTTAGAGGCTGCAAATGAAAAGTTGCACCAAAGACCCAGTCACTTCCTTCAAGGACCATACAAACTTTAAGGCTCAGCAACTTTTCATAAATAAGTAAATATTTATATGGCACTTTTAAGATTTGCAAAGCCATCTTATTTGTTCTCACACTGGTGTGGACACTGAGGCTGACAGAGATTAATTGATTTGTCCAGGATCATACAGCTGGTAAGGGTGTAAAGCAGGGGTGGGGAACCTTCAGTCTCAAGACCATATGTGGCCTTTTAGATCCTCAAGTGGGGCCCTCTGACTAAATTCAAATGTTAAAGGGCTGTACTTTAAGACCTAGAGAGTCACATGTGGCCTTGAGGCTGCAGGTTCCTTGATTCTAGTATTGTGAGGTCACAATTGAACTCAGGTCTCCCTGACTTCAAGTCCAGTGGTCTATCCATTATATCAACTTTTTTTTAAAAGAATGAGTATGCTATCCAATAGAATGTGCAGACATGTGTATGGAGGAGGGGAGAGGAGAGGGGCCAATACGGTGAAGGAGAGGTACAGGGGAAAAAAGTGTTTTAGAACAATTTGATGAGAGAGAATTCACTTTGGATTGGGGGAACAGGTAAAGACTCATGGAGATAATGGCACTGGAATTGAACCTTGAAGGGAGATTATTTCCCAAAATTATCTTGCGCATGTCATCGTACTACATTGCATTGTGTTCATGTTCACTTTTTTTTGGGGGGTGGGAGGGCAGGAGTAATGGGAAGGCAGGATCCTGGAGGGTAGGATAAGATAGAAGAGTCTGGGGATCCATGGTTTCCCAGGATGCTGAAAATCCAGGGGAATAAATGTCCATAATGACAAAAATGATCCAGAAACATTAAATAATAACCCATCAGACAAGAGATTGCTGCTGCATTTGCCATTCTCCTCTCCAGGTACTTGTCTGGTTCTTACTGTTCAAACTGAATGGGAGGCTAAATGCTTTTGCTGCTCTGACCAATTTATTTTGCAAATTAACAGCGTATGACAGAACTTAAATTCCATTACCACTTAGCTCTGCCTCAGTGAAATTTATGCTGCCTTCTCTCCTGCTGTCCGGCACCCCCAATGCAAACAGCCCTGGAGCTCTTCCTCTCCTCCTGGTCTCCATCTCTTTAGCCCTAATCAGCACTCAGCTCAACCAAGCTTCCCTCAGCTTTCCAAAGGACAAGTGCCCCCAAATCCCTGGAATTTTTTTTTTCCTGAATAAACCTCTCCATGGCTTATGAATCTGCTTATGAAAGGTAAAGCTGCAGTATACTTGCTCAAGTCCGTAGTTGCTACCTATTCTGTGCTATCCAGGAGATTTGTCTATGGAAGGAAACAAGTATTTATTAAGCACCTGCTGTATTCCAGACACTATGCTAAATGCTTTAGAAATATTAGCTCATTTGATTTGTACAACAGCCTGTAAAATGTGGGTAATAAGGTCTTCTCATGCCAAACCCAATACTCTTTCCACTGAACTGTCCAAGGTACCTAAGTGATTCAGTGGAACAGTGAAGACCTGAGTTTGAAACCCGCCATTTACTAGCAGTGTGACCATGGGCAAATCACTTAATTTCTCTCAGCCTCAGTTTCCTCATCTGTAAAAATGGGGATAATATTAAAAGCATCCATCCAAGAGTGTTGTTATGAAGATTAAATGGGATAGCATATGCAAAGTGTTTTATAAATCTTAAGGTCTTTTATAAATGTTAGCTATTATTATTATTTTATCATTATTACTATTATTAGCTATTAAAGCTATGATTTTTTTAAGCTATTAAAACTATTTGATTCAATTCAACAAACATTTATTAAGTATCTACTATGTATGAGACATTGTGCTAGGTTCTGGTTGTTATAATGGCAAAATGAAAAATAGTTCTTACCCTAAGGAATTAACATTCAGTTGGGCTACCATCCCTGATGACTGAACACTCTTTGTAATGCAGCACGGTTTAGGGGAAAGGACAATGATTCTAGAATCAGATGACCTGGGTTCAAGCCTCAACTCTGATGGTAATCAACTGTGTGACCTTGGACAAACCACTTAAACTCCTGGGCCTCAGTTTCTTCATCTGTAAAATGAGGGGATTGGACTAGACAGATTTTGAGGACCTTTCCAGCTTTATATTTACATGTTTATGAAGTTTGTCCAAATATTCCCATCCTCCACCTAATGCTAAACCCTTGCCTTATTTCTGATTTTTTCTTCATATTTCTTTTTAAATAGTTGTTTGCATGTTGTTTCCTCCATTACATTATAAGGTCTTTTAAGGAAGGCACTTTCCCCCCCCTTTCTTTGTATACTAGAACTTAGAACAGGGCTGGGCAAGTAGGAGGTACTTAATAAATACTTGTTGACTTCATTTGTCTATAATAATAATAATGCAGTGGTAGTCACAGAAACTGACTTTTACTTGGGCTACATTAATTTTGGAAGTGCAGACTCAAGACAGGTTGAAGACAGAGGCAGGATCCCAAAGCACCTTGACAAGCTAGAATTTAGGTCTGAAGTCAGTAAGATGAAATGTAATAGGCTCAAATGTAACATTATACCCTTGAGTTAAAAAAAAAATTCAAAATTACCATTATAATTTGGTAAGACATGGTTTAAAAAGTTCATCTAGAAAAAAAAAGATCTGAGGGCTTTAATGTTTTGCAAACAGTGTCAATCAACAAAATGATATGTCCGCCTCTTCTTCCAAAGAATTAAAGCTAGGCCAAAGTGGAAGGGGCTGCCTGAAGAGGTTGTGAATTTCCTCCTTTCTCCTCACCATAGGTGTCTGAGTAAAGGTCAAAATGATCAGTCGTCGCAAACGTGAAAATGATTGTTATTCAAGTATAGGTTTTGAACTAAATCATATCTGAAGTCCTTTACAACTCTTAACAACTTTACACTGTTATCTGTGGTGTTCAGAATACAAATAGAGTACAGATTTCAGTCCTGGCCACCATGTTTTAAAAGGGACATTAGCAAGCTCTAGTCTATCATAGATGGGGACTGGTCTTTAAATGATACCTTAAGAAGAAAAACTGAAGAAGCTGAACACATTCAGCAGAGATGTGGGGGGGAAGGGCAATTAAGGAACTTGATTTCATCATTCAAATATTTGAGCAACTGTTTCATGGAAGAAGAATTATACTTAATCTGTTTAACTCCAAAGGACAGAACTAAACTCAACATATGGATGTTACAGGTGACAGATTCGAGGATTAATATAAAGAGCTTTCCAGTAATCTGAATTGGTAAAAAAAAAAAAATGGAATAAGATGTTTTTGAGTCCCATTACTGAGAGTTGAATGAGCATCTGTCAATGATGTGGTAAAGAAGGAGTTCCTATATAAGAGAGCCAGTTGGACTAATTGGTCTCTGAAGACCTTGCAACCTTAAAGGGCAGGTTATAATAGATAGCATTCAGAAATTAAAGTTTACAAAGTGCTTTGCCCACAGTATCTCATCTGATTCTCACAACCCTGTGAGGTAGATGTTATTATTATCTCCATTTTAAAGATGAGGAAACTTAGGCTGAGAGGCTAAGTGACTTGCCCAGGGCCACACAATGAATAGTGTCTCATACTAGATATGGCCTTATCCCTTCCTGACTCCAAGGCTATATACTCTGTCCATTGTGCCACTTAGTTTAGGATCAAGGAGCAAAGGAAATAGTCTTGTCTCTGCAGGTCAGAATTAGATTCTACTTACTGTCTGTGTGAACTCAGAAAAGTTACTTAGTCCCCCCGGTATAAATTTCTTTAACTACAAAATGGGTGGCAAGATAGAATAAATGGCCTCTAAGTTCCCTACCAGCCCTAAATCTATCTACAATTCTATAGAAGTCTTCTGTAGTTCAGAAAATGACCCAGGAGTAAACTGGGAGTTGGTAGTCAAGAAGAAAGAGGTGAATTGTCACTCTACTCAGTTGTTGGTATATATGTGTACACAGCTCACCAGATGGGGACAGAGCTGGAGAGAGAAGGTTGACCAACAGAAATAAAATCTAAGGTTACCACCATGCTTTCACCTGGAAAGGAACTGATCTGAGGGGTTTCAGTATCACTTGTGGAAGAAAATACTTAGATTTTGGACCTGATTTTACCATCAAGAATGACCTCAAGGATTATTTTAAAACATGATTATTGTTTTCTGAGATAAAATTCCCCATTTCAAGATAAGAAATCCTGCCACAGACATTCCCATCTCAATGCTATTCTGAGTCTTAGACTTTTTTTTTTATTGTATTAAGTTGTTAATCCATCTTATTTGTGTGTTATTCAGAATATGTGCTTAAAAACACCTGAGCTTCACAAATCTAAGTGTATTTCGGAAGAGTCTGTTCAGGGCAGAATATCAGAGCTGGAAGGGCCATCACATATCCTTTAAAGCCAATACCCTCATGGATTATATGTGAAAACCAAGGTACAGAGAAGTCAAGGCATTTGTTCCAGTTCAAGTGGCTACTTGTCAACAGAACCAGGACTAGGGTCTAGGTCTCATGACTTAGCTCAGTCTTCTCTTGGGCACCGTTTGGGTTCAGGGGGGAAAATGGAGAGACAGACATAAGTGGACAAAGACAAAAGGAGGCAAAAACAAACACATGGGAAAAGGTCAGAATGGGTGGTGTTCACAGCAGCCTACCTTTAAGTAGTTTGTGACAAAATTCTTTCTCTGTACATAGATTTGATGGTTCAGTATTGATGACTTTTCCACTTGTCAACTGTGTGACCTTAGGGAAGTAATTTAATTTCTTCAGGCCTTAATTTCCTCATCTGTAAAATGAAGAGGCTAGACTACATGACTTATGCGGTCCCTTCCAACTCTTTAAAACTTATTATGACACCAATTGGGAAATGGAACTGATTCACCAGAAAATGGTTCCTAGGAGTCACTGTTTTTATAGGCCTATTTCTTTAGAGTAACCAATCCAGTATAGACTCAAAGCTCATGACACTGGCCCCTGAGCTAGTTGGGTATTAAGTTCATCCTTTTAGCAGCAGTGAAGAGGAAAGAGGATGGATAGAGCATTGCTGAATGTATGAAGTATCCACAATTTAAAAAAAAGTCTAGTAAAGTGAAATTTTGGGTTCTCAAAAAATTTACCAAGTAATGAATTGTGTAGTGGAGTAATCATAGATTCACAGATGGATCTGACCTTTAAGATCGTCTAGTTCAACCTCCTCATTTACAGTGAGAGTAAACTGAGGCCCAAGAGTTTGAGTGACTCGTCTAAAGTCACACAATAAATGGCATAGTCAGGATTTGAACTTGGGTCCTCTTATTCCAAACTGAGCATGTTTTTCCCCTCTGAACTGGTTGACAGAGCCTGGGTTTTAGAGTCTGTTCATTCATTATTTAATTATTTTACTTGGGATAAATCATTCACTTACTTCTACTCAGCATCTCAGTACAGTTCTTCCATGAGAGCAGCTTTCATACTTCCCCTGGACAAGAGCTGCCAGCTGCCAACACTGCAGCCCCATTTGATATTGAAACCTGGAACCTCTTTTCCACGTTGCCCCAAATTCCCAACTCAGGCTATATCTGGCAGCACTAATGCTTCAATCAATAAGCTGGGAAAGACTGGCAGCTGCTGAACCCAATTAAGCATTGTAGACCTGTTCAGTTCACAGACTATAGTAGCAGACCAGTACTAAGGCCGCCCATGATATACAGTACCATACTTGGAAGGCAGAAGATAATGGAGCTATTATATCCGGTGATCTATTTATAGAGTCTAAGATTAACTAAGCATCATTATTCTTTGTTTTAGTAGCCTCACTACTTGGCTGGTACTATGAAGTGTGGTTTCTTTTTGGTTACTGGCTGGATGGCTCCTGAGGCCCCTTCCAGATCTAAATTCCATGAGACTGTGAGTGACGAGGAATAAAGTTCTACGGATGTGACAAGGACATGTCATAGGGAACTTGAAACAGCTGGGCAGAAATATTATAGCTCCAGGTGATTCCCAATCATAGTATTGTTAGACATAGCGAGCATTTGATAACTCTTTTGTGAATAATTTAACATTTTGCTGCATGTTTTCAACAGGGTGGCAGTGAGGGGGAACTGGCAAAGAGGTCAGAGTAAGAAGAATCAGTTTTCTCTTACGACTACTCCAAAAAAGATCAAGGAAGATTACCTGACCAAGTGGTGTTTGGGAAATCCATGCTCTCCATAAACCTTCTCTTCTTCAGGCTAGACACTGGAGAGCTCCTCCAAGATCTTCCATTTGAGGAGGGTGTCCAGGAGAGTTATCTGTATTTCTCACATGGCTACACTCCTCTGGACTTCATTGACCCTTGCACGGTGTATCACTACTCCCTTTCAGCTTCATTTCATGTGTTTTCTTCCCTCCATTAAATCATAAGATCCTTGAGTGCAGAGAGCTGGCTTTTGCTTTTCTTTGAATCCCCAGACTAGCACATAGTAGGTGTTTAATCAATGCTTATCTGACTTATCTGGCTGACTAAACATTGCCAAGTTCTTCAGTCTTATATGACAAAGTTAATGGACACCACATTATCCTAGTTACTCTGATATGCTACCAACTCTTTTCAGGTACGCCATCTAGAATTGAGCACAACATTGTAGATATCCTTGATGAAGGCAGAAGATAAAGGAGTTATTATTTCTGGTGATCAATTAATAGGGTCTTTTTGTTTGTCCTTCATTTTCAAAGAGGATAGATGACATCATGGATGATAACTTGCACATTAATTGGATTTAAGTGAGGCAGAGTTGCACAAAGCCATCAATTTCACTCTCTCAGAGTCACTGAAGTACAACAGCAGGACAAAAGTCAAGACAACTGGTGATGGTGTGGGATTGAGTAGAGGACCTTGGTGTCTTTGATGTCTGACCAAGCCCTAAGGTTCTAATAATAATTAAGCAAGTAGCTCTTCTAGCAGCCTCACCCCTTCTCTGGAACTGTTTAATGTGGCTTCTTTTTGGTTATTTGTTAGATTAGATGGTCTATGAGGCCTCTTGCAGTAGGCACATAGTAGGCATTCATATGTTTATTGACTGTTGATTAAATTCTATGATTCTGTAAATGATGAAAAATAAGTTTGTACAAATACACGATATGATGGGGCCGTATCAAGGTGCTGATAAGTGAAACAATGGAATGCAGGTTTGATACAGTGGGTAATTAGGAATAATTACAAATTCTCAAACAAGACTATGGCATAACTGACAGCAGTACTTCAATTATCAGGAAGTTGAGTGTGGCATTTATACTTGGAGAGGGTGGGGGTACTAGAGATATAGAGACCAATCAGGAGGCCATTGCAGTAATCTAAGCACCAAGTCATAAGGAATTAATACATGGCAGTCATTGTTATTAATGAAAGTCTGGACTAGGCTGCATCACAGGGTGAACACAGAATGAGAGGAAAATGCAGAGGGCATTTTGGGAGATAAATTGGTAGGATTTGGTAACAGGTTTACAGGGGAAAGATGGTGGAGCTGGAAGAGTCAATAGTAACTCCAAAGAAGGTTGCTTTTTCTTTTTCCTTTTGTTTTTTTCTTCACCCTTTCTGGGGTAACAGAAGCACCAGACCCTTCAGATATATCTCATTGTCAAAACTGAATTTGTCTAGTTGTCTCCAAAACATTCTGTATTTTTTTTCAAGAAGCAGAGCCCCACCTGCATGGACATGCTGATATCTGCCTCCCGTCTATTTCCACTGATTCTTTTCTGTTACTTTCCTTGTCCTAGATATTTAGGTGGCACAGAGAATAGAATTCTAGGTCTGTAGTCTGGATAGACCTGAATTCAAAACCAGGCCTCAGACACTTACTAGCTGTAAGACCCTGGGCAAGTCACCTAACCCTGTTTATCTCAGTTTCCTCATCTGTAAAATGAGCTTGAGAAGGAAGTGGCAAACTACTCCAGTATCTTTGCCCCAAACCCCAAAGTGGGGTCTCAAAGAGTCAGACACATAGGCAGCTAAATGGCGCAGTGAATAGAGCACCAGCCTTGCAGCCAGGAGGACCTGAGTTCAAATTTGGCCTCAGACACTTGACACACTTACTAGCTGTGTGACCTTGGGCAAGTCACTTAACCCCAGCTGCCTTGCCTTCCCCCCTCCAAAAAATAATACCACACATAGACACACGCACACCCACACACACACCCACAGAATTATTGTTGAGGCAGCCAGGTGACACAGTGAATAGAACACTGGCCCTGGACTCAGGAGGATCTGAGTTCAAATTTGACCTCAGACACTTGACATTTCCTAGCTGTTGACCTTTGGTGAATCACTTAACCTCGATTGCCTTGCCTTTCCCCCCTCAAAAAAAAAAAAAGCTTATAGAACTGAATGTTGTAAACTAAAAATAAATAAATAAACTTAAAACACCCTCAAAGTCAGACAAAATTGAAAAATGACCAAACAACATCTGTTTTACAGAAGTGCATCAGAGAATGTCAGAGTTATGTGGAATATCAGAGATCAGATAGCCAAACCTCACTGTTGAATAGATGAGAAAACTGAGACCAGAGACACGAAGCAAGAACTCTAAGGTCTAAGATAGTTCATGTTAGAGTCAAGAACCAAAATGAGATTTTAATTCGCAGATCCAGTGTTCCCTTTCCTACCACGCCACTTTTTGCTATAGCTAAGAAGGGGCGCAATGGGAAATTTTATGATTCTTAATGTAGTCTGGGTATGATAGTGGGGGAAGGAAAGGAAGACACTAATAAGGTTCTGATTTCTCACACGTTTTTGGAATTGACATGCGCCATACCAGTTCTCACAGCTGCTGCTACGACGAGCAGTTTAGTCTTAAATTTAGAATAAAAACCAATTAAAAGATAACAAGGAAACATATGCTCTGAATGGTAAGAATCAGCAAGTTAAAAAAAAATCATGACCTCTGGCTACTGCTTAGAAACTTTAAATATGTTTCCTTCCCTCCCTTGCCCTCCAAAATAAAATCATTCCAAGCAAAAGATACTTTTACTCCTATTGCTAGGAACAGTCTAAGCACCCTTCTTCCCCAAAATGGAAAGGACAAAAGAGGATTTGTAGAACATCTCATTCATGAAACTGATGAAATGTAAATTGGTACCTGGACAGGGAGAGGATTCCTATGTTAGGTATCTATCAAGGACCTGTCTGAGTGGTGCATATCGGATGCATCTTGATCCTCATTCAATTAATGATGGGTGTGACCTTGGGCAGAAGGGCATTAAATCATAGCAGCCTGGATAGAAAGCTGGAAGGAACTAGAACATAGGCTATATCTAGTACAGCCCTCTTCACTATGCACACAAGGAAACTACAGTCCCAAGTCAAGTGTCTTGCCCAAATATACACAATTCATATAGAGATAGATTTTGAATGAAAAAGACCTTTGATGGAAGATGACCCTAAAGATGAATGCTCTACTATCTTGAGGGACCTGAAAAGGTCTTTTACAGAAGGTGTGTTCTAGATGATTCTTGAAGAAAGATATGGATTCTAAGAAGTAGAAGCGAAAGGGAAGAGCCCACAAACATACAATGGCTGTTGGTCATCTCTCTGACCTGCAGATTCTAGTAGTGAATCTGGCTATACTGTGCCCTTAAGGGAAAATCTGATATCTCACAATCATTTTTGATATCTGTGAGATGAGGGAAGCTATAAGGTGGAGAGAGGGTGATAGCTATAAGGTGGGAAGAGGGGCTATGGACAGCTATTCTGACTCATGGGGCTGTCAGATGTTGCCAAAGCTGGCTTCCTTGGCATTTTGTTAATTGGAGATATCAATTAACCCAGTATTTTCATGTCTCATCAGTTTAAGGATGATCTCACTCATTCAATAAATAGTTGTTGAATATATACCATACACAATGTACTGTTCTAGGCAATGTCGGGTTGATATTTCTGGGACCCTGGACTCTGATAGGTTTTATTCCCTTTTTGTGCCCCAAACCAGGCTAACAGGTCACTTCTCCAGTTATTTCCTGTCCAGGTCACCTGCAACATCTCCAGAACTCAGACACTAAGCTCTGCTAGGTGACATTTCACATTACCTTGCCTGGAAACAAGCCACTCCTTAGTCCTTTCCAAAATATGGTGTCCCACCTGCTCTGCCCCCTCCCAATTCTAGCTCTTCTTTATTTCTCTTTATTAGAATGTAGTTGTTGTTATTGTCTGTTCTTTGTCCTCAAAGAGGACAACGACATCGGGGAGGTGATTCCATGATGTGCAATTGGATTTAAGTGAGGCAGGGCTGTGTTAAGTCACCAGCCTCACTTTTTCCTCTGGAGCTTCCAAGGCAAGAAAAAATCAGAACGACTGGAGATAGCCCTTGGATGGATTAGGCTCCTTGAGAGAAAGGCCTGTCTTGTTTGCTTGTTATAGCTGCAGAGGACTTGGCATCTAGTAAATGTTTAATCTTTTTTTTGCATTCATTCAGTTATGCTTCAAGTTCCCTTTTTCCAAAAAGCATACAGATGAGATGGCTAATTTATAGACACGCACATCTTTTTGTTCTAGGAGGAAGATAATGACAATTTTTTCAAACACCAAGAGGAATAACACCTCTTCTTCATACCCTGCCTTTGTAAAAGAAATTCAGGTCTTCACAAAGCTTGGGAGCCTCAATCCAATCCACATATTCATTACCACACATATTTCCAGAGCACACACTTATTGCTGAACCCACAATCAGACCCTATGGTGAGTTACAAAGGAAGCAGAAGCCATATTCTGTGGCAGAGAGAGAGAAGCTTCTGAAAAGGGGCAGAGGACAGACACAAATAAAAATACATAAAGCCATAAATGACCAAAATATATACCTGTACACATGGCCAATTACACCTGTAGTGAGCCAGACAAACAAAATTACTTAGAGGGATTCAAAGACATCAGCAGGGCAGTGCGGACACGGAGAAAGAGTAACTTCATTAACTTACCCTGTGTAATAAACAAAGCCATCGAAAGCCAAGGGAAAAATGTAAGTGAGGCCAGGCTACTGGTTTGCCATGTAATCCTTTCTTTTCCCCTTGCCCATGTCCTGCACACTTTCCTTATAACAAAACACATTTCGATTCATGGGTTTGTCAAGAAGTTGAGCTGGGAAAGCATTTCTTCATATCTTCCCCCCCCTTTTATCAACGATGCCAAAGTATTTGAAAAGCTCTTTTTGAACCTGCCTGGTTATTATGTTTGTTCTATACAGGGGTTTTTTGTGGCAATAAACTCCAGTCACTGAAATGCCCTCCTTCTCCAGCCTTTTTCTTTTTGATTCCCAGCATGGTAAAGGCCTGACTTGAGCCGCTTCTCTCCTTTCTCATTAGTTTGGGTGTAAAGGATACCTGTGTGAAAATCCTCTGGAGTCCTAAAGGGCAGGAACTCTATTTGGGCAGGTGCTGCCCACTGTCCACACTCAATGGGAAGTCAGTATAACTGTGCACAGCCCACAAAAGAACATTTCTTAAAGCTGTGAAGAAAGACCCTGCATGTATCCTTCTGAGAATTCCTATACCTGCCCACTAAAACCAGCCTGGCTCTTGCCACTCACAGTTAACTCCTACAGTGCCACTTTCTGCCTTTCCTCAAAGCCTAGGCAGACTTATCTGCCACTTCCATCTAGTAGGCTCTTACTGGCTTTTTATGAACAAATACTTCGTGACTCCCTTTATAGGATTTCTGGGCATTACTAGAAAACAATTCAGAAAAAGGCACATCTTAAGCTCTCTGAAAATCTTTTTATAACAACATCTTATGGGTTAAAGTACAGTGAAAAAAATGGTTGTCCCTAATTTTGGGACTTCCTCAAATCTTTTTATACATTCCTTTGATTCTTCTCTAGGTTCTGAGGTGCAGCATTTTAGGAAAGCAGGTGAAAAGAAGGGATGGAAGGAAGGAGTGAAAGGGAGAGGAGAAAGGAGACATGATAGGTACATAAAGTGAAGAGGGCAGGGATGGAAGGGGGAAAGAGATGTAGAGTAATGGGAAGGGAGGAGATGGAAAGAGACGAATGGGAAAGGAAGAGAAGGGATGGAAAAAAAGGGAGGGGAGAGAAAAAAGTGAGGGGAGCAAAGAGAAGAGAAGGAAAGGAAAGAAAAGGGAGGGATAAGAAAGGAAGGGAAAGGAAAGGGTAGGGAGATGAGAAAGGAGAGGGAGAAGAAAGATGAGACAAAGGGGAGAAAAGAGGCAAACAAGGAGAAAAGGGAAGTCTAAGAAGGACAGGCAAATATGCTTGTACTTTTCTTCCATATAAGTCAGGCAGCACAGAACAATCCAGTTGGCAAGGCTATGCATAAATGACTGTATTAACATTTTGAACCCTGCCAATGTCCTGCCTCCATATTCTACTGCCTCCTTATAGTATTGTAAGGTATCCTTGGACTATTACCTAGACCAATAACTTTGGATGCTTCCCAGACTCCTTTTTCAACCTACTCACTAGCCTGGTCACTGATTAAGAGTTCTGTACTGACCTGGCGGGGCCATCAAGAATGCCTCTAAAGTAGCCCTGCCAACCACCGCAGGACAAATGGTATTGAGAGGAGGCCCGCCTAGCCACAGAAGCCAAAAAACCATTCTTCTGTTCCTAACCTAGTGAACAGCCAAGCAGGGGAAGGAACACACCTCATCCAGAATGCACTTTTCTTCATGACCGCCCTCCAAAGATCTGAGTACTTCCCGAAGGTCCCACTAGTAAAATCAGCACTATATTTCCACCTTTCCAGGCTATGGGACAAGAAAAAAAAATTTTTTAAAAAATCATGCATTTCCTTTTTGCTTTCTAAGACAAAACTGGTCTGAATCTTAGAATACTTTTCCATGATTGGTTATGAAAATGGGAATGATTTACTTTGAGAGCCATTCAACTGTTACACCATATAAAGAATAATTATATTTAAAAAATACAATTACTTGTGTTTTTAGAAATACAAACTTGGAGGACAGGCTTTGGAACTGCAGTGACTCTCCTTTCTGCCAACGACTGTTACACAGATCTAGTCTGGCCTGTTGCCTTTAAGTTCCTTTTCTTTTGCTGTTAACCAGTTTTTATTGATATTTTGTATCCCATGTATCCCTTCTCCCTTCTCCCCTTTCTCCTCCCAGAGTCATCCCATAGGACAAATACTACGAGTTCCATTCCTCTTTATTAAAAGAATCATAGTCTCTGGGAGTTGGAATGGACTTCAGCAACCTTCCGGACTAATCTATTCCAAACAGGTATCTGCCACTACAACATAACCACAAACAGCCACCCAGCCATTGCTTAAAGACCTCCAATGTTGGAGTGGGTAGACTCACCAGCTTTTAAGGCAGTCCCTTTCAGTTTTGGACAGCTCCAGTTGTTAGGAAGTATTTTCCCCATGGCAACAAGTCTAAATTTGTAGTTTTTAAGTATCTTTTAATTTATATATTCCTAATACCCAGACAGAAATCTAAGGGACTTCCAGGTTGGTGCCATTGTCTTGAGCAACTTTTCTTGGTTCTTATCTGCGTAAGAGACAAGAAGTGGAGAGTCCCCTGTGTTTAGAGTAGAAACAGGGGCTTGGCATAGATAATTCATGTACTCTTCCCTGATAGGCCCAATGGAAATGGGGTAAAATGGGAAAGGAGTTAATATCTTGTGTCTTTTCTCTCCTCACAATTACTTACAAAATGTTTATGCCTTCTTAAAGGAAGTGTTTTGTGTTAATTTTATTTTACTCCCAAATATATTGATACTTTCAAATACCAAATTGTACGTTTTTTCTCAAAAGCTAGAAGAATATGCTATGTCCCAGGTTAGAATGATACGTTCTCATGGTTCCAAGATCATTAATTTTTGCTACTGAGATCTGGTTCCATTTTGAAGCTTAGTTTAGGTCAAGTCCTATTTATAGTAGATGAATCATTTAGGTTTCACTATATGTGGTCACTCAACCTCCATTGTCTCTCAGACCAGGGAAATGAAAATCATGGACAACCCAGAAATAGAAAAGTAGCCAGACACATAACAATTAGTCCAAGTTATCTTCCTGTGTTTCAGTACTGACCTCTGGGTTGGTTGGTTTCTATAATGAGAGAGACAGACAGACAGACAGAGCCAGAGAGAGATGGAGAGACAGAGAAAGACAGAGACAGAGACAGAGACAGACAGAAAGAGAGAGATATAGAGAGACATAGAGGGAGACAGAAAGGTAGGAGAGGAGGGAAAGGGAAGAGAGAGGTCTTATCTTCTTTGTCATGAAATAGTGGTCATGGAAATGGTGGAGAAAAAGGGAAAATATTTGCTCTGCAAAGTTAACTGGGACCCAAAATGTTGGGAGGATGCTCAGAAATGTGAAGTATACCAAGTGATCTCTTCTAATATCTAGCCATATATGTACTTTCCCTCTTTTTAAGTGAGAGGGCACAGGACATCTGATGATAGCAAGTCTTGAATGGAAGAGTTTTTTCTTCTTTAGTGGTGGGATAGAAAGAGGACGGCTTTATTCAAAATGACATGGGGGTGCCATGTTGATAAAATCTTATCTTCTATAAGAAAATTAATTGACAGGGAATAAAAGATTTGCTAATATTGTTGTAAATCAAAATAGAATTTTTTAGCTTATGTAACAAATATTTCTTTGGGAATTTGTGATATGAATACAGTCTGAGAACTAGAAAGAAGTATTACACCTAGTATTTTCCCTTGAGAAACTTGAGTCTTATCTCCTTGTTTATGAGAATATAATGAAAATGTATCCCACCTAATCATAAGAAAAGCAATATTCCACAGGAATAATGTTATAATGTGATATCTTGGAAAGAATTTTGGAATGGAGTTGTGAAATTGTGACCACACAAAAATACACATTCCAAAACATCTGGAAAAAGGATAAATGGCTGTAAAAAGGGAATAAATGATAGTGCTTACTTCACAAGGTGTTTGCGAGAGTCAAATGAGATTATGTGTTTGTGTGTGTAAAGTTCTTTGTATACCATACATAAATGGAATGTATTAATAAATAAATGTTTGAAATGGGTGATCAAACAAATGTAAGCAAGGTATAGTGGAGTGTGTTAGACTTGTGGTCAGGAAGAGCAGGTTTCAGATCCTACCTCTGACACCAATTCCTGAGCCCCTGGGAAAGTCACTTAACATCTGTGTTCCCTTAGGAAGTTACTTAAGATTTATCATCTAAGTCAAAGAAAGATGAAATCTACTTTGACTGATGGCATTTCTGAATTGGGAATTTTCCATAGTAAGGAAATCACAAATCTTTTTCTGTATTTTCACAGCATTATAACAGAGTTGGTTATCCTATAATTATAGCATTTTTGTCAAGTGATTTTGGCTGAGACTCTGCAGGATTGGCCTGTCTGTTTCCTTTGAAAACAGGACTCACCTCTCAAAATCAGGCCACCACAAAAAAAAAAAATCCCATCACAAAAAAAGTTCTTCAGTCCTAGTAACCGCTCTTATTTGAACTTGGGTTATTAATAGGGCCAGGGACCAACTGCTGTGGCAACAAGAAAAGAAAATGTATGCATCCGTATGCAGGTCACGGCACATAGGGGGTTCAGGGCTTTGAAACAGAGGGGAAAAGGGAGACATGCATCTGGACTCTTTCATGAGACTTTTCTTCTGATGATGAGCCTGACAGCTTCTTTGCACTTAAAAGGCAATAACACCCAGGCCGCTTATCAAAAAGCTCCTCCTCCCCATAAGAGCCCTCTCCAGAAGTGGGAGGGTGGGGGGTGGGGAGAGACTTCTTCCTACAGAAGAAACCAGAATCTCACAATATGTGGGAGGAGAAGTGGTGATTCATTCCTGGTCATGTTTCAGGCACAGGTTTGTATACCCGAAAGCACTACGTGGATGCAAGCTATTCTTATCATTATTTATTATTATTCCTATTAAATATAATTCAAGCTGAGGTTAAAGATTATTGACATCCAATGCTAGACCATGAGGACTGGAACTATGCCAGCCACCTTGGCTTTGGGTCTTGGTTATGAGATCTTAGGCAAGTTTCTTAACTTCCTCCAGACTCAGTTTCCTCACCTTCAAAAGAAAGGACTTGGACTAGATCAAGGGTTCTTTACCTTTTTGTGTGTCTTGGACCCCTTGTTAGTCTATGAAGTCTATGGACTCTTTTTTACAATGAGTTTATTTTTCATTTTTAAACCATGATTGTTTATGTGAAAATGTGAAATTTCAGTTTGAAGTTTATGAAAATATTTTTCCCCATTCAAGTTCATGAATCCCCTGAAATCTATCCATGGACACTTTGTTAGAATCCCTGGATTACCTCTAAATCCCTCCCAAAATTAAGTCTCATGGCCCCAGAGGCCATAACTAGGGGATAGGGGTAGGAGTTACAAAGAGACAAATTTAGGTTCAGTGTCAGAAGTCAGAAGCAAACAAACTTTTAGCAAGAGGAGTCATCCAAAAGTATGATGGGTTGCCTTTCAGTAGAGGTGGTGGTTTCTTCCTTACTGGAGGTCCTGCTGGATGACTATGTGGGAATGCCATAGAAGGGATTCTCTTTTGGTTATGGGCTGAACTAGATAAGTGTTAAGGTGTCTTTCAGCTCTGAAATTCTGTGATTCTAAATTCTACCAGTGCCAAGTTTCACTCAAATCCATTTAAAAATGGAGACGATCTCCCACTTGGAATGCCTCACCTACACAGATGGGTATTACTACAAAGTTTCTACAATATGATCCAGAGAACAACAATAAACATAAAGGAGAGGACCTTGCCTTTGAGCTCTGTCTCATGGGCACCTGGACATATTTAAAGAAAATGAGTGGGAGGAAGACATTTCTACTGTTTCAGAGTGCTCTGTGTAGAAACTGAAATTGCCTTGGGTGGTGAAAGAAGTACCTCCACTCCACCCTAATTTTAATTTTGGGGAGGAAATTTGTACCTCTCCTCAGAGACTTTGAAGTGTCCAATCATGTTAGCCATCAATCATAAATGTGTTGGGTACCTACTAAGTACCCTGCCCTGTGGCAGGTGTTATAAGTGGGTCACAGTAGACGTACATGCTAATGCATACATGTACACATATACACTATAAGATGCTGGAGCAGTTGATACGAATAATTGTGTCTGAGGTATATTCAAAGTCTAGTGAGGTACGGTGGTGTAGAAGTTAACCCAACTGATGGGCACAGCTACACTGGGAAGGCTAGTGTGGACTGCTCCATAAGTCTGCCTTGATAACAGGGATTATGGAGGGAGGATGGAATTTAGGAGAAGGACACTAAGGCAATGGGAATCTGGGGATGGCAGCCTAGTGAAAATTCTGTTGTGTGGTAGCCTGGGTTGGTAGAGGAGTGAGTGGTAGATATGTAGATGTTGGTTGCTGCTAGGAGGAAATACATCCCCTGAGGACAAAGTAGGGCCCTCCTCTGGATTTTTGTGTCCTGATGCAAAGACTCAGTTGTCCTGGGCTAGTTACAAGTCTGTAATACCTGATCTCTAGTTTCAAACAGCCAAAGATCTAACTGAGAGGCCAGAATTAAAGACATAAACAATTGGAGAACAGGTCAATGTATAATTAACGGTTAAATTTTATAGTGCACACTATAAATGACTATAGTTACATGAAAGCATCTTCAATCTTGCCCTCCAGAGTTGTCCCATTATATTGAATTCTTTTCTGTTTAAGATCTCAAACATAGAATCAATAGCCTCTGGGAAAATGGGCTTCCTAGAAGTATTGATGAATGCAATCTGGGTAGAGTCTGCCTGGGATAGCAAGATGAAGACAGTGCTGACTATACTTTAAGAAATGGAAAAAAAAAATCAGCTTTTCAGTTTTGGCCTTGATCGCTGGCATTTCTCCGACTCCTTTTAGTGCCGTGGAAGGGCAGAAGGCAGCTTGATTCTGCATGCAAGCTCTTTTCTCTTGAGTTCCTTAATGATACATGACTCAATCAGAGAAAGGTCCTGGTCTGAAGTGAAACCTAAATGCCATATGTATTTCATCATGGTGAATATTTCTTCCAGTCTGCCCAAACTTCCCAGTGGAAGGGTCATGCCACCATGACTTCCCATGGCACTGCTTACTGATGGAGACGGTACAGAAGAGTCAGGAAGGAGTGCTATCTAACCTTCAATTTTCTTGGATGACTTTCTTTCTCTGCTGTTCAGGGCAGCACTACAGAGCACTAAAAGTTTCCAGAGTAACCACATGATGACCAGAGACCATACTTGGCACAAAAGCCCAAAAAGCTCTGTGTGAGAGGAAGTAGATCTCTAATTTGGCTGGAACTAGGCCTGGCAAATTTCTGGCCAAGAGCAATGGAATCTTAAGCCTTAAACTTTCCAAAGGAGTAAATGTGCTTCATCTCTTACATACAAGTTAGCTGTTCTACCACCCTGTCTTTCAGAGCTACATGGCACGGTAGATGAAATCCTGGACTTGGATTCAAGAACTGAGTTTCAATCTGGCTTTGGTCACTAACTAGTTCTATGATGCTGGGCAAATCACTTAACTTCTGCCTGACTCAGTTTCTCTATCTATAAAATGGAGCTGATGATAATAACAACTGCCTTATGAGATTATTTTGAGGAAGGAATAAGATGATCTACGTAAAACACTTGGCAAACCTTAATGTGCCATATAAATGTTAGCTATTGCTCTTACTTGTTATTGCTATTATTTTCATTATTTTTTTTATTTAATTTATTATTTAAATAATATTTATATTATTATATTATATCATTAATAATAATACCAGATATTTTGCTGGAGCTGCTATGACATGGAATCTATATATGTCTCCATGGCTGTGCTTCATTAATCTCTTAGGGTGGTTCAGTGTCTCATATGAACTCACAGTAACAACAATCAGAAGTCTTACTGGGGTCTACCTAATCCAAAACTCTGCCCAGGAGATGACTCTTCTTTGTAATATTATAAACAGTTCTGCTTCTCTCATTTTGTGCCAATTCCACAGATTGACCACATGTATTTAAAAAAAAAATTATGTTACTATGTGTTCAACTGTGTTGAATTGAATTGAATCCAGAGTGGGATCATATTCTTGGCTACCATGTCATTTCCCTGAAGGTTTTCTCCACAGTGATTGAGAAGGTCCTTTTCATTTCTAAAATGTTGTTCTATTATTCTCCCTTGATCTTTACAACAACCTTGTGAAACAAGTATTACAAGTAAAGCCCATTTACCAGAATATAAAACTGGGGATCAGAAGAGCTACAGGACTTGCCTATGGTCACACACAGAGAGAGGAGAGAGAGAGAGACAGAGAGAGAGAGAGAAGGAAGGGTCAGAGGTTGGATTTAGACTCAGTTGTCATTTGATTACATGTCCCATACACTTTCCAAGACACCTGTCCTAACAATGGCCATCCAACCTGCTGAGCACAACATATACTGAGGTTGTCTATCATACACCCTATATTCATAAAACCAATACCACTTGTCTCCTAGTTTCCCTGACTTCCTTCAGGATCTGGCTAAAATCCCACCTTCTATAAGAACCTTTCCCAACTCCTTCTGATTTTAGGGCCTTTCCTCTGTTGCTTATCTCCAGTTTGTCCTGTATAGAGCCTTGTTTTTACATAGTTGTTCACATGCTGTTTCCTCCATTAGACTGTGAGGTCCTTGAAAACAGAAACTGACTTTTGCCTTTCTTTATACCCCCAATGCTTAGCACAATGCCTGGCACATAGTAGGCATTTAATAAATGCTTACTGACTAAGTTTATTCATTTATATTTAGCATAATTCTAACAAACTGGCTTGCTTGAATAAATGGAGTCACAGTCAGAAAGGAGGAGGAGGGAAATCTTTGTTCTCAGTTTCCTGAGGAGCTGACTGATACCAGGCACTTAGAAATGCCTCTGACTCAGTTCAGCAGGTACAAGTGAAAGGCTGAGCCACAGGGAGATGTCTGTCTTTTACAGCTTGTTAACTGATATATGTCCTGGGATGTGCATCAAGAGTAAAACCAGAAATGAAAATGGCAGGAGTCATACTAGAGTAATGCTAAACAAAGATATTGGGAAAGGACAAAAAAGGTCTCACAAAATCAGTTTCTGAAAAACAGTGGTAAGGAAATAGGAGAATACTCATGTAGAGGTCAGGTAGAGAATTAAGTTATTGCAAGCTAAGGTTCAACCTCAGTGGAAATGTTTCTCCCCAGAGTTAAGAGCTTACAGTGCCCTGTGTTTGTCACCTTTGAAGTGAGAGACTCCACAGAGATAAAGTGATCTTGGAGGCATCAAAGTGCAGGGGAAAGAACACTGCTTCTGCTTCTTAGAACCAAAACTTAACATTAAACTGAGTAGGGAGGATACAATGTGACTTCTCTTGGTAAGAGCCCAGCTCACAGGGAAGCAAACTAGGCTTTGAATGAAGATGAAGGTCAACATTAGGGTCATAGGACCCTTTTCATTTTGCTCTTAGACTTGGGAGTGGAAGGGTATGCTTTTATGACAGAGAGAGAGAGAGAGAGAGAGAGAGAGACAGAGAGAGAGACAGAGAGACAGAGACAGAGACAGAGAGAGAAGGAAGGAGGGAGGGAGAGAGGGAGGAACAGAGAGAGAGAGAGACAGAGAGAGACAGAGACAGAGACAGAGACAGAGAGAGAAAGATAAAGTGTGTGTGTGTGTGTGTGTGTGTGTGTGTGTGTGTGTAAGGTCTTCCTGCATTTTGTGCCTCTATGAAACACCCGAAGATCTGGTCTAATATACCCATCTCTCAATATCTGTTAATTAGGTACGATTAATCACCTGTAAACAAACCCAATTAAACTCCCCCCTCCTCCTCCCTGAGGATACCATATTGAAAGAATGAAAAGAATGGCCCTGGAGAAGAGAAACTGGGTTCAAGTCTTTCCTCATACACCTATTTTCTAGGTGATTATGAATAAATCACCTGACCACTCAGAGGCTCAGTGTTCTCATCTTTAAAATGATATTGAACTAGATGGCCTCTGGTGAACCTTCCAACTCTAAATCTAAGAAATCATTATTCCATGACCATATTTTTATAGCACTGGCATTCAAAGTATGTAGCACCAAGAGTCTATACTTTGGAGAGGGCACTTTAGAATAATATGATGGGTAGCCTCCTTTAAAAAGTTACCACTTTTTGTCTACCTACAGCTCCACTGGGATTGCTTTGTCTATTCCTGCTTCCCTGAGTAGTCATTCAACCATGTTTCAGGTGCTCCAGGTCACTTACAGTACCTCCCCACCCCCCAACTTTCTAATCACATGCTACCTAGTGTCTTGGGACAATTCTGCCTGAGACCAAACCCCTATGGACAATGATAACCGACATAAAGTCATTCCTCATTGATTAACATACTTCTACACAGTCATTCCTCAGCCATCCCAATGATTCTGAATCCCAAGGTGCATTCTGAATCCCCCTTGTCCAAACACCATTCACCATTTCCTGCTGACCTCTCCCTTAGTCCCATCCTGTCATTCTTATCCCTCTCTGCACCCCCTAAAATGTACCACTCTAAAGATACTCATCTCTTCCAGGGCTCTGTGTACAGTACCTACTCTAGAGATAACAAAAGAGTTTTCATATTACACTCCTTCTTTGTTCGTTCTTTCTATCTTATTACACTCACTGAGACCTGGCTCCCTCTTCATGACAATTTTCCTGACCATCCTAGTTTCAACAATTGGTTGCATTTTCACTCACTAGTCATGGTGGCAGAGTTGGAATATGCCTTGCTCCCCATTGCCTTTTTTAGGCTTTCTCTCTACCTTCATCATTCAATAATCTCTCCTTTGAGATTCATAAAAACATATTTATCAACAAATCAAGATTCTGCTGACTTTTTCTACCAATATCCAAAGCAATTTCCTTCCTTTCTCAATGAATTCCATGTCTGGTCCCAAGTATTAATCTCCTCTCCAACTACTACCTGTATTTTATCTATACATATGTGTATATATATATATATATATATATATATATATATATATATATATATATATATACACAGGCATGGGTATGTATATATACATACATGTTTGTGTATATATCATAGTATGAAGGTTATCATTTTTGAGGGGAAAACATACACACATATACATGCATATCCATATACATACATATACATACACGTGTGTATATACATACACATTTGGTGTGTGTATATACATATACATTTGGTGTGTGTATATGTATGTGTGTTCATATACATATGTAAAATGTGTATGTATGTATGTATGTATGTATATGTGTGTATGTATATTTGCTTACATGTTGCCTCCCCTACTAGACTCTGAGTTTCTCAAGAGCAAGGATTTTTTTTTTCTTCTTTGTCTCCTCTTAATTTGGCACAACTCCTGGATCACCACAGGCACTTAACAAACGCTTATTGACTGATTTGGTATGCACTTCTATATACTTTTATGTTAGCCATTCTATAGAATACGAACGGATAAGAGTTCTCTGCCCAATGAACTTGCAATTTTAATACAATGATTGTTCTCCACTAGTCCTTTGAAATTAATGTCCAAGGGAGTAACAAAAGCCTTTAAAAGTAAAATAAACAAATGCACAAAAATTGAGCTATCACAGAGACATCACACTCCTGAAGGAAAATGGTAGATACCAAAGACTAAAAGCTATCTGAGGGGAAAACACTCAAATGTCTTCAATAGTTTTTGAGAACATATGAATCCAACGATGGTTGAAGGTGTCACTGGAGATTCTTGTGGGGAGGAGGGTGCTAATTAGCATGAGAAATAAATCTAAAATTTGGGAAAGAACACTGACTCTTTAGTCATAGGACTTGGGTTCAAATCTCACCCTGACACTACCTCTGTAACCTTGGACATGTCACTTAACTGTATTAGGCTTCAGCTTCCTCATCTCTAAAATGAGGAGGTTGGACTACATGGCCTTCAGGCTCTAGATCTAAGTTCCCGTGACCCTCCTTTGCAGAGGTGACAGACTATGGATCTGGAATATTATATATTATTGTCAGATTCAGTTGATGTATGGGTTGATTTTACTGGTCTTCTTTTATGTCTTTCTTTTAAGAAATATTTTCTTATGGGTGACACTTTTCTTTTTGAAGCAATTGGGTTAAGTGACTTGGCCAGGATCACACAGCTATCAAGTGTCTGAGGCCAAATTTGAACTCAGGTCCTTCTGACTTCAGAGCTGGTACTCTATCCACTGCACCACCAAGCTGCCCTTCCCCATTTTTATTTCTTTAAGCAGCAGGTGATTCAGATGCTATTGAGGAATTTCAGTGAGTTTGGGAATTGGTGGTGGGAAGATCTGGCCCAGCCTACCTTGCAAGGTTTAGAAAATGAGGGTACTCCTGGGCTAGGGAGGAGTTCTAGGGGCTCAGAGATTCCTCTTGAGGGAAGTACAGGGAAAGAATTGGGGGTAAAGGGGAGAGACATGGCTAGAAATGAGTGGGGAGGGAATATTACATATACTGGAAGGTACCTGCATATACCATCAGTTCCTGTCACCCTTCCTTGCAGAGGTGACAGACTGTGGGTCTGGACTATTGCTTATACTGTCAGATTCAGTTGATGTACTGGTTGGCTTTACTGAACTGCTTTTTTATCTTTCTTTTTATTTTTTTTCTTACAAGTGATACCTTGCTGGGTATGGGAAGAGGAAGGGATATATTTAGAAATCAAGGTGATATAAAATCAAAAGACATCACTAGAAACATCTTAAAAGATTAAATCATAGAACAATTTCAAAAATAGGGCCTTAGTGAAAAAAGAATCTCAGATAAGAAGAGCACTTTGACTGAGACCTAACAATAGTACAACATACAATGCAGAATTTCCTATCAGCTTTGAGTCCAATTTAGGATATGGTATCCCTAGTTCAGGGGAAAAGAAAAGCAAGTAGCTCTCAGGCCTGTTTGCAGCCAAATTTCTATTCTCCCTGGAAATCTCAAGACAGTGGTAACTCTGGGAAAGAGGAGCATCCATGAAGGGATAAACTTCAAGGTCATCCTATGTACATGTGGAGATTTTGCTGATCTGAATCAGCCTTATCTATCTCATCCATCCAGTTGAAGCCACTCCTCTGGAGGCAAACTATAGTCATGATGCTTCCATGCCTTAGGAGTTTTAGCACACAGAGGAGGGATGCTATTGGATCATTTGAGGTCAGAGGTGACTAGTCTGTGGTCGCAGGAACTTGACTAAGAAAGCTGGAATTGCTATGAAAAGGATTTGGTGATAAGGACCAAGGGTAGATAGTTTACCTCTGCTAAGAGACAGGGTAAATCCTCAAGTTATAAACACTCTTTGATGATCCACACAAACTATATTGACATTTTTAAAGTACAGCCAGGAGAACTAAAAGCACGGTAGGAAGGAGGGTACAGAGCCCTAGTTGACACAACATGATCTCATACCTTTCAACTCCACATCAAAGGATACAGGGAACCCTTAGTTCCAACCCTCTTGAGTACTTGGTCAGTAATAGGGCACATATTTTACTAGATTAATTCAAGGAATATATGCATTAAATTTTTGTGCCCTCTTAATTTCTATGTCCTGGGGCAAAGCACCTTGTGTTCTGCCATTATTAAGGTCCTGTCCAATGCAGGAGAGTTTTAAATTATTGTAATTGTAAAAGAATTCCTTAGTTTCCAAAAGGATGTGCTTCCTTTTTTACTATTTACAAATGATTTATTACATGACAGAAAGCAATGACCAGAAGCAATAGCCATGACTAATTAAAGATCAAAGAGCAGTGAAGGCAAAGTACTTCTGAAATTATCCTTTAGGTCAACAGGAAAAAGAGGTTCATTTATAAAATTTGCTTTTTGACCTTAACTATGAGAAGCAGCATGGTGTAGTATCGTGGAGCCAGCAAAACCAGGGCTCAAGTCCCAGCCTCTTACACATATCACCTGTTCGATCCTTGGCAAGTCTCTTACCCTCCCAGGCTCTATGAAAATCTGTAAGACCGTATATGGTAGAGAAGGTCTTTAACTGACATTGATAGAAGGAGTTTCATCATATGGGAATTCTTTATATTAATGAAATCATAGGTCCACTACCTAGCTCTTATATATGTACAAGTCACTCTCTTCCATTGGATTTCAAGCTCCTTGAGGGCAGGGCATCTTTCACTTTTGTCTTTGTTATGCCCTCTCCTCTCCTCTACTCTCCTCTCCTCTCCTCTCCTCTCCTCTCCTCTCCTCTCCTCCCCTCCCCTTTTCTCCCCTCCCCTCTCCTCTCTTCTCTTCTCTTACCTTTTCTTTCCTTTTCTTTTTTTATAGTCTTTAGACCTCACCAGGTTGAATGTACTGGAAGAGCAATCAAGGCCAGCTTATGGGCAGGCCCCCTACCTTTACTGATGTCTTCGTACTCTAGCCAGAGCCGCCGCTGCACCTGCTTGTTTGGGTACCAGATGGAGCAGGATTCCTCAAAGCCATAAACAGCCTCCTGGATGTAATGGTTGCCAAACTGGTCCAGCAAAGCTACAAAATCTCCCCGAGAGGTGGCTCCATCCAGAGAATGGAGGGCATTGCTGAGAGCTAGAAAGGAGGAGAGTACCATTATCAAATAGTAGAAAGAATACATCAGGGAGAGAAGAGGAGAGACCTCTCCTCTACTGGACGACCAATTCTCTCTGGGTTCGAATCCCTTCTGTTCTCATAATTTTTTTCAAACAGACAGTATTTGACTGTAACTGCTTACAATTAGAGGCCTCTCACCTTTGGACTATCTGTATTCCTCTTTTTCTACAACTCCTCTTTGTCCTACATGGGCAGGATGGATGTGGCACATGAAAGTAGATGTATCTAGCCCCATGGGTGAATTTTGGGCTAAAGCAAAGGAAATGGGTCTGAACTGCCATCTGTTGACCAACTAATTTCTTCTGTCATTCTCTGGCTAAAGGCCAAAATTCAGAGTTATGCTCACCAGCAGGAACCTGGCAGAGGACAGGGACAGTTTCTCTTGCCAGACTGGTCCAAAAGGAAGAGCAGTCAATCTATTTCTAGATGTTTTCAGTTGCCACAAGAGTCCCTGTACCTCTTATCAGTGATGGCCATGTCCTAGTCTCTCTAGGCCAAATAATTCTTTGGGCACTAAGCAAAATTTTAAGGACCTTTTGCCAATGTTTGCAATAAGTTTTCTGGCTTTGTACCCCCACATTAGAAGTCCTTCACTCTTTCTGCTGTCCTTTTTCTTATTCCACAAATGCCTAGAGATAAGGACATTCTCCTTTCATATTCTCCCCTCTATTCCTTACGAGATACTTCTCTCATTCAGTCTCTCTATCTTCACCCTGCCCATTCATTATTTATGTCTAGAGACACCTGCAAGCATCACAGAGAAATCAGACTCCACTTTGGGAATATATTAGGAATTTAATGCCATAGTTTTCTATTTGGAATAGAAGAAAAGGTCTCATGGAATCATAGAATTTTGATAGACCTTAAAGGTCTGAATCACTACCTAAATCATAAATTCTGTGATACAGTGGAGAAAAGCACTGGCTTTGGAAGACTTGAGCTTGGATTCTGCCTCTACCCCTTACTATAAGCATAACCTCTGTAGGCTTTCATTTCCTTATCTGTAAAATAAATAAGTTCGACTATATGACCTCTTAGGTCCTATCTACCTCTTTGACGCTAATAGGCATCCCTAAACAATGTTTCTGTTTGAAAATATCCTATGATGGGAGAGGTCATTTTGTTTCAAATCAACCAATTCAATTTTTAGACAGTTCCAATTACTAGGATTTTTTTCTTATACTGAGCTGCAATCTTTCTTCCTGTAACTTCTACACTGGTCACACTTTTGTCCTCCATGATCATGCAGAATGAGTTTTGATGTCAAAATCCATTTGGGAAAACATCCACCTATCCATAAACTACAGTACAGGCCTTATTCAAAAGTTCCCCTGCCTTTCTGATGACTCTTCCCCTATACCTTTGCTGAATCTTTTTCATTTCCTTATCTTCTTAAGCTAAGTATTACCCAAGGTTTTGTCTTTCACTCTCTTCTCTATATCTACTCTTTACTTTAGTCTTTGCTTTCAAGTCTCACTTCTATTGATGACATCCCAAATATCTTCTCCTTCCTAGGTTCCCGACTCACATTTCTAAATGCCTATAGACTACCACCACTTAGATATCCCACCATGTAGGGCGCCTCCAAGATCACCATGCCTAAAACTAACCTAGCTTTGCCTTGAATCCTAACATTCTGGACTTCCCTCTAAGTATCAATGGCGCCACCATTCTCCCAGTCATATCTTCCCTTCTATAAAACTCTAAGGTTCACATGGATGGTCATCATTTGCTATTTAACCTTCATTTCTCCCTAAGCACCTAGATCAATGACCAACACATAGGAGCCATTTAATAAATGTCTGTTGAGTGAATGAATGCTTATAATCTTGATGTTTATCTTTGGCTCCTCCTTTTCCTTCATCCCACATATATAATCAATTGCCAAATCCTGTCAAGCATACCTTCTCAATATCGCTTGATTTCACCTCTGACTAACCATCCCAATGCTCATCACTCTAGTCTCATCACTCATTACCTGTCACTTGGGCTTTTATAATAATCTCCTATTAGTACTCCTTGACTTCAATCTTCTCTTTTTCCTAATATTCTGATAAAAGGCTGCCATATTTTTCTTTCTGGTGCACAGGTATGATGATGTCACCCTATTGCTAAAAATCTTTTATGGTCCCTCATTACTTACCAGATAAAGATCAAACTTCTTAACTTGGTATAGAAGAGATATTCTGGGGGAGTTCTGAAATTACATCACTGTGTATACTACCTAGATTATTGTAAGGAAGGCAGCTAATTTGAGATAGGGGAAAGCACATTGGCCCTGGACACAGAAGGCCAAAGTTCAAATCTTGACTCTTTTGCTTGCTCTCTACAGGACTAAAACCCTGGAAAAATTACTTAGATCTCTGGGCCTCAATTATTTATCTATTTATTTACCAGATAATTTCTACGATCACTTCAAATTATAAAATATATGATTTATATGATGCTGATTACATGTTAGGTCATCCCTACTTTACCATACAAACAGTAATCTCTCAAAATTGATAGGACAATATTTACTAAAGGAAATGCTGAGATTATTTTTTAAAATATATATTTTTTGTCATCCTGTATACTAACCTGCTGCTATACAATACTCACCCTGGGAGATAGTTGCTTGGTTGAGCCTGATATGATACATCACAGAACGGACTTTCCAGTGTTGTAGTAGAGGGTACCCAGACACCTCACTAAAGTTTACCATTCCTAGGAACAAGAGAGAAAATATGATCAGAGTTAGAAGATGACCCACCAAACATACTGCCCCCAATACCCAGATTCAGTCATTCAATCTCAAGCCTATTTGTTTTAATCTCTTTAAAAAGAACACAAAGTCCCATATAGAGTGTGTTGGGAGTTCATGTCACACAATGTACCATTCCAAGTTTTGATCTCCATATGATGTCAGTTTATTCCAATAAGTCAATCAATCAGCAAACATTTAAGTGCATAGTTTGTTCCAGGCACCACGCTGGGTGTTGGGACACAAAAATAAAACAGCTCCTGTCCTCAGGAGTTTGTATTTTATTAGAGATATAAAACAATATACAAAGAACCTATACTTGGTCATTTGGGGAACTATTCCATCCATTGTGGTCTGTTTATAATTTGAAACCTTAGAGAGTTGAGACTCAGAGAACTTGTGTGTGTGTGTGTGTGTGTGTGTGTGTGTGTGTGAGAGAGAGAGAGAGAGAGAGAGAGAGAGAGAGAGAGAGAGAGTGAGTATAGATAACATTATTCACTTAACTATCCAATCATCCATCTACAAAGAGGTAAGGCTAGAAATTATAGAGAGATGTATGTCTAGACTGATAAATAGATGAAGAGATAGATTGATGATAGATGGCTAGATTGATAGATGATAGATACACAGACAGATGAATAAATAGATGAGTAGATGGATCAGTGATACATGATACGTAGATTGATGAATAAATGATAGATGGATAGATTCACAGATAGATGGTGGATAGATGTAGAGATGTCATTCATCCTTTGTTTTTGCAGAGGACCAATGACATCATGGATGATATCTTGACTTGTGCATGAATTGGATGTAAGTGATGTAAGCACAGTTGCACAACGTTATCAGCCTCAGTCCCTCTTCCTAATTAATCAAAGTTCAGTGGCAGGACAAAAGTCAAGATGATTGGTAATGGCCCTGGATGCTTTGTATGGCCTTGGTGTCTTTGATGTCTAACCAAACTCTAAGCTCTCCAAAGCATCTGATTCAGCCACCTTCATGGTCACTGGAAAAATTGTTCTAATCTGCTTATTCCCCCGGGAGACTCTTCACTTAACTGGGGTAGACATCCTCCTAACCCACCAACAGGTTTGAGACCTGTCAATTACTCTCAACTTGGTTTAGTCTGTCGGCAAAGACAGTTTACCTGGGTGTGATAACTGGGCATGCTACAGCTTTTGGAAGCCACAGGTGAGAACTGGCTGAAGGTAGGTACCAAAGGTGGTTGAGCAGTCCTGAAAAGGGTTTTGCAAGATCTCACACCAGAAGTACCAGTTCTCCCTGAGCACCTCATACACCACAGATGGATAGATACAAGAGAGACAGATGATAGATATACAGATAGATGATAGTTAGATGGATAGGTGATTGATGATAGTTGATCGATAGTAGTTGACATATGGATAGATTGATAAATGATTAATATATAGATAGGTGATAGGTGGAAAGATAGATGATAGATGGATAGATAATAGATGGATAGATTCATAGTTTTGAAGATAGATGACAGATAGATCAATAGACAGAGAACAGACATATTTCTATAAACATTTTTGTTCGGGCTCTATTATTTCCTTAGAATGGGGAACTTTTGGTAATGGAAACTCCCTACACCAATACAGATTAGCAGTTTGTTTGTAATCTGTAGCTTTAGAAAGTTCTCTAGGGCACCAAGAGATTAAGTTGCCCAAGGTTCCACAGCTGGTTTGAGACAGCAGCAGGTCTTGATCCCCAGATCTTCTGACTCCTTGACTGGCCATCCATTCACTACACCAAAGTGCTTGACTGTGAATAAAAAAGACCTGGTTTCAAATCTAATGTCAGACATCTACTAGTTGTATGATCCTGGGCAAGCCACTTAACCTCTGGCTGCTTCAGCTTTCTCACCTGTAAAATGGGGATAACCATAGCATCCCTCTCCCAGGGCTGTTGTAAGAATCAAATGACGTAATATTAATAAGTTACTTTACAAAATTTAAAGTGTTTCAAACCTGCTATTTTTCCAGTTGCTCAAATTTCTATAATATGTTAAGGTTTACAGAGCACTTCTCTCTCCTTCCCCCCTCACCAGCAGTGCAGGGGATTCTTATCCCCATTTCACTCATGGGGAAACTAAGATCCAGGGAAATTAAGTAACTTCTCCAAGGTCCCACATAAGCATCAGAACCAGGCTCCAACCTTGTATTCCAAATCCAAGACCAGGAATTTTTCTCTCTACTCAGCTGCTTCCATCAGTCTCCTCATACTTCCTTCTGAACCTTTGGGTATGCATCCAGGATGAAAGCCAGAACAAATTCATTCTTCCTTGGAGTCCCTTGCAGAAATCTTCTACCTACATGTTATCTCTTCTTTGAGTACTTCAGAAGAAATACACTGAGTGATTTCTATTCTAGAGATAACAATGAAACTAAAAGGATTCTGCACAGATTAGCATTTTATATAGGGCTTACACTTTACCCATGTTATATCATAAGATCCTCACAACAACCTTGTGAGATGAGTGCTAGTGTGATGCCCACTTTACCGATAAAGAAATTGAGGAAGACTGAGGTTAAACATCTTGCCTAGGGTCACGCAGGTAGTAAGTGTCTGGGGCAAGATTTCAGCTCATGTCTTCCTAACTCAAAGTCCAGCATTCCATCCACTCTACCACCCAACAGTTGCTAAATGAATTGATGAGGCCACACAAAATAAAAGCTTGAGAAGATATTATTAAAAAGGAGTGGACTAGACAATCTCCCAGCTATGCCGTAGTCCCAATCTTGTTCTCTGGGCTGAACCCCACCTGGGGTTTTCCCTGTTACTCAATCTCCACTGGGTTTGTACCCCCACAATCTAATGAAAAAGACCACAGGACTTGGAGTCTGAAATGCTGTTTCCTCATCTAGAAAACGGGGGTATTAGTATTCAGTCTGCTTATATCACAGATTTGGGAATGGGTGAGGAGTGGGAAAGAAGTAACATCACTTCCATAAAATTACTTTGAAACAATGTCTATCAGTTACTATTGTTATTAACTTGAGGAAATGAGGAGGAAGAGCAGAAGGAGAAGGGGGAAAAGGAAGAGTAGGAGGAAGAAGAGGAGAACAAAAGGGAGAAGAAAGAGGAAGGAAAGGAAGAGGAAGAGGAGGAAGAGGATGATGAGGAGAAAGATGAAGAGGAGAGGAAAGAGGAAGAGGAAAAGAGAAAGAGAAGGAGCAGGATGGTAAGGATGCTGCCATTATTCTCACAAAAATACAAAAGCTAAAGAGCCTGGATCAAGAAAGCTGGGCTGTAGTCTTCACTTTATCTGCAGCTTAGAGCAGGGGGATCACCCAATAGGCTTACAGATAACCTGGCCTCTAAACCCTGTTCTGCCCCACCAGGTGCAATGGGAAACTGAACAAATCACTTTCCTTCTCAGAGACTAGAGTTTCCTTATTGGTCAAATGAGAATAACACCCACTCTTCCCTTCTATAAGGGATGTTGGGAGAATCACATTAAACAATGGGTGTGAAAGTATTTTGGAAAGTATAAAGGACTATATGAATACAAGAAAACGCGCTCATCATCACCATGCCTACAATTAGAAAAAGAACCTTAACATTTTGAAAAAAAAAAAGATGGAGATGGGGGGGGGTTGGGGGGGGTGTCCTGAGGAAGAAGGCTGGGCTCTATTCCTCCTTCCTCCACTTCTTTCTGAGTTTGGGACTATGAACAAGTCATTTCATGTCTGAATCTGATTCCACCTCTAAAATGGGTATAATTATCCCTGGATCACTTACCTCACAGGGATGTTGTGATTTCCAAATGAAATAATCTAGGCAAATCACTTTAGAAACCTTAAGGTGCTTTGTCATTGCCTGCAACGATTATATCCTGTGGATCTCAGTTACAACTCTTTGTACCTCACAAAACATAGGGCATTAAAGCTGAAAAGGACATTTGGGAGTACCTGGTCCAACTCCTTCACTTTGACAATAAGGAAATGGAGTCTCATAGAAGGGGAGAGACTTGTTCCATCTGTCTCTGTCTCTGTCTCTTTGTCTCTGTCTCTTTGTCTCTCTCTCTGCCTGTGTCTATGTATCCTGTCCTCCTGTCTCTCTCCCTCTGTCCCTCCCTCCCTCTTGTCACTCTCTTTTCTTCCTCTTCCTCCTCCTTCTTCTCTCTCTCAGCCTGTGTCTGTCTCCCACCCTCTGTGCCCTGTCTCCCTCTCTCCGATCACCCCATCACTCTCTCCCTCTTTCTCCTTACCCTTCTTCTTCTTCTTCTTCTTCTTCTTCTTCTTCTTCTTCTTCTTCTTCTTCTTCTTCTTCTTCTTCTTCTTCTTCTTCTTCTTCTTCTTCTTCTTCTTCTTCTTCTTCCCCCCCCTCCTCCTTCCCTCCTTTCTTCCCTTCTAATCTAGCTTCCTACACTTTAGCTCAGCAAAAGTAAGGGGCAGGGTTCAGAAAGGGGGTGGGGAGAAAGAGAAAGAAGGCAAAAAAGATGTGAGAAGACAAATGAGGGTGGCCCGCATTCTCCCAGGGTTCATGGAAAAACAGTTCAGTTACCTAAATGCTCAAAAACAAACCCTCCCAATGCATTTATGATACACTGGAGCCATGGGAATAGTTATATAACTTTGGATGCCTGTAAAATGTTGTGTCATGCCTGTCTAAAGGTGATATTTCTATAGCTTAAAAATACAGGGTTATTTTTAAGTACGCATTTTCAGATCAAGCATATTATTTGAAAAATCCTAAAATTTGACCAAATTAGAATGTAGCTTTGTCTATGTGCCTTGAAATTTTGAACCTCACTAATGTGGTGGCCTACACATGTGGGCAGTTTAGGATTCTTTGTGGAAGTTGGAAGAGCTGGGGAGTGGAGGAAAATGATGCATTTCTGAATGAACCTGTTTCATGCAAGGGAACTCCTCTGGGTAAGTGTTTTTGCTTCCATCTGTGTTTGAATCAAGAATGGGTGTGCAGACTTAATGGAAAACCTGTCTTCAATACCTTCTAACTCTGCTATACCATTATTCATGCTAATGTACAATAGCAGTGTTTGCCAAATTGACAGTCAGGCTGCCCTTCAGGAAGATTGTGGAGAGATTTGGAAAACTCTTTTGAAAGCTGAGCAATGGTGCTCTAAGCTATGAACAACATGGGCTGGTGGGTCAGGCTTCTCTACCTCCAAGGCCTTCTTCTGTTCTCCCTTCATCCCAACCTACCATATCAAAGAGCTTCAAAGATCTACGCTTTCTCTTGTAAGGTCAAATTATGTGTCATATGTACAGATGGCACAAAGTTGAGAAGGGTATTCATGATCTAAAGAGAATTTCAGAGGCAAAAATGATGGGCCAAGCTAAAAAAAACATGATGTCAAGTACAGATAAATTTTAAGTTCTGTACTTTGGCTCAAACGATCAGCTTCTCTACCCCAAAATGGGAGTAGCTAGGTGGCACAGTGGATAGAGTGCTGTTCTTTCAGTCTGAAATACTCATTTTCCTTTTGGCCTCAATTTTGGCCTTCCAAATTTGGCCTCAGGTAGATATGTGACTCTAGGCAAGTCACTTTAACGCTGTTTGCCTCAGTTCTTCATCTGAGCTGGAGAAGGGAAACCACTCTAGAATCTTTGCTGAGAAAATCCTCCCCTCCCCCAAAAAAATGGGTGGCTAGGTGGCACAGTGAATAAAGCACCATCCCTAGAGTCAGGAGGACCTGAGTTCAAATGTGGCCTCAGACACTTGACACACTTACTAGCCATGTGACCTTGGGCAAGTCACTTAACCCCAATTGCCCTGCCTTCCCCCTGAAAAACCCCCCAAAAAAGAAAAAAAAAAGAAAATCCCAAATGAGCTCACAAAGAGTCAGCCATGAATTAAAAAATTACTGAACAACAACCACAAGATGAGATAGGGGAAGGGAATGCTATCCATAGATATAGTTTCTGTGAACAAGATCTAGGGAGTTTCAGTGAATTAGAAACTTAATAAGAGTCTGGGCTGTGACAACTGAGCTCTTCAGCCCCCTCATCATTCCCTAAAAAGCTAATACTGTTCTAGGCTTCAGCAAGGAAGGAACAGTGTCTCAAAAGTGTGCATAGCTTAATTTCTACTGTACCCAGCCTCTTTCAGACCACATCAGGATTTCTATATTGACTTCTGGTCACTGTAAGGAAGATATATGTCCAGAAGAGGGCCACCAGGATGGTGAGGGGGTTGGAGACCATGCCTTAAGAGGATTGACAAAAAAGAGCTGATTATGTTTGTTTTGAAGAAGAGAAGACTTAGGAAGGTTATAAAAGTTGTTTTCAAGTATCTGAAGGGCTATGGAGCACCTAGACTTATTCTTGTGGAATAGGGCTTGGTCTCATTACATTTTGCCTCAGAGGGTAGAACTTGGGACAATAGGTTAAATAAATGGGTAAACAGTAAAAAAAAAATTACAAACAATTAGATCCATGAGAAAGTGGATGGAGCTGCCTTGAGATGAGGGATTTTTCTTCTCATTAGAATACAGGTCTTTAAGCTGAGGCTGGACAATCTATTGTCAGCACTGGGGACTACAGTGGAAATCTGTAGTAAGGTTAGTGTGGCCCCTGTTAGATGACCCCTGAAGCCCCTCCCAATTCTCAGGATCAGTTATTTCATGAAAATATGCTTCACAAGGAGGCATGATGTGAGGCCTCCAAAGTTCTGGGATAAAAGGATCTGAGACCCACACAACACTGATATATCACAGAAAAGATAGCAATATGGAGAGAGAAT
This sequence comes from Pseudochirops corinnae, assembly GCA_028646515.1. NCBI lineage: Eukaryota > Metazoa > Chordata > Mammalia > Diprotodontia > Pseudocheiridae > Pseudochirops > Pseudochirops corinnae. The sequence goes on along the minus strand of CM053586.1, from coordinate 308,071,581 downwards.
TTACTATAATGTAATGAGTGCCAGATTTAGTGACAGAGGACCCAGGTTTAATCCTATATCTTTCACTTCTAGCTCTGGGACTATGGACAAGTCATTAATTTCTCTAAAATCCCATTTTCTTCATGAATTAAAAAAAATTAAAAAGCAGATGTTGGACCAAACGATCTGCAAGATTTCCTTTAGCTCTAAGTATATGATCCTATGATCCCCTGGACCTAGGTGGAGAGTCAAGAAGAACCACAACTAAACCAGCACTCAGGAGGAAGGAAGCCATTCAACTTTAACCCAATTATTCCATTTATTCTAGCCATCGAAAGAAGTCTATCCCTGGTAGGTTCAGACCACCTATTAAGTATTCACACCCTAAGGGAAATGGGGTGGTCTTAAAAAATAAGATAGGAACTTTCACTGAGTCACAGTTAGGAAAGCATGAAAGTACCCTAGTGGTACTAAACATATTCCTACTTCAGAAAAGCTTGTCAACATAGCCATAAGGCATGTTGAGTGGAAATCGCTTTCCCTGATAGATGTTACACCAGTAGATCTTCTTTCTTTTTTTTTTTTTTATCATATTGGCTAAAGGTCTATCAATTTTATTGGCTTTTTCATAATATCAACTCTTAGTTTTGTTTAGTAATTCAATAGTTTTCTTGAATTCAATTTTATTAATCTCTCCTTTGGTTCTCATTATTTCTAATTTAGTATTTAATTGGGGATTTTCAGTTTGTTCTTTTTTTAGCTTTTTCAATTGCATGCCCAATTCGTTGATCTCCATTTTCTTTAATTTATTCATGTGTGCATTCAGGGACATAAAACTTCCCCTAAGGACTGCCTTTGCTGCATCCCACAAGTTTTGGTTATACCAGTAGATCAAAGTGTGCACGTAGAAATGGAAATACCTAGTAAGCCCAGACCATGGTCATCCTCTTGCTCCATTCCAACAGAGGTCCTCCTTGGCTTCTCCCATCTCTCTCCTTACACCTGATAACTTTGCATTCACAGACATCTTGCTGATTTAAGGGAGAATACGAGCCTAGTGCCTCAGTGCTTCTGGGGATTGATTAATTGCTCCCCTCCCTTTGGTTTTCCAAGACAAGCTACACTGTGTTTTCCTGATTGTGCTTGCAATCCCCTTCCAAAACTGGCGTTGAATCCATGGTTTTGTCCTCATCTGCAGTAAGCTCTAATTAAAACAATCTACTTGCTTTGACCAGATTGTCTCAGGAGAATAGGAAGTAGGTTGAGGAAGAAGAAAACCATCAACTATTAGAAATGAAAAACACTTTAAAAGTGATCTCAAGTCTCTCCTTTTACAGATGAGGAAACTGAAACTTGGAATGGAGAAGTTTCTCATCCACTGTCACTTAGCTCATCATTGTTGAATCAGGACCAAGAACCCATGTATTTTAACTCCTAGTATCGGGCTTTCTTCATTAATCAGTATTGCCTCTTACTATCAACAGTGAAAGCTGTCTGCTCAGATCTTGTTGCCTAGAGAATCTCTAATGTCAACCTTGATAAAAGATTTCTTCTCTTCACCTGCAGCCATAAGTAGGTTACAAGCTAACATGGAAACCAGGCTGTTTCATTTGGATTTAAACTTAATGGAAATATCCTAGTGAAGAAGGTTTAACAGTGCCTCAATAACTCCCTCTCTCTGTGGCAAATACACTGGGATTAAGTTTGTCTTCCCTTAAAATGATGAAAAGGAGAAAAAGAGAGAATCACATTTAGACATTATTCTATTCTTAATATTAATAATCTTTCACAGTAGGGGAAACTAGTGGGTAGAGGAAGGTATTCTAGTTCTGAGATAGCCCCAAACATGGCAGAAGACTCTCCTTATTTCTAGGTATGACATAAAATCCCCCTGATTTTGAATGTCCTCAATTTCATCCACCACTGCTTTCAAAAAGCTGTAGGAAAAAGTCACAACACTCAGAGCCCTCTTATGTGCTTTCTTGGAGTCACTGTTCAATTTCCCTATACAATGAAAGGAAGAATACTGGGATCATTGCTTCATAGATCAAGAGCTAAAAGGAACCTTGGAATCTACCTCCCCTCCTCATTTTACAGACAATAAAATAAAGGAAGGAAGGAAGAAAAGATAGAAAGAAATAATGGAAGGAAGGAAAGAAAGAAGGAAAAGAAAGAAGGAAGGAAAGAAGGAAAGATGGAAAGAAGGAAAGAAGGAAGGATGGAAAGAAGGAAGGAAGGAAGGAAGGAAGGAAGGATGGAAGGAAAGAAGGAAGGAAGGAAGGAAGGAAAGAAGAGAGCAGCCCAGAGAAAGTAAACATTTTGCTTGAGGTCTCACAGGTAGGTCACATATCAGATGTGGGATTTGAAAAGGATCTTTCCAATGTATCCTGGTGACATGAACACCTTTTCAATAATGCTTTAAGCAAAGGCTTAGCTGTCTATGAGCTGTATATAATTTACATTATTATGAGTTGCCATGTCACACCCTCCTTTAGGAGGAAGAAACATAAAGCATCAATAATCTACTCTCAGCAAAACGTGGTTATAAGGTAATAAGACACTGCGGGGCCATGGGTGAAATTCTGAATATTCCCAGGCATTGAATTTTAATTTGCTGAGTTTGGGGGTGATGTTTCTGAGGGCAGATAGCTAAAAGGAGAGCTCTTCTTGACCCATCCTCCTGTTAACATGCAGCAAAACTCTCTCTCTCTCTCTCTCTCTCTCTCTCTCTCTCTCTCATCTCCTATTTTCTTTATTTTTCTTTTGTTCTTCATTTCTACCATCTTTCTTCCTTCTCTATTTCATCCCATCCCTCTCTATTTCTCTCTCTACCTTGGTAACTTCTTTTCCCCTTTCTCTCTACTCTCTTCTCTTTAGTCTTTCTCCCTTTTTCTTTAGTGTCTTTTCTTTCTTCCCTTCTCACCTTCCTTCCTTCCCTTTTTCCTCCCCCCTTCCTCCATCTTTCTCTCCTTTCTCTGTACCTTTCTCTTTAGGTCTTTCACTGTCTTGATCTGTCTCTATTTCTGTCTTTTTCTATCTCTGTCTCTCTCAGAAATCTCTGTCTCTATCCCTGACTCTATCTTTCTCTATCTCTGTTGAACTTTAACTCTCTTTCCCCTCAGCTCCTCTCCCCATTTCTTTTTACCAAATAACATTCTATTTCAAGGCAAGACCCAGCTGGTTATTTGAATATTTTTCAATCATAATATTGGCTCTCAGTCTTACTCAATTGTTAACTTGGATCCTGGAAACCCCGGAGACCATGGTGTAGAGCTGGTGTCTGAGAGATAGTCACACACATACTCTAGTCCCAAGAATCATACCCTTTGACTCAGAATAAGAGGCAGTTGAGTGAGACCAATAAGGTCACTGGATTTTAGAACAGGAATGAACCTTAGAGGTCATCTAGTTCAATCCTCTCACTTTATATATAATGAAACTGGAACCCAGAAAGGCCAACTGATGTACAGTCACAACTAAGATATGACAGATCTAAGATTTATCTTAGATTCAATGATGCCAAATCCAATTTCCACTATCCCATGCTGCCTTTGAAAATTCACATTGAAAGAACACTTTAAGTTTAGGACTTATGGAGGAGAAAACCCTGTTTGCACAAATCTACCACCTTCTACCATTTGTAGCTATGTTCTGGCTCCTGGTGCCAGAAGAGAGTCAAGTTAGCAACTTCAAACAAACCCTTGCCAGGGAACACATAAGTTACTGTACTCCTGGTGAAACTGTTCTGTCTTCATGTGTGACATGGCCTGGTTGTCTCTTGTTTGCCTCCAAAACATACCTTCTCATGGAAAGCACCCAGGAAACCCAGGTTTTAGGCATAGCTCTTGCAATTAACTCCCTAGTTAGTTTCCTCAGCTGTGAAATAACTCAGGTAACCCAGAAGATGCCTGAAGCACCTGTTATGTCTTGCCTTCTCTTATTCCACCACCTCACTTAACCTCTGAAGCATCTTTACAAGTTAAAGAAGGACAGGTATTGTGAAACATAATTTGCTGCTGGTGGTGCTTTTGATATTGCTGCTGCTGCTCCAACTACCATTGCTGCTGCTGCTTCTGCTACTACTACTACTACTTTTACTCCTACTCCTACTCCTACTCCTACAACAACAAAGCAGTTTGGCATAATTTACAGAGTTAACCTTGAAGTCACAGGGTTGTTGTTCAGTTGTTTTTCAGTCATGTCCAATTCTTCATGACCCCATTTGGGATTTTCTTGGCAAAGATACTAGAGTGGTTTGTCATTACCTTCCCCAGCACATTTTACAGATGAGGAAACTGAGGCAAACAGGGTCACAAAGCAAGTGTTGGAGCCCAGAAGATGAGTCTTCCTGAATCCAGGCCTGGTATTCTATCCACTGTGCCAACTAACTGCCCCAGGAGTCAGGAAGACCTGAGTCCAAATTTCACTTCTGACACATCCTGGATTTGTGATCCTGGGTAAATAAATTAATTTCTCAGAGAACCAGGCAACTCATTAAGACTGTAAATTACAGAGATGTTGCCAATCTACTGGAATAGAGAGAGCTCTTATATCTCATAACCACACACAATTGAAATCTGACATCCAAAGTCTATTCTTCTAACCAATATAAAACCGTAGTAACAGTTCTAACAATGATAGCCTCCTTCAACTGGGTCCTGGAAGCATAGAGGGGCAAGTAGACTCACCAGTCAGGAATTCTGGATCTGGTGTGGGCTCTGAGATCTCCTCTAGGCACTGATTCTCCAGGGGGACAGTGGCTACTACAAGGCCATCTGGCAGCTGTTGTTCTAGGCCTCGAGCAAAGTTGTTCTGCCTGGAAAGAGGAATAGGTCAGTGATTTCTGGGCATTCATGGTAAGCACATTTCTCCGGGGCCCTCCTCCTCCTCTTCAAACCTTAGGGGAAAATTCTCTTCTGGTATGGTATATCGAATTCCCAGCCAGCCTGAAGGAAGAGGAGCCTTGTGGAAAATATAGGAATAGAGTTGGAAAAAATTAGGAAGGGACATAGAGCAGAGGTTGCTTAAAGGGCAACATGGACCTTTCCTATCCAACTGCCCTCAGCCTCAGGAACTGTTTCTGAAGGAACAGACAGAACTGAAGGTACAGAAGATCCCCAGCCAAGAGCATTAACATGGGTGGAGTCTCTGTCCTGCCTGAACCACAGGCAAGGACCTGGCTGTGTGCTTCATCATGAAGCACAATTCCCAAAAGAGCAAAGTCTTGATGCCCAAGCCTGGCACAAATATAGACTCTAATAGGTCCTAAATGTAACATTCTACCATTCATTATCATCCCTTCTCTACCATCCTTAAAGGAATTCCCAAAGGAAATATGAGAAAAGGTACATACAAATGGATGAATTTTAGGACTCCTGTTAGACAAGTCAAAATCCCATATAGTTTCAAATAGTTTTAACCTCTGTAGACAACTCTTCCACTTAAAGAGAAATGACCAGAATCATCTCCAAGTAACTCTAAAACAGAAATGAATGAGTGAATGAGCAGTAGTATTTATACAGCACTATGTTCCAAACACAGTGCTAAGTGTTGGTGATATAAATACAGAAGTGAGTCATCCTTGCCTTCAGGGAGCTAACATTCTAAGGAAGAATTTAATAAGGATTCATTTAAAGGAATGGTGGCTAGAAAGGGAGGTTATGGTCCATGATGCCACAGAAGTAAACATAATGAATAAAATAGGTGGCATGCTATTGCCAGAGACAATATGTTGATATGTGTATGTGTGTGTTTGAATATGTATATTCAAATATGCTAGTAAAAATGTGTCTTGTAGAGTTTTGACCTTGGTTTTCTGCATAGATTGTAGTCTCCTTTCAGCAAGGACTGTATCTGTTCCACAGGCTGCAAATTCCCTAGAGCACCTAACCACATGCTAAGCACACAGTGAAGATGAGATGACACCTCATTATTATAGTATTACAAGTGTTTGAAACACCCCCCATGCCCCCAACCCCTACACATTACCATTTCACAGATAGGAGACAGCTTAGACAGAATCTACAATTCCAGTAGGGATAAGGTAAATGCTCATTCAATACCTCTCTGTTACCCAAGTGGTCCTAGAATATTGAAATAATGAATATTGGACCTACTGGGGACCTTGACAATTTATCTGTCCCATCCTTCTACCTTTAGGCATCATTACATGTTATCTACTTGAGACTGTATGAGTTTATAGTTGTCCAGATACAAAGAAGACATAATTGTCATGGATGATCAAGTCCACACCCATGGGATTCACCTGAATGTTCCTTTCAGCACCTGTCCAGGTGCAACTTCCTTAGAGTGATTGTTGTAGCCAAAGAATATCTCCCCAAACAGAGTCTGGTTCATGGGAAGCTCCCGGCTTTCCCCACATTCAGCTCCCTCTGGGCATGTCTCAGTGATCAGCTGGCAGGAGCGCCCATCCACACCAAGTTTGTAATCCTCAATGCACCTGCCATGATAGGAAACCAAAGTAAGAGGCTAGACTATCGGTCCACCAAATGGCTGGTCCAATCCATTGGATTGTAGTTGGTGAGGAAAAGGAAAAGCCTTAGATAACAGAAAGGTGGAGATTTCCATTGCCCCTGTTAACCCACTATTGTTCAATTACCCTAATCTGTAACCTTTCCATCTTCCCATTTATGTAAACAAGTCAACTAGATTTCTCTTCTCTCTCCCCTATACCAGGACTTTCAGAATGTCTAGGGATGTCTGCTTCTCAAGGAAATGGGTTGTTTCCCAAGCAGTTTTTGAGTAACACTCACCAAATGTAAGCTTGTGAATGAATAAGTGTACTTTCAAGCCTTCTTCAGATACTTTCCTAACATGTGTTTGTAATCAATCAATAATCATTTGTTAAGAGCCTATTATGTGCTAGACACTGAGGATACAAAGACAAAAATGAAACCATACGTGCTGTCAAGGAATTTAACTTCTCTTGTAATATTCTATTTAGGGGCAGTTGGATAGAGGGCATGCACGAAATGCAGTCAGGAGGTCTCAGATTATTATGTGACCCTGGGCAAGTCATTTAACTTCTTCCTGCTTCTGTTTCCTCCTCTGTAAAATGGGGATAATAATATCACCTACTTCACAGGGCTCTTGTGACTATCCAGTGAGATAACACATAAATCACTTTGCAGATTTTGAAATGCTATATAAACGTCATCATCATCATCATTATTGCTAATAGTAGTAGTGTAAGCATGGTATTAGTAGTGTAGTAGTAGTGGTAGTAGTAGTCACAGTAGTAGTAGTTACAGTAGTAGTGGTAGTAGTAGTAGTAGTAGTAGTAGTAGTAGTAGTAGTAGTAGTAGTAGTAGTAGTAGTAGTAGTGGTAGTAACAGAGAAGGCAAAAGACTCCCAGAAAAGGTGGGCAGAGATTGCAGGCATGAAAGGCAATCTAGACAGAACAGATATGGGAAGACACAGTGCTCAAAGTATCATTTCATTGTGTTAATTTGGCTTCTGACCAGCTCGCTAGGCTCTGGGAAAGATTTATTATCTTCTTTGTCCCAACACAAGATCAATTGAAATTAATTCTCACCTTCAAGGAGTCCTCTTGATCTAAATACATGCTGGTATACATATTCACATATTGTAAACTCTCCAAGCATGATTAATTCAGAACTATCTACTGGCTCTCCTCCTAACTGGGTGCATGTTACCCCAAATATGTACCAAGGCTAATACCTGTAAAGAGGGATTAACCATTAGCAAATCTGTTTATTACTGTCATGTTTCCAGTTGTATTATAAAGGATATTCATTTGTTAGCTGAAGTATGAATTACCTCTTTGTGATTATGAAAATATGGGAGGGTGGCTGGGCCCAGCTAGCCAGAAAATGTTAAGATGCTTATAAATCACACACATTTGTGAAGTTAGAAATCATTACCTTTTAGAAATAGCATTAATGTTTCTAATAAAATAAGCTGAACTCTGGTTAAAAGCCTAAAATATTACAGCTGCCAATAGAAGTCTAACTATAAGTCTAATTACTATCATAACAAGAACCACCAGTAATAGTGAAAAAGAATTGGGGGCTTTGGGGCAGACAAACTGGGCTCATATTTCTGCTCTGTCACTTACTACCTGCGTGACTTTGTGCATATCCTTTAATCTCTATAGGTCTCAGTTTCCCCAGCTGCAAAATCAGGAGGTTTGAGCAGAAGACATCTAAGGTCCATTGCAACTCTCAAGGCATGGTCCTATAAAGCACCAAGATAGGTACGGAGGCCCTGCCTTCCTCTATGGACTGCTGTCTCCACACGGTGTGAGCTCCTCCAAGGCAGGGCCTTTTTGGGCTTTCTTTATATACCCAGTGCTTGGCACAGTGCTTGGTACGTAGTGTGTGCCTAAAAAAGTGTTAGCTGATTGACTTGTCTCCACCGGCTGTGCTGTGCAACTGTTTTCAGGCTGCCCCTCTCTCTTCCCTAACCACAGAGAGGTCAAGAGCTGAATTCCACCCATTCCCTCCCACTTCAAAAGTGTAGGAAAGACTCTCTTCTGAGTCACACACTTAACCATCTTTTTCTTTTTTATGCCCAGTGAAAAATATCCTAATTACTGTTTGGATGATATGTACTTTTCTTTTTACCTCACCTAGAGATATATGTGTGTATACCTATATGAATAGATATGTGTGAACATGTGTACCATACTTAATTATCTAAGAGAAGGTGTTTCCTGTATAGTTTTGATTCTACCTTCTAATGAAGCTTATACGTTTCTTCTGGAAACGGCCACATATTCTCTGATAGTTTCTTAATGCATTAAACTCATTAAAATGTTTAGCAAACAGTGAAGAGAAATTGATGTATCACCATTGTATTATAAGTGTTTGAAATAATTCCTACATTTAGAATTTATGAGATTGCTCAGAACTGATGTAAGTGTGAATGAAAAGAACATCAGTGAAGTGACCTAGGTCAGCCTCATGGTACTCTTTGAGAATGAAGTCAAATAACAGCAGCAATGACAAGGGCAGGCTTATCACAAGACATGTGTGGTACATGTGATGGACACACAATAATCTCTTATGTATCCAGAATGTAGAATAAAGTATTCCAGCCCCAACTCAGAATCTCCGAGTTGGAAGAGCCAATGGAAGTTATTAATCAAATCAATATCATCAAATATGTATGAAGTACCTACTATGTGGCAGATATGTGCCATGTAGTTGGGATACAAAAACAAACTGGTCTCTTCCCTCAAAGAGTTTATAATCTAATCCCAATCATACACTACCATACATGACTTCCTAATTTTCTGTGTCACAACACAATAAAATACTCATAACACTAAAACTATGTTGATCGTAATTTCACTTTTTCTTGATTCCAAAGTAACTTTGGCATCTTGCAAATGCCCCAGGCTCTTCATTATGAACACTAATTTCCATTGCTAATGTAGGGGAATGGGCTGGATCTGAATGTACTCTCTGACATTTATACCTTGTCAACTGCTTGATTTTAGATACCATCTAGTTTCCTGCCGCTATCTCAATCAAAGCAGGGTACTATCGTGTTGGAATAAGCTCTAAGCTTGGAGTCAGAAGACCTGGTTTGAGTCCTGGCTGGGTGACCTCAGATAATTCACTTAGATCTTTTGGGCCATATTCCTCTTCTGTGCAAGAGGGATAATAATAATTTGCTATCTACCTCCTAGGGTAAGTAAGAAGATAAAAGGAGGCCATGTGAAGTGAAAGTTCTGGGTTGCTACAAAGTGCTATGTGCAGCTAAAGCATTAATGAGATTATTGTTTCACAAAAGTAAAGTTCAGAATGCAAATAAAATCCAGTGGCTTAAATTTCTAAGGCAAAGGTAAATTTATTTCTTTACTTCTTTAACCTATAAAAATCTTGCCCAGCCAGGCATATTGCCGTCAAGAATTGCCATACTCCTGGTATATGACTGTGATGGCACACTGAATGATGATGAACAACTGTGCTTTCAGATTCCTGCCCATCAAGACTAATCTCTTTGAGTGTCACCCTAACTTCGTTTAGACCCTGAACATCCAGGTGGCTTAGATCATTATCTTTTTGCATTGAAAAATTTCTGACAAGTTGCTATCTATGAAGGGGTTTAATAATAGACTTTCCATGTTGAAAAATGCAATATACTTTTAAGTTTTATTTTAATTATTAACACGTTCTTAAGTCTAGACAATTAACAAAACAATAAATCAAGCTTGATTGTAATGATTGCTGATTTCTGGGGTGTGAAGGCTGACAATGAAAATTTAACAAGGGTTCTCACAAGTCAATTAGATCCAGCTTCAGCACACCCTTGGATGTGTGTCATCAAAGAAAGATAGCATATTTTCCTGTCTGGCTTCGAGAATCTTTTTGGCAGATACTTCCTTTTCATATCTCAGAGAATCATGCTATAGGTGAGACCAAACTCACCCTTCATATCATTGACATTTTCTGCTCTTACTCTAACCCCTCTGTCCTAACATATGTACCTGTTTTCCATAAACTGTATCTCCACTATGGTATATCTGCAATGACTGAGTCCTTCGTGAAACATGCAGTATAAATTGGCTATTGCTAATTATACAAAACCATCACCAGCATCAGCACCAGCACCAGCATGACCATCACAACAACTCGATCACCAGCAGAGGGGGTATTCCTTCCATTTGTAGTAGAAACATATTTCAGAGAGATGAGCATTGAATAAGGAGGCAGAACCCCAGGAATTTAATCCTAAAACTGCTATTTACCAACCCTATGGTCTTGAGAAAGTCACTTAACTTATTTAAGAATCATTTTCCTCATCTTGCCTACTTGGCTCTCTCATAGGATTGTCATAATGGCCAAAGTCCAGAAATAATAATTGAAAAGGACTTTGGAAAAAAAACAACTGACTATTATGAAAGATCATTCCAAGAAATTCAGGAATTCACTGGAAAATATTACCTGTATGTTCCCAGTCCCACAGACAATATTTTTTGCTTTTGGACAATGCTTGTTCTAGTAAAATAGGTAAGAACTTGGTGTAATTGTCAGCTTTTTGAAGAATGAATCCTTAGGCTTTGGTTTCACTTCTCGCAAACTGAGGGGTTTAGACTAGAACATCTCCAATGTTTTTTCCAAATCTTACATTATAAGATCCTGCAGTCTGGGATGTTCTGAGAGGGATGCTGTGAAAAGCATGCTGGATTTGGAATCAGAGGGCTTAGTACCAGTTTCCTCATCTGTAAAAGGAGACTGTTGAACTAATATCCCACATAACTCTAAAGTCATATTATTCTTAACTCTCAACTTTGTTCTTCCCTTTCAGGTAATGAGATTAGCTAGCTAGAACAGAGGAGATTTCTAGGTATAACATTTATAGCAAGAAAACTGAGAGTCGAGGCCCTGGAAGATAATATAGCTTTATAATCATACTAGCTAGCCTGAATGTGATTCAGGTGCTTATGTATCTGTTATATACAGAGAGTATGGTACCATGGAATATACACAAGACTTAGAATTTGACTTCTGGCTCAATATCTATTAGCCATGTTTCTATGGGCATATAGGACAGCTATATGTCACAGTGGATGGAGTACTAGGCCTGGAGTGAGGAAGATCTGAGTTCAAATACAGTCTCCAACACTTACTAGATGTGTGACTGTGGACAAGTCAATTAACCTCGTCTTTCTCAGTTTCATCATCTATGAAAGGAGTTAGAGAAGGAAACAGCAAATTGCTGCAATATCGTTGCCAAGAAAACCCCAAATGGGGGTCATGATCACTCAGAAATGACTTAAACAACTGAACAGAAGCAACAATGACAACATGGGCATATAACCTCAACACTCAGAGCTCTGTATTCCTCATTTGCCAAAGTGGGGGAGGAGGATGTTTTATTTATCACAGGTTTTTTTGTTTGTTTTTAGTCAGGAAAAATGCTTTGAAAACCAAAAATCACTACATAGCCGCAGACTCTTGAAGGTACCTTGAAGGTACAGAATATTTGTCCTTTTCCAAATCTTTGTAATCCCAGAATCTAGAAGAATGCCTTGCACCTGGCAGGCATTCAATCTGTTCTGATTGTTCTTGATTGAATGGTATCAGAAGCTAGAAGGGACATTAACAAAAATGAGATTCTGTTTGAAGACTTTCAAAGGGAGGTGGGAGATCTACCACCCTATAAGGCAACCCATTCAACTTTTGGACAGTTCCCATTGTTCAGAAGTTGTTTGTTTTGTTTTTCTGACAACAAATCTAAATTAACCTTTTTTTTTTTCAACTTCTACTTTTTTCTGCTGGTTCTCTCTTCTGGGAATGAACTGACGAGTCTAATGCCTCCTCCAAATAAAAGCCCTTCTAATGCATGAACACAGTTATCCTGTCCGCACTGAATCTTTTCTTCTCCAGGCCAAACATTCCCAGTTCCTTCACCCAATTCTCATATGACATAAATTCGAGGCTCTTCATTCTCCTGGCTGCCCTTCTCCCCAACACTCTTCAGTTGATCAATTTCCTTCTTAACACAATACTCAAGATTGAGTCTGAGGAGAGTAGAGTACAATGGAACTATCACTTTCCTGTTCATGAAAGCCAGGCCTTTCAGTCCTGTCCAAGATCCCATTAGCTTTTTGGGCCACTGTTTTATACTGTTGACCCATATGGAGCATGTAGTCCATTAAAACCACCAGATTTTTTCAGAACTGCTGTCTAACCATGCTTCTCCCTATATTGCACTGACAAATTCATTTTGATACCAAATACAAAACCATCCATTTAACCCTATTGAATTTCATTTGATTAGTTTCATCCCAATACTCTATCCTGTTCAGATCCTTTTAGATCCTGACTCTGTTATCTACCATGTTAGCTATCCCTCCCAACTTTTTGTCATCTGCAAATTTGATGATCGTACCATCTGTGCTTTTCTCTAGTTCCATTTGTTTTTGGCTTAAATTTTGGGCATTTACATACAGATATTTGAGGCCTTGAGTTTTACTACTGAATCCTTTCTTGGATGTCTTCTGCTGTGAACTTCTGGGTATATCAACTGCTATTTCTTCTTTGTAGCTATTCACCATGGTATCTAACTTGGGTGAGATAGAGATAGATATAGATATATAGATGATATACATAGATAAATGACACATAGATTTATATATGTGTATATCTACGCATGCATGTATATATATACACACACACATGCATATATGTGTATGTGTGCATATAACTATCTAGGCATCTTTTCCTTCTTCCTTTTTAATTTTAGTTTGAGGCTCTTTTGATTAGAGTTGCACGACACCTGGCAAATACATCCTTCTCAATCATTGTTAGGTGTATCTTGTCTCTGGTCTCGGATCTGTTATGCCTCCATTTTAAGCCATGGCCCAAAATTCTAAATCTCATTCTCAGACACCAACTTCCTAGCTAGCTGTTCACTTCTCATTTTTTTCCCCTTTTGCATCCCTCTCCTTCACTGGGGAACAATGAAGAAAATACAACCTGTTTCCCTAGAGTCTTCGATTTCTTGCCCCAGACTTCTTAATCATTGCCAACAAATTTTCAGTTCCTTCTAGTGGCATCATTTGTGCCCATGTAATATCATAAAAACTTGGTAATTATCATCTATTTTGATAAGCTTTGGGAAGATCTCTGTTATGTCTTGGATGCATGCCCTGGGAAGGCAACAGAGCTTTCTCTTGTTGATACAAGGTTAAGAAATAGTTCCCTCCATAGCCCCTGAGCAGTGAATCATTGATTTCTACAAATTGTATGTACTTCCTCTTCCCTTTACTGTATATTTTCACATCTGACAACTTCCGGGTATCAACTATATCATTCTTTATAGGACAAACTGCTTTTCTTCATTAGAGTGTCTAGCTTTCTCCTCTTGAACAAATAAATGAGGAGATGGATCAAGAGGAAAGGGAGAAAATTCTATTCTGGAACTGACTCTCACTAACAGAGAGGAGCTGTTTGTTAGGGTGGAAATGATAGGAACCCTGAGGGGAAGGGACTTCTTCCTTCTAAAATTTGTGATAGAATAGAGAAAATCTCCATTTAGTATGAACATATATGCTAGATTTTAGGAAGACAGATTGCAAAGGGTTCAGAGGAAAGAAAGGTCAGGGTTATGAACTAAAATGATACAGGAGAAGTTAGCCCAGGAAAAAGAGATGCTCAAGTGTGAAATTCTGAAGATGTGAAGGGACCCAATAAATGTATGAGTGGAAAAAATGTATTAAGCATATGTGCCAAGCATATACTATGTGTTAAATGATAGGCATATAAACCAAAAGAGCAAGATATTCCTTGCTCTACAGAAACTAACATTCTGACTTGGGGAGACACAAGTATAAGAGAGTTCAGCTGTAGGGTTGATGCAAAGACCCCCAAGCCTAAAGGTTCAGTAAAAAAAGGTAGTATGACCCTAAGGTCCTTAGGGGACATTAGTAAGTCTGAGGGCAGTGACTGTGGATGGAACAGAAGCCTTTAGGGCACAGCAACAGGACAGATGGCCAGATCCATTGCCCTTCACCTTAGTGGAATTATTGTAGTTAGGGACTACCAGCTCATCTGAGCATTGCAAACAGTTAAATTTTTCTTCTGTTCCAGACACCTCAGTGGACTCTGAAGAAAGAGCCTCAGATCTAATATCTTGGTCAGGTTCTTTTCACAACAGCTATTTTCTTTCCCCCCTTGTTCCTCTGTGTGACAGTCTTCCATTCTCTGACATTCTGTTTAGGGTCAATTCATGTTCCTCTCCTTCATATTTCCCCACTCCCCCACTGAAGTCTTTCATCAGAATCCTGCACAACTTATGGTATGGAGATTCATTCTTTGAATACATTCACCTACCAGGAAGGTGACCAGTCTACACTTGAAACACAGAGAACATTCACTTAGCTGTAGCAAAATTACAAACATCCTGCTTTCATGGAAAGTGTCTCCTATACATCTCTTCCCCTATCCTCCATAACTTAATATTTTCAGCCTTTAAAAATAATAACAAGCATTTATGTAGCACTTTAAGGTTTGCAAAGCTCTTTACAAATACCTCATTTTGTCTGCACAATGACCCTGGGAGGTGCTGTTGTTATTCACTTGCTTTCAGTCATGTCCAACTCTTTGAGACCTCATTTGTGATATTCTTGGCAAGCATTTTGGGGTGGTTTTGCCATTTCCTTCTCCAGTTCATTTGACAGATGAGGAAACTGAGGCAAATGGGGTTAAGTAACTTGCCCAGGATCAACAAGCTATTAAGTGTCTGAGGCCAGATTTAAACTCATGTCTTTCTGGCTCCAGGTCCAGTGCTCTATCCATTGTATCACCTTCCTCTCCCTGGGAGGTAGATACTCTTACAATCCCCATTATTACAGGTGAGGAACCAGAGGCAAGCAGAGGTTAAGTCCAAGGGTCACACAGCAACTTGGGTTCAAGGCAACAATTGAACTTGTAGTCATACTTCAACCATAAACAGATGATTATTGATTTTATACCCTATTATCACATCTTAATAACTATACAACTGCACTCAACTCTAATAACACCATACCCAGATCCACTTCAGTCACACCAAATTCCTCTCTGTTTTGCCCTACCCACAGCCCTGCTTGGTCAAGTTTGTTTTGCACCCTAATTGGTCCACTTCCCTTTTCTTACTTACCATTGCCCTGTCTTGCCAATTCCTTTCTCCTTTTCCTTCCTTAGTTTACCTCTTGAGACTCTATAATTGTCCTTGATCCTTTGCAAACCCCCTGAATTTTTTATACACACACTATTTGTCCTTGACCCTGCAGAAGTAGTTTTTGCAAGAACAGCTGGGCCTAGAAAATGTTCTCCTTCAAATGTTTCTTAATTTCTCCCAAATGTTGCCAAATTTCTCTTCCTCCCATTCAATCTCTGACTTATGTAACTAGTCTAATCCCTTCAAATCACCTTCATGTTTTCATTCCTATTCAGCTCAAGCCCTCCCTTTTTCCATGTCTTTTCTCCGATAGAAGCTGAGAAGCAGAATGGAACTCAAATTGTTCTATGTCTTCCATGATAGCACGGTGCCTTACCTATGCCTCTTGGCCACTCATAAAAGTAAGCTATTATATTACATACCCCCGGTGGTCAGAAACTGTCTTATTTATCTTCGTATTCTGAGTTCCGAACATAATACTTGCCCAATAGATATTTAATTGAATTAAATTATGTGGACTGGCTCTGAATATACTCACCCACAAAACATGAGGATGTTATATAGCAAAGGATCATCTGGGAAGGGTGCCATCTGCTGGAGACATAGCTGCTCACAGCCCCCGTTGAATCCGTCAGAGCAGTCAACCCCAATGTGGCGATCGTAGCAACCGGTACCATCCTTCATGGGGCTGAGTCCTGATGGGCACTGGCACAATCAGAAAGCATCCACACAACCCAGATGAAACAGCACACTGAACAGTCGAGGGAACAAAGTTTAACCACAGGCGACTATTTTTAATGCCAGGACATGAAATCATTAGCATTGAAAATTCATTCAGGAACTTCCTACTGGACTGGACTCCCTTTAAAAGCTTGTGACCCTCTGTGTCATACCATTTCTTCTCTCTGGGCAACAGGTCACATACATTTGCATTAAAACTGAGTTCTTTACCTAGATAGAAAGGGTTGTGAAAGGAGGGGACATTGTAGCAAAGCAGCATGTGTGAGGCATGCTGGTTGGGCCTGAAGCTAGTGGAACAGTGGGTGTGATGGGCCAGAATTAAAATGCATTAGCAGGGCTTCCTTAGGGCTGTGCTGCTGTTTAGGCCAAGCACTCATTGGACCCTTTTCATGTCCAAAGTACTTTGTCAACGTTTAGTGCAGAGTTAGAGTGAGTATACAGGGGCAAGTAAGGACAGCTCAAGACTCCTGGAAATAGTTGACTTTCCATATGACCTTGGAGATGCCAGTTGGCTGCTTTGCCCAGGAAGCAGGACCAGACACCATCATTTGTTAAATCCCGCAGGTGCACATGTGACATTATCAACTCTAAAATGATCCTTCAGGCCAGGAAAGAAATGTGCCAGGAGGTAATGGGATAGAACTTTCAGCTCTATTGCTATGACTTCTTTCTAAATGAGGCAAATACTTCCTAGGTCACAAGGAAATAAAAAGTACACTCAGTTAACCTACTAAGAATGGATGAGGCACTCTGATATAATGTAAAATAGACAGGCATTGGGTAGCAGCTAGGTGGCAAAATGGATAGAGTGCTGGGCCTGGAGTCAGGAACACTCATCTTCCTGCGTTCAAATCTGGTCTCAAACACTTAATAACTATGTGATATTGAGCAAATCACTTAACCATGTTTGCCTAAGTTTCTTCAGTGAGAGATGGCAAAGCACTCCAAGAAAACCTCCAGGAGGATCACAAAGAGCTAGACATCACTGAAAAATGACACAATAACAATTATAGGTGCTGGAGCTGGGTGACTCAAGGTCTGACTCTATCTGTCATTAGCTGTGGGATCCTTAGGTAATCAATAGACTTCTCTGAGATATTTTTAAATATCTGTAACCTAGGGATAATCCTTGCATTGCCCACCCTAAAAAGTTGTTGTGAGGATTCATCCAAATAGTGCTTGGTAACTGAAAAGCTTATATATATGTCTATTGATGTTTCCCAAACTAACTTAGTCAATGAACACTTTGGTGACTGAATTATATGGATGGAGCCTATAAATACTGGTTTCAAGTTGTTTACGTGTTTGGAAATTCCCCTTGGAGCAAGGATATTGGGAGATGTTTAGAGCAAAGTAGAGGAAATTAAATCCATTTCAATACTCCCAGAAGTAGTACATTGATCTAGACATAATTCTGTATTTAATGTATTAGAGGGGAAAATATCATTGGCATTGGCATTTTTCTCATGGAGCCCCCATCTCTGCCTAAAGGCATCCCAGGATTTTGTGGAATGCAATTTGGAAAGCATAGATTTAAGTTAATGCTGCATTGTGTGAGGCAGCCCAGGAATGGATTCCAGTTCTTTGAATGGAAAGGATAAAGATGAACAATCCTCATAGCATGCCATACTCAATGTCCTTGCTGTTTTCCTGTTTCTCCTGTAATGAATACTTTTTAAACATCCTAGTAAGAGGACTAAAAGTCTCCACTCACCTCCACACAATCAGCTTACTCTGTCACCTTGCTGCCAAATGTACCAGCCCAGCAGCCTGAAGCTGCAGCAGGTGTGCCTGTTAAAACATGCCCTCCCCTCCCTGCCATCACCCTGATCGAAGATCGCAATGGGATGCATGCTGTTTGCTGACACTCACTCTGCAATTTCCCAAACAAATGGCACCCCTGTGGGTTTACTAGGCTCCCAGCCTGGTCCATCCCCTTCTTCCCCACAGTGCCAGCTGGAGTGTTGGAAGGTGACGGCCCTTCAGGAGGTTTCGTGAGGCTGCCTCTCACTGTGCAAACCCAGATGTTCCAGATGATGGTAAACAAGCAAATGAGGCAGCTGGGGGTTCCATCCCATGTTCCCTTTGCTCCCAACCCATCCACTTTCTTGGCTATTCAGCTGTTTGGCCATATGCGCTACCAGAAGGAAATTTGGCTTTACCACTGTGCAGCTGCCAAGGCTTGAATAGAGGGTCCTAGAACAGGCAAGGGTGAAGCAGGATTAAATGGGCTATATTGAAGTCCATGAGCATTTCCTGAAAGGTTTGCCTGAATTAGTCTTGGCAAAACTTATCCAATCCTTTCCTTTCACTCACCTAGCATGTGTACTCTGAGAATTTTGCTGATGATTCTATACAATGCTGTTGGAAACTAGCCATTTCAACCAACAGTCAGAATTCCATATATTTCCCTTAGTTGAATTCTTATCTTTTATGTTTCTTTCCCTCTCCCCTCTCAAACATTTTATTAGCATGATTCTTAACAGGAACATCACCAGATGAAAACTGAACAAGCTCAGATTATTTTACAGTACCAGAACCTGGCTTTGGCTTGATCATGCCACTTCCTCAACATCCAATCTAGAAGCCTCATCATTTGCCATTCTCTATTTGGAGTAGTTAGAGTAAGAATACAATAAGCCTCAATTGGAAGTTTTCACCTTAGAGGAGAAGGCTTCATTCAATAAGACCTTAATAAACCAGAGCCCAAATACAAGAATCCACTTAGGAAAAAGAAGCAAGTAAAAACAAAAGAGCCTTCATATACTCATGCCTTCTATCTTCATATTCATTTCGATCCTACAGTAAACACAGAGGTTCTAAGGAATGAGCATGAGGTAGTGGAATCAAAGAAAGGTTTAATAATTCTCACTATTCTATACTTACTAAGGCAGAAGAGTATACAAATACATCTCGGAAAGATTTCTACCCATAGGATTGAAACAAAAATATATTTTACTTAACCTTCATTATGTTATAGAGAAAAATATGATAGACACCATAATTCAAGCCTTGCACCTGTTGCTGACTTACACTGTGATCTTGAATAAGTCACTTCATTTCTGCCTGTTTCCTCATGAGGAAGTTAGGCTAAAGTCATTGCTAAGATCACTTGAAACTCTAGCATTCTGTAACAAGAAAGTTCCATTAATGAGAGCATCCTATTCCATAAGTTTCCAACAACACAGTGTGGTACAACAGGAAGTGTGTCATATTTAGAGTTAGTCAGCTTTGAATCTCAGCTCTACCACTTTTAATACCTGAGTGATGTTGGATGAGTCACCTAACTATTCTGGTCCTCAGTTTCTTCCTTTGTAAGGGCAATACCGGATTAGATGACTACTAAGGATATTTTGAGTGTTAAATCTATGATCCTATGAATCAAGGTTTCATTGAATTATTTTAGCTAAAGAAGTATTACTGTTGCTTCTCTCTCTGGGATCACTCAGAATCTATATTTCTCTCTAGGAAGAAGCTTCAATCCTCATAAAGCTTTCCTCTTCCCACCAAGGACCTTGAGTCACAGCGGAGGAGCTAGGAGAAATACTTCCTCTAGGTCTGGGGGAATTGTTTTATGGGTTATCCCAATTGACGAGGACTTTAAGAATGTTTCTTTGGCTGTGTGATGGCCCCATCCATTTTTGTGGCTATATTGAAAATGAACAGCTTGTTTCAGACTGGGACAATGGGTTGTCTCCAGCCCCACTTCACACAGTCCATGTTCACTAATCCCAGAAATTCCAGAAAAAAGACAAATTCTGTTGGTGAGGAGTGGGAGGTATGGGGAAAAATCTCTGTACCTGCTCATGTGATTGAGTAACAACAACCACCTTCCCTTATGCCCTGCATCAAGAATAGCTGATAAATGAGCATTCTATTTCAGTGACCCCTAAAACACACAAGGTTAATTGTCTTTCATGGGCTGCTCATGGCTTCTTGGCTTAATTCTCATCTAATGCATATTTGTGTTAATGAGATTAAACTGGTTTTCCCCACTCTACTCACATCATCTCACCACCCCCTTTTACTTTGTCCCCCCTCCCACCCCGTTCCCTGTTCTTGCTAGTAGTGTTCTGCAGGCTAATTAGTCAGAAACTAAAATAAGTCTTTCCACATCCATGGTGCACCAGTCTCTGCTCCTGTCTATCCCAGACTGAGAGATGGGTGCTCTGGTGACAGGTGAAGGAGAGAAGCAAGCATAGTCAGTGCCCTTGGGAATAAAGTGGGCTGCTTGGCTTTGCTTCCATTACCTCATTTTGTCTGGGCACAAAGTAAACAGTGACTCACCAAAAAAGAGCACCCTGAATCCCTACTGGGTGAGGAAACAGGTCTCTTTAACTGGTCAAAAGAAATCCTCTTCTTTACAAACCATGTTTTCTACAACTTTCTGATAAAACCTGGAAGGTAGATCTTCCCAGAATTTCATTTCTCTTACCTACCCCCCACATACTCCCTGTGGAAACAATTGATAGAGCTAAATTTAAGTAAAATGTTGCCTTAGTTCTCTGCTGTGCAACTTCTCATAAACTTACAAAACATTTAGAATCATTCTTGGCTTGCTCTTCTACAGGAACAGTCATGGGGTAAGCTAAAAGAGCGGCTATTGGCAGTGGTAGACAATTGGTACAATGGACAGCACACTGAAGGTGGAGTCAGAAGACAATCTCAAATCCTTGATCTCTCCCTTACTACTTATATGACCTTGGAAAAATCCTTAATCTTTCTCTGGACCTCGGCTTCCATCTCTATAACATTAAGTCCTTTCTGACTCTAACTCTGTAGTCCTCACACAACTACTATGTGCTGATTCCAAAATTCACTGCCTTTAAGACTAGGGGAATAATGTATCTCTATGCAACACTGATTTAAAGGGGACAAATGGGTCGAGGAACGGGTAAATAATGAGAGGATGAAATAGACAAGGAAGGTCAGCAAGTAATCTAAATCCCTGTTTAGAGCCTGATAATTTTCTTTCATATTGTACTTTATGGTTACAAAGAAATTCTTATACATCATCTCATTTGATACTCATAGGCATGTTGTGAGGTATTATATATGCTATCTTTTCCATTTTACAGATGAGGACAAGGAAATTCAGTTCATGAATTTATCTAGGGTCATACATGTAGTGAAGCTTTGAGTTCTGTCTCTGCATAAATCAATTCATCTAGCTCTCTTCTTTGGTAACAGTATGTAGCCTTAACATGAGACAGACATTCAAAAATATGTCCCTTGGCTCATGGTAGGGACTTGGGGAGAACATGTGTTTGAAGAAGCAAATACCCCTCCCATGGGCAAAAGAGCTCTCAAAAGCAACATCCTAAAGCTGATGGATCAGTAATTAATGTCATCTTTTTCAGTAATAAGGACAGAGTTATAGTTTAACCATTTTCATATGAAATAAAAAGGTTTTTCCTTTGGCAATCAATGGAAGGTTGAATGGACACTTGTTGATGATATTATAGGTGTTACTGTTTTGGCATGAATTGGACTAGATAGCCACTCCGAGGTCTTTTCCTTGATTCTTGGATTTTGTGATTATGTCTAGGTAGAAGAAAAACACAGTCCACTCTCCTCTTTATCTCCCCCAGTGCTCAGCAGCCCCTCCCCCCTCCCCAATCTGAGTGCTCTGCCAAAGAGGCTTTCAGCTGCCTGTGCAAGGTTTGATTTAGAGGGCAGGGCAATTATACTTTGCACAGGTCTTTGCCTTTCACTGGTATTTGTTTTCATCCTCCAGAGAATATATAAACAACAGGGCAATTAACTGGATAGCAATTAACCCTGTCGGAGTCCATGCAGAGCCAAAAAAGATGTGTCCTGCCTCCTTAGAAATACAGATGAAGGCTGAACTGATAATGGGGACAAAACAGGAATCCCAACCCTATCGGTTTGCCCTGAGCTCCACCGGGAAAACATACTTGACCAGAGTTTTCTGGGGTTCATTTTCTTTCTTGCTAACCAATAAAACCTCCATTTCCTGGGGTTACCTTCACACAGATCTTTTCTTTAAGGGAAGGGCAGCAGCTGTGTTGATGCTCAAAATTTGGAGAAGAAAGAAAAGGTCATCCCATATCTACAAATAGTTGGTGGGAGAGAGATGTTACTAGTAGCCTCTACAACTATAGATGAAACAACAGGGCTGACTTTCTTCTTGTGATCCAAACCACATGTATAGAGATTGATCTTCCCTTAAGAGAAATATATATGTGGAGGCATGCCCAGGAAATGATTCTTAAGATCATATATTTAAAGATGGAAGAAACCTTTGTGGTCATTGAATTTAGCGCCCCATTTTACAGATAAGGAAGTTGAGGCTCAGAGAAATTACTTGCCCAGGATCTCCCCTCCCCCCATTTCTATTTCTCTCTCTCTCTCTCCCTTCTCTCTTAGAGCATACATGACTGAATTGGGATTGGAACATAGACCACTCTTATGCCAAATCCAGAGATAACACCAAAATGACCCCTGGATGCAAAAAGGTTCATGGAATAACATGGCAACACCACAACAATGGATTGACTGGAGGCAATTCAAATTGAGATGAGACCGTGTAGTGGAAAGATCACTGAATGGAAATCAGAGAAGTTGAGTTCAAATCTTCCCTCTGCTACTTTACTCTCTGTATGACACTTCCTTCCCTGACTGTCTCCAGCATGAACAAGTTTCCCCATCACACCTCACACAATACTTTGCTTTTCAGCTCTCTAAAGCATTTTTCATGTAGACCATAATGATCTCTGTTTGTGATTTATGGCACAATAGTGCACAGAACTCTAGACCAGAAGTCAGGAAGATCTCAGTTCAAATCTGACCTTAGACACTTAATAGCTGCATGACCCTGGGCAAGTCACTTAATTTCTATTTGCTTCAGTTTCCTTAGTTGCAAAAATGGATATAATTGTAAAGAGATATAATTGTAAAGTACTTAGTACAATACCTTGCACTTAATAAATGCTTGCTTAATAAATCCACTAGACTACCTTAGTAGATCAATGGACTGAGAATAAGAGGATCTGGATTTGAATCCTGATTATGCTACTTATCAACTGTGTGACCTGGGAAAAATCACTTAATTTCTCTGAGACTCAGTTTTCTCATCTAAGGGGCATTGGACTATATAATTTCTAAGGCCTCTTCCTGCCCTATTCCTACGAGTTAAGCTTTTCTTCTCCCCGCTCCCCCACCAAGTGCTTTGTATTGCATTTGGTTTAACAACTGTTGAAGGCATGAATTGAACAAATCTAAGGTAGCACTGCATTTCAAGTATCACAGACAGATCTCTGTCTATTCATATGTCTGTCTTTCACAACAGCACAAAGAAGCTCTCAGGAAAGAGTTGAAGCTCCCAGCTATTTCTCAATCCTACTCCCTTCATCCCTTCCTCAGATCAAGCCTTCAGGGAAAGCTGAGTGATCACCTATTTGGCACATTGTAAAACAGAAGTATAAGCTTCAGATTGGGTTAGATGAAATCTGAGGTTTCTCCATATACTTGGATTCTAGATGCCTCAATTTTATGATCTTCAAAACGAAATAGTCAGTCAACTGGCCCAACTGACCATTCTTCTTATTCAGGAGCCATGAGACTGGTGTTTACAAAGTGCTATGAGAATACAGAGTAACTCATATTATGAGTTGACTTTCTTTTGGGGGACAGATTCTAAAAGACAATGGCCCTATTACAAATGCATATTCATCTCAGTGATTCCTACCAGCCCCAGTCTCACAGAGCATGGTGTTAAAAAAGAAAAATCCATCAACTTGGATCCAAGCCAGGCAAAAGGCCAGGATGATGGACCAGGGGTATTTGACAGGCAAATCATCATGAAGGAAAGGGCAGGGGCAGAGGTGTAGGGAGACAATCAGAGAATAAACATGTCTTTGACATGTTTGTGTGTGTGTGTGTGTGTGTGTGTGTACAGACACAAACATGCAAGTTTGGAGTGATCCAATTCACAAATAAAGTTTAAAATGCAGATGAAGAAAATGCAGTCTGAATAGCAAGAAAAATGCCCCAACTTTGAGCACTGCTAGACAGTAAAATTGTCTCCTGAAAGACCTGACTGGGATCCTCATTGCTTGAGACATTGAAAATGAAACTAGGATGAGCCAAGAAGGGTGGAATAAGGAATAAACCCAGCTCTTCACCACAGGGCATAAAAGGTATTCTAAATCATCTTTTCCTTGGTGTGTTCTTTTGAGGCCACTCTCTTTCCTACTTTCCTGTCATTGTGTTAGAACTGATCTCTCCTCCCCAACTCTCCATCACACTGCCTCTGTTTCTCTCTTTCTCCATTTCTCCCTCTTTCTTTCGTTCCCTCCCCTCTCTCCATCTGTGTCTCTCCCTTTCTCTTCATCTGTCTCCCTTTATTTCTTTCTTTCCCCCTCTCTTCCTCTTTCCTTCCCTTCTTTCCTCCTCTCTTTCATTCTTTCCCTACCACTTTATTTCTCTCCCTCCCTTCTTCCTTCTCCATTTTATGCCCTCTTTCTTCTCTCCTTCCTCCCTCAACCTCTTTTCTTTTTTCTTCTCTCCCTCTCCTTTCTTCATTTCATCCTTCCGTTCTTTTTTCTGTCTCTGTATCTCTCTCCCTTTCCTATTCTTAGACTTCCTTCCCTTTTCCTCCCTTCTCAAAGGACCCATGCTCCTGACAGCCACAATCTTCTCAGTAGAAATTAAGAAAGGTCTTGTGGCAGGAAACATTCCACTTCTCCAGATCCTGGTACACATACATTTTCAACAGAAAGCTTCTCCCTGTGTGAGACAAGGACTCAGAAGGAGTACAGTTAGCAGCTAAAGCAGAAGACTGCTTTGCTAACAAGCAGTGTGAGAGTGAGAAGCAGGTGGGAGAGGGAGGAGAAGCTACCATGTCATAGCTCTGGAACTGGAAGGAATCATCAAGGCCATCATGCCCAATCCTCTCATTCTACAGCTAAGGACTCTGAAGACCAGTCAACTGAAGGTCACAAGGCTAACAAGTGGCAGAGCCAAGAAATTTTCTCCAGGATACCTACTATGTAATTCATACTTGCTCCTCTCATTTATTTTTCCATCATTCTTTGTACATGAATACCCAGCACCCAGTACAGTGTTTGGTGCTTAATAAATACTTGCTGACTGATGCTTATCCCTCGCTCTACTACCATTCCTTGTTCCTTTACCTTCCCCATTCCTTATCCAGCCCACTTTACCTCCAGACATTGAAGATTATGCCATTGCTCCCTTTTAAAAACAGACAGGTCTACCAATGAGAATTCATTGAATCAGCTCCACCCAATTTTTCCTTCCCTGGTCAATACAACCACCCTCTTCTAGGTAACAGAAAAATTCTAATGTCCTCTGTTGCTCAACTGACTCCTGAGGTCAGTAGTTTCAGATTTTGGGGGACTTGCCAAAGGCACCCCAAAGGAATAATCAGAGAGGTGAGTGGTCACCTATAGAAAAACAGGAGTTAAAATTGCAAGGATTTTATAAGCATGGGCCCTGAGAGAGACTTTTATCCTCTGCCTGTGCTGGGCAAGTCTATTCCTTGTGCCCCTCTTGAGAAGTGAGTGGATTGTGTATGCTATGGTTCCTTCCCCAGCTACTCTAACCCCTTCAGAGCTCCCCCTTCCTTGAACTTCCTGTATGCTTACAGCCTATGCCACAGAGTTAAACACTAGATGAATGAATGAAAAAAAGTTTATTGAACGTTTACTGTGTGCAAAGAAAGGTACTAAGTCTAGATCCAAATGGAAAAGGAGGGCAGGACCCTACATTCAAGGGGTGGAAAGATCATTCAAGTTAGAGTCATAGAGTTGGGGTCACAGTCCTACCTCTGTCACTGACCAGCTATGTGACCTTGGAAAAGCTGCTTAGTCTTGCTTGGCCTCAGTCTCTTTATTTGTCAAATAAAGACTGGATAACTGCTAAGGTCCCTTTCAACTCTATTCTTTGACCCCAAATTCTTGTACTGGGTTACATGTGTAGGTCTTACTTCCCCAACTGGGCTGGAAGATCTTGGAGGACAGAGACCATATGTTAAAATTATTATTATTTTTCTTTCAAAGAACCTAGCAATAGAATATCATATGATATCCTCAATAAATACTTCCTAATTAATTGATCGATGATTGGAAAGGTGATGGATGAATTTGTTTCATTTCTTAACTATTGAGATTGTTCCAACCAACAAACAACCATTTATTAAGCAGCTATATGTTAAATATATACATATACGTATGCATGCATGTAGGTGTATATTTGTATGTACATACATGTATGTATACATATACACATACACGCATACATATGTGTTAATCACTGTATTAAGTGATGGGTTCCAAATGAAAGAGTGAGTCAATTCCTGACATCAAGGAGCTTTTTATATTCTACTACTGATGAAAATCCTATATGGACTAACTGATAGTCAAAACCAAAAAGAATTGCTCATGTCTCACCCCTCATTTTTTTTTTGTTCACAATGTATTACTAATTGAATATTCACTTTGTTTCTCATCCTGTGATCTCCCTCCTTTTTTTTCTCATCCCCCAGTTTTCCAAAGGCATTTCTAAGTTTTCTTGGCTATCCTTTGTCTTTTTCATTTAAAAGATTTCATTAAAAAACAAAAAGACTGAGGGGAGCTAACATACCACACAACCAGTGGAATCCAATTTGCGATCTGAGATGCATCGGAAATTCTTGCTACAGCCCCCATTGTCCTTGGTGCAGTCCCTGACAGGTCCAAATGAATCCAAGAGAACTTCCAAGCTGTCAAAGGAGGATGAGGTCATCAGCTCTTCTCTGTGGGTAGAAGTAGGCAGAAAGTTATAGAAAAACAAAGAAAAGATGTCATTTACACTTATTGATTACACAGACTTGCATATGGTCTATCTCATTTGATCCTGTGAATTGATGGATGTATTGATGTGTGATTTCCATTTTGTAGATAAAGAAAATAAAGTTCTTAGCTATTTAAATGCCATACTCATAGCTGGTCAGAATTCAGTGTGACCTTTTCCTACTGTTAGTAGCTAGGTTGTGTCATTATAGCTCCCTACAAATTGAATAAACAAAACAAATGAATGAGTAAAAAAATAAAACAGATATAGATAGATGAATAGATATATAAATTTTCAAAATCAGCCCAACTTGACTCCCATATCAATTAATACATTAGTGGTATATGCATCTTGCTCATATGCAATATGAGCTTTTGTTGAATTTTAAGTGATTCTTAACTTTAATTCCTAAGGTTTGTGATGTATATATACACATACATATATTTACACATACATATGTAAAGAAACATGCATATGTACATATATGCATATAGAATTATATACATATATAAATATAGAGAGGTTAAGTGCCTTGCTAGCAGTCTTGCACAGCTAATACACTGCTAAGTAAGTCTGGCTTCCTATCTAAGATTTCTGACTCCAATGCCATTGTTCTTGACTGAATACAGGAAGTATAGCATGGAGCCTGAAGCTAGCATTCTATTGGCCTGACTATAGATTTGTGTGTGTGTGTGTGTGTGTGTGTGTGTGTGTGTGTGTGTGAGAGAGAGAGAGAGCATATACTCCCTACAACCTCCACCCTACTCCTTAACCACACATACACACACACACACACACACACACACAAACACACACATAGTCACAGAACATCTTTATATACCAATTCATCATGTAGACTTCCTAGTGGGCATTATTGCTTCCGAGGAAACTGTCACTGAGCACCTTGAAAGGGAAGCCTATAGGATAGGTCCCCATCCTTTCTTACCCAGCTTGCTGTTTTCTCTCTGTATAAGGATCTTATGGCACCTCTTCATGGCTCAAATAACATCTCCCTGAATTCGAACCCACCTGACCTCCACTGCATCCTCCATCACGGTCATGTCTGTCTTGCACTTGGCTGAAGGGTTGATGGCCAGTTCTGCAGGTGGAATCACAAAACTCTTGCTTAGAGGCAGCCACATTCCCTCTCCTAGAGTATAGGTGAACCTGCAGGGATACAGAGCAGAATGTAATGGTTAGTGGCCATTATAACCTCTCTAACACTAGAGATGCTGGAGATGTATAGGACAGCTTTAGTCTTTTCATCAGTCCTCTTAGGTAAAGCCACACCTTTTCAGATATTGCAATTTGACAGATAGAATATCTGAAGGAAAGAGAGAGGAAGTTACCAAACTTAGCTTACCCACCCCCTTGATGGCAGAACTGATTCTAATTCTCGTGCCTCAAAAACAATTATGAAAGGCCTTGTAACATGGTGGAAAGAACAGAAGGTTCTAGGTCAAGAAACTGATGGTTGGGTTCCAGCTCGGGCATTATCTGTGATTTGGGGCAAATCATTTAACCTCTTTAAACATCAGTTTACCTGTCTGTAAAATGGAGAGGACTAAATACTCTCTCCTTTTCCTCATAGTTTTAAATATTTATGAATTTTATAGGTCACAAAGAGATAACCCTTCAAATTTAAGATGATGCCTTCAACCCAGGATATGAATCTTCTTCTCTAAAACAAATCTGAGGACAGATTTACAAGCATGTTGAGAAGAGCTTTAAAACGTGCTATTCTTACTCCCCAACTCATGAGTCAACGTCAATAGTTATGTCCCATGTGAATCTCTCTGTCTCTGTCTCTCTCTCTCTCTATATATATGTCAGCATGTTCACATGCATGTTATATACACATCCACACATATATATGCATAGATGTACATTCTATTTCTCAATGGATCCATGATCTCCCATCCATGTCTGCCCCTTGGCAAATCTCATCCAGGGACCTTCCTCTTCTTCGCTTGACACAGCAAGATATCAATGGAGCAAGTAAGCTATCCATTGGTTATCTCTTGCCCTCATGCTATGACTCACTTTCTTTTTTAGTTTTAACATTTTTTTTTCTTTTTGGAAGAGGGAAGGCAGGGCAACTGGGGTTAAGTGACTTACCCAACATCACATGGCTAGTAAGTGTTAAGTGTCTGATGCAGGATTTGAACTTAGGTCCTCCTGACTCCAGAGCCAGTGCTCTATTTACTGTTCCACCTAGCCGTCCCCCCCACCTGTTATAACTTTTTTAATGACAGTCTTTACACTACTTCTCATTCATCTCCCTTTGTTCATAGCAGAGAAAAACAAAATTATAGATCTCAGGATGTAAGGACACTCAAGTCCCCCCAGTCCAACCACTTCATTTTACAGATGGGGAAAGTAAGGCCAATGAAGGTGAAATGATTTATAAAGGTAGAAATTAGGAAAGCCAAGATTTTAACCAAGGTCTTTTGATTATAGAACCAGATCTCTTTCCACCATATCATAATGCCTCTGTCATGGCCTTTTCTGAGTCTCTCTATTAGCGTTTGGGTGATCCTTACCTTGGGTACTACAGAGAACATGGTGTTTTATGGCTACTTGTCTGTCATATATAATGATGTATTAATATTAGTTTCAATACTCAAAGAACAAATATACATGAAATAATAATAATAATTACGGTAAAACCTTCAGCAATGGCAAATGATATCTTTTGCCTTGCTCTGTAACTCCAATGCCGAGGACTACGACTGGCCCAAAGTAAGAGTTTAATAAATGATTGTTGACTGAACTACAGTGCCATCACCCTTCATGCCTGAGTCGATAATTTCAAGAGTTGTTATGCTAGTGGTCAAAGCCTCTTTAAACTTCTCTAAACTGGCCTTGAAATGGCAGATATACCACATACCTCAAGTACACTAAATTTTTCTATCTTGGTTGGTTTTGCCAGTTTGCCCATCACTAGTTTAGCTTCCAGGAACACAAGATTTTTCATACCAGGAAGAGGCATTGAAGTTGGACGTCAGTAAAAAAAAAATGTTTCTGTGTTTATGTAGAAGCTAATATATTTTAAGGCTACAATGTGTAATTAAGCTCCTCAAGCAAAGGTTGGATGATCACTTGTTGGATACATCACATGGGTGATTCCTTTTGCATATAGGTTCAATTAGATGACCATGGAAGTCCCTTCCACCTTTTAAATTACAATATTCTATGGTTTCACTATAGGGACAGCTAGGTAGCATAGTGGATAGCGTGCTGGCTCTGGGGTCAGGAGGACCTAAGCTCAAATTTGGCCTTAGCCACTAGCTATGTGACCCTGGACAAGTCACTTAACCTGTTTTGCTTTCCTCATCTGTAAAATCTACTGGAGAAGGAAATGGCAAACCACTCTAACATCTTTGCCAAGAAAACCCAAAATGGGGTCACAGAGTGAGACATGACTGAAATGACTCAATGACAATTAGTCTCAACATATAAGTACTACTAGAGAGACTGATAAACACAAGGCCCAGTGCTGTCCTGAGCACATAATAGCAAGAAATTAAACCCATTTTGAAATCTGCAACTGTTAAGGTCGCTGAAACTACGTGCTCTGTCCTGTCTTGTTAATATTACAAAAGGGTCCTCTAACTTGCTCCATGAGATAAACAATTCTGTCCTGATTTGTGGTTGCACATATAGATGCTAAACCAGAAATAAAGTAATGGTGTAGGTTACTCTTGAGATTGTATACAACCTATTGAATCAGGGCTGTTATTCAGAAATTTTAGAAATGCACAGGCTTAGTTTGTTCATCTGAGAATTCTCCTTGCTATTGCATGAAATAGTATCATAAGCATGTAACCTTAATAGATATGAATCTAAGCCTATTTCAGAGGCTGGTTTCCTCTCTCTTTCTCTTTCTGTCTCTCCCCTTCTACCTCCTCCTCTTCCTCCTTCTCTCCATCCCCCCATGTCCCTTTTCATCAACAGGCTGCATTTATATAGCTCTAAGAAATAACTCCACTAGGTTGCAGATGTGCAACCCTTCCGCCCCCCCCCGCCCCCCCGAACTTTGTTTGTAATAGGAAGGTGACCTGTGTCGGTGGAAGGAATACCTACACTGATAAAATTTTGAATATTCTGATACATAATATGAGTGATCAAGTGAGTGAGCGTGTGTGTGTGTGTGTGTGTGTGTGTGTGTATGTGTGTGCATGTGCATGTGCATATCTGTGCACTTTAAGTTTACTAAAGGGTCCAGCCAGGGGTGTGCTGAAGCCAGTTTGAACCATCTTTCATGAAGCAAGTATTAAATTTTCAGTGTGAGCATATATACTTTGGAAATCAGCAAACACTACAAACCAAGTCTGAATTGACGGTTTTGTTTATTGTCTAGACTTAAGAAAAGTGATGGGGAAAATGTTGAGGCTGCAGAGTAAACTTAAAAGTGTGTCATGCATTTATTTTTTCCTCAGAAAACCAGTTGTTAAACCTTTACCCATGAACCCCTGGGTCCAACCTGGTAGGGCTCCTTATTCTTCGGTAAAATAGGAAGTGAAAAGACTAAAAAAAAAAAAAAATAGGAAGATTCTTTTAAGGAAAGAGAACAGAACAGGGGAAGTAGTGTGGCACTTAGAACATTGCCTCTGGGGTTAAAAGATCTGGGTTCAGATCCTGCTTTGATGCTGACCACCTGCATGACCTTGCCTAAGTCCCTTCATCAACCAGGGTCTCAATTTTATCATCTGTAAAATGAGGAGGGGTGGCCCAGTTTTGTTCTTCTCAACCATTAACCTTTGCTAATAATTTTCTCTGTAGGGTTCTTTCAGTAATTTTTTCCCCTCCGTATCTCTACAATGAGGGTACAACCAAATAAAAGAACCAATCAACATTTCAAGAAAGATCTTAAGGAAACTGTGAGAGATTCTTTGTTTATTTATCCACTCATTTTAGTTCAAGGTAGTTCAAATGCTCCATGCTCACAGTCAAAAATAGTCTGAGGGATAAAAGCCCAGCGTGGGTGGGACATCACAGGGCTGCTTGGCAGCCTGGCCTCTCTTTCCAACTTAGTGTGAAAAGACGAACAGTGGAAGGACACGTACAATTAAAGAGAACCAAGATCTGGCATGTTTTCTACTCTAGTCACAAAGCATCATTAGTGAATCCCTTTCAGTTTCTTCCTGAGCACCCTCTCCTCTGCCATCGCACTTACTTCACTACTCAGGGAACTGAGGCAGGCAGACAGATAATAGGTCTGCAATCAAAGGCAGCTTTGTCAATAATATCAGTCAAATAATGGTGACGCAAGAACCTGGCACACACACCAATGACTGCCTTGAAGTTGGCAGTGGGGGTACCATTATACTCTCTCTTGCCTGCTGGTTGAGATGGAGCCTTCTTCCCTAGACAAGGCAGCTGTCAGGGGAGAATGTGATATCCATCTGAAACTGCAGGGGGGTACCCTAGGGAAGAAGACCAGCCCTTAGGGAAGTTGGATCCTAGCCAGGACCCTGGGAATGTTCCCCCTGACCATTAGGCCTCTTGCCACTGAAACCTGCTGTCTGATCACTCCTTCAAGATGCAATTTCAAGACAAAGTCACTCCCTGCTCTAAAGGAGGCACCTTCAGTCTCTTCCTGGGAGACTGGACACTGCTGTGTGTGGCCAGCCAGGCAGAAGGATTTTCAACAGCTGTACCTCATCAAAGTGGAAAGGATGAACTACTCTCTCTCTCTTCAATAATGCAGCTGGCTAAATAAAAGGATTATCACAACTCCCAAACACCAACCCTCCCTTCTTTTGACCAAGATTAGGCAGATCACCCTAATTAGATGAACTCTCAATCCTCCCAAGACCTGAGACTAAGGATGCAGGTGGGTATGTGAGTTGAATGAGACAGTCAGGAAGTTGAAGAGAAAAAAAAAGAGTAGATTGTGTCAGGCTGTTAACTGCCTAGACAAGAAAGGAAAAATTGGATAATGGATCAAATGAGATAATATATGTAAAATGCTTGGCAGACCTGAAAGCTCTGTTAAATTCTAACTGTTACTGTTATTCATAGTAGTAACAAGCAGACTCAGCCAGCAAGACTTGGGTTTAAACCCTAGCTCTGGAACACACATAGTATACGACCCTTGGCAAGTAACTTAACCTCATAGTGTTAGACAACTTACTAATAATAATTATAAACGTCATGATGATGATGATGGTGATAATATGGAATTTTACATAATGCTTTAAGGTTTGCCAAGAACTTTGCAAATGAGATCTCATTTAATCCTCACAATAACCCTGGAAGATACACACTATTATTATCCTCACTTTATAGATGAAGAAGAGAGGTTGTTTCCCAAGGTCATTGGGTTATGTCTGGGGCAGTATTTAAACTCAGGTCTTCCTTACTCCAAGTCCAGAGGTCTCTGTACTGCTAGAAGTTTATATGTGGCAGAGAAGATGCCAATATGAATCGGTGTGGGGAATTTCCTTATCTAGGAATTCTTTATACCAGTGAAGTCACAAGTCCAGTCTGTAGGCCAAACTACCCAAGTATAACAAACACTGGTCATAGTTGGACAAGAATAGCTGTTAAAGTTGAGGCTGTGAATGATGTATGAGATTATATGTTCTTGAGGAACCATGACTTGGCCTGAGGCATGAAAGAATGCAGAGTCCAGGAAGACAATCTGTAAGTTGTCTCACCTATACACTGGAGGGGCTTGGCTAGATGATCTCTGACCAAAAGTTCTTTCCTCCTCTGTCATTCTGTGGTTTAGAAAGGAGGGATGCCTCCCAATTATTGGTTGGCTGAGGTTCAAGAGGGTAGACTTTTGTCAGAAGAGCTGACCATTTTGCAGTCTATAAAAATAGGCTATGGAACAGATTTCTGTCTCTATCTCCCCTGGTTTTTTTCCCCCTTTTCCTGAGTATTCTCTACCTGGGACTTTAAGACACGAGTAGAAAATTTTTTTTCCCCCTTTGGCCCCAAGGATAAGAAAATGGCAACTGGCAGGAGAAACACCCAGTAAACTGATGGGGCTTGGCTGGATGGCCACAGTGGGAAGCCCATGGACAGTGGGTTGCTGGCTGTCTTGTTCCTTTCTGTTTCCATTCCCGAGCACAGCTCAAAGACTAGAGTTCCTGAGAATGATATCTTCATGCAAATTTGAAAGTTCCTAAGAAATCAAGATTTGCAGAGTTCCAGCTTCAGGCATCAGTCTCCTAAAGGAGGAAGTTCCTCAATGGCTGCTCCTTGGGGGAGATGATCATCTTGCAACTCAAAATCTAATGCTATGCCATGAGAGTGAGGCTTGTATTGTTGCTGTTGTGTTTGTTCTTCATTTTCAAAGAGGACCATGGCATCGGGAAATAATGACATGACTTGCAGTTGACTTTGATTTGAGTGAGGGAGGGCAAAGGAGGGAGGCAGAGCAACTCTGGAACATGTCAACCCTGCTCTTACACTAAATTGGATAGTCCCAGTCTAAAACAAATGGGATGTGTCTGGAATGTTTTGCAATTCTTTGTTCATGTGTTTCTGAGAAACCTTTAAGTTCTATTAATTTTGTCTAATGGAGTAAACAAACTTTGAGCCATACTTACTATCTATAGGCCTTGCTCTCCACCTCTGGGAAAACCTAGATATAAGCCATATCTAAGCTCTATACAGGAGAAATCTTGGAAGTTTTGGGGGTGGAGAATATGAGTCAAAGATAAGTAATTGCTCCTCTTTGGAGTTAAGCCCTCATCATCACATCTAGGCTCACTTGAGTACAGTATTGCCTAAGTTAAAAGTCTTATCCCTTTAATTAGATTATAAACTGCCTGAAGTCAGGGATTAGGCACTATTGCATTTTGATGTTCCAGGTGCCTAGAATATGGTATCTTTTTCCATAATAGATTTTCCACCATAATTCAGCCAGATTTTAGAAAGCATGTCTTGTGCATCCATATACACTATGTCAGACACCAGGGATAAGTAGATAAAATAAATTTAAAAAATTAAGAAAAGTTTGCTGAATTTAATTGAGTATACATAGGTAGTTTCTGTCTGCTCTTTCCAACTTAAATCCCTCTTCATTCTATTTATAAGATTTTTAAAAATTCATATATATATATATGTGTGTATATATATTTGTACAGAGAGAGAGTCTGTCTATTATCTACTAGCTAGCTATCTACTCTTTTTTCCAATTTATTTATTTTTGGTTTTCAACATTCATTTCCACAAGATTTTGAGTTACAAATTTTCTTCCCTTTTTTGCCCTGCCCCCACCCAATATAGCAAGCCTACTGAATACCCCTTCCCCCAATCTGTTTTCTCTTATATCTTCCCCCATCCCCCCTAACTTTCTAGTACGGCAAGATGGATTTCTATACCTCACTGCTTGTATGTCTTATTTCCAAGTTGCATGTAAAAAAAAAAACATTTTTAAAACTTTTTTTAAAACTTTGATTTCCAGATTCTTTCCCTTCTTCCCTCCTCACCCACTCCCAATGGGAAGAAAAGCAATTCAATATAGGTTGTACATGTGTAGTTATGCAAAATGTTTCCATAGTAGTTATATTGTGAAAGACTAACTGTATTTCTTTCCATCCTATCCTGCCCCCCACTTATACTATTTTCTCTTTTGACACTGTCCCTTTTCAAAGGTGTTTGCTTCTAACTACCCTCTCTCCCAGTTTTCCCTCCCTTCTCTCATCACCTCTCTTATCCCCTTCCACCCCTACTTTCCTGTATGTTATTGCCTCCTTAAGCCAAACTGAGTGTGTATGTTATTGCCTCCTTAAGCCAAATTCCATGAGAGTAAGGTTGACCCATTCCCTTTGACCTTTTTACTCTTCCTCTTCATTGTAACAGTTTTCTTTTGCTATTCTCTCTCTCCCTTTCTCCTTCTTCCAATGTATTCCTCTCTGACCTCTTAATTTTACTTTTTAGATATCATCCCTTCATATTCAACTGATCCTGTGCCCTCTGTCTATGTATACATGTACACACATATATATACACTCACATATTTATATACACATACATTGTCCTATACATACATATATACATACATACATATATACATATTTATTCCCTTCAACTATCCTTATACTGAGTAAAGTCTCATGAGTTACAATTATTGTTTTTTCATGTAAGAATGTAAATAGTTCAACTTTAATAAGTTTCTTATGATTTCTTTTTCCTGTTTACCTTCTCATGCTTCTCTTGCTTCTTGTATTTGAAAGTCAAATTTTCTGTTCAGCTCTGTTTTTTTCATCAAGAATGCTTGAAAGTCCTCTATTTCATTGAT
The DNA here is from genome assembly GCA_028646515.1 of Pseudochirops corinnae. Classification (NCBI taxonomy): domain Eukaryota; kingdom Metazoa; phylum Chordata; class Mammalia; order Diprotodontia; family Pseudocheiridae; genus Pseudochirops; species Pseudochirops corinnae. The sequence goes on along the minus strand of CM053586.1, from coordinate 308,035,124 downwards.
AGACCACAATTTCCCCTGAAGCATCATACTCAGTTTTGCTGGGTAGGTGATTCTTGATTTTAATTCTAATTCCATTGACCTTCAGAATATCATATTCCAAGCCCTTTGATGACTTAATGTAGAAGCTGCTAGATCTTATGTTATCCTTGTTGTATTTCCACAATACTCAAATTGTTTCTTTCTGGCTGTTTGTAATATTTTCTCCTTGACCTGGGAACTCTGGAATTTGGTTATAATATTCCAAGGACTTTTCTTTTTGCAATCTTTTTCAAGAGGTGATTGGTGAATTATTTCAATTTCTATTTTGCCCTCTGGATCAAGAATATCAGGGCAATTTTCCTTGAGAATTTCTTGAAGGCTGATTTCTAGGCTGTTTTTGTGATCACGGCTTTCAGGTAGTCCAATAATTTTTAATTATCTCTACTGGATCTATTTTCCAGGTCAGTGGTTTTTCCAATGAGATATTTCACATTGACTTCTATTTTTTCATTTGTTTGGATCTGTTTTATAGTATCTTGATTTCTCTTAAAGTCATTAGCTTCCATTTGCTCCAATCTAATTTTGAAGGAATTATTCTCTTCAGTGAGTTTTTGAAATTTCTTTTCCAGCTGTCCAATTTGGCTTTTTAAGGCATTCTTCTTCTCATTGGCTTTTTGGGCCTCTTTTGCCATTTGAGTTAGTCTATTTTTTAGGGTGCTATTTTCTTCAGTCAAGCTGTT
>CM053586.1:307997586-308033905 GCA_028646515.1 Pseudochirops corinnae | reverse complement strand
AATTTGGCTTTTTAAGGCATTCTTCTTCTCATTGGCTTTTTGGGCCTCTTTTGCCATTTGAGTTAGTCTATTTTTTAGGGTGCTATTTTCTTCAGTCAAGCTGTTGATTCATTTTTCATTATTTTCTTGCATCATTCTCATTTCTCTTTCCAATTTTTCCTTCACTTCTCTTACTTGATTTTCAAAATCCTCTTGAGCTTCTCCATGGCTGGTTGCTAGTTCATATTTTTCTTGGAAGCTTTTGATGCAGGAGTTTTGACTTTGTTGTCTTCTTCTGGTTCCATGATTTGATCCTTTTTGTCCCCAAAAAAGGATTCTATGATCTGATTGTGCTTCCTCTGTTTGCTCATCTTGCCAATTACTTGACTTTTGAGCTCTTTGCCATGCTAGAAGTCTGCTTCCAGAGTGGAGAGAGCTGTGTCCCAAATTGCTGGGGTTTTTGTAGTTGCTGACAGAGCTGTTGTCAGAGCTATGAGGAGGGCACTCTCTCTACAGCCACCACAAGCTCTGGAACACTGTCATTCTTCATCCCAGAGCCACCACCCAAGACTGCAACCCAGATCCAAGCAGGTCAAAGCAAGAGCAATTATCCTCTGAATGGTCACTTGGTCCCCCTGCAATCTGTAGGCCAGGAGCTCTGGATACAGCCATGGAGCAGCAGTTGCAGCCCCGTGCCTCCACAACCTCTGCTGCCCTGGAGACAGGGACTGTTCTCTTTTCTCACCTAGTTCCAACAGAGTTCCCCATTGACCTTTTACTTTCTTTTTGGTGTTTATGGGCTGAGAAGTCTGGAAACTGTCACAGCTACTGGTGATTCATGCTCCTGAATTCTGCTCTGGCTGGTCTGCGCTGCAAGTCTGGGCCAGCATGGCTCACACAGTACTGTACTCAGCTTCCAGCCCTGTGTGATAGACCCTTCCTGTCAGCCTGCCAGGCTTCCTTAAGTGGAAGATTTGTTTCTCTCTGTCACTTTGTGTGTTCTGTAGCTCTAAAATTTTCTCAGAGCCATTTTTTTTTACAGGTATTGGAGGTAGTTGGAGTGGGAGCTCAGCAAGTTCCTGCTTTTACTCATCCATCATTCTTATTTTTTTCTTTTGTCCAGAAATTCATATTTACCTCTAATCACTAACTTCTCAACCATCTGTTCAATTGTAAGCCTGCATTTCTCTTCTGAGTCTCCTACATTTAATCAGCAAGAGCGAAGGAAGTAACTAAATGTACTTCCAAGTCTTTGGTTTCTTATCTGGGATGTCATAATCTCTGGTGATGTTTTGTAGCTTCCTTTTCACCATATCATTTGTGCCCACATGTATCATCAAAAGTAGGTTGTAGTCATGCTGAATTAGTCTTGGTACAACCTGGATACATGCCCTACTTCCATGTTTCCCTTTAATAGGGAGTCATCAACTACCACAGTTCAAATCAGTCTTCCTCTGGCCTCCTTATCTGGATGACTTCCTTATCTATTGGTCAATGTTGTCATTTCTTGGACATTGAGGAATGACCTGGATTTACCTTGGAGGGTCTAGGTTCCCTCTCTACTACAGGGATACGTATCACTTGGCTCCAAATGTTCAATGGCCCTTCTTCCTTTGCCCTGTATCATATTCTTCTACCTTCAATTATTCTGACATAAGTCAGCATCCCCTTTAGTCCTTTCAGATCCTACTGCTTTGTTGTTTTTACCTTAATGTTTTTCTTTAATTTTTCATAAGATTGCATCTTGTCACCTCACATCCAGGTTAGAAGTATAGGGGCTACACACTGGCCCATCCCCACTATAGATTGTTGGCATGACTACTTGACAAGCTTTGTTTCTCACCTAAGCCAGTTGGTTCCTCCTTAGGCAAATGATGACACCTCAATCTTAGGGGGTTCATCATATTGATACCAAATAGTGCATAAACTTGAATTATGTAGCCCATAAAGCCCATTAAAACTCAGGACTCAAGAGATCCTCCAGCTTCAGCCTCCTTAGTAGCTGATATTATAGATGTGTGCCAACTGACTCAGTCTCCCCCATGCCCCTCTTTTTAAGGGAGCATTTCATCCTTTCCTTTGGAATCTGAGTACCAGGGTTCAAATACTGGTTGTATCACTTAATATCTGGATAACCCTGGGCAAGTCACAACCTCTCTGAGTCTCAGGTTCCTCAAAATGAAATGAGAGCATAGCATTTAAGGTTCCTTACTAGCTCTAAAGCTCCCTGACAGCACATATTGTTTCCTTTATCTTTTCTTCTATTTGCATCCCTGATTTTTCACACATAGAATATGGACTGAATTTGTAGTTTGATTGGTCTAGGGAAATTGCTCTACCAATGTAGGCTGTTACCTTCTCTTAATCTTATACTCTTAGAGATTTACATAGAGCACTAGGGGAGTAAGTGATTTGTCCAGGGTGACAGAGCAGGTATGCAAGAGAGGCAGGACTTGAAACCACTTCTCTTCTTGCCTTCAAGATCATCTATTTCCTCTATGTTATCTATACTCTATGTTGTCATCTATCATCTATACTCTATGTTGTCTCCACTGCTTGGTACAGAATAATCACTTAAATACTTCTTACCTTCCTCCTTGCCTTCCTTTCTTTCTCCTTTCCTTTCTTTTTTTCTTCCTTCTTTCCTCCCTCTATTCCTTTTTTATTCCTCCCTCTTTCCTTTCTTCTTCTTCCTTCCTCTTTCCTTCCCTCTCTTAACTCCCTTCCTCCTTCACTCTCTCCCCTCCTATCCTTCCTTCCTTCCTTCCTTCCTTCCTTCCTTCCTTCCTTCCTTCTTCTCTCCCTCCCTCTCTTCCTCTCTTCCTTCCTCTCTTCCTCCCTCCCTCCCTCCTTTTCTTCCTTCCTTCTTTCCTTCCTTCCTTCCTTCCCTCCTTCTCATCTAGAAAACAAAGAAAGTCTTTGGACCCTTTTTTCTCTTCTCCTTGGAGATTAGCCTACTAACACTTCATGTCTATATTGCAGTTACTTAGCCAGGGCTGAAAGACAGACACTATAGACCCTTGAAAGGTCACCACAAAATTATTTTTGCCTTGGTATGCCTATTTGCATACAGAATTTGAGTTTTGTTACTTTAATTTTCCTTTTCTGTTAGCAGCTATGCTGGTCAGTTCTCCTGGCGAACTGCCTACTTACTAGCCACACATTTTCAGATCACTAAGTGCTATGCTGCTGGGGGTTCCACAGAAAGGCTTTCCTTACTTATCTCAGTCTTCCTGTCTTTTCTCCTGAGATAAGGCTAGCTTGTTCAACTGTCTTTGCTTGGCAATTAAAAGTTCCTGACAAAAGCCCAATGCAAACAACAGTTGCTGTAGAGGAGAAGTTATCTGGCTGAATGCAATTACCAAGCACTTCACACCTTCCTCCTCTTCTATTCTCCCCATGATCAGTTTTTGGAAGTATTTTCCTACATTCCTGCTTCTCTTCTAGTCCTTGTTTCCCATTCCCACTGAGGATAGGAAATAGTTACTTAAACAGCAGCTGGAGGGATTTGGAATAGAAGTTACAGGGAAATCATTTTTAATAGGAAAATTCTTTGAAGTCTCTGCTGCAAGATAGTAGAGTTTATTGCCAAGGGAGATGGAGGAAAATTGAAGGAACTGGGGATGTTCAGCCTTCAGAAGGGAGACTGGGAAGGGAGTGAGGGAGGAATGAAAGCTGTCTTCAAGTATTTAAGAGACTGTCATGTGGAAGGGAGATTAGCTTTTGTCTTTTTTTCTGGCCCCAGAAGGCAGATCCAGGAGCAATGGGTAGATGGAACCAAAGAGCCAAATCCAGACTTAATAATAAGGAAAGTCTTCTTTTAGAGTTAAATGCAAATATAATGCATTGGGAGTAATGACCCCTACTCTGTACTGTAGGCACTTGAGAGCTTAAAGCAAAACCTTGATGATCCCTTCCTTGTCTGGTTTATTGAAGAGAGGAAACTTGTCTAGGATGACTGAATTAGTGGTCTCATCATTCCTTCCACCTCTGAGAGTCAATGTTTTTGAATCATTTTATGGCAATGAACACTGCCTAAGAAAGCTCAAGTAGAGTCCTATCTGAAGACCAGGGGATGATTGCAGCTAGGTGGTTATAGCTAATAGAGCATGAGACTTGGAATCAGAAAGACCTGAGCTTGAATTCTGCCTCAAACATTCACTAGCTAAGAGACTAAGTCACTTAACCCCTCTCAGCCTCAGTTTCCTCATTTGTAAAAATGGGGGAAATAATCACAGTTACTTCACAGAGTCTGTGTATCAAATGGGTAATAGATATAATACACTTTGCTATTAGTATTGCTCAAATGTCCTCTTGAGCTGATCCTATATCTATGATGATGAAATTCTGGGGTCTCCCTTTTGGTAACACAACCTTTATAATGGCCCCAAATACCAAGTATAGAGAAAACAATTGTGGAAAATATGTGTTCTCTGAAAACTCATCTGTTTCTTTTCTTACAAATTTGGCAAGATAATCTTCAGAAATATCATAGGAAAGAAGTTGTGGGAGACCCTGAAATGCCTTCCCAAGCTAAACCTTCTGTTCTATCTACCAGCAATCATTATTGTTGTTGGTTATTGCAGCCTTTCTCAGAGCCCTGCACATCACTTTCCAATACTTCTTCCAAAGCACTGAGCCCTTTGCTCAAAGGCGAGCACTTACCAGAGAAGTCTGCGTGCGTGTACGTGCACGCACACACATAAACACACACATCTCCAACCAAGACCTTACATGGAATAGAATTTATGGAAATCAATAATTTCTGGCTTGGCAGCCCTTTCTCAACTCCCAACTCCTCATTCTTTTTCACTTCCACAGTGTTCAATCCATTGCCAGATCCTTTCTATCCTACCTTTGCAACATCTCTCATATATGCTCCCTTCTCTCCTCAAACACTGCCACCACATAGTGCAGACCTTTATCATCCCATGCCTAGACTCTAGAAATTGTCCTGTGGTTGTCTTTCATACTTCATGACTTCTTGTCTCACTCTAGTCTATCTTCCACTCAATTGTCAAATTGATCTTCCAAGTCTGACCATGTCATCCCTCCTCCCCTCATTCAATCAACTCTGTTGGTTTCCTCTTATCTCTTGGGTCAAATATAAAACCTGTTTGGCTTTTAGAGCTCTTCATAACCTAGTCTCTTACTAGCTTTCCAGACTTTTTACTCTTTACCTCTCTCCATGTTCTCCAAGTTCCAAGGACCCTGGCTTTCCTTTTTGCTTTTATACAAGACATTCCTTCTCCACACTGTGGATTTTCATTAGCTGTCCCCAATGCCAGCAATATTCTCCTTTCTCATGTCTGTCTCCTGGCTTCTCTGGCTTCTTTCAAGTCTTAGGGAAAACTCCACAAGAAGCCTTTCCTGATCCACCTTAATGCTAGTGCCTTTCCTCCGAGATTATCTCCAATTTATTCTCTCTCTCTCTCTCTCTCTCTCTCTCTCTCTCTCTTTCTTTCTCCCTCCTTTTTCCTTCCCTCCCTCTCTCCCTCGCTGTGTCTCTCCATCTCTTCCTCCCTTCCCCATCTCTCTGTCTCTCCCCCCTTCATTTCCTCTCCCTCCCCCTCTCCTCTCTCTTCTCTCCTCATCTCTCTCTGTCTCTGTCATTATCTCTATCTCTCTTTCTCCTTCCCTTTCTCCTAAGCACTCCCTTGCTCCCTCTCCTACCCTTTACACAAACACACACACACACACACACACATACACACTAACATAGTTTATACAAAATTCCCTGTATGTTATCTCCTCCATTGGACTTAAGTTCCTTGAGAACATGGACTATTTTTGCTTTTCTTTATATTCCCACCATTCACTAGAGAGGCCTGGCACATAATTAATGCTAAATAAATACTTTTTGGTTTGATTTGATTTGACCTTCTTATGATGATTGCTAGGGGCATAGATATAGAACCTGGGTTCTTCTAAAGCAGGGTTTCTTAACCTTTTGTGTCATGCACTATTTTTACAATTGGTGAAGACTAAGCTGGGAAGCACAGTGGATAGAGTGCTAGCCCTGAGGGCAAGAAGACTCATCTTTCTGAGTTCGAATCTGACTGCAGACACTTGCTAGTTGTGTGACCATAGGCAAGTCACTTAACTCTTATTTCTTCAGCTTCCTCATCTGCAATATGAGCTGGAGAAGGAAATGGCAGACCACTCCAGTATCTTTGCCAAGAAAACCCAAATGCGGTCACAAAGAGTCAGAGATAACTGATGACTCTCACAACAACATGGACCCTTTCTCAGAATATTTTAAATGTACCACATAGGATTACAAAGGAAATCAAACATTAGTGAAATTAAAAGATATATTTTCCCCATCCCAAACCCCCCTGAAATTTATCCATCAATTCCATAAACATTAGGTTAAGAACCTTAACTTTAAAGTAAGCTGGTGAAGCTAGGATGGTTTGGACACTCCCTAAGAGCTTCTACTATTAAGGAGAGGTTTTCTGCAGCAATTCAGTTCAGGATGCTGGCCCAGTGTGTGTGTGTGTGCATGCATGGAGTGGTTGGGGTGGGCGGGTAGATGTTTCTGGCCAAACCCTTTGGATAAGGGATAAAATTGTTCCAGTTTTTGCAGAATCTTTGGGACTGGAAATGATCAAAACCAGGGTAGAACTTCCAGGATAGGGTTTCTCTAAAATCACAGCTAATCTTCTCAGCCTCTTCCAAGTTCAGACCCAGGAGAGGATAATTAATAGGAAAGGGTTTGAAACCAAACAACCAAAATTGTTAGAACAGCTTCTAGACATCGGTACCCCAGTCAGGGCCCAAGGACAACAACACTGAAAAGTGCATCTCTTCCTGCTACACAAATCCTTCAAATCAGTCCTGGGCCAATCCTATTACGAAAGGGCAGTCTGCCCTGGACTGTCTCCAAAGAAGGAAAAGAGAAAATTCAAGGCATAATAAAGAAGTAATACTATGAATCAGTACTGGAGTCATGGGCAAGGTTTATGAGTGAACTTCTATGACAAAGACACGTGCTACTTCAGGGAACAGGAAGAGCTGTGGGCTGAGTGCCCACAGAGATTCAAAATCACAGACAAGGCAGGAAAATATACCTAGAGTTGATGGGTCTTGGTAGAGCGTGGGGGGTGAGGTGGAATTAGACCAGTTTATTAAAGAAGAGTCTCCAAGCACTGAGTTTTCTCAGTAAATTTAAGTGAACTCCAATCCTATGGGAGTCTAAGGCCAATCATTGTTCCCCTCTCACTGCAAACATGTTGATGCCCCAGGGTTGTTTAATTATTCATCAGGTCAGAACTTCTGTACCTTTTCCTCTCTCACACAGAAGGAAAAACAAAAGAAGCAAGAAAAAGCAAGATAAGGTAGAGAGGCGAAAAGGTAGGACAGAAGAGAAAAGAGTTGGTGAAGAATATGTTGGACAGAGTGGAAAGTCATGAAATTACAGGGAATTTGAGTTCAACAAAGAGTCATTTGTACATACCTGGCATGTGCTAGAAGTCTCATGAAATAATATTTCCCTTCAAGTAGTTCATATTCTACTTGGGTGTGGGGGTGGCATAGGATAGATACATAAATACAGGGTAACTTGAGGCAAATTTTAAGCACTAACAAGTATGCAGCATCAGAAAAATTCCTAAAGCAGCCATCACTGGCTCAGTGGATAAAGTGCTAGTCCTGGAGTAAGGAAGACCTGAGTTCAAATCTGATCTCACACACTATTAGCTTTACCGCCCTGGTCAAATCAATTAACTTCTACTTGCCTCAGTTTCTTCTGCTGTAAAATGGCAATAACAGTTCCTACCTGCCAAGGTTGCTGTGAGGATCAAATGAGATATCTGGAAAAGTGCTTAGCAGAGTGTCTAGCACACAGTAGGTACCACATAAATGTTTATTCTGTTCCCCTCCCACAGGAGGAGATATCTTTGTGGAGCTTCCAAGGAGAATACTTTTTCTAAGTGGTAGAAGTGAGAAGGAAACACATGCCAGGAGAATGGAATGCAAGAATGTATATGGCTAGTAGAGTTACATAATGGTTGCTAATCCAGTTTAGCTAGAGCACAGAGTGCATAAGGAAAGGGAAAGCAAAATTATGCTGTAAAGGTAGATTATAGAGGGCTTGAGATGTCAGCAGAACAAGCTTATATTTTATCCTAGAAGTGACAGGGAGACCCTGAAGGTTTTTGAACAAAGGAGGAATACGGTGAGGTCTCAAGAAGATTATTTTGGCAGCTCATGTGTATGTGGATAGTGGATTGAAGGGGCAGAGGATAGAGGGAAAATAGAGGGGCCACTTAAGAGTTTATTCCAAGAGTTCACATGAAAAATAATGACTGTCTGGAGTAGTTTGGTATTAGTGGAAATAAGGGGACCAGAATGAGCAAATGCTTAGTTATGGGAGGTGAATAACATGGAAGATCAGGGCTAAGTCCAAGGTTTTAAGCCTGGATTACTGAGAGAATTCCAGAGTTCTTGACAGAAATAGAGAAATTTAGAGGAGGAAAGGGTTTGTTTAGGGAGGATGAGCTGCTATTGTTGTTGAGTCATTTTTTTTCAGTTAAATCTGACTTTCCATGATGCCATTTTGTTTTTGTTTTTTGGAAAAGGTAGAGGAGCAGTTTGCCATTTCCTTCTCCAGTTCATTTTGCAGATGAGGAACTGAGGCAAACAAGGTGAAGTGACTTGCCCAGGGTCACACAATGAGTAAGTGTCTGAGATTGGATTTGAACTAAGGTGTTCCTGACTCCAGGCCAGTACTCTATCCATGGCACCATCTAGTTGCCCTAGGAGGAAGATAGCATGTTCCATTTTGGATATGCTGAGTTTGAGACACTGATGGAACATTGAAACAGAGATGTTCAGAAGCCAGTTAGCAATATGAGACAGGAGTCTTGGCAAAAGATTAAGAATGAACACACATATATAAATGGACACATATAAAAACACATCTGTCTATTACCTCTCTCCCTCCCTCCCTCCTCTCTCTTTCTATCTTGTCTCTGTCTCTCTCCTCTCTCTCTGTCTCTGTTTCTCTCTCTGTGTACCAAGAAGGTGTCAAAAAGCCTTAAAATATGATGAGACTTTTGGAACAACTTGTATATGCATATATTACCCACATACATTTTGCACGCACACTGCACTCATTTATAAAAAAAAAAGGGGGGGGGGAGAGTGGTCCAGAGGTAAGTAGGTGATAGCCACAAGACCCTGGACAGGAAGATATGGATGGTAGAGTGAAAGTCAAAAGGAGAGAATCTGTAGAGTTTAGCTATATAAAGAATGTCTAGAAGGGGGAGGGGGGAGAAAGAAGTAGGTAAGCTCTTTCTCTTGGTCCATTACATGGTGTAGCATGACAGAAGAAAGAACACACTCTAGAGAATACATCTTTTATAGCGACTCTAGCAATATTAGCAATGACAGAAGATGGGAAGAGCATGAGATGCCATGATCTAAGGTTAAGGGATGTTTGTTTAAAATAGAATGATTAGAGTGAGTAGAACAGAATCACAGCACAGAAGAGTATAAAAAAAAAATGGAGAGATGTAGACCTAAACTGGACGATGAGCAAATGTAAAGAGAGGTAGTGTGAGGGATGGGTCTTGTCTCAGCAAGCACTGGCTGAATGACTGGGAAGGAGGAGATGGGAGTTTCCCATTTGTGGCAGAAGCTGCCTAGGGCTGCCACTCTCCAAGGTTCTGAGATGACTGGGTGGTCAAAATTGGAGATAAGGTAACTACAAAGTGTTCCTCCCATAAACCTAGAACATGGTATTCTGAAAATATAGCAGGTGTAGGAACAGCAGGCACAAACTTAGAACATAATGTGATAGAGAGACACACTTACAGGGAAAAATGTGGCCAAGACAACTCACCTCTCTGCTGCCAACAGGCTTTGATACAACCTTCTAATTCCACTTGGAATTCTCACGAAGCTATTCCCTGGATATGAGTTCCTAAGCTGGGCTCCCAGGGTCTGCTTTCTTCCACAATATGATTCTCAATTGCCAAAGCTCGCTGGCTCCCTTCTCTGCTTCAAGAGGTTCCTCTATTATACATCACTTCCTCACTGGAGAAATCTGTGTCTGGAGTGTATCTGTGCTCTATGCTACTGGCCATATAACTGCTTTAAGGGCATAAGTCTTTCAGGGAAGGAGACGAGAGAGAAATTATCTGCTTTTCCTATCAGAAGTGTCTATCTTCCTACATCAAGTGATCCAAAAGTCGCAGCAGATGCCAGAAATTGTTTCTCAAGGATTGTACCTGGACAGAATTTCCATCTAGGAACATTATTTCAATGATAATATTAATGCAAGAGACTGAGTCTAGGTGGTTTTTTTGTTTGTTTCTTTGTTTTGTTGTTCTTTGTTTATTTGTTTGTTCTGGTTTTGCAAGCCTAGCAGGAGGGCAACAGTAGTTACAATGTTAAAATGACAGAAAGGACGGGATTTAGTGTAACTAGAGCAAGAAAGAAGGAATGAGGTCTCAAGGATAATGAGAAGCTAGGGGCTGGGACAGAATTTTGTCCATTTTTCTACTGAATGAGTTACATATTGATCATAAAGAAACAAAAAAAGAAACTTCAGTAACAGGGATCATAGGATTTAAAACTTGAGGGATCTTGGAAATTATCTACTCCAATCTCATTAAAAAACATGTATTGATGACTTTTCGCATTATATTACAGTCATTTCTGAATATATCTCTCAGGTTTCCTATCCAATAAGCCATCATACCTTGTAACAAAACTTAAAAAGAAAGTGGAAGAAAAAGGAGTTAAAATACAAAACAAATACATGGTATATAATATTCTACACCCATAGTCTCCCACCTTAACAATGGAGAGAGAGACCATTTCTTCGACTCTTCTCTCTGGCCAAGTTTAGTCATTATACTTACACAATATTCATTTTTGGTTTTATTTCAACTTCTCATTTGACAAGCAAGAAAATTTAGGATTAGCAAAGGGCATTGACTTCACCAAGGTAACATAGGTAAGAAAACAGAAGAACAAGGATTTGAAATTCAAATCAGGTTCTCTGATTTTAAATCTGGCCTCTTTCTACCATTCTCCTGTCTAGTTTTTAATCAGCACAGAAGTATTTTTTCTATAAAGAAGTATTTTTCATCACTTCCTTTGTAACTAAGGAGCAAATTAAAGTAGGCAGGGAGGAACTGTGGGAGGTGAGGAAGCTAGAAAATCAGCCCCTCCCCCCATTCACTTACCTGAATATCTTATCTGAAGGCTGCTCGCCCAAAACCAAGTCAAATCCTCTCTGAAATATTGTGTAAGGCCAAGGCCTAGAGGGAAAAACAAAAACAAAAACACAAACACAAACTGTTTGCTTTCACAAAGCACTTTGATCTCCAAGTCCTTTAACAGAATATAAACACAATTGTGTGCAAATCATTCAAACCACGACTCAAGTCTGGCCTCTAACTACCCTACCCATCACAACCAGAAGCACATGCCTATCACAACCCTGTGAATTTAGACCTGATAAATTCAGTAATCATAATTTGGATGTGGGCTGGGCTGGTACTGACACTGAAAGTACTAAAATTATTGATTGAGGGCATGGTGGGAGGGAAGTTGCTAAGCAAAAGCACGGTAGAAAAAGGATGGAAGAAGAATCTTTACCTCACAGCCAAAAGTTTTCAATCACTTTTGCAGCTGCCATTTTCAGGAGAAAAAAAAATACTTCATGGTGTTCATTGGCCCTTTGTCTAATGCAGAGAGTATGAGGGTTAACTGACAGCTCATTTACTCCATTGGTATCCATAGAATTCCTAGAAAATTATAGGAATAGGAAGGCTCCTATGTGAAATCCTCATGAAGGATTTACCAAAGGATATGGACAAGAGTTGTGTATATGTTGATTTTCCCATTAGACTGTGAGCCTATGTCTTTATTCCTCTCCAGTCTTCACTCCTGACTCTTCTCTCAGCCCTCCTTTACAATGCCTCCAAGTCAGACATATTTATTCTGCTGACCTCAATCACTTTCCCAGCTTGCTTTTATATGTTACCTTCTCCCATTAGAAAGTGAGCTCCTTGAGGTCAGGGACTTTCTGTGTGTAGTTAAATTCCCAGCACTTGGCACAGAGCCTGACATGGTAAGCACTTAATAAATCTTTGTTGATTTAGACCAACTGGTTGAGAACAGGGACTGTTTTTTTGTTTCCCCAGAATTTAGCACAATGCCTGGCACATAATGAGTACTTAATAAATGCACGTCAATGGACAGTTGATTGAGTTAAACAGAATGAGAAGATATAGACAAGTTATGATCTACACCTCAGGTGTCAAACTATTGGAGGGAATACCTGTATTGATGATACAATAAATCCACACAAACAGAGATGTAATCACAAACTACTTTTATTGATTATTTCCTGAACAGACCCTCTATGTGGTAATATTTTATTAGCTTAATCACTATACTTGAATGTAATACATTTGTAGTTTGTCTAAAACAATCTCTGTAACTTCCCATTAATCCAAAGTGTGTGTCTGGTCTCTTCTACCTCTATCCCAATTGATGAGAGTTTAATATCAATAATTTTTCTTTTCTTTTCTTTTTTAAAGGCAAGGGCAACTGTTATAATCTGAAAAGGCTAAGTAAATCACTTTGGGTTCAACCCAACCTTAGCATTCAGTCCCAATGAACTATTCAAGCAACTACCTGGAGAGGGCACCCTTTGAACTGCTAGCTGTGGCTTCTCTGAAGGAACAACAGTTTTACATCTTACGTATCTATTTGCTATGCCCCTGGAATTCAATTTAGAAGTCCTGAGAGCAACCAGAATTGACTCATAAACAATACTAATGCTACAAATAACCCCTTAACCATGGGAAAAATTTCCTTCTCCTAATGTGTTTTTTTTCATCCTCTCTTTGTGTTAGTTCTGTCCCATTTATATGGTGAACCCACCAAGCAGAGTTCACATTCAATTCTCTTTGCTGAGCAGAGAGCCTAATGCATTGCAGGTACTCAATAAATGTCTGGTATGATTCATAGTCAGGTCTGGAAATGAGAAGGAAACAATGCCATTCTGATCATCTGAATCCTAGAAAACAACAGTCAAATGCAGCAGTTCAGTACCTATGGTAGGCAAGATTCCACTTTGTTTATAACTAACACTTTCAAGAATAACACACCGGGTTTGGGCTTTCAGGTTGACAAAACTACATTCATTCAAGTTAATTCTTAGGCCAGATATCATTAAAACTAACTCATGTGTTGTCTGCCATGGGATTTCATTTTGGTATGTCGGTATGTAATCTAAAGCTTAGAACTGAATGTCTGGATTTACAAGGTTCATGCTCAATAGCGGGGAGGGGGTTACACACACAGACACTGTACACAATCTCTTCTGTTCATGACCCCAAAATGTGTTTTCCCTGGGAAAAGTAGAGTTTGGCTAATATTTAGGAGGTTTGGGGTCCCATGCAAGTACTCAGGCTAACAATACACAGAACCTGAGAGAAAGGAAAGGGAAGGAATTAATTATTCACATAGAACCTACTATGTGCCAGGCCCTGTGCTAGCTAAGCACTTTACAATATTATCTCATGTGTGAAAAAGAAATCCATTAGCACGAACACAAAAATCTCATTCTCAAGTCCATAAAAACAATATAGCCAATTCTCTTCTTCTTTCTGATGGGTCTCCAGGGGCTATCTGAAGTTTGAGCACTCCCTACAAGAGGACAGCATTCAGGGTCAATGTTCAGTCACCTTCCTTTCCCTCTGGTGAGCCCTCTCTTCCCATGGACTTATATATTCATTTCCAAACATACAATACTAGTTAAGGGCCCCCTTAGTATTGCTAAATAGTCAAACAACCCTTCTTTTTGATGAAATCCACTCTTGTCTAGGCACCTTCACTGATCTACCTCAGCTGTTTAATTATCAAGGAGAAACAAAACAACTTGGCTTTGAGGTAGAATCATCCTCTCTCTCCCTCCCTCCCAAAACCCAAAATAAAACAACTAAACTAAATACTATAAAATATACAACTCCAAATGTTAGTGAAGAGCAAGGTCTGGGTTTACTTTTCCACATGATGATTTTGACCCTTGCTATTCCTCAGTTCCTCTTGTCCAGGTATTTTTCTCTACTGTCACCATTCCCTGCTGTTGCATTTTCTGAGGCCATGTGCCTCCTTCTTCATATAGGTCGCTTGGCTCCTTGGAGGGGTCTCACACAGGGCCAGGTTTCCTTTCCACTGGCACCATGTCTAAGCATCCACAACATAGCCCGTCTCTTTTTTTGTTGCTCAGCTCTGTTTCTCTTCTGCTAATTATCCCAGGTAGGGCCTAGTTTACAGGTAAAGCTCAGAGACTCCCAAAGTAGCAGTAAATATATCATCCTTAATGTACTGTCAATGGACCAAAGACTACCCAAGGCAAGTGTAGTTTACATGACATGATCAATGACAGAATAATGTCTTAAATGCAGGGCCCATGGGGATATTTAGACCTTGTAGAGGCAGATATCTTCAATGCCCAGCTGAGGCTTCATATCCACTAATCCTGTTAAACTTGTTAACAATGAGTTAACTTTGATCAGCCTCTTCCTAGACGCATCCTCTATAGGAGTAAATCACACTGCCCAAAGTGTAATTGTTAATGATGATGAAAAAAATAAACATCTATGAAAGGCAATGGTAAATCAGTCAATTAAGACGTTCTTATTAAGCACTGATCTGCATGCTGCCTCATTAAAGTTCCTGTGTAGATCAAGATAGATATGGTCCTTGCCTTTGGGGAGCTCACAATCTAAGAAAGACAACTGAGACCCAGACATAAAAGAGCTAAAGAAAGCTCTAAGAGGCTAGGAAGAATAAACCCTCCACAACCTCACAGATTTGCTAATTAAATGAACCCAAAATAAATAAATACCCTATTAACAGTTACAAGGGAAGGGATGAAAGCAAATTGTGGGGTGGCAGATAAATGAGAGACCTGAGAGTCTTATGTTTACATAGGAAAGGAAGGGGCAGGCCAAGAGAGCAATTCACGACCTTCCTTTCCACTGATCATAGAATGTTTTATTGAGGAAGCAGGGTTATACCACTATAACTGCTTAAATGAAAATAGGGAGAAATCAGACCTTATGATTATATCAGTGGATGGAGGAAAATGCCCTGATAAAGTATAGTACTCATTTATACTCCCTTAAAACACATAAGACTAGAAAGATCTTGTGAATAACATATAAAGTATCTATCTGAAACAAAAAGTTCACATTATATGCAAATTGTAGGCAATAGCGACTTTAAAATAAATGTTTCTGTAAATCAAGGCTGACTCCTTTCCCTATTATTATTTCACATAAATCTAGAAATGCTAGCAACAGTGATCAGAGAAGGGAAATAAATTAAAGGCCTTAAGATAAGCAAAAAAAGAGATACAATTACCCCATTTGCTTAAGACATGATGGTTTGCTTAGAAAATTCTAGAGAATCAACAAAGAAATGGAGGCAATTAATAGCTTCAGTAAAGATGTACGATACAAAATAGAGCCATAAGATCAAAAGCATTTCTGTTAAGTAATACTAAAAAACAGGATAGATAGGGAAGAAAGTCCCTTTTAAAATAAGGATAAAAAAATAAAAAATCTGGGATTCATTGTACCATGGCACATTCAAGATGTGTATATGTATGTGTACAGATATATACATATTGCTACATCTCTCTCTCCATATATATGTATGTATGTGTATGTATGTATATGCACACATAGATATAGATACATAATATATACTTACAAAGTACACCCTAAAGAAACAATAAATCAAATAAATGGAAATATAGTCAGAACTTATGGCCAGATTATTCCAAAATTATAAAAAAAAATGATAATACAGAAACACAAGAGGCAGTGTGGTACAGTGGGTAGAGACCAAGATTTGGAACCAGGAAGACAGGAGTTCAAGTCTCAATTTTGACACATACTGGCAATATGAGCCTGGGCAAGCCTCATAACCTCTCATGTTCTAAGCCAGTTGACATTCCTCAGTTGTACAAAACTCCCAAATGAAGCAGCCCAAATCAGATTAAAATCCCAAATCAGATTAAAATGTAATTGAGAATTTTAAAAAATAAAATACAATATAACACAAATAATGTTAATTTGTGGCTTTCTAAGTCAGTGTATGATTAATAGGAATCTGTTTCTATTTGCGTTTGATACCAATGCTCTAATAAACTGTTTAAGGCTATTAATCGCAGAGAAAGTAACACCCCATGTTGCTAGTGGGTGTTTCCTCATCTGAGAGGAATCACAAGGTCAGTCCATATAATAAGCTGCCCAAATTAATTTGTTGATTAAGTATTATGCTGATAATCTTCAAAGGAGAAACTTTATAGAGCTAAGCTAAATAGCAATGACATTCAGTGAAAGGAACAAAATATGGAGAATCTCAAGGGAAACAACAGGGAGAACCCCTTTTCTCCCCAGCAATGAAGAAGCAGAGCATTTCCAGTCCTCAAATCAGAGTATAAGCCAAATATTCAACAAGACCTTGGTATTGGTTTAAAAAGAGTAAATAATTATAAACATATAAGGGAATATGATGGGGCGGGACGCTAGACAACAAGAACACAGCCCCAAGAGCAAGTGCAATATTCTCTGCCTGTTGTCCATCCACACTGAGGTGAGGTTGGTAGGCCAGCTTCTTAAAATATGTGTACATGAGTGTGGGGGGGTACTTTCCCCACTTCAGAATTTGTATCCTAAGACTATTTTCTATTGGTTTCCTCTTCTTCCTTATCTTTTTCCTCTTCTTCATCCTCTTCCTTCTTCTTCTCCTCTTCCTATTCTTCCCCCTTTCCTTCTCCTCTTCTCCTCTTCTTCCTCCTCTCCCTCCTCTCCCTCCTCCTTTTCCTCCTCCTCTTCCTTCGTCTCTCCCTCCTCTTCTTCCTTCTCTCCCTCCTCCTCCTCTTCCTTCTCTCCCTCCTCCTCCTCTTCCTTCTCTCCCTCCTCCTCCTCTTCCTCCTCCTCTTCATCCTCCTCCTCCTTTCTTTCTCTTTCTCCTTTTCCTCTTTCTTTTTCATCTGTTTTTATTTTTCCCCTTATGTTAGGTGAATGAACATCAGAGGCAGAAAAAAAAAAAAACTAAACAGGCGAAGACTTTATTATTTCCAAAAGGCTGAGAGCACTATCAATGGTCTACTTAACAATCGGAGCCATAAGAATCCAAGTCAATGAGCACACAGTCAGAGGAACAACATGCTTGAGCCAACCCAGAACTGAATTGACCCAACAGTTGAAACACTGTGCTATGCTAGCAAGGGAGTGAATCACTCAGTGGCTATACCACACCCAACAATGAATGTGGTGGGAACTTCTTGTGGCAACCTCTTTAGATCTGAGGCAATTCTAAATTTGAACATATAGAGGAAAGAGTAAGTCCCTGGTTCTGAGTACTTCTGTTATACTTCAATCTTAATTATATATTCTCAGTAAATATCCCTTTCTTAACTGATATTGGGAAGATGGTAACTGCTTGAATGATATATGGGTAAATACATCTGATAGTGAAATGTAGGTGATAGCAGCAGAAAATTTTCTAGAAAGTAGAGATAAGGAGGGAGAATACTCTGGACAACTTTAAAATAAGGAATAATAGTAGACTTATGTATCTGTGCACAAGCCCCAGCTGACTATAAGACAGGTTAGTTTGAGTTGCACATGGAGAGTAGTGGAGGGAGACAACTGGACGACAAAAATATTTCTTGAGAGAAATGAGATGAATATTGCCATTTACAGGTTCCCAAGGGAAAGTTACATATCATCTCTGAACCTTAATTTACTAATAGGCAAATGGGTACTATCAGGTCTCATGCTGTCCTTATGGACTAAATGAATGTGCCCTAGGTAAGAGAACAGCTAAGTAAATTTGGAATTGGAATTGGTTGAATAAATGGAAACCAAAAATAAACATTAACCAGTGAATGTCAATTTGGACGGAAGTGTCTATTCAAGTGCCTAAGCCTTCTCGGTGCTAGGAAATTGTTTTTAGCAATGGCTTTTATGAAGGTATAAAAAACATGTTTGATGAATATGAGGATGAGGTAAAACTGTCTGGCATCTCTAACATGTTGGATGAAAACAGTCTCCATAGACTAGAACAGTGGCCAAAAAGAATATATTTAATACTAATATATGTTAAATTCCATACAAGGGCTAAAACAAAACAAAAAAAAATTCCAAACAAATGAACAAAAACTCCACAGTTATAAGATGAGGAAAACCTGCCTAGACAATCGTGTTGACTCCCAGATCTCTATACATATTTCTTCTTCTTCTGAGCTCCCTGTATCATTCAGTCTATTAACATTTTAAACTAGGTATTCCATAGGTATCTCAAACTATAATTATCCAAAACAACTCATTGTTTCTCCCTTCTCCCAAAATCTCACTCTCCATTTATTTCATGGATATCACCATGATCCTTCTAGTCACTCCAGATTCACATCCTTGGTTTCATCTTTCACTCCTCACTTACATTCACCTTTCATATACAACCAAATGCCAAATCTTATGATTTCTATCTTCAAAATATCTTTCACTTCTGTGTCCTTCTCTATCTACTCACATAACCACCGTGCTACTTTAGGCCTTCATCGCCTCTTGCCTGAAGTATTAAAGCATTCTCCTAATTGGTCTCTCTGCCTCTCCACTCCACTCCATCCTCCACAAAGCTGCCAAAGTAATTTTCCTAAAGTGTTGCTCTGACCATGTCTCACTGGCTCCCTAATAACTTGTTTAGGATCAAATCTTACTCCTCTTTTTGACTTTAAAAGTCCAGTTATAGCCTACCTTTCCATCTTTGTTGCACATACTTATTCATACAGCTTCATCACCTGTTTCTGTGCTGGCTTACCTCCTCATCTTTATCTCGCTCAAGTATCACCTTGTATTTTAAGTCTTTCCTAGTCCCCCAGTTGCTAGTTCCTACCTTCCACCAAACCCTCAAATTATCTTGTGTCTATTTTGTGTATATTTTTCTGTGATGATGCTCAGGATAGGGACAGAGAGAGGGAGAGGGAGGAAGGGAGAGAGAGAGAGACAGAGAGAGAGAGAGAGAGACAGAGAGAAGAGAAGAGAAGAGAGGAGAGGAGAGAAGAAAGAGGAAAGGAGAGGAGAGGAGAGGAGAGGAGAGGAGAGGAGAGGAGAGGAGAGGAGAGGAGAGGAGAGGAGAGAGAGAGATTACGGAATAGCACAGAGAGAAACTGAAGTATAGGATAGAAGTATGGCCACATATTGCCCACTGCCCTCCTGAGTGCAGCCTGAACCAGATTAAATTGTAATTGGGAAACAGTTTACAAAATAAATAAAATTCAATAAAATATATGGCATTACTATGTGGTCTTCTAAGTCAATATGCAGCATGCATGGATCTTCATGTATGGTTTAGTATCCCTCGTTTCTACTTCAGTTGGACACCACTGGTTTAGAGTTCAAGAGCAGGCCTTAAAGACCAGAAGACCTTGATTTATGTCTCATATCTGAAACTTCCCACTAGGCAAGTGACAATCTCTCAGTTCTCTTGGCCTGTGCTGTCAAACTCTAATAGAAACAGAACTCTGCAGGTCTTATATTGACTTAGATAACCATAAATCAACATCATCTAAATTGTATTGTATTTTTATTTGTTAAACATTTACCAATTGCATTTCCATCTGTTTCTGGGTGGCTCTCACTTAGAAAGCTCACCATAGGTGATGAGTATAACACTTCTGCTCGAGACCTTTCTCTAAGGCTATAAATTGCAGAGAAGGTGCTCTATCCATGTATATATTCTCCTATTCTGCATCATGGCTAAGGTTATCCACAATTTGATCCGGGAACTTTTCAAGGGAACAGAGTATTTGATGGATCCCCAGAGGGGACTAAATATCTTCTGGTAGATTTCTGAAACCCAGTGTCCTTGAAATGACCAAAACTTTCAAGTAGACCAAGTTTTTTTTTCTTTTGCCTTAATAGTTTTCTAGATTTGGAATAGGTTTTGATCCTGGGACAACTTTGTCTTCCTAAAGACTACTTATCTTAATAGTTATACCCACTATAGTAGAAGCTCTAAGGTACTCGGAGGCTCCTAAATTGTCATTCTGGGAGGCCCCAAGGTTCAGCAGAATTTTTGGTGTTTATAATGGAAAACAAGGTTTCCTGGGCATTGGGTACCATCTATTGGTTGCTTAGTGTGGTGTCTGATACACACATACACACACACAGATATAGATAGATATGAAGGTATAATAATACTTTGATCACCTTTAGGATAACATTTGGACTCTCTTTTGGACTTTTCATGAGTGGTCTTCCTATTAATTATCTACCCAGGTATATCTTCTTAGTTTAGAAAACTCAAAACAGGAATGGCTAGGTGACATAGTGAATAGAGCACTGGCCATGGAGTCAGGAGAACCTGAGTTCAAATCTGGCCTCTTAACTTAACTTATTTAAATTAACACTTTCTAGCTGTGTGACCTTGGACAAGTCACTTAATTCCAATTGCCCTGCCTTCCCCCCTCCAAAAACAAAAAAAGAAAAAAAGAAAATTCAACACGGCAGGAAAGAGTTGGGATTTATAAATTCCAACTATTAATTTAGGCAGAGATAAGAATGGGGATCTACTAAAGTTGTACTGTGATACCTCACTGTGGCATGAAGCTAGGTTCTACAAGACTACTAGTGGAGCACAAACTTTGACTATTACTAATAAGTAAAATGATATAGTGGATCAAGTGTTTTCCTTAGAGCCAGGAAGGATTGGGATTAAATACCACTTCAGACATATCTTAGCTGTGTAACTCTACCCAAGCCACTCTATTTCCTTGCTCCTCAAGGGCAGGACTATCACATCTTTCTTTTTGTCCCAAGTGCTTAGCACAGTGCCTGGCACATAGGAAGTACTTAAGAAATACATGTTGAATTGGGACTCAGTTTCCTTTTCTGTAAAGTGAGGTTATTGAACCTGATGACTTCTAAAGTCCTTCTAAATCTATGCTACTATGAATGGCTTTGACCATTGTCCTATTGAAAGACCAGATGTCTGTCATCCAAGGCAAAGTCTGGCCCAATTTGGAGAGGATCATGAACAAATAGTTGGCCAGTAGGCCAGAATGAAAAATTCCAATCCTATCAAATTTTAAATTTGAACTACTAAGGCAGGAAGGAATTCCGATCTGTATTGGTGGACACAACATGCAAACAGATGAAATCACAAATTCTTGAATCATAAAAAAATAGTTATAGAAGGCTCCACAGTCAGATAAGCCCAGACCCTGAAGATTATCTCCTAAATAGGCATTCAGTTGCCAGTGATTTCTTAAGGCAAATCCTATCATCCCAACAGTAGAATTCCTCTTGGATCTGTTATTGTGAAGAGCAAAGGAATCAGTGGCCTAGAGATATGCTCAGTTGAAAGGAAGGCCATGCATCCAGGGAGGCACAGACACAAAGTGGAGATTCTGGGCGCCATTAACAATCTTCAATCTACCTCTTGCTCTTCTGGCTTTGAACATACTCCTTCATTATTTTCAGAGTCTCCCTAACTGCTGACCCTTTAGATACATTCACCATTACTTTTAACTCTACTTCCTTCCTATAAAAAGCACTTTAGACATACAATCCCTTCCCTCTATAATTCAGCCTTCACATCCTTGAAAAAAAAGTGCCTGAAGCACAGTGCTGACCATGGTACTAACCTACTCAAGAAGCTATTATGGCTTTCTATCATCTCTCTGAGAAAATACAAATTCCTTTACTTGGCATTTAAAGTCCTTTGCAATCTGGGTCCAGCTTACCTTTCCAGGCTTGTTCACAAAATGCCTCTTTAGACACTCTATGTACAAGACAAACTGATCTCCTTGCTATTTCCTGAATATGACATTCCTTTCCCAAAATCCATGACTTTGTATAGTCTGTGTCCCATGCTCAGAATGTTCTTCCTCTTCATCTCTTGAAATTCTTAGTTTTTTCAAAACCTAAGTAATGACTCTCTGTGAGGTTTTCTAAACCCTCCTCCTTTTTCAGTATCTTTCCCAAAATGATTGCATTTTACTAGAGATCTTGTTTTCATACACACACACGCACACACACACACACACACACACACACACACACACACATTCTCTCCCCCTTCAGTAGAATGTAAGCTACTCAAGGACATACCAGATCCTGGCATAGTGCTTAGGCTACTGTAGTTTCTTAATAGACTGGATTGAACAGAACTGACTTCTGAGCTTGTTGCTGTAGTTTTCAATGCTGGTCAACACAATATGTCTGCCATGGTCATTTTTCAAAGAATAGATTTCATCCTCTCTGCCTTCCAGCTGTCAGAGAATTTTTTGGGGTAGCTGATCCACGATCTGCCAAGAACATGATGAAAACCCACCCAAAGCTGATCAGGCTCAGCATTCAGCTAGGCTAGAATCAGGATGTAAGACAATTGTTTCTCTCCTGGTCCTGAGTCCACAGAAGGATGCTTTATTGATTGAAACCTGGTTGTAACTTCTCACTGAAAGGGAATAAAGGAATCAAGTTTAAGGCTGAGAGTTCCTAAATTATAACAACTAGAAGGGGGAGCTTCATGGTATGGGGAAAAGGGGGCTAGATTTGGAATCAGGTTACTTGAGTTCAAATCTTGACTTTGTCACTTAAGAGTATGCGTGATGGGAGCAGTTGGTGACTTAGTAGATAGAGAATGAGCCCTGGAGTCTGGAGGACCTGAGTTCAAATCTGATCTTAGACACTTAATACCTGTATGATCCTGCATAAATCACTTAAACTGTGGTTGCCTGGGGGGGAAATGTGTGACCTTGGTTTGGTTACTTTTTTCTCTGTTTATCTCAATCTTCTTTGTAAGTAAAATGAGAGGATTAGGACTAACTGACTTTTAAAGGTCCCTTCTCAGCTCTAAATATCTGATGCTCTAAATGGGAGTTAGTGAGGGGGGGTAGTGAATTTCACTCTTTTTCTGGATTGGGACAGCTAAATTTGCTGGCTTTCTCACCAAAGAAGATTAACTTCTCTGTTTCATTTCAGGGATATTTTACCAGATAAAAAAGTGGTGAGTCCCTTTCCTCATAGAAAATGTTTTATAACTAAAGGGATTTTTTTTTACAAGTAATTATATTGATGTTTTTCTTCTCATACCTTGGGGCCCCCATCCAAGATAGGGAATATTTTAAAAACGAGAATAGCACATCAATAGTCAAGTGCAGTCAGATCCATTTAAGCCTCCCTCTGGCTGGCATGAGACTGAGTATCCTGTAGAAGGGAAGTTTCCAAACCTGCTGTGTAGCATCTCTCACTGCATCCTGCAAGTGATGTGCTGTGTATGATGTCTAGAGGTAATTGGAGAGCTTATAACAGGATATTACTTTTCCTCATCTTGGAGGTGCAATTTTTGTGGAGGGCTGTGCTAGTTGGGGGTTAAGTGGCAATTTATTTTAGCTAATGTTTCTGGGGGATAATCATTTGGTCCCACAGATATTCAGAATTCAGGAGGATACAGAGCAGGAGGCTAACATTATGCCATATGAGGATAAGCTAAATGTTTAGCCTGGAGAAGGCACGAAGAGACTAGGGACAAGGAGGGCTGGTAAATGTTTAACAACCAGCTCTCCAGGGGAAAAAAAGTATGTAGGACACTCTTTTAAGTTTAATGTGCATTTATAATATTTTCCCCACCACTTTCTTAAGTCTAGATAATCAACAAAACAATGAATCAAGTCTTGATTTGTAGTATTTACTGATTTCTCAGATGTAAAAGCTCATATTAAAATGTAAGAATTGGCTCTCTCGTGCTGGTAGGAGCTGGCTCTAGTACACCACCTGGGTCTGTGATTATGAAGGGAGGTGGGTCATAATGAGAGCTCTCTTCAAGTGTTTGAATGGAATTCGCGTGTAGCAGAGATTAGATTTATTCTGCTTGGCATCAGTAATAGAAATGGTAGATGCACATGACAAAGAAGCAAATTTTGTTTTTACAGAAGAAAAAGATTTCACAACAATTGCTCTATCTATCTATAAGTAGAATGAAAATGGAGAGAGTGTACTGTCTCTTAACATAAGTCTTTAAGCAAAGGCTGAATGACAACTTGTTACAGATGTTAAAGAAAGATGTTAAGAGCCATTCCCTAGTCAATAAATGGTCAAAGGATATGAATAACCAGTTTTCAGAAGACGATATGAAAGCTATCTATAGACACATAAAAAATGCTCTAAATCACTACTGATTAGAGAAATGCAAATTAAAATAACTCTGGGATATCACCTCACAACTATTGGAATAGCTAGTATGACAGCAAAGAAAAATGACAAAGGTTGGAAGGGATGTGGAAAAATTGGGACACTAATTCACTGTTGGTGGAGTTGTAAACTAGTCCAATTATTCTGGAGAACATGCTGGAACTCCAACCAAAGGACTATAAAACTATACATACCTTTTGACCCAGCAATACCACTACTAGGCCTATATCTCAAAGAAAATAAAGAAAAGGGGTAAAGACCTATTTGTACAAAAAAACACAGCAGCTCTTTTTGTGGTGGCTAAGAATTAGAAATCAAAGGGATATCCATCAAGGACTGGCTAATCAAGTTGTAGTATATTATTATGATGGAATACTATTGTACTATAAGAAATAATGAGTAGGATGGTTTCAGAAATACCTGGGAAGACTTATATGAATTCATACAAAGTAAAGTGAGCAGAACAATGAGAACATTGTACATAGCAATAATAATACTCTAAGGATAGTCAACGGTAAGAAACTCAGTTACCCAGATCAAGACAACAATCTAAAACAATTCCAAAGCAGCCATGGTAAAATGTGCTAACCACATCCACAAAGAGAACTGATGGACTTTAAATGCAGAGCAAGGCGAACTTTTTTCACTTTCTCTATTTGTACTGTTTTATTCCATTTGTATATTCTTTTGCAACATGGTTAATATGGAAATTTATTTTGCATGACTTCACATGTATAATCCACATAAAATTGTAGAGGGAAAGAAACTGGAATTCAATTTTTAAAAAATGAGTGTTAATTTTTATATGTAATTGTAAACATTTAACAAAACTAATAAAATAATTTTTAAAAAGAAAAGATTGTTGTTCAAGAGGGACAAGAGGGATTAGATGACCTCTGAGGTCCCTTCTTTCTCAAAGATTGGGGGATTTGGAAAATGTCAGAGAAAACTTGTCCTAGTTACACCATTGGTTCCAACACTCTACGTCTCAGCTTATATGGAAATCACTTTCCTCCCTAAAATTTGGAAAGGAGAAAAAGGAAATGCAACTAACGTCCAGTGTATAGACTACTCAATGAGTACCTATTACCACCACCATTATCATCATCACTTTAAGACTTGCAAAATGCTTTATAGATATATCACTTTATCATCATAACAGCCCTGGGAGTCATTGATGAAATGTCCGCTATGTGTACAGTACTAGGCACTGTTGTTATTCAGTCATGTCTGACTCTTTATGATGCAATTTGGGATTTTCTTGACAAAGATACTGCAGTGGTTTGCAGTATCCATTTCCTTCTCCAGCTCATTTTACATATGAGGAACTGAGGCAAATGATTAAGTGACTTGCCCAGGGTCACACAGCTAGTTAAATGTCTGAGGCCAAATTTGACCTCAGAAAGATGAGTGTCCCTGACTCCAGGTCTGGCACTCGATTCACTCTACCACCTAGCGGCCATCACTAGGCCCTGGAGATACAAAAAAGGTAAAAGATTATTCCTTCTCCCAAGGAGCTCATAGTCTAATGGGGGGAGGGGGTAGAAATGGGGCATACTATATTCAAACAATTATATCCAAATATACAGATTATTTTGAAATACATCGATTAATTTGAAATAATCGCTAGAGGCAAGACACTAGAATTAGAGGTGATAGGCAAAGGTTTTCTGTAGAAGACAGAATTTTAGCTGGGTTTTGAAGGAAGCCAGGAGGCAGAGATGAGCAGGAGTATCCTAGGCACTGGAAAGATAGATGCTTTTATTATCCAGATGATGACACTGAGGACAAGGAAAATTGAGTGACTTGTCAAGGATCATACACCTAGTGTCTAAGGTTGGATCTGAACTCAGGAGTGGGAAAGATTCCAAGCCCAGCACACTATTCACTGTGTCACCTAGCTCTCTAGACATCTAAACAAGATAGCTAAGGGACAAGTCGAGAAGGAATAGGGCAAGGAAGGGCAGTGTGTTGTGGACAGAACAACAAACTAAAACCAAGATGCCATGGAAATGGGCCCCACCTCTGCCACTTAATAGATATATGACCTTAAGTAAGTCACTCTTTCTTGGGCTTCTATTCCTTCCTCAATCATAGTCTAGCAATAAATATGCAGTACCAACTTCAATGAGTAGGATTACTGTAAGGGTCAAAGGAGAGAGTGTATAGAAATCTCTTTGTAACTCTCCTGTCAATGTGAGATGTTGGGGACCACGGATGACATTTATTTATTTATTTATTATTAGGGCACCCCAGCAATGTGAAGCTAAGACCAGCAGGTGGGGCTGTTGGAGCACCACTTACATTGTTTCCTTCGATTGTAAGCCGTCTGGAGGACAAGTACAGGGACAAACTACAGGATTGGGATGAATCTATTTTGTATACTATATATGTCCAGGTTGTCTCTTTGGATAGAAGGTAAGCTCCCCAGAGTATGGCCCAGTGCCTGGCACATAGTAGGTGTTTATAAATGCTCGTTAACTGATTCATCAATTAGTTGTCTATCTTTCCTTGAACAACCTCTAGTGCTTGGGGACTCAGAAACTAATAAAGGAGCTGATTCCACTCCTAAACAATTCTAATTATCAAAAAGGTCTTATTTAGAATCTCACTCCCTATATTTCCAAGAACTGATACTAGCTTTGCCCTCTAGGGCCAAGCTTAGTAAGAGCACTTCTGCAAAAATTGCCTTCCAATGGCTGAAGACCTCTCTCTTCCCTGCGCACTCCCCTCCCCCAAGTCTTTCTAACCATGTCCTTTTACTTTAACTAGTCCTCAAAGACCACAATTTCAAGAATTGTGGCCACAGTGCAGCAGCAAGGCACCATCTAGAATCGAAGAACCTGGGTTTGAATCTGGCTCTGATCGTTCCTACCTGTGTCACTTTGAATAAGTCATTTGTCATTTTGGGAGATGAACGAGTTAGACCACAATCCGAGGGGTGGAGATGGGGCAGGAGTCAG
Organism: Pseudochirops corinnae; assembly: GCA_028646515.1. Classification (NCBI taxonomy): domain Eukaryota; kingdom Metazoa; phylum Chordata; class Mammalia; order Diprotodontia; family Pseudocheiridae; genus Pseudochirops; species Pseudochirops corinnae. Next base: position 308,006,721 of record CM053586.1, on the reverse strand, counting down.
CTCAAACAGGTTCTCTAGAGCCAATTGTCACATTTTCAGTGTGAGCACTTACACCTGGGAAATCAGCAAAGACTACAAATCAGTCTTGATTTATTGTTTGGTTGATTATCTAGACTAGAGAAAGTGATAAAAAAATTTTTTTAATAATGTAGATTCAATGTAAAAGTGTGTCCTGCATATATTATTGAAAACTGATCATTCACACCACTAGGCTAGATGATTTGTTTCCTGTTTCTATTTACTATGAATCTGAGTCAGCATCCTTATCCCTCCCCTCTGAAAAAGCTACAGGTTGTCAACATTCCTTCTAAATTGGGATTTTCCACAAAAAAATGATAATTGAAACAACGACGGTTAAGTTAGAAACTGATGTTTAGTATTAAATTCCTATAACATAACAGAGTAGGTCTGTAGGTTTGAAGAAAGCCAACAAAGTAGAAGTTGATGCCAGGAATTATAAAGTTAAAAAAACATTTTTTGGAGGAAGAAAGTATACCAACAAAGTTCTGCTATGAATGGATGCTAGGATTAGCAAAAGGGCCTAGAAAAGGAAGGAGTAGGGGCAGCTCGGTGGTGCAATGGATAGAGCACTGGCCCTAGAGTCAGAAGGATCTGAGTTCAAATCTAACCTCAGACACCTACTAGTTGTGTGACTCTAGGTAAGTCAATTGACCTCTATTGCCTCAAAAAAAAAAAAAAAAAAAAAAGGAAGGAAAAAGAAGGGTTAACCCTAGGCTAAAAATACTGAGGATGAAGTTCCTAAGGTTTAGGTTATCCCCATGATCTGGGAGTGGGGATTATTTGTCGCCTTCTGCATAGGCGTAGAAGAGTGTGACTCCTTCAATGGACTAATGATAACAAGGGCCCAAAATGGTCTAATTAATCCCTAAAAGGTGAGTCCAAGGTCACTAATAAATGGTAGCTATCTCTTTTGTGTTCTTCCTCTTTTGGATTACAGAATTTTGTAAAGGATACAAAAGGCTAGAATGTATAGAAAGTCTTAGAGGGCTGACTTCCTGAATCTTCTTCTACATCTGTCTTTTATGTTAAGAATTGTAAGAAAATGGATAGGATATAGTGAAGGACTTGAGCACATGGCTATTTCTGTAATACAGGTCAAGGAAAAAAGTATATCTTTTCACAACAATGGTCCCTTTAACTCAGACCCTTATTGTTTAGTTATGTAGTTAAACTCCTAAATCTTTTTCTGCCCTTTCTTGACCCTTTTTGGTTCTTTCCATTTGGGACCAGTTCTTGGCCTCTCTGGACCCACTCCCTTTGGATTCTCTTTTTCTCTCTTTTCCCTTTGTCAATACAATTTGCTATCTATCTTGTCTTACACTATACAACAGAAGTAGAAATGAGAAGGGACAGATAAGACAGTCACTGCAATCTGTTAGTGGATCAGTATGGGGTATTCTCTCCAATGATGCAGATTCCAACTCATCCATGCTTATCCTTCTCCTGTGATTCTTGTTCATCTTCTCCCATAGATACACTATAGATGGTCTTCTGAGTCTTCTGTGGATTTTCTTCTAGATCTTATCACATTACATAAATACCAGAGGAACATGCTGGTTATTCATTGGTCATCACATATTCCTCATACTGATCTGTTCACATTTTCTCCAACTTTTCCTGCCTTCCTCCAATCTTCAACTTCCAGTTGGAAGCTGTGCTTTTGTAAGAAATTTGACAACCTGTATAGCTTGGTCTGATAACAATGACCAAACTTTGACTTAGGATCACAGGAAATGGAAATTGGAGAGGCCTTAGGGATCATTAGTCTAGTTCATTAGTTTATATTTTATCTGATATCGATCCCTGGAACCTTAATAAAAGCAATTAAAATTTCATCCCAAAGTGTGACAGAAGGCTACTTTGGAAAAGAACACAGCAGAACAATATATATATTTTTTAATGAAGTGGATTCTATATTCTGTCACTTGCCACCTGGCATATGGGTTTTTTAGGCTCTCTTTCCTTCTGTGCTACCACCGATTAGAATTTCATCCCTCATTCCTTTCTCTCCTCCAGTACTCCTTGTGTAGGATTGCTCTTTCCCAACTATCTTCTCTCAAGAACAAAAGTAGTACATTGTAGGTTAATTAAGTTTGCATATTACCCCTAGGAATATAAGAACCATTTATATCATTGTTTCCATAGGAAAATTCTCTAAACAAAGACTCAGAAATGAATTAAAAGAAAAACAAAATGAAATGAAACAACAACAACCAGTTAGCAAGTTGGTGCCCAGGTGTGTGACAATGATAACATCCTTTCTTTATGGAGAGTTTGGCACCAATTATTGTCTGGTAAAAACAGACTTTCCATAAAAAACAAAAACAAACAAAAAAGATACCATTACTCCCCCCCACCCCAAGCCCTTGAAATTGGACATTTAAGCTAAGAATTTATTGATAAATTACTTATTTCTATGTGGATGATGAAGGGGGGTATAATATTCATGGTCCCCTTCTCATTCTAATATCTTTGGTGAAGAATTAAGAAGCATAAAATTCAATAGCAATGATATCAAATATTCACATGGATCAATAAAAACTTCTTGTCCAATCAATCATTCTCATTTCATAAAATTAGTATTTGCATAGTCAACCTTACTTAAAAAATGTGGCTTTTCATATATTTATGTGATGCAAATGTATTGACCTATAGTGGGGCAGGGAGTATATTCACTGCCTGATAACAGGACAAGTAATCATAGAGACACTGGAGTTGATCCAAATTTTGGCCATGATGTTTTAAGGGCATATATTATATGATGTAAATAAGTTCTCTAATTGGCTGCAGAGGCCTGAAGAACTGGATATCTGGAGGCTGCTAAACCAGAACTCAATAGGTCTACACAAGAGACAAATTGGTTTCATTGATCTTTTCTTTTTGACTGTGAGGATACAGGACTACTTTGAGCTGCTTCCAAACCCAGGCTGTGGAGAAAGATGCCTTTTGTATCCCCCATTCAGTCATGTGGTCTATGATCACACAGTCAACTTGGTATCTGTTTATTCTTGATCTGAGGTGAGCAAGTATCTTAGAGCTCTACCTAAGGATTCTAACACCAAGAGTTGGGAGGCACCCCTTTTGCTATATACAGTCTTTATCTGTGTGCAATCATGACTATTTTATGCTCTTTGTACTCATTCTCTCCTCTATGATCTCTATGTGGATTGTTGGGAGAGTGAATTCCAGGCTTTTCAGTGAAATGTTTTACATTTTTACTATACCTTTCATAATATCTCTTGCTATGACTACTTAGTAAATACTTACCTAAAAAGTGACTGATGTTACTGGCTGATTACTAATGGTGAAGCATGCTTGGGGGACTCAAGAGGGGCAATGCTAAAAGTATAGGCCCTTAGGATTATGTACCTCAAAAACTCTTAGAAGAATATTATTTGATCACTCCTCTGGGGACCCATCTTTGGAGTTTGTAAGCAAATTGAAGAGAGTTGTCAATTGTTTGTCAGTGTCTATGTTATCTGCATTATCATTTCTTCTGACTACCCTCTCACCCAATCTGTCCTCTCTTCTATCATCCCTCCCCCATCTCCTTTCCCCTTATTTTCCTGTAGGGTATGATATCTAATTGAGTGTGAATGTTATTCCCTCCTTAAGCCAAACCTGATGAGAGTAAGGTTCAGTCATTCCTTCTCATCTTCCCTCTCTTCCCCTCCATTGTGAAATCATTTTCTTCCCTCTTTTATGAGAGATAATTTAACCCATTCTATTTCTCCTTTTCTCCTCCCAATATATTCCTCCTTCACCTCTTAATTTTATTTTTTAGATATCATTCTTTCATATTCAACTCAACCTGTTCCACCCATCTATCTATCTATCTATCTATCTATCTATCTATCTATCTATCTACCTGTCTATATTTCCTCCAACTGCCCTAATACTGATCAAGGTCTTGTGAGTTACAAACATCATCTTTCCATGTAAGAATGTAAACAGTTAAACATTATTAAGTCCATTATGATTTCTCTTTCTTGTTTAGCTGTTCATGCTTCTCTAGATTCTTGTATTTGAAAGTCAAATTTTCTATTTAGTTTTGTTCTTTTCATTAAGAAAGCCTGAAAATCCTTTATTTCATTGAATAGCCATTTTTTTCCCCTGAAGGATTATACTCAGTTTTGTTGATTAGGTGATTCTTGGTTTTAATCCTAGCTCCTCTGACCTGCAGAATATCATATTCTAAGCCATTCAATCCTTTATTTTAGAAGCTACAAGATTTTGTGCTGTCCTGATTTTATTTCCACAATACTAAAATTGTTTCTTTCTCACTGCTTGTAATATTTTCTCCTTGACCTGGGAACTCTGGAATTTGGCGACAACATTCCTAGGAGTTTTCCCTTTTGGATCTCTTTCAGGAGGTGATTGGAGAATTCTTTCAATTTCTTTTCCCCCTATGGTTCCAGAATATCAGGCCAGTTTGCCTTGATAATTTCCTGAAAGATGATGTCTAGGCTCTTTTTTTTGTTCACAGCTTTCAGGTAGTCCAATAATTTTAAAATTATGTCTCTAGGATCTATTTTCCAGGTCAGTGGTTTTTCCAATGAGATATTTCATATTGTCTTCTATTTTTTTTTTTTTTTGGTATTTTTTGGTTCTGTTTTATAAGTTCTTCTTTTCTCATAAAGTCATTAACTTCCATTTGTTCCATTCTAATTTTTAAGAAATTATTATCTTCAGTGAACTTTTGGACTGCCTTTTCCATTTGGCCAACTCTGCTTTTTAAAGGCATTCTTCTCCTCATTGTTTTTTGGTCCTCTTTGGCCATTTTGGTTAGTCTATTTTTAAGGTGTTATTTTCTTCAGTATTTTTTGGGTCTCCTTTATCAAGCTGTTGACTTGTTTTTCATGATTTTCTTGCATCACTCTCATTTCTATTCTCAATTTTTCTTCTACTTCTCTTACTCAATTTTCAAAATTCATTTTGAGCCCTTCCATGGCCTGGGACCAATTCATATTTTTTTTGGAGGCTTTTGATGCAGGAGCTTTGATTTTGTTGTCTTCTTCTGGTTGTTTGTTTTGATCTTCTTTGTCATCAAAGTAAGATTATATAGTCTGATTTCTTTTCCTTTGTTTGTTCATATTCCTAGCCAAATACTTGACTTTCTAACTCTTTGTCAGGGTAGGACTCTGCTTCCATGCTGCAGCAGCTGCCTGTCATAGATGCCAATGATTTTCAGTGTCCTGAGGCCTGCTCTGGCCCTGTTTGTGCCAGTACAGCCCACACTGGACTATGCTCTACTCACAGTCCAGTGTAATATACTCTTTCTGTCAACCTTCCTGGTTGTACTACTCTGGAGATTTGCCTCGTTCCATTATTTTGCAGGTTTTGTAGTTCTAGAATTTGCGTAGAGTCATTTTTATAGGTATTTGGAGGGGTTTGGGGAAGAGCTCAAGTAAGTCCCTGCTCTTACTCTGCCATCTTGTCTTTGCCTCCCATGACTATATTTTTCAAGACCTATGCTATAGTATTGAGGAAAGAAGTCAGATGGAACTGAGCTAAAAGACAGCAAAGAAACTCTTGGCCCTGCTTGAGGACTATGGCTACTCCCATGAAGAACCCCCAAAGGTTTCCATGGTCATTTGTGGACTCTGAATCAAGCCATCTTAGTTTACATCTCAGTGAGACTTGAAGACTTTCATCTAGCTTTAAACACTGTGATAATAAGTCCCAGATAACCTTTTTAAGCCTTGTTTAGGTAGGCACTGTTATTCTATTATAAGATTCAGAAGCCAACTATAAGCTAAGGGCCAAATTTGGCTTGTTTTTGAATGGCCCAAGAGCTAAGAGTAGCTTTTACATTCATATGAAAACAGGCAGTGAGCAAAATTTGGACCACAGATCATAGTTTGCCATCATTTGACTATTAAATGTCATAAACTGTGGAAAGCAATGAGCAGAAAGACCCCTGGATTTGGAGTGAATAGACAAGAGTTCAAATCTCTTCTCTGCCATATATAAGCTATGTCACCTCCTGCAGATCACTTAGCTTCTCTAGGCTTCAGTTTCTTCATCTAGAACATGAAAAAGTTGAACTAGATTATCTCTAATTTCCTTCTCCCAACACTAAAATCTCTGGACACTCATCTTGTGAATGAATACAGTTACAAATGTATTGGGCAAAAGAATGTTGATAAAGCAGTATAAATCCATTTCCACTAGAGGAAAAGAGCTCAAAATGTACACTCTTCTGATGATGGGTCAGTAGGTATGGCTTCATATCAGAGAAGCAATACTACAAAGCTGTCTTTCTCTATGTATATGTATGTGCATGTATGTATATGTACATTATCTCTATTTTTCTATATGGCCAAGAAAACCTCAAAATGTGGTCACAAAGGGTTGGACATTACTAAAACAACTGCACAACAAAAGTTGTGGGACACAGTGAGGTTCTTGGAAGACTCTGTGGAAAAAACAAAATGAAAAAGTGAAAAAAAACCCCACATCCAACCAAGAAGTATTTTTAAGTTCCTCCTCAGTTTTGCTATGCAAGGCACTCCTGCTGGGCTCCCTTCCTTGCCTACCAATATAAACCTCCTTCTGAAAAGCATCCCAACTCCTGATCCATTTCCTTGTTATTTTTTCATGTGATAGACAGATAGGAAAAGGCAATTCCGTGCCTCAGCCCTGTTGGGTTCACAGTAGATTTCAATCCTCCTCACTTATTTATGGGCCCATTTTCTCCCAAGCACTTCTTTTCCCCTGGTATATTTGTAAACACCATTTTTATTCTACTTAATCATTTTGGCAGTATTAACTCATTCTGCTTTTTCCACCCTTATCTTTTCAATGAAAAATGTTCACATAGTTTTGACAGGCATTGAAGTTCTACTGATTTCTTTCCTTTCCCACCAAACACACACACACACACACACACACACACACACACACACACACACACACACACACCTTTTTCTAATTCAGAGTTTCATTTTTTTCTATGAAGCCATTTCTATTGATGGTGATTCCTGCATGTGTTGTTAATATATACCTTATATCTCTTTATATTTCAGTCTCTAGTAGAGTACCCTATATATAATAAGCCCTAATAAACATTTGTTGAATAAATGAACATATGAAAGAATAAATGAATGACCAACTGCCCAGGTATGGATCTGCTCTTGATGAATAAACCAGAGCATCATTGTGTGTCTGGAACTAGATGAAGTCTGCTTTTGACCAGTGGGGGAACAGCGTGCATCCAGGCCAGCATTTAATTACTGAGGAAATGAGCACTGAGACTCCTTAGATGTCCAAATTATTTTAGCTTTCTGTACATCCATATCTTAATTAATAAGATAGGGCACTGGTAAGTGAGACACTAAGTCAAGTTCCCCATTCTCCCTAAACAAAAGGGCCTTTTCAACACAGGCCACTAATTTGCAAAGTAGTCACTCCCTGACTCATTCAAGGAGAATGACAATTTAATCTGGTTGGGCTTCCTTATTTTATTTCCCAATGTCACCTCCAAAGGCATAGTAGTAGTAGGTAATTAGGCATAACTGATGGATAGCCAGAGTGCTTCATTGGGGTCCACATCATGTTACAGGATGTACAAGAAAGTTTCATTGTAGGGTGGAACCTCTATGAAGGATTTGGTATAGGACACGAACAATAATCACATAGGATGAAAAAGCACTGATGAGTTATAATTTGTACTTTGGGGAAGGGGGTGTGTATGTGTATATGCACGTATGTATACATGCGTGTGTGTGTACATACATATAATTGGAGATCTATTGAATCTCTCCTGGCCCATATTGGGTAGAGAGCTAACCCTGGATCCAGAAAGACCTGGGTTATAAATCCTGCTTCTGACACATAATGGCCATGTGATCCTCCGTAAGTCATTTAACATCTGAGTGCTCTGAGGAACTCATCTGAGGAATTTCATCTATACATCATAGACTAGGTGGCAATTTGTGTTGATAGAAGGATTTTCTAAATTCAGGATTTCCCTATATCAAATTACAGGACCTGTCCCTTTCCTTTCACTATGTTTATTAGTGTGTGCATGTAGACATCCACATGGGCATATGTTGGGTGGGGAGCCTCCCAGTAAGGAAATTCCTTCTACCGATGCAGATCTTTAAGGGTTCCACATTTTATAGTCTTAGAAGAGGAAAGGGACATTGGCAGGTGTAGAGACTTTACTACTTTGAATAAGGATTTGCATTTGCATTTATGTAGCTCTTTAATGTTGACAATTCATTTTCCTCACCCAAGTATCATTACCCCATTTTACATCTGAGGGAACTGAGGCTTGCCTAAGGTAAGTAGAAAAGCTGGGATTCAAATCTGACATCAAATTCAGGACTTTGTTGCCAGAGCTATAACAAGTAATTTTGGTAGCTGGTTTGAGGGACACAAAAGATGGTGGAAGTGAGGGTATAGAGCAAGAGAAGAAATGAATAGGGCTGGAAACAGTGATCACTAATGATTCTTTGTAATTATGTTATAAGCTCCGTTCCCCACCTTCACCCCCACCCCCACCCTTGCTCCCAGTTGCCATAAGACTATGAGTGTTATTACTGCCCTCATCGTTTTGTGTAGTGGGACAAAGCTCTGAATGCCCCACCTGAGTTGTGGCTCTACTGATCAACTGCCTTGTTTGGACTTGGGAAAGGGGCAAAATGAAACCCCTCAGAATCAGTACAAAAGTGGCTTTTTCCTTCCCTAAATCTCATTCTGTGAGGCCCACAAACTGACCTTCAAGGTAATTGGAGGCATTTTTGTATGTATTGCAAAATGTAGAGGGCATTTGTTTTCTGGGTGAGCAAAAGGTGTACTGTCACACTGGGCAGAGAAGGGGACAGTCTTTCAAACAGTTTCCAATTCTGTTTCATGAATTGAGGATACTGCTCATTAAGGACTAGTCACAATTCCACATTGCATAATTAGTCTTTTCCATTCTCCTTAAGGACAAATCACAAATCAATCAACCAGTTAACAAAAGGACCAAAGGAACTGAATTCTCAGTCACAATTCTAGTGCAAGCCTTCATTTCTTCTTACCCAAATTGCTAAAATAGCTCCCTAAGCAGGGCTTCTAGCCTCTTGTCCATCTAATTCATCCTCCCCTATTCCTTTTTTTTTTTTT
>CM053586.1:307967871-307997086 GCA_028646515.1 Pseudochirops corinnae | reverse complement strand
GGAAGACCTGAGTTTGAATTTGACCTTGGATACTTACTAGCTGTGTGAGTCTGGGCAAATCACTTAAATTCTATCTACCTCAGTTTCCTCACCTGTAAAAATGAGCATAACAATGTCATCTCCTTCCCAAGGTGCAAGGATAAAGTGAAATATTTGTAAAGTGTTTTGCAAACCTTAAAACATTATATAAATATTATTATTATTATTATTATTGTTATTATTATTATTATTACTGAAAGCTACCAGGCTTGCTGCATCAAGAACCAATGGTTGCCTCCATACCTAAATCAATTTAATAAACATTCATTAAGGGCCAATGCTGTGGCAGGCACTGTGCTGCGCTGGTGATTAAAAAAAAAAAAAAGAGGCAAAAGACAGTCCCTGCCCTCAAGAAATTTATAATCTCAATGAAGAATGTGGGGTGCTTTAGAGAAGGGATTACCCAGACTGATCTACTTTGCCCTAAAAGCCTTCCATGGCTCCCTTTGTACTAAAGAATAAAGTACAAATGCCTTATGCTAGAATTCAATGCTATCTCCACTCTGGCCCCAAGCTCCTTTTCCAATCTGTCTCCCATTATGCTTGCCTTCCATTAAGCCTCTTCTCTATCCCCAGCACAAGCCAGCTACTTTCTTGTCTATATGATTGATGCTTATATCATTCCTTCTTCATGGAATATTCTCCCCCTACTCCTTTGATTCTTCCTATTCTTCCTGTCTTCCAAAGAGAGGTTCAAGTTCCAAAGTCCTTTTTAAATTTAAATACATAATTTATTACGTTGGAGACAGAAGAAATGGATTTGGGTCCCACTCTTACACGTACTGACTGTACGACCCTGGACAAGTCACTTAATTTCTCAAGGTTATTTCCAGATGAATATAGTGAGACAAAAAAATTGGCATGACAATGGTACTTTCATAATGGAGTACAAGTAGTTGGTCCTTTCTCAGTCACTCAGTTTCCCATAATGAAGCATGCCTAAATGCTATGGACAGATACACAAAGAACTATGTCACTGCAAACTCACTGTGTGAGCCTTGGAACTCAAGACCCCAACCTTACATGAAACCTGAGAAATGTCTAGGAAAAAAAAAAGCTTATTCATTTTTCTCTCCTGCCTTTCCCATACACCTGTTCAATTTTCATATTTTAATATTTCCTTGGTTTATGGCTTACTCTAGGCAAACCCTTAAGACTATAAATTGCAGAGAAGATGCCAACCTGCATTAGTGGAGATAGTTTCCTCTCCTGGGAGTTCTTTATACCAACAAAGTCACAGGTCCATTTTCTATTTCTATCCCTATTGATGACAGGCTACTATATGTTGTCATTAATCTTTTTCTATGTTTTGCCTCTCCACATGGAAGGGAAGTTCCTTATCTTACATTTCTTTGTATTCCAGGCAGTGCATAGCACAGTCATTTGTATTTAGTGGTATCACAGTAAATCTATTATGAATAAATGAATGAAGAGCTGGAATGTGAAATGTGACAGGAATAACTGCATTCACTCTATATAGTATAATACAATCCCTCTTTATTTCCTTCCTCCCAATACATGATTTGAGAATGAGGAAATGGCTTGGTGGACCACTCTTTACTCCCACCACCACCTATACATAACAATATAGAACAGTGGTTCTCAACCTGTGGGTCGCGACCCTTTTGGGGGTCAAACGGGGTTGCCTAAGACCATCAGAAAACACCTATTTCCAACAGTCTTAGGAACCGAGAAACCACCCCTCTATCCCTCTCCAGGCGGGTCCACCCACATGCAGATACACATACAAGTATTAAAGGATCGCAGCATTAGGAAGGTTGAGAACCACTATAGAACATGCTGCTTGGATGTGGTAAATATGCCCTGATTCCAAAGTCCAGGAAGGGATTAAGAGGAATGGAGAATCCATTTGAGAGTTTGGTCCATAGGGTCAAATCCATAACCCAACCCCACTGTTTTACAGATGAAGAAACTGGGACCCAGGGAGGTCATGTGGTTTGCCTATTATCCAACAGGTAAATATCATCAGAGATAGGATTTCAAACCATATCTTCAGGAGTGTATCCAGACACTCATTGCTAATTTCTAAAGATAAGAATCACAGAATCTTAGAAGTAAAAGTTACCTTAAGGGCCATCTAACGCTACCTCCTCATTTTTCAACCAAAGAAATGGAGGCTCAATGAGGTTCAGCACCCGAATCAAGGTCACACAATTCATTGAGAGTAGAATTGAGCCTGGAACAGAGAACTTTTGAATCAGGTCCATCAAATAACTCATGAAAATGAGGAAAGGCAGTCTCAGATGGCCAAAGACTTCCACCATCACCATCTGTTTCTGGCCAGCTCACTCCAAATGCAGATTGCTCATAAACACACCTCTTTTCATAAGCTCTAACACTTGGTTTCTACCCAAGGCAGTTTCGAACAGGGATGGAATGCAGACGGAAACTTATCTGGTTGACAAAACATACAGTCATAGAATTGGGAAATAGGTTTTGCATGACTTCATATGTATAATGGGTATCAGTAGGGGAGGTAGTGGAGAGAAGAAGAGAATTTGAAACTTGAAATAAATAAATTTATATAAAAAATCCTTACAGATAGAAGCAAATTTACAAATCCTTCCCCCAATGTAAAGGAATAAAGCCATTGCATTTTTTCCGTGGGGGTGGAGGCGGTTTCTTTTTGAAAGTGCTAGGTTCTAGTTCTGCAGCTTTCAGAATTCACACCCTGCAGAGCGCACTTACATCCTTCAGCCAATTTGTTACAATGAAGCTTGCTTGAGTCTTGAGATAGAAGATGGCACTTATTCCCTGATGGACTGAGAACTCTAAAATTAGTGAGCCCCTGAGTTTAAAGGGATCTCAGAACTCATGGAATCCAATTTATATTTGAATCACATATTGATTCTACAATATCTTCCACAAAAGGACACACCACATCTGACCTTGAGGCCACAGGTTCCCCACCGCTGCTCTAGCCTTTATCAGTTGGCCACCAGTAATCCTGGATTCATTACTTTTTTAAGTGTCTCCTTTCAGTTTAGAAAAAAAACTCTAATTATTAGGAAAGCAGAAAGATGGTGCAGTGAATAATGTCATACCTGGCATAAGGTAGACTCATTTTCCTGAATTCAAACCTGGCCTCAGATGTTTTACTAATTGTGTGACCTTGGGCAAGTCACTGAACCTTGTGTGCCTCTGTTTCCTCATCTGTAAAATGAGCTGGAGAAAGAAATGGCAAACCAGTCCAGGATCTTTGCCAAGAAAACCCCAAAGGGGTTCACAAAGAGTCAGGCACAACTGAAACGACTGAAAAGCAGCATCAGTGATTGTTAGGGAGTTCTTTCCTATATTGCTTTAAAAACCACCCTCCCTGTATCTTCTGCCCAGCATTTCTATTTCTGACTTTTGAGGCCAAGCAGAATGCACTTGGGATTAGCTCCCTACCAGCACATTGTAGACCGTTAAGAGGCTAAACAGCTCCAGTTCCTTCCACCAATGCACAAATGATATGCTTTCCAGTCTTCTCTCCATCTTGAGAGACCTAAGTGTAAATCCATTTGTTTCTCTCCACTATCCAAAAGCATTCCCAGATTGAAATGCAAAGTTCCTTTAAGCATTTGCATGACTGCAGTCATAAAAAAAGAAATATTCATATGCCTGGGATCAAATATAGTGCCATGAAAACCGAGGCCAATCAACGGAATTCATCGGTAATGATTCAAAGTGAGATGCACTATTCAGGTGTGTAATGCAGCTGTGACCAGATGTTTGCATAAACACTTAAATATTTTCCACTGTTCAGATACAGTCTGAAATGTCAGACTTGGTGGGTAAGAAGCACCAGCTGTAGCATTCATTCTCTTCTGCTAAGGGTAAAAGAGACACCATGGAGTTTAATGAAGTGATTAACACCCAGGACTAAATTGAAGAGAATGGCTAGAATGACATTTTACCAGCTGATGGATATTATGCTCCTAGATGCTAAAACCCAGGAGTACCCATTGGACCTTCCACCACCATGTCCTTGCTCTACTTACCCATGTTCCTCCTCATGATGGATTGAAGGACATTAAGTAGGCTTACCAAATGTCTATCTGATATACAAGATGGGTGCTTCAATGCTATGACAAGGATGTTCATTTGGGAGTCTGAGGAATTTGTTTTACCCCCCTGACTGACTGCCAGCTTGGGTATTCAATTTATTCTTATTTAACAGCTCTTTATCCAGCTGTCTAAGGTATTAGATCTAATCACTGCCACTTTCACTGAAGAAGAGAAACCACTGTCAGGAGATATTTTTCTCTCCTTTTCTAGGGTTGGAAAGGAGCCAATTTAACTTTGTCAGAGAGAACGGAACTGCCCCTGGTCTGCCTAGAAAACCAAGTGCCTCCATCAGATCTTTCTCTTGGATACTTCCAAAATGGGAGAGGGGGAAGGAAGAGGGAAAGAGTACATTGGTGTCACCAACCTTGGGATTCTGGTTTATATCTTTGTCACCTGGATTGTAGGGGGTTCCTCCCTGCTTTTCTTTCTGCTCTCATTGATCAAAACAAAGAGAGAGGAGGAAAGGAAAGGAGAGGAGAGGAAGGGAAAGAAGGAGAGGAAATGGAAGGGGAGAAAAGAAGAAGATGGAGAGTGCTGATATTTAGGCAATAATGGACAAATAATGGCTCATTCTGGGAAGACTGAGAAAATGGACTAAATGAGAAAACATTTCAGAATGCTTCGCCCCAGTATCAAGTTGAGCCAAACTCAATCCAGCACAGCAATTTCCTACCTCCTAACTGCTCGGTTAGCACGCAAAGCCCCAATTATATCAGCCTGAATGCTTCTCATAAGACCTCTGCATCTCTTATACTCTCACTCTCCAGTGCCACTCCCTCCCCCCACCCCAACTTGCTGGCTCTGTCTCTTTCACTCTTGTCTCTGTCTGTCTCATCAGGGAGTTTTTACTGTCAGTGGCTTTGCGCTCTGGCCCCTCTCCTGCCTTTTTTTTTTTTTTTTTTGGTTGCCTCCCTCTTCCCTGAGCTTCCTTTATTAAAAATGCTAATGCTGGCACTTTCTCCCTGGGTTTCCCACAAATGCAAAAAAAGGAGCAGAAGAAGGGAGGGGATATAGGAGCAGAGAGGATCTAAAAGGAGAAGCTTTTTATCTGGCTGTCCTTCAACTCTTTAAAACCTCAGCAACACAGCAGGAGAAGGAAAAAGGCTGATAATTTAGAAAAAAAATTAAAATCACTTTAAAAGAGAAAATGCTGTCCTTGTAACTTTATCAGAGACTTGTGAGGTTTCAGGTACCGGATCTATTGTCAATGTGGCATATTTTTCTCTCTTTTTTGGTAGACTGTGAATTGGAGGGGACAGGACAGAGAGAAAAGAAAAAAAAAAAAGACCAAGACCAGACACTGGGGAAGAAAGAGAAACAGAGGCAAAAGAGGAGGAAGGTAGTAGAGAAAGTGATAGATGAGATGAATGAGGGAAAGGAGTTTAGAAGGGAGTAAAGTGTAAGGGAAGAGAGCATGGGAAAATAAAAGGAAAAAAAAAACAGAAAGGCAGGTTTATGCAAGGAACCTGCAGCCTCAAGGCCACGTATGGTCCTCTAGTTCCTCAAGTGTGACCCTTTTACTGAATTCAAAATTCACAAAATTTGTTCTGTAAAACTTGGATTCAGTCAAAGTTTGCCCTCTGAGGATGTAGAAGGCCACACGTGTCCTGGAGACTGCAGCTTTCCCTCCCCTGGAATACAGTAATGCATAAAGCAGGAAAAAATGAAATAAACTTTTGAAAGAAACATTAAAATGTAGCTATGAAAAGCTTTAAACCTCACAAAAACTAATACGATAATGTTTCCCTATAATATATCATGGAGATTTTCAATGCCAGTCACCATAGTTTGGGAAGGATATTGATAAGCTGGAAAGTGACATGAGGATATGTTGAAGAAATTGGTGATATGTAACCTAGGGAAGAGTAGACATGATGGGGGTGGGTGGGTGGGAGGTGAAACATGAGAGCTTCCTCCTTATATCTGAAGAGCTATCATGTGGGGGAAGAATTAAATTCCTTTTCTTTGGCCCTGGAGAGCAAAACCAGGAAAAATGCATGGGAGCTGCAGAGAGGAAAGTTAGGCTTGACATTAGAGGAAAAAAAAATCTATAACAATTAGAGCTCTTCAAAAGTAGAGGGCAGAAAGGTGGCAGAGTAGATAGAGTGCTAGACCCGGAGTAAGGAAGGTCCATCTTTTTGAGTTTAAATCCAGCCTCAGATATTGACTATCTGTGTGACCTTGAGTAAGTCATTTAACCTGGTTTGCCTCAGTTTCCTCATCTGTAAAGAGCTGGAGAAAGAAATGGCAAATCATGCCAGTATCTTTTCAAGGAAACCTGAGTCACAGAGAGTTAAACAGAAGTGAAAAAAAAAGTGGGTTGACTTAAGAGGTAGTGGAATTAACACGTGGCCGTCTGTTTCCTGACTGAAGACCTCCAAGGCATAGGATCCCTTATATCCTGATGGGATATTGTGGTATTACTGTTCAAATATGAGCCAGACTGTACAGTCACGGAGATCTTTCTAACTCTAGAATTCTGTGAGCCCATAACAGGGTCAGGGCTATTGAAACTTTGAATCTAAGCTAAGATTTGCCGGGAAATCTATGTAGAAAATAACAAAGGAGGGTAGGGAGACTAAAACTACTTTGGAACAAAAGATATTGAAAGGATATGGCTATGTTTTGGGGGAGACAAAAGATGAAAATGGAAGACAGTAAGGAGGCAGAATCCCTCCAGCTTCCTTTTACTTTCGTTCTCTCTGTCTAGGAAAATAATCTTCTGAAAGTAAAGGACTGAACAAAAATGACTAATAGGGAGCTGAAATCAAAGATAAGAAGGGAGATACCAAGAGATAACATGATGAGTTCAAGTCCATGATGAGTTCAAGTTACAAGGCCCCTGGAAGAGGAAGAGAATAAGTATGTATATGTAGGGTCTAGTATGTGCAAGTACTGTGCTAAGCACTTCTAACAAATACTCCATTTGTGAAATATCTCATAAACAACCTGCATGGTGGCTGTTATTATTAACACCATGATTGGGAAATCCTGTTATGCTACAAGATTGAATCTGGCTGCTGCTCACATCTCATCAGTATTCTCAGCCCCTCTGTTCAGATCTTTTGATGGGAGGGCAGGATCATGGGCTTTAGGACCACTGTTTAAAAACGGGGATCAGCATAATTTTTCTACCCATTTTTCATATGGTTTTTGGACTTCTTTGGGACTCTTGATTATGTCCCCACATTGCATAACTTTGCCCACCCCTTGTTTGTGGCTTCTTTTTTTTTGTATTGTCTTCCTCTGTTAGGTTATAAATTCCTTAAGGACAAGGGCTATCTTTGTTTTTATCTGTATTTGTATCTCCAGGGCTTAACACATAGTAGTAGTGCCTGACATATAGTAGGTGCTTAATAAATGTGTAAAAATTGTTTGATAGATGACAGTTGGTACTCATTTTCCAGTGTCCTTATTCCTCAAACTTTATTGAACACTTACACATTGTATATGTTTGTATACACATACATAGATATGTGTATACATGTGTGTATGTGTGTGTGTGTGTGTGTGTGTGTGTGTATCTTTCTGTCTCTCCATATATGCTGTCCACCCTCGTCTACCCCTGAAGGTGACTTCATTTTTGTTTTGTCTCTTTACCTGCTAGCACAGTGATTTGAACTGAATAGGAACTTAACTGATTGTTGAGTTTTTGATCAATTAATGAGCCTTCTATATTTTGGGAGATAGAATTCAAAGGTTTTAGAGGAAGGCTAGATAGGATCCCATGGACTAAAGTTTTTAAAGAAAGTCTGCTAAGGAGAAATATGGGAAATTCTTAAGAATGAAATTCTGAAAACAGAAACAGAAACAATTCCAATGTGGAGGAAACATAAATTGAATAAAGAGAATGATACACATACATAGACTATTAACAGACCAACTTATATTTTTAAAATATGCATGAAGAAGGGTGGATGGAATAACATTAAATGACAGATATAAAAAAAATCAGAGTTGTTTAATTTTACTTATGATTCTGTTTTCTTTGTCATAATGACTGACCTTTGAAAGCTATAGAGTGGCAGATTTAGGCTAAGGTGGCTAATAGGGAATTGATACTCACGATGAGTAATGACACAGTAAGAAAGCACTTGGCTCTTATAGATGTATTCAAGTCAATTAACTCAGATGAACTGCATCACTGCATATGGAAAGCACAGGTGTATGTAATTCCTGAACTATCATCAGTGCTTTTGAAAGATCATGGAAAATGGGAAAGGAACCACAGGAGAAATATTTCAGTTTTAATAAAAAGGAATAAAATAGAATCTGCATTCTATGGGCCAGTGAGCTTGACATAAATTCCTGACAAATTTCTAGAATCTGTAGTTAAAGAGAGAATAAGTAAATATCTAGAAAAAATAAGTGGTGATCACAAAGATTCAGGGTGACTTAAGAATACATTATGACAAACCAATCAATTTCCTTTAAAAAACAAAGTCAATAAACTAATTAGAGCAATGTTCTCGATATAATTTACTGAGATTTTAAAAAAGTATTTGATTTAAAAAAATCTCAAACTCTCCTTGTGGGAAACATAGAGCAGGGTTAGCTTGACCTTAGTACAATTGCTGTAGATGCAATTGGAACAGGTTAGAACAAGGATAATCACCAATGTCTCCATGTCAACTTGAAAGTAGGTCTCCAGTGGAGTCCGCTATATCCCCAGGGACATAGTGGTTTAAGAGTGGTTTTGATCAGTGATTTGCATAACAGGCATATCATTATCAAATTTGCAAGTGACAAAACCTAAGAAGGAGAGGTTGGAGAAAATGACAGAGTCAGTATTCAAAAATATTTTCAAAGTTTAGAATATTGGACTAAATCCAATAAGATGGAATTCAATAAAGATAAATATAAAATCTTACACTTAGGTTGTAAAAAGTGACTTTACAAGAACAACATCGAAGTGATGTGACTAGATAGAAAGTTCATCTGACAAAGAACTTGGGTTTTTAGTGGACCACAAATACATAAAAGCCAAAAAAGTAAATGGAATCTTAGGCTGCATTTCGAGAAGCATGGTTTCTAGGAATGAGGTGGGGATGAACCCTCTACTGTTTTCTGTCCTGGCCAGACTACATCTCTAATAAATTTTGTGTTCAATTCTAGGCAATGTCTTTTTAAAAGCAGTGACATGGTGGAATCCATTCAGAGAAGGGAAACCAGTGCAGTGAATGGCCATGTCACATAAAGATCAGTTGAAAGAATTGGGAAGACTTAACTTGGAAAAGAGAAGGCTCAGAAAAGATATAATAGCTATTGAAAAGTAGAAGGAGCTGCTTTCGGATGTAGTAGATTGGCCCTCATGGTAGGGCTTAAAGAAGGGGCTGGATGACTGCTGCTAAGGTGGGTATTTTGGAAGACGGACCCTTTTTTTTCAGGTATGGATTGGATTAAATGGCCACTGAGTTTGATTTCAACTTGTGAACTTCAGTGTTTTTGATGTTGTGATTCACCTTGCCAAGTCTAAGACTCTAATCTCCATCTCCCCTCTCATCTGAATTTCCATTTTTGATCTCTAATACTTAATTCTTTCTACACACTAACTCCTTCTACTGCCTAAGTATATGTCTATGTCTAGATCTCACCCTCCTTAAAAAAAAAACAAACAACTTTTACGTCTTCCCTCCATCCCAACAATCTGTTGCTTTATATCTGTCTTCTTTTTTCACAATCAAACTCCTAGCGAAAAAAGTTGGCTACATTAGATCCTTCCACTTGTTTACCTTATCCCGCAACCTTTGGAATTAAGTGTCCAACCTCATCCCTCTACCAAATCTCATTTCTCCAGTATTACAAATGATCTCTTACCAGTTAAATCAAAGGATCTTTTTCTCAATCCTCTTACTAGAATCCTCATCAGCTTTTGACACCAGTTACATTGCCTTTCTCTACGTCCTCTCACTATATTCTCTTCTTCCTTGGCTTCTATAACACTGCTCTCTCCTACTTCTCCATTTACCTGACTAAAAGTTTATTTTAATTCTCTTTTGCCACATACTTCCCTCGTTCTATATGACTAAAGCGTCTCCCTCCCACTAAGCATGTGTGTTCTTCCAATGTTCTGTCCTGAGCTCTCCTTTGTTCCCATCACTTTCTCCCTTAATGACTGTATCTGCTTCCATGAATTACCATCCCTATGCAGATGATTACAAAATCTACATACTGTAGAGTCACATCTTTTTTTGAGGTAGGTGACTACCTCAAGAAAATCACAGATAGTCAAAATTAGCCTTGAAAATGTCTTAAATTGCCCATAAAGAGCCATATAGTATCTTCAAATAATTATAGCTGGTAAGAGAATAGGGTCGCTTTAAAAAAAAAAAAAAAGCAGCTGGTACCAGAGAGCATATGGAACTGAGATGGTTGCTGTGGAAACACTTGCATGTATCTTCCCTCCCCCAAAGCTAAGCTATAGCTATAGTGGGTGGGGGGAGATAGAGAGACAGAGAGATACTGAGACAGAAAAAAAGGGAAAGGGGGGAGGGAATGAAGGAAGGAAGGGGAAAGACAGAGGGAGGGTGAGAGAGAGGGGGATAGAAATGGAAAAGGATGGATGGAAGGGGAGACAGAGACAGAGACAGAAAGAGAGAGAGAGGGAGAGGGAGACAGAGAGAGGGGGGGGGATAGAGAGAGAAGGAGAGAGAAGGGGAGAGAGACAGAGACAGAGAGAGTTGGGACAGAGAGAGACAGAGCAGAGAGACAGAGAGCGAGACAGAGACAGAGAGTCAAAGAGAGACAGGGAAAGAAAGAGAGACAGAGAGACAGAGACAGAAAGAGACAGAGATGGAGAGACAAAAACAGATAGAGACAAATAAAGACAGAGAGACAGAGACAGAGACAAAAAGACAGAGCGACAGAAAGAGAGGCAGAGACAGATAGAGACAGAGAGTGACAGAGAGACAGAGAGAGAGAGAGACACACACACACACACATACAGAGGGAGCGAGAGGAAGAGGATGAGAGGGAGGGAGGGAGAGAGGGAAAGGAAAAGGGAAGAGGAGAGGGAGGGAGACATAGAGTAGAACCTAGGGGAACCTGGATTATCACTCAAATGGATGAAAACAAAAACAGGTAAATATTTTTCAAAATCCTAATCTAATGACTAGGGATAAAAATACTCCTTCAAACACCTGATTTATAAGTGTGATTATTGTTTATGATCAAGTGTTATAATGGTTTCTCCTCTTTCTTTACTATGACACAAGAAAGGGCACAAGAAAGTGGAAGTAAACATAGCAGGGACCTTGTAGGTGATCAGACTGGCTTGAAAGGCCAGTTAAGGTTGTCATTATTATTAATTTTGCCAGCCTAAGCAGAATAATCAACTTGAAGGTTCTAGAATTCCACTCAGAGCAGGGAGATGCTCACACCATAAGAGATGGAGAACAGTCCAGGAACAGCAGAAATTCATGTCTCCCATTTCCTGCTCTCTCCAGGGCATACACTCTTTGATTGTAATGGCACATAAAGGAATGATGGGCTGAATCTTCTCCATTATTTAAATTATCTCTCTTTCTGAACAGTTGAACTCACATAAGTTAAATGCACTTTGGATGCAAATCCACTGTATTTGACCATAATCTTTTTGACAGAAATTCAGTCTCTCACTGACAACTGCCTAGTGGGCATCTCCACTGTGAGTTGCTTCAAACTCAACTTGTCCAAAACAAGAGTTAGATAACACAGTGAATAGAGCATGAGATTTCAAGTCAAGAAGAGTTTCTACTTCAAATACTTACCAGTTATGTTATCCTGGGCAAGTCACATAACCATTTTAAATCTTGATTTCCTCATCTGTAAAATGGGAATAATATTATCTACCTTATAGAATTATTATGAGGATCAAATGAGATGAAATCTGTAAAGCATTTTGCAAACTTTAAAGTGCCATATAAACATTAGCTATTGTCATTATTCCTTCCTAAGTTTAACCAAATTTCCTTATTTCTGTCAAGGACACCACCATTCTTCTAGGCACCTGCACATGTAATCTGACTCATTCTTCTCTCTCATTGACCCCCCCTATTAATAGTCAGTAAACTGCTAAATTTTGTCAATTCTTCCTCTACGACATCTCTTTTATTTCCCTCCTCTCTACTCATGTGGTGACCACCCTAGGTCAGGCCCTCATCACCTTTTACATGGGCTACCATAATAGGCACCTAATTAATCACCTTGTTTCTAGACACTCTCCTCTGTAGCCCATCCCTCACATAGCTGCCAAAATAATTTTCCTAAGGTACTGGTCTGACTGTGTCATTTTCAAATTAAAAAACCCTAAAGCAACTACCTATTGCCTCTGGTTAAAATACAAACTTTTGTTTTTTGATTTGTTCTCTAAAACTTGGACTCAGTCAAAAAACTGCACCCGAGGACCCTAGAGGGATGCATTTGGCCTGGAGGCTGCAGGCTCCCCTATGCATCTAATGACTTGTATAACCTGGATCCAAACTCCTTTCCCAAACCTATTTAATGCATAGATCACACCCACACCGCTTCATGTACATCACATTGCGACTAAACTATTTGTGTGCAGTGTATCATCTTTAGTCCCTGGAGTGAAATCTCATCTCCTCTCAACCTTTCAAAATCCTCATCTTGCTTCAAGATTCAGCTCAGATGTCCCTTTCTATATAAAACCTTTCCTAAGTCCCATGTTTTCTCCTCCTCGAAATTATCTTGTATTTATTTTTCTCTGTGTTGTGCTACATCTTGTCAGTAGAACATAACCTTCTTGGGGGAGGTATTTCTTCTTGTTGCATCCCTAATACCATAATCAGTTAGGCAATAAGCATTTTTAAAGTGCTTAGTACTATGCTAAGCTTGAGGAATATAAATGTAAATTAAAAAAAAAAGAGTCCCTGCCCTCTAAGAATTTTTTTTTTTTTGTGGTGGGGGGGAGTTTAGTAATTTCTTACTATGTGTCAATGGAGGGGACAACACAAAAAGAAACTAGAAAGGTGGAGGGGTTCAGGAGGGGAAAATTTCAAGTACTGCCTGATGACTGGTCTGGTGCCCTTCTTAAATGGAAGATGTAGAAGGAGTCACCCAAGGACAGGCAGGGGTGTTCAGGTGAGGAGGGGACTTCCAAGGTGTGAATTCCAGGGCTGAAGTGATCCTCCAGAAAGTCAAGGTTTCTGGGGGCAGAGTGGAGAGGTTCAGAGAAGTGGCAGTCTAGTAACTTGTACACGTTAGGTATTTAACAAACACTTGCAAAATTAAATTGAAATCAGTTTCAGACTATTTCTAGTGACCATTTGTGCAATAAAGAAGTCTATGAATGGACAGATAAGGTTGAGTCAGTCATGTAATGGAAATGAGGGGTAACAGATGGTTGACTCTGAGTGTTGTAAAGGTATCCTCATAACTTCAAAACACAAAATTATAACTTTAGAACTGAAAGAGCCCTCAGAGACCATTTTGTTCAAACATCCTCATTTTTTTAGATGAGAAAATCGAGGTTAAGTGATTTGCCTGAGGTCATGCAATTATTGCCACAGGGAGGATTTGAACCAAGGTTCTCTGACTCCAAAACTACTGTTCTTTCCAATGGAGTGAATTGGCTCCCAGGATGGTCTCCAGGGCATTGGAGAAAGACTTAAGGAAGCACATGAACAAAAATTTCACAGAATGAGAAGGCCTTAATGCGTCTGGTTCTGCCCAAACAGAGGAAGAGCTGCCATCAATGAGATCACCAATCCATCCAAGAACGGAAGCCGGGAATTGCCTGTGTCCTTTACCCTGATCATCCATTTAGTTCTTTTCACCCTTTCCTGTAAGTCAAACCCTTTCACCCCATAATTAGTCTTTGAGCTCTTTTCCAAATCCCTCATTTGCTATTTTCTTCAGGTAATGAGGTACCTTCAACTTTCTGGCAAGGAAGACCAGAGGAAATGAAGTTTAGATGCATTAATGGGTCTGGAGCCAGGAAATCAAAGGCATGATCTAATCCAATTTGAGCAATGCTTTAGTTAACTAGCCCAGAGCACTCCCCAACCATCTGAACTAGACCTAGAGAAGCTGGTAGTGACAAATGAATTGATGTTGACCCCTTTTGACTGCATTTATTTTTCCATTAGTGCTAAGAATTCACCTGTGTAATAGTGAGATCAAACGTAGAGAAAGATTGAAGGCCCATCGCTTGATGCTGCCCTAGACATAAGGACATGTTTCTACAAATTCTAAAGGGTTCTCAAAGAGGTCTCCCAGAGCAATAGCAACAGTTCAAGATTTGAAACCATTCTGGCCTGTGTGGTTACTGCTAAAAAGAGGCTAGCTGATTCTGGATGAGTACCCCAAGGTCTGAAGATCTCCAAGGATCCTGCTTGTTCATCAGCGATTAGAATTCTACCACCAAAATCAACACTTAGGCAGCTTGATGCTGGAGTGGGCCTATAGTCAGGAAAGCCTGAGTTCAAAGCTGGTCTCAGGTATTTCCCAGTTGTGTGACCCTGGACAAGCTACTTCACTATTGTTTCCTCACCTGTAAAATGGGAAAAAAGAATAGCGCCTCCCTCCCAGAGTTGTTATGAGAATCAAACGAGATAATGGCAACAAGCATTAAATACTATACGCCAGTCATTGCGCTAAACACGAGGGGCGGGGCGTGGTAGAGAAAGGGACATGACAGTCACTGACCTTCAGGAGCTCATAGTTGAATGGGGAAGGTAACATACAAACATCTATGCAGAAACATGGTATAGACTGGATAAATTGGAGATAATCAACAGAGGGAAGGCACTGGCATTAAGGAACATATGGAAAGACTTGTTGCAGACAGTGAAATTTTAGCTGGGACCTGAAGACCAAGAAGCAGAGGTGAAAAAAGAGAACACTCCAGCTATGGGGAACAACCATTGAAAATGCACAGAATAGGGGCAGCTAGGTGGCGCAGTGAATACAGCATCAGCCCTGGAATCAGGATGCCCTGAGTTCAAATCCAACCTCAGATATATGACATACTTACTAGCTATGTGACCTTGGGCAAGTCACAACTCCAATTGCCTTGCCTTCTCCCCTCCAAAAAAACCCATAGAAAATGCATGGAAAGCAAGTGGAGATGGAATATCTTAGAATTCTGGGACATACACAAAGGAGGATGATCAGAGGGCCAAAGGGAGTCAAAACCATGTCATGATGTCATACAGATTAGCTGAAGGGAGTAAGGATATTTCACTTGTAGAAGAATATGACAGGAGGAAAAGAAAAAAAAAACCAAAAGAAAACATTTAAATTTGTTTTCTTTGAACTGGTAAGGCTCAACTAGGACCAGAGTGGAAGTGGCATAGAGACAGATTTCAGAATCGCCTAAGGATCTGGAGA
Organism: Pseudochirops corinnae; assembly: GCA_028646515.1. Taxonomy (NCBI): domain Eukaryota; kingdom Metazoa; phylum Chordata; class Mammalia; order Diprotodontia; family Pseudocheiridae; genus Pseudochirops; species Pseudochirops corinnae. Next base: position 307,981,645 of record CM053586.1, on the reverse strand, counting down.
GGAGGGAGGAATGCTTACAAATTACCACTGTTCAAAAAATATAATTATGGGTCATCTCAGAAAGTACGATCCCCATCGCTGGGCGACTGGGGAGAAAGGTCTTCTAGCTGAATGAACACTGCTCAGAGATGCTTCCAAGAAGAAGATGTTGGAGTCAATGATCTTTGAGACTTTTCCCCAACTCTAAGATATTTTGAGCCTAAAAGATTTCTAAGGTTTTAGGCAAAAGTTTCTAATTCTATGAAAAAAAAAAATATCTCAGGGAGAAAGCACAAGGCTGAGTCAGGAATGGTGGAAGAAATTGGTTCTGTGAGGAACTCCCTAGTGGTACGTTCTTTGTTAGTTATTCTGGGTGAATCTGCTATGAGTCAGGATACCTATAAAAGCAAATATAGGAGATGGTGCTTAAGATGCTGCCTTTCTCTTTTTAAATTTATTTACTATTAGTTTACAACATTCAGTTCCACAAGTTTTTGAATTCCAAGTTTTCTCTCCCCTCCTTCCTTCCTATGGTGGCATGCAATCCGATATAGGTTCTACATATACCTTCACATTAAGCATTAGTCAAGTTGTAAAGAAGAATTACAACCAATGGAATGAATAACAAGAAGAAACAAAACAATAACAAGAAGAAACAAAATGAAACAAAACAAAAAAGAGAGTAGGTAGTTTGTTTCAGTCTCCATTCAGGCTCTGTAATTCTTTCTCTGGATGCAGATAGCTTTTCCTAGCATGAGTCTTTTGGAGTTGTCTTGGAACCTTGCTGAGGGGAATCCAGTCTATCAAAGTTAGTCATCACAGATACCATGTGTCTGTAATTGTTTACAATGTTCTCCTGGTTCAGCTCTTCTCACTCAGCATCGGTTTCTCCAGGTGATTAAGAAGTCTGCCTGTTCTGTCATTTCTTATAGAACAATAGTATTCCATTACATTCATAAACCACAACTTCTATAGCCTTTCCCAATTGATGAGCATTCCCTCAATTTCCAATTCTTTGCCACCACAAAAAGAGCTGCTATAAATATTTTTGTACATATGGACCCTTTTCCCACTTTTACGATCTCTTTGGGATACAGCTCTAGAAGTGGTATTGCTGGGTCAAAGGCTTTGCACATTTTTATAGCCCTTTGGCGATAGTTCCAAGTTGTTCTCCAGAATGGTTGGATCAGTTCACAATTCCACCAACAATATATTAGTGTTCCAATTTTCCCACATCTTCTCCAGCATTTATCATTTTCCTGTTCTGTCATCTTAGCCAATCTGACCTGTGAGATGTGGTACCTAAGAGTTTTTGTGATATGCGTTTCTCTGATCAATAGTGATTTAAAGCATTTTTTTCATATGCTTATAAATATCTTTAATTTCTTCCTCTGGAAACTGCCTATTCATATTCTTTGACCATTTATCAAATGGGGAATGACTTGTATTCTTATGAATTTGACTCAGTTCTCTGCATGTTTTAGAAATAAGGCCCTTATCAGAGACCCTGGTTGTAAAAAATTCTTTCCCAATTTTCTATTTCCCTCCTAATCTTGGTTATAGTGTCTTTGTTTGTACAAAAACTTTTCAATTTAATGTAATCAAAATTATCTGTTTTGCATTTAGTAATGCTGTCTATTTCTTGTTTGGTAATAAATTCTTCCCTTCTCCATAAATCTGACAGGTAAACTATTCTTTGCTCTCCCAAATTGCTTACATTATCAGGCTTTATATCTAGATTGTGCACCCATTTAGACTTTATTTTGGTATATGGTGTAAGATATTGGTCTATGCCCAGTTTCTGCCTTACTATTTTACAGTTTTCCCAGCAGTTTTTGTCAAATAAGGGGTTCTCATCCCAGAAGCAGGAGTCTTTGGGTTTATCAAACAGCAGATTACTAAAGTCATTGACTACTGTGTCTTGAGTACCTATCCTATTCCACTGACCTACTCCTCTATTCTTCAACCAGTACTAAGTAGTTTTGATGATTGTTGCTCTATAGATGCTGCCTTTTTCTATGAGAATAACTGTATAGAAGGCCTCCTTGGCAGTAAACTCAGGCATGTTGGGAAGCTCTCTTAATTTTTTCTAGGTGACTGTCATAATACTTCTGTGGGTGTATATTCATACACACATATGTGCATGTGTGTATGCATATATTATATAAGCATATGTGTATATGTACATACACATACATGTATATGTATATATATGAAAAATTAATGTCACATGCAGGAGCTCAATAAATATATGTTGAAATGATTTGCAAAATGAAAGCCTCGAATTCAAGTCTCAGATCTACCAGTCTTCTATTTAAACATCCTGGTGCTTTGATTTTCCCATCTATAAAATTGGGACTGATTATAACAATATAATTTTAACACTGAGACATTTGGAAAGAGATCAATTCATCCAGAAATTAATTCTGTATTTTCCTAGAGTTTAATATAAGAATACTGACAGTCTTTCTCTGGATGGAGAAACTAAAATCCCCAGGAGAACAGTAATAAAGAGTTTAGAGTCAAAGGGAGGCTTTTAATCTGGTGCTCAGTATATCATGGGTCATTTCTCTTGAGCTGCAGTCTTCTGCCCCAGATCTGGTACCATCCCTCTGACTCTCTTGAGGCCAGGGGTCACTGGCCAGAGAACAGGGCTGCCTGACTAGTTTCTTTCTCAAAACTACAACTTGATGGTCAGATCAAGACCCCCTGGCTTATGAAAACTTCTTGGTCATGAAACCTGAGAGCCAACTCTAAGCAAGCAACTTGGCTCTTGAATCTTAAGAACAAAGTGACTTTTGTTGGCTGTTATTTCATCTATTACAATCACTGAGCATCTTGAAGACCACGTAGTCTATCTATCCTTCTGTATATCCTGGCTCACAACAGATTCACCCAGAATAACTAACAAAGAGAGTCCCACCAGGGAATTCCTCAAAGAGCCAATTTCTTTTACATATCCTTTCTTCCACCCCCAGACCTCCTCAGATTACCAAATCATAACTTAGCCAGCCACGGCCCACATTCTACATCGCTCCCACGGTCACACAGCAAGTTTAATTGTTAAATTGGTTTTAAAATGAAACGATGGGAAGAGGATTGGAGATAGCATCAGCATCCTTCTCTCTAGGCCTGAGTTAAAAGGAATCTTAGCTCAGAGCCAAGGGAGAGAATAGCAGATTTAAGGTACCCCAGAGCTAGGTGTTTTCTCTCTCTCTCTCTCTCTTTCTCTCTCTTTCTCTGTCTCTGTCTCTCTCTGTCTCTTTCTGTCTCTGTTTCTGTCTCCTCTTTCTCTCTGTCTGTCTCTCTCTCTCTCTCTCCCTCCCCTCTCTTTATCTCTCTCCTCTCTTCATCTCTCTCTCCTCTCTTCCTCTCTTCCTCTCTCTCTCTCTCTCTCTCTCTCTCTCTCTCTCTCTCTCTCTCTCTCTCTCTCTCTCTCTCCCCCACCACAATTCTCTGGCACGTCTAAGCACAGCAGGGATTGCTGGAAAACAGAGTCTTTGATGATGTGCCCTCCCTGCTGTGAAGACTAATGCCTTCAAAGAGGGCATCCTGCTATGTTTGGGGCTGCCGTGGAAAATTTGACTGCAGTATAATTAGACAAAAGAATTGAAGTTAAACTTAGTGTTTCTAACACATACCTTCCTCTGTCCTCGTGGGAAGTTGACCATGGGGATAAGGGGGTGGCTAGATGGAGTTAGAGAAAAGAAGGAAACATTGCCTTTGAAAAGCAGAAAGTGGCAAGAGTACACAATAGTCCAGTAGCTTTGATGTCAGTTGTGAGAAGCAAGAAAATTTAAAGGACATGATGAAGGCCAGGCAGAGTCAACCATTGGGTATGGGATGGAAGAAGGAGAGGTTCTTAGACTAGATATTTCACTGCTATGAGGAATTCCTGCATGGAAACTTGCCCCATAGATATAAATCCATAGCTCATCTGTGGCTTACAGTCTTGCAGAATCACCTGGGTAACTGAGAAGTGAAGGGTCTTGTTGAGGGTCATATAGCTTGTATATATCAAAGGTCAGACTTGAACCCCTTATCTCACTGATTTCAAGGTTAGTGTTCTGCTATCCCATATTGCCTCTCTAATTAGCAAACAGATAGCCACAGATGAGTATGCCTTGAAAGGTTCCAGGATCATGATAAAAATAGATTTTGGTCTCTCCACCCCCAACCCAACCCACATGAGCTACTCAGGTGAAAACTGAGGATTTGCCCTTTCAGGATTAGTCATTTATGTGTAAATTTACTCCTAAGAGAGATAATGCCTTTCAACTTTATAAGCTGAAATAAATTGATTACTAGTTGAAAGAATAATAATAACAGCTAACATTTATATAAAGCATAGTATGTGCCAGATGCTGCTGCTAAGCACTTTACAATTATTCTGTCATTTGATCCTCATAACAACCCTATGAGGTTCTATTATTCTTCCCATTTTACAGATAAGGAAAACAAGGCAAACACAAATTAAGTGACTTTTTCAAGTTCACACAGCTAATAAATGCCTCAATCCAAATTTGAATGCAAGTCTTCCTGTCTCCAGGCCAATGATCTATCCATTGTGCCACCAAACAGTACCCAGCTGGAAAAGTAGGAGTGGTGGCTCACATTTGTAAAAGAATTTTCTATATGAAGGCAGCAAAGATTTAAAGAGAAGACCTAGATTCAAGTCCTGACTCTCAAGCTCTCTAGCTTAAGACAAGTAACTTCACCCCCTCTTCATGCCTTGGGTAGCATAGCCTAAGCCTAGGACTTAACAACTGAGTCAGTGGTTCTCAAAAGTTGTGCTGTAAAACATTAGATGTTGGGGCGGCTAGGTGGTGCTGTAAATAGAGCTCTGGCCATGGAGTCAGGAGGACCTGAGTTCAAATCCATCCTCAAACTCTAAATACTTGCTAGCTGTGTGACCTTGGGCAAGTCACTTAACCCCAATTGCCTTGTCTTCTCTCCTCAAAAAATAAAAAAGAAAAAGGAGGTTTCATTTGGAGGTGGCTACGTGGTGTAGTGAAAAGAGCACCAGCCCTGGAGTCAGGAGGACCTGAGTTCAAATCCAGCCTCAGACATTCAACACTTACTAACCGTGTGACCTTGGGCAAGTCAGTTAACCCCAATTGCCCTGTCTTCACCCCTCCAAAAAAGCAAAAAAAAAAAAAAATCAGATGTTATGTTATTGCAGAAAAAAGATTTATAAATTATTTTGATTAATATAAATTTTACTTACTCAAAATGTTTAGGTATGGAACATATAGAATTAAAAAAAATAACCTGCCTATTCATACATGGGAACCTCAAAATATAACACGTTATGAACACACACAAAAAATCAATGAACAGCTGCTCTTATTAAAGGGTAACTGAGTCATTCAATTCTCCCATAGTTGCGAACCTCAGCATTAAGTGTGCCACAGTTTCTCATGGTAAATAATAATGAGGCAGGAGCAAAAAAAAAAGTCTGAGAACCCTTTAATCAAATCCTAAATAGGATTAAATGTAAAGTAATACATTTGGGTTAAATAAAATCAGTTTCACAAGTATCTGATGAAGTTAGACTATAGTTCATCTGAAAAGGATGTTTGGTTTTTTTTTTTTTCCAGACTGCAATCATGAGTCAGCCATGGAATGAGGCTGGCCACAAACACTAATGGAATCTTGGGACTAAGGAGGTGAAGTTCTGTAGTATTCTGCACTAGCCCTTCCCTCTGACTGGAGGGTAGAGAGTTCATTCCAGAATCTATGTTTAGAGAGGGCTATCAAACCAGCCATCTCTTCATTTCCCACCAGGGTATAGTCCTCTGAACTTGTCATCATGTCTCCCTGGGGACCTTCCCAGCTCCTCTTTTCAGTTTTCTTTTGTGCATTGTCTTTCCTCATTAGAATATAAGTTTACTGAAGGCAGGTTATGTATTTTGTCTTTCTTTGTACGCCCAGCATTTAGAATAGTGCCTAAGCATTTAATAAATATTTACTGACTGACTGATGACTGATTGGTCAGATCACATCAGGAGTATTGTCTTTAGTCCTAGGCAGAAAATGATAAAAATGTAGCGTTCTGAATGGGGCAATTAGGAAGGACTTAGGATCACTGCATACATAAGAAGACCAGTCGAAGGAACTGGAGATGTCCATTGTTGAAAACAGAAGCATTGGGGGAATGGAAGTACAACATGATAGCCATCTTCAAATATTTAAAAGACTATTACATAGAACAGGGATTAAATGTGTTCTGTTTGACCCCAGAGGATAGAACCAGGAATAGTGATTGGAAGTTTCAAAGAGGTAAATACAGGCATGGTGTAAGGAAAACTTCCTAGAACAATTACATTTTCAGAGTGAAATTGACTGTCTTGGCAGGTCATAATAATGATAGCCAGCAATTATATAGTGCTTTAAGATCTGAAAAGAGCTTTACACATAATATCTCATTTGATCCTTACAAAACTCCTATGTTGTAGATGCTACAGACCCTTCTTTATTTATGTAAATTTTCATTGCAGAATTTTGACTTTACATAAATAAATAGGCTGCATTCTGCCTCCCCCCCAAAATTCAAAAATTTATTATGAAACCAGATCCTGTACGATAAGACACTGCATGATGCAGGCAGCCTAAATGGTGTTGGGAAGCTAAGAAGCATTTCTAATTCAGTTACCACATATCCGCAGACAGTAAGTGATACTGTGTCTCTCCTTGTGTTCAATAGTGATCCTCAGATTTTCACCATGGTTGATGGCAAACATATTCTTGAGGAGGAAATTGATCCATCTCCTAAGTATAATCCGATAGACTTGGAAATGAAAATAAAAATAATTAGAAAATATGAAGAAGGATAAAAATTGTCATCAATGGCACATGAACTGACTGAATACCACAGTGAAGGATGTTACCCAGATGAAGGAGCATGCAAAAGGCAATGCTTATATGAAGTCGACTTATCTGTCAAAACCAAGAGAAGGTGCTATTCTAGAGATAGAGAAACTATTAACTATGTGTGTAGAAGACCAGAGTCAGAAAAAAAAATTTTCTTTAAGCTTGATGACAATTCAAGCCAAGACTCAAAGCCCCTTTGAAGATTTAAAGGTAAAGTATACTGAAGGAACACAGGTATTTACAGCAAGCAGTGGTTGGTTTGCACGATTTAAAAATTGCGTGGGATTTCATAATGTGCAAATGTCAGGAGAGGCTGCTAATGCAGATACTAAAGCAGCAAAGCTGTTCCCAGAATTCCTGAAAAAAAATAATAGATGAAGGTCCCTCCTTGCTGGAGCAAATCTTTTATGTAGACAAAACTGGCCTATTTTATCAAAGAATGCCATCTCAAACCTACATCTCAGTGGAGGAAAAACTATGCCAGGCATAAAGTTTTGAAAAATAGAGTTGCTCTTCTGCTAGGTGGGACTTGCAAATTAAAATGTATTTTTGTGCACCACCAGGAAAATCCCAGAGCCCTGAAAAGAATCAGCAAGACAACATTACCTGTGCATTATTTTGCTAACCCTAAGGTGTGGATAACTCTTATCATCTTTGTACAATGTTTTATGTACGGCATCATTCCCAAAGAGAAGTTTTGTAATGATAATGCATCCCGTTCAAGACTCTGCTTATTTTGGATAATGCCCCAGATAATCTCCCCCTTCTGGAGGACTTTAATGAAAATGTAAAAATGGTCTACATTCCCCCTAATGCTACCTTATTATTACAACTTATGGATCAGAGAGTTTTTGTGAATTTCAATACATATTATTTACTTAATATATTTTCCCAGGCAATTACAGGTTTAGATGCAGATAAGAAGTTGACATGGAGAGATTTCTGGAAATCCTATAATATTTTCCATTCAATCCATGATATTGCTTAGACATGGGGAGATGACATAAGAACATGTATGAAGGATGTTTAGGAAAAAAGTGTGCCCACAGTCCATTCCCAATTTTCATGGATTTGCAAAGCTAAAACTCAAAGAAGTGAGTAACAAGACAGCAAATTTAGCACAGAAATTGGAGCAAGAAGAGGATGAGAATGATGTGGAGGCGTTGACTGAGTACCATGGAGAAAAACTGTCGAATGAGGATCTGATGGAGATGCTCACTGCAAAGATTGCAGAAGGGAAGCCTTGAAAGCCCAGGTTGAATTAAAAAGGTTCACATTTCATCATTTGAGTGAGTTTTTTCTTGTTTTGAAAAGATGGCTCCAAATACTTACAGATTTTTTTTTCTTTTTGGAAGAAGAAGGCAGGGCAATTGGGATTAAGTGACTTGCCCAAGGTCACATGGCTAGTAAGTGTTAAGTGTCTGAGGGTGGATTTGAACTCGGGTCCTCCTGACACCAGGGCCAATGCTCTATTCACTGCACCACCTAGCCACCCCATACTTAATAGATTTTTAAAAGTTCAAAAACTAGTTGAGGATAATATTGCTTGATATCAGATATATGAGGGGAAAAAAGAGCCATGGTGAAAACATCTCTTGATAGCTTAGTAAAAAAAAAAAAAATGTGCACCCAACCCACCAGTTATAAAGGCTAGGTGCTGTGGTTGGGGAATGGCTAACACATTGCATACCTATGTTAGTTTGACTATACAGTACTGTGCATACTTTATCACTAACTTTACCTTTCATTTCATAATTCTGTTTATCATGCTACACTCCCTAACATGTCTGTATTTTAGCACATTTTATGACTTAGGTAAAGGTGTTATTTTGTGTACGCTTTTGCTATATAGGCTAAGTGAAGTGAGTTGGATTGGGGCAAATTTGTATTACATAAACATTGCTTTACTTAGTGGTTTGTGGAATTGCCCATATACGTAAGGCAAGAATGGTTTGCATTATTATTAACTCCATTTTACTGGTAAAGAAACTGAATCAGACTTGCACAGAATCATAAACCTATTAAGTGTCCAAGGTGGGTTCTAAAATTAAATTTTCCTGATTCCAAGTCAAGCCTGTCTACCCACTGCACTGCCAAGTGGGCTTTCTCTCATTGAGAGCCTGCAAGCAAAAGCTGGATGATCACTTGATGTATGTGTGTGTCAAGGGTGGAAGGAAAATTTGGTTCAAGTTGCAACTGATGACATCTTAAGTTTCCTTTCAACAGCAATCCTGTGATTCAGTGAAATCTAATGGGGATGTAGAATTTTAGCTGGAACTGAACATTTTGGTTATGACCCTGTATTTTAATTGTGGGGCCAAAAAGCAGGTCATCATAACAACTAGAAGACATTTTGGTTCTTTATCAGTTTTAAGTCAGTGGATTTGTGTCGTACTAAACAACGGTTGGCTTTCATACTAGAGTTCTGTGTAGGATGACATTCGAGGTAATTTGGGACTGTACAATATATTGAAAGAACACAATGGAAGGGGACATACATACTGGAAGAAATAGAATAGCTTTCTTAGCAGCCACTCAAATTTTACTGTGTCATAATTTTGGGGCTCCAGCGAGAAAGAAGAATAGAAAAGTCAAATGTTGATCACTAAAACCAGCATCGGTTCACTTAAGTATAAAACATGAGAAACTTCATTTTCCTTTTGTCTTTTTTTGAAGATAGTTAGCTATAACACATCTTCATCTCACCAATGCATCGACAAAGCTTCTTATCATATATTTATGCATAAGATTTGAAAAACATATAATGTAGGCTGGATAACAGTTGTTTAAACAATAGTACTCAAAAAATGCAAATTAATGGAATTAAGTCAGTCTTAAGGAAGGCAGTATGCCTAAGGATTATAACTTTGGCCCTGTCCTGTTACATAAATGTGCTTGCAGATTTTTCCGAGGACAAACCAAGGAGGAATGACCTATGCTAGATGATCAATGAAAGATTTTGAATGAAAATTTGACAGGGCTAAAATGGCAGTCTAAACTATGATGAATTTCTTTTTTTTTGCAACATGTCAAAGTTTTTTTGCCAATATGTTTTGCGTAACTTCCTATGTATAGTGGGTATCATATTCCTTGCCTTTCTCAATGTATGGAAGAAAGGTGTAGGGAGGGAGAGAAATTGGAACTTAAAACTGTATCTATATCTATACACACATACATACATACATACATACATATATATACAATACATATATGAGTGTATGTATGTACATTATATATACACTTGTGTGTATACACACATATGTGGGTGTGTATATATGTATGTATATATACATATGTGTGTATATATACACACACACACACACACACACACACATATATACCTTGGTGTAAGGTGGATACTTACTAAATGCTTTTTGATTGATTGATTGATGGAAATATACATATAAAGTCTTGCATTTGAGTTACAATATGAATTGCTCAAGTACATATGTAGGATGAAAAGATCTTGGAGACTAGATTTGACCATGTGCTCAGTGTGAGCCAACAATATGAGGCATTTGCTAAAAACGCTAATACAATCCTAGCCAGAATTAATAGAATTTTATTCTATACTAGCAATGTCCATATGAGGGCAACCAAGATGTTAAAGGACCTCAAAAGCATAAAGTATAAGGAATGCTTATGGGAATTAGTGATATTTAAATTGGAGCAAGGAAGACTTACATTAGTCACAACTGTTTAAAATGCTGTCATATACTAAAGTTCCTAAACTTATTGAAAACCACTTGAGGATAGAGGTCATGTTATTCATCTTTTTAGCTTTCTTAGTATCTAGAACAGTGGTTTCCATGCAGTAGGATTTTAAAAAAATATGGAGTGAATAAATGAAGAAGTTCTGGATTAGCACAGAGGACAGAATTAAAATTAATAGGTAGACATTATAGGGAGGTATATTTTAACTTAATGCTAGGAAGAATTTTTTTTAACAATTAGTTAGAGATGATCAAAAATGGTACAAGTTAGTGAGCTTTCCATCATCACTGGAAGTATTTAGACACTAACAGAGAGTGCTTCAAGTTCTATCAGAGATACAGTAGAAAGGATTTCTTCTTTGTTTAAGAGTTAGATTAGATTAGCCATCAAGTGCTTTTCTACTCTTAAAATTCTCTGGTTTTCAGTCAGTCAGTATTAGAGGGTATCATAGTTAGCACTCCTTGGAAGAGGTCTTTCATAGTCTGAATTGAGTATAATTGGGAGATCCATTTTGTTATATAAATTTATTCTGGTATTCACAGGAGAAATATATGACCTGTATGATTAATGATCAGTATACTTCCTTCCCCTGAGGTGAGGACAAGACGGGAAGCCATTAGGAAGAATTCCTAATGGTATTTTGAGATGTTGTAGTGTGTTGCTAATAGATATTTGGGATCATTTCTCTATAAAATTTTAAGTAGAATGTATATAACTCTTTTGCAGACTCTGAAAGTTACACTCTATAAAGGCAGATTTAAGGAGTGCACCAGATGATTTATTCATTGCTCTTTCAAATATTATGATGCTACTGTTTTTTTTTTAAGAAATCAAGGAAATATGGAGGCTGAATGAACAGTCTAGGTGGCAGATATTTGTGGATTCAAAATACATTTTGAAAAGTCCACCCAGAATACAGGGTATTAGTTTTAAAATGGAATTCAGTTTCAGTTCCATATATATTTTTTAAAGTGCCTACTATGTGGAAAGCAATTCAGAACTAGGCAGAGGGAATGGCACTAAGGACAATATTTAATAAATGCACAATCAGAAAAAGGTGAGTTGGTCATGTAGTAAGAGCAAGACATAATCAATAGACTGTCTGTGTGCCCCATTGGTATCCATGAAATATGATGAGAAATCTAGAGGAATTACTGTTAGTTGAATCTCCATCTCACATTGGAAGATTGATGGAAGGGAAGGGAATAAGCATTTATATAGCACCTACAATGCATTAGAAACTGTGTTAAGCACTTCAAAAATTTAATCTCATTTTATCCCCACAACAACCCTAAGAGGCAGATATTATTATCATCCCATTTCACAGTTAAATAAACTGTCCAAGGTAACACAGAAAGTAAGCGTATGAGGTCAGATCTTAACTCAGATCTTCCTGATTCTAGACTCAGCACTCAATTCACCGTGACACTTACCTGCCTAAGGAACAGAAAAGGTCTGGATAACTTGCTTTCAAGAGTCTACCTTCAATGGTGAGGTTACAGATCCATAAAAGTATGTATGATGGAAAATATTGAAATCTTAGACTACTGGACTTAAAATAGAGGGTAAGGGAGAAAACTGCCTTCACAGATCTACCATGCTAGACATCACTGGGCACATTTGTGACACAGGTAGAATGTCAGTGGGGTGGAGAGGATAAGTAACTCTGAGGAAACACTACTAACCAAGAAGAGGGACAGATGGGATATGTTAGAAAAAAAGGAGAGTAAGAGAATCACTGGATACAACATAAATTCAGGTGAGAAAATTCACAAACCTGGGTAAACGTGGGAAGTACTTAACTGAGATTCAACAGAGGGAGAAACAGAATTGTTGTGATAGGAGTATACTCTGGACTATGGGCCAGAAGATGGAAGAGGATGAGATTTAAAAAAAAAAAAGACCAAAACTTGGAACAGAGAGATGACAGTGTTTGGTGATAGGAGCCTTAAAATACTCAGACACATCCTGGAACTCTCTCCATGTTACAAGTTGAATAGCTTTTAAAATCTTTTAATAGAATTCCATTCTTTAAAAGGTAGAGGAAAGGATGATGGTGAAGCCATTATTCTGTAGCTCATTGTGACTGACCAGGAGAAACTGGTTTCTAAAATAGAAATGATGGGTAGTGTAGGAGGCAGTGACATCCACATATTCATATTCAAAGGAGGTAAGGAAGGAACATACTGGAACAATTAATGCATACCATGCCTTTTTTTTCTTGGAAAAGAGTCAATGACAGGTCAATCAACGAGGACTTATTATATGCTTATGTCAGTGCTAAGTTTTGGGGATACAAAGAAAGGTAGAAGTTGTCATGTCCTTCAAGAAGTTTCTACCTTCTGATCGTTCAGTCATTTCGGTCATGTCTGACTCTTCATGACCCCATTTGGGGTTTTCTTGGCAAAGATATTGGAGTGCTTTTACATATCCTTCTCCAGTTCCTTTTACAGATAAGGGAACTGAGGCAAAGTTAAGTGACTTGCTCAGGCTCAACAGGAAAGATAATGTTTAAATAAATAAGAACATTTAAGATATATATTGAGTAGAAAGAAGGTAATCTTAGAGGAGAAGGCTCAGGTAGGAAGGGACTGGGGAGGGGTACCAAGGAAGCTAGAGATGCTAGGAGTGGAGATAAAGGAGAGAATATTCCAGACATGGGGAACAGCCAATTCATGAGTACAAACATGGGAGATAGTGCTGTGCAAGAAATTGCAAATAGTGGGATTGTAGAGTATGTGGAGAGATATAAAATATAAGGGTATTTGAAAGGTAGAAAGGAGTCAAGTCACAGAGTTTTAAATTCCAAACAGATGACTTTATAGCTGATCTGGGAGGTAATAAGGAACCAGAGAAGTTTAGGAAATAGGGAAGGGAACAATGATCATAGCTACACTTTAGGAAAATCACTCTGGCAGCTGACTGGATTAGAGTGGAAAGACATGTAAACCAATTAGAAAACCTCCACAGTAGGATAAGTGAGGGGTGATAAGGGCATAAACTAGATTGGTGGCTTTGTGAGTGGAGAAAAACGGGAACATGAAGGAGCAATATTGTAAAGGAAGAAATAAGATTTGAGAATGGATTGGTTGAAATTTGAACAGAATAGCCTGTTATGGACCATGAGTGAGGCTAAATATAGAAGAAGAAAGGAGTTCTAACATTAAATGTTTTGCAAGCCTTGAATGAATAACTACAAATTTTATTA
>CM053586.1:307899039-307967371 GCA_028646515.1 Pseudochirops corinnae | reverse complement strand
GTTTGCATATGTAAATCCTCTTGTATAAATTTATGTGTACGTATATGTATATATACATTTGTATTCCCTTGCCCTATCCTCATACTGAGAAAAGTTTCAAAAATTACAATTGTCACTTTTCCATGTTGTCATGTAAATAGTTCATCTTTGATAGGTACCTTATGATTTTTTTTCCGTGTTTATCTTCTCATGCTTCTTGTGTTGGAGTGTCAAACTTTCTTTTTAGTTCTGGTTTTTTCAGCAGGAATGTTTGAAAGTCCTCCACCTCACTGAATGATCATATATTCCCCTGGAATACTATGCTCAATTTTGCTGGGTAGGTGAGGGTCCATGAACTTTTTAAAAAAATAATTTGATAACGTCTTCAATGTATTGTTTCTTTTGCAATCCTAGGGATGTACATCATTTTAGACATTTAAAAAGCATTATTCTAAGAAGGAGTCCATAGACTTCACTATACCACACAAGCGGTCCACGATGTGCCCCCCCCCCCCTCACATACTAACAAAACAAAATCTGCTTTGGAGGAGAGTTTTTTTTTTTATTAAAACCCCCCAAAATCTTCTTTTCTCCAGACTAAATGATCCTAATCCCTTTAGCATAGCCTTCTATATTCTACCTAAAACTCTTTGATAATTTTAATATTTTCTGCTCTCTTTCAATCCTCCTCAACTTCCCAAGGCTAGACATGATACTTAACTAAAATCCTAACCATTTTATAGTATAGAGACCAGATTGTCTGAAAATTCCTAAGGTTAAACTCCTATTTATACATTTTTACTTTCCTCTCTCTAAATTAATTTACCCTGAATGGGACCAAAGAAGCCATCTAAAAACTGACTTACTTTGTAAGAAAACAAAAATAAAACTGGAAGGAATAGATGTCTACTAACTCGGGAATGGCTGAAAAGATTATTATACATAATTTTGAAGGAATACTCTTGTGCAGCAAGAATCGATGATATGAAGGGATGAGAGAAGACTCCTATGAACTGTTACCAAAAAAATGAAATAAACAGAACAAGAAGGACAATATAGACTGGCATTATAATAACAATGAAAGCAAAACAAAAAGAAAATGGTACTTTGACTATTGTAATGATAAATTTTAGTTTGAGAGAAGAAATGATGGAACTCTTGTTTTCCTCGTAGAGGACTGGGTGACCACAGGAGCAGGATGTAAGTGTCCTCAGGGTATATACCATTTAAAAAGGGAATTACAACTAGATAGCTGAGTATAATACAAAAATAATGTATAAATACATTATATATGAAAAGAAAATTCCATGATGAGTCCAAAGAGAACAAGGTTATTTTTAATCCATAGTAAGCAGGTAGCGTGATATGCCTCTGGTGGTATCATGGAATCACAGCTTCTCAGAGTCATAAGGAATTTCAGGACATTCTAGTCCAATCCATTTCTGAATAAGAATCCTGTTTAAAACTAATCACCAAAAGATCAACTAGTTTTATCTGAAAAGTCACTACTGAGTGGGAGAGATGGGACTACCTCCCAAATGGTCCTAATTCTTAGGGATTATATTCTATCTTTTCAGTAAGTCTAAATTTGCCTTTTTTACAACCCCCCTGCAGTGTTGCTACTTCTGACATCTCAGGATAGGCAGAAAAAAGTCAAATCCTTTTGGTTTTCAATTTGACAGCCCATCAAACATGTAAAGTTAGCAAAAGGGTCTCTGTTAATTTTGGTTGTTTAGCAACACACAGTATTATTTCTGCCTCTACAAGGGTGAATATAGGGCTAACTTCTGCTGGGGGGCTTAGTGGGTGATTAACCAGCAAGAAAGAAAAAAATAAAACCAAATGAAAATCAAAGAGTTCCAAACCTTGAATGAGCTGGGTCAGGAAAATAATGCAGAGGAAGGAGTGGGATGCTTTGAATTTTAAGTTTGCTTCATACAAACAATCAGCCCCTCACTGTTTCAATTTAGAGCAGCAGCATGCTTGCCATGCCTCACCCTTTTCCCTCCTCCTCCAACCCCTCTCCCACTTTCCCCACCACCAGCTTAAGGCAACACAGCTGCAGGCCTGGGCACTAACTACACAGAAAACACACAGTGATTGAGATGATCTAGTCTAGCATTCCATGCACATGGACACTCATAAATACTTGATGATCATGATGATACCCTGAGGACCTTGTACTTCAGAGCTACACTGTCCTTCTTTGGAAATAACTGCTCTTTGGAAGTAAAACTTCAAGGAATGCAGCACACAGTGCTGTGGAATGCTGAGTAGGCCAAGCAGCAGACAGTTTGACTCAACATGCAGCAGCCAGAGAGAAGAGAATGGGTTCTGCTCAACCAAAGACATGATGTTGCCTAAAAGGCAAGGAGTTTAGAAGCAGGGCACAATGTCTATCTATGTCTCACTGCACCTTGTACAAATTCTCCAAGTATATCTCCCCAGAGTGGCTACACTAACTTAGACTTAACATTTCCCAAACTGCCCCTTGCAGCATCCCTCTAAAGCCTGACCATGTATCTTACCACTGTATCATCTAAAGCAGGGACCATGCTTAGATCTTCTCTGCAGTTCTCTGTACCAGAAAAACCTGAGTTCAGTTCTTGATTTTATTATCAGTAGGAAAAAAACAAAAGTGAAGCAATGAGAAGGTACAGATGCTGGGTTCAGGGTGCCAGCCTGGGTTCAACACTCTGTTGAATTGTTGAAGCTGTCCAACACTCGGGGAAAGCTACTCTCAGCAATGTCAAGTGCTAAAAGTACTCCGTGTCAGCACGATGGCCAGAGACAGCAGGGAAAACTGAACATCTAGGCTAATCACTATGGAAAGAGGCAGTGTCTAGAAGCTTTTAGTTGAGCTACATTGTAACCCTATTATGGTTATATGTGGCCATGTGTATTAGGCAATTTAAGGAAATAGAAGGGCACACCTTGCTATTCATATTTATAGAGGGGCTCATGTTATGGAAAATTGTGATAGTTTTCATTGTCATTAGAAAGCAGTTCAGATGCAGTAACCTTCTGGGGTTTTGGAACATTGAGGCTACTTTTGGGGGATCACTAGGAGATACTCCTACCTGTATATAACAGTGTATGATTGTATCTTGCCAGAGACACTGACCCCTTGACTTTGGATATACTTGACATGTCCCTGTAGGCTGGCAGTTGGCCTTCTTAATAAGACTTATCTGACATGGGCTAGGGCTGCATTTCAGTTATGACATTTTCTTTGATACCTTCCCAACAACCACAGGGATCATTTGAGAGGCCCAAATTTAACAAAAATAGGTACAAAGGCAAAGTGTTCTGTCATTCTATGACCCACTCCATATGGGAGGAAGAATGTTCTATTAGGTAAGTGGTCTGCCTGGAGGTTTGGTTTTGCTTTATTTTGTTTTGTTTTTACTAAACATATATATTCTAGTGAGTCAGTCTCCCAAGAAATGAAGGATATGGTCTGGAAGCATGTGGAAACCAGTCATGTGAGAGAGCAGGAGAATTTAGATAGGCCACCAAGGAGAAAGGGTCAGAAACAGAACTGATCTTCATCTTCATGGAAGGAAATTTAGAATAAGAAGCACTGTAGATGGAAAACTAGGTACAGGAAAGAATCCTGCCAGTCTATTTTATCATTCATGGGCCAAAAAGGTACCTTCAGCCTAAGCCAGTAGGCAGAGGAAGTAAATTAACCACAAAGGTGGAGGAAACAGCTTAGACACTAAGGACAAAACCAGCAGCTATAGCAAGGGTAGGGTACACAGCAGAAAGAGAGCAGAGGCATTCTTTATCAGAAGCAAGAATAAAAGATAGATCTTCATATAGACTCTTCCAATAGGAAGTGCAACAAAATACACCCAGTTAGTTAATCAAGCTATTAAACTTTGAATACCAAGCAAAGCAATAATTGACTACCTAAAATATATTATTTCGAATCCTTTAAGATGAAAGCAATGCCATTATGAAGTAAAGAGGTGATAACACTTTAAAGAACTTTGCATTCAAATAGTGTCTTTCCTCAAACCAACTACAGAATTATACGTTTCAAACT
This sequence comes from Pseudochirops corinnae, assembly GCA_028646515.1. NCBI lineage: Eukaryota > Metazoa > Chordata > Mammalia > Diprotodontia > Pseudocheiridae > Pseudochirops > Pseudochirops corinnae. The sequence continues at coordinate 307,963,341 of CM053586.1, read as the reverse complement.
TCATATATGGTTCAAATAGCATTATTTCTGGTTTACCTGTGGAGAATCCAGGTAGCCCTGCAACTGAAGAAAGGTTCCTTTACTTTCATTTTCAAATTATGTATTAATTTAAACTTCAGGATTTTATTTTTACTCAACAATTTATAACAACTTACAAATTCCCTTGAGGATCAAAAAGTTCCTTGGATGTTTCTGATTGCAAAATAACGTTGTAAAATCTATAATAATCCAGTTCTATGTAAATCACGCAACCAGTAAAATTATATCATTTTGCATTCAAATGAATTAACGTTTTGCCCTTTGTATGCCACTGCCCACCCCAAAATGTTTTATGTAAAATCAAGGAGTGGTCTATTCTTAGTACTCTTTTTTTAAGTGAATTTTTGTGCCCTGTCAAGGAGATCTTATTTTAGGGATACAAACTATATTTGAGAGTAAAAGGCAAAGTATGGTAGACTTCATTGGAATAAGAATTCTTCTACCAAAGATTAGCAAATAGTTTACAACAGAGTCTTTGTGAATTTTCCAAAGCCCTGAGAATTTAAGCGAGTTTTACAGTGATACAAATCCAGGAAGTACCAGTGGAACTTCTGGAACACAGATCTTCCTGTCTCTCAGGCAGGCTTTCTTTCTACTGAGCCACACTTCCTCTTCTGCAAATAAGTTTTTTTCCTCTTTTCTTTTGGCTTTCTATCCTCTCTTATTTATAACTTATATTTAAAACTAAAACAAAATAAATATAAAATATCAGAGGAATCAGGAAACTCTGCATTGAGCTAAAGTGTATGTAAACTGAACACAGAAATAACTACAAACATTAAGGTTTTCAAAAACACAGTAATTCCCCCTACACACATTAGTAATTAAGCTTTTCAGCATGTATGCTTTTGTATACAGTTGAACAAAGATGTGATTATCCATGTTTTGAGAACCTTAACTTTTCTATTTCCCAGACTATGCAATTTTAATTTATTCCCAAACTGAAAACTGAATCAATATTGATCTTTGCACTCAATGCAAAAAATATGACTATTGATATTTTTAAAACTACTAACAGGTTTAGGCAGTAAGATTTCACTTGTGTATTTCACTGCCCAATGCTATTAGCATTACTGTAAAAAGGATTTCCCTCTCTCTTTATATAGTATTATGCTTTCATTTCAAGTGCCCAAAAAGGCTAACTTCCATCTCTGAACAGTGCTGCACAAAGTTTATCAAATGAAGTGTACCAATCCCTGAGATTCTCAAGAAGAAGTCAGCAGAGACCCTAAGAAAGAAGCCTTCAAACAGGAAACCCTCAGGCTTCATTTCTAAGCCAAGACAAGATATTCAACTCAAGCCTTTGAAAAGATGTCTAGAATAGAATATTAAAAAGAGAAAAGAAGTACTGGGTACAGGAGGAGAGAAAGAGCTCTGAGTTGGCCAAGTTAAATAAAAAAGATTTTGGGTAAGCATGTGAGTGAATATCTCTCCTCTGGCCTGGGGTTCTAATCCAATTTTTGCATCATAGATCCTTTTGGCATTCTGGTGAAACCATTGGCTTTCTCAGGGAAAAAAAGTTTTTACAAATAATTTAAGAAAATCCTAAATTTCAGTTAAAAGTTATTTTAAAAATATCTCTTTTTTTCCATCCAAGATCACTGATTTTCTGAAATCTATAATTAGACTACCTGGGGAGTCTAAGGTCCTCAGGTTAAGGACTTCTATTGTAGACTATTTTGGACTCTAGGTAGTTCTGTTCTCTCTTCTAACAAAGGGAAGAGTCCTGTTGAGTTTATGATTGGAACTGTGGGTTCATCCCCAGTTCAGTGTATAAAATATATATGAGCAAAAGTGGACTACCTCCAACAAAAGCTTGCCCACAACACATTCCTGTGTATAACAATCCAAGTCACTTGCAAATAATAATGAAATTCAATGGATGGTTAGAATGACGTTCTTTAAAAATTGTAATGAGGCATATGAAGTCACTCATACACAGAAATGAGGGTCATAGGGAATATACAGCTCTTTCTCTTTCAATTCTAGCCTCTTTAACCCTCAACTGCATGACTTCAAGAAAAGTCATCATTTGATTCTATCAATAAGGCATAATTAGTCTAGGGCTTAGGATCATAGACATAGAAGTGAAAAGACATTTAAGGTCATCTAAACCATTCTTTCTCATTTATAAAATACAGGAACAGTCACCTAGAGAGATTATTTGGACTTGCCCAAGAGCACATAGTTAGTTAAGTGGCAAAATCAGTACCTAAACCTAATTCTTTGTCTCCAATTTACAGGATCATGGCTCTACATTATTTATTTTAACTCCCTAAATCCTCTGGAATCTTCAATCTGCAGCTTAATTCTCCCTCTAAACTCTTCTTCCCAGTAACATACAGACAACCTTCTATAAAACCTGTGGATACCTCTAGTTCTGAGGGTAGGAGTGAGGGTACTCTGGCCTAGGCAAGTAGCGTGAAACTAAGAGATTATTCACTTCCTGATAGCTGATAGAGTGTACTTTATTGCAACATCCAGTCAAACTCCTTCTAACTAAAAACCTCTCAATATTAGTCATGCTAACATTGTGTGCCCAAGTAGACTCTGCTCACTCTAGATCTTTATCATATAAAAAAAAATTGGTACTGTGTTAGTCACATAAGTGTCTCTAATGACATTCCTTCCCTTTAAGTGTACCTTCATTGCTGTGAATCATGACAATTCTTTAAAGCAGCTGGGGTCAGAAACCTTTTTGCTATTCTTTTTATAAGTGGGTAGGGGTTGGAATCTCAAGGATTTCATCATTCAACCATGATGTATGGTCATGAAACACAACAATCTTAGGTATCCACTTGCATCCCTACTTTATATGATTTTTCCTCATCCCCTCAGTTTCGTTTTGTATATATCTTTATTTTATTTAGTATTTTATTTTTCCTCACTTATATGTAAAAACAATTTTCACCATTCATTTTTAAAATTGAGTTCCAAATTCTTTCCCTCCCTCCCCACCTTCTTCATTGAGAAGGCAAGCAACTTGATATGTTATACACTGTCATCACACAAAACAAATTTCCATATTAGTTATATTGTAAAAGAAAACATAGACTCCTCATACGAATCTTGAGGTTTTAGGAGGTAAAATGGAAAGCCAATCGGTTTTAGAAACAAAGAATCTGGTTTGAATCCCCAAATCTGCCACTTATCCCATAACCTTGAGAAGTCCTGTCACCTCTCTGAGACTTAGTTCCCTCAACCACAAAGTGAGAAGGCTTGACTAGACAATGATTCTAATTCTAATTCTCTGATTCTCTCACCATTTGGATCTGTAAAAATCTTTTCAGGCCCATCTCTTAGTAGAGAATGGCTCAATACATGACACCTTTGAAAGGAGCTGTGGACAGCCCTTGAGATTATGTACAGAGATATGTTACAGTATTAGAAATTCTTAAGAAAAATGATCTCTCAACACTGAGCCAATGAGATATTTACATATCCAAACAGTACTCAGTCCCCATCAGTCCCAGTAAACAGGTTAAACAGTATTGATGATAACCAAAGATGAAAGCTACTTCCACCTATGTTAGAAGCATCAAATCTGGGGTGTTTCATGACACTGAAATACCAAAAATGTCTTTTTAAATGTACTTTTTATGAGTGCTCATAATGAAATTTATAATGCTGTTATATATATAAAACAGCTTATCTTCTAAGAGGACTCCTTTAATGAAAGAGAAACCTGTTGTTTCCCAAAAGGCTTAAATTTGGAGATAAGGCCAGAGGTGAATATGCTGATTTGGAGTATCTAGGCTGAGGGAAACGGAGAGGCTAAGAGAGAAGCTCTTTATCAAAGCTAGAGAGTGGACCCCATACTATGAATCCCCCCCTGATGAGACTGCTACTAAACCATACAATAAGGTTCTTGAGGTAGCTAGGTATTATAATCAATATAGTATTGGACTCAGAGTCAGAAAGACCTGGATTTGAATTTTACCTCATCCATTTACTAGCTATGTGTGTGACCCTGGGCAAGTCACTTGACCAGCCTCAGTTTTCTAATCTGCAAAATGTGAAATAACACCTACCTCCCAGAGCAGTCTTGAAGAGCAAAAATAACACTTGGAAAATTATCTGCAAACCATAAAGCAGTATAGGAATGCTAGCTATTATTATGCCATCATGTGAAGATAGCAGCAGTGACATACTTGATGATTTACCCAGAAAAGCCTTGAGATCTGTTTTTTGATTCCTACGTACCATTCAGGGACCATTGCTGTAAAGTAGCCCTGGGGTCTTCACCTAATAATGTCAATGATTTTCAAAAGCTAATCCAGGTGTATGTAGAAGGGTTACCCTTTTCTGGGCAGAATTGTTAGTCTGCTTAGTATTATTATACTGATGGCTTTAACCAGTTCTCAAACCACAATCAGATGAAGTCTGTTACTGAATCAAAAAATCTACTTAGAAACTATAGCATATAATTTATCAGTGCTTGAAGAATGGTATTGGTCAATTGAGTTACTAACATGTATAGTCATAAACATCTATAGAATACAGACCACATGTACTGGCACACATTGAGTCAAGCATTACCATTGGTTCTTTATGGTGAGGTATAACCCTGAATCATAATATCTTTATACTGATATGACTGATGAAGACCCTAGAGTCAAACCATTTCAAACCAGCACTCCCTGGCTCCCAAGATATATAAAGACAGAACAGGAAAATATTCCACTGGTGCTTTAGCCACTCAGTCTATTCTTACCATGACAGAGATGTGGAGTATCCTCAGTTCCTCCTCAGCTGATTCACTCTGGGGCTCTTCTGTTGGATCAAGGCCAGGAAGACTTGGGGCACCATCTTGGTGGTGGATATGGAAGAGTAGAGTGCCATTCTCCAGCCATTGCTGCCGCCAGCGCACTAGAGGGATGTCTTCTGTGTTTCCTGAGATCTCTGAAGGGCAAAAACCAAGATAAGCAATAAGTAAGGTTACAGAACTAAGCTCACCATCTTCTTTATCTCATATTTTTTTTGGGAAGCAGTATTCAGCAAAGGGGCCAGCAAAGGAGCTAAGTACTTATTGTATATCCATCCAACTAAATGCAACTCTAAGTCTTGGGACAGGAATAGGGGCCACCATGCCTAACGTAGCTAAATGGTTCTGTGAAACAGTAGAGGAGGTCATTAGTTCAAAAGGTATATTATAGATGACAAATTAGGTGTCATACATTTGGACTATAAGAGGGTAAAATGGATCTTTCTGAGGTATGATACATAATCTATATAACTGTAACAAATGTTTAACACAAGCAACTAAATAACTCATAGATGTAGAATATATGACGATTCTAGCAATTTCTTCAATATCATAAGTATCATCCTTGCTTAATAAAGTTCTTGAACCTAGAGGGTAAAGCTAGAAGCAATGGGTAAGATAAAGCTGCCCAGTGTTTAGAGGTATTGCAAAGACGAAGGGGATGCCAGTGAAGGTTTGATAGTGATGGTCACTTGGTAGGGATGTTATAGAAGAGATTTTTGGTCAGGTATGTCCTGGACTAGGTGGCCTCTAAAGTCTCTTCCAAACTGCAGTTCTGTCATTCTGAATATATTAACAGTAAACAGAATAATGCATGGGAATGTTAACAATCCTGGACCTGAAGCACTAGCTCATGCTGTTTCTAAACACTGAATCTGCTTTTTGGGCAATCCTAGGCCTAACATCACAACAAGATTTACAATGTTGGAATGAAGTTTTGTTATACATGGTGTAGGGAGTGTAGTGCTAGACTTAGTTCAAATGTAGACTCAAACATTTTTTAACTATTGTTAGCCTCTCTTTGCCTAAGGTTTCTCACCTGAAAAATGGGCACATTGATCACACCTACCTTCCAGGGTAGTTGTAAAGATCCAATGAGAGAATACTTGAAAAGTACTTTGCCAACTAAAGAAAACTAGATCATGCTGATGCTGATGACGATGATGACAACGATGATGATGACGATGTCATTAGAGATATTATTGTGAAAAGATGATGGTTGAGATAATGTTACAAAGGGTATACTTGTGAGTAAAACTGCCCCTCTTATAGAAGGCATTCTCAAAAGTTCTCCCTCTCATCTACCACTGTATAAATCCCAGCCAGTTCTTGCCTACTGTGGAAAAAAAAACAAACCAAAATCAAAACAAACAACAGGTAGTAAGAGCTCGAGTTCTTCCCTTTTCCCCATGATTAGTGCTGTCCTTTCCAGAGTGTGTTCTGAATGTTGAATGATCCCAAGTGGCAAACACATGGTTTTCCCCCTTGTAAACTCAGGAGTGAGACTTTATACAGTAATTCTTCTCGGACACACCAAGCGAAACTACCAGGGAGAGTGGAGAGTGGAGGTAATTACTATTGCAGAGAACTGGCATTTAAGGCCCAGTGCCTGGGAGATTACTGAATGAGGAATGGAGGCTGACAGGTTATTTCTGCTCTGTAAGCAACTGCCACAGAGTCCACTAGAGAAGTTTGATATCTTCCTGTGACAGAAAGAAAATTATGTTTTGCTTTGTTTTTTTTTTTTAATTCCACTTAATTTTCTCCCTCTTCAGCCTTGTAGATAATGATGAGCAGAAAGCAGGGTAGTGAGGAATTTGAGAGAAGTAATCAGAATCAGGCAGGCACACAGGCTGAACTGCTAACATCACTCTTCATGACTTCTTTCAAGGCACCAGATCATCATTAGTCGTCATCACAATTATCATTAACAGCTACGAAACTTTACTGACAATCTACTGTCTGCAGGACAAGCTCAAAGAATTTCAAGAACATTCCTGCTTCCAAACTTCAAGGGTGGACAATCTTGTCAGGGTTAATGCTATCTCCAACAATGAAGGATATAATCTTTGATGAGCTGGGCATGGTGGCACAAACATTATTGTCTGCTACTGGGGAGGTAGATTGCTGGTAGTTTAGGAGTTCTAAGCTCCAGTAGGGCTGAAGTTGATTAGGTGACTGCTAAGTCTAGCACCAAGAAAGGTAACCTTCTGGGAGTGAGGGACCATTGGACTGCCAAACGAGAAGCAAACAGACTAGGTCAGACATAGAAGAGGTCAAAGCTTCTGTGCCAATGGCTGACTAACACAGAGCAACTGTGCTTTCGACACAACTGAGATATGATATACCTAGTATCAAATAAATAATCCTCTCTGATTTGGTGCCTAGTGTTGATGAGTTGTTTGGACTGAAAAAGTCATAACCTTGTGGTCATCCTGGTGCTGAGGCACTCTGACCTTAGGGAGGTTGTCCTATGGACAGCAGATTTGTAGCCATCACTAGGTAAGGCTTAACAAAACTTGTACTTCTTGGTTTGGTCTTTGAGAACAAAGGGTCACAGCCATGCCACATGAATGGAAGACAATAGCGAAGATTTAGTATCATAGATCTGGAACTAGAAGGGACTTCAGAACCCACATGGTCTTAACTTCTTATTTTACATATAAGAAAACTAAATATCAAGGTGACTAAGTGATTTGTCTTTGGTCCCACAGATAGGAAACATCAGAAGCTTGGTTTGAAACCACACTCTCTGACTTCAGGGTGTAGCTGGTGGATAGGATAACAGACCTGGTGTCAGGAAGACTCATCTTCTTGTATTCAAATGTGACTTTAGACACTTGCAAGCTGTTTGACCTGGGGCAAGTCACTTAACCCTGTTTGCCTCAGTTTCCTCATCTGTAAAATGAGTTGGAGAAGGAAATGGCAAATCACTCCAGTATCTTTGCCAAGAAAATCCCAAATGGTGTCACAAAGAGTAGGAAATGATCGAAAATGACTGAACAACTCTGGCTCTGGAGTAATGTTCTTTCCACTACAGTAGATTTCATCCTATGAAAGGGGCTCTTAATCATTTTTAGGTCATGGACCTCTTCACTAGTGTAGTGAAGTCTATGGACTCTTCAGAATAATGTTTTTAAATGTACAAAACCAAATGACACATAATTACAAAGGAAACTGATTATATTGAAATGCAGTTATAAAAAAAAAAATCTCTTAAGTTCCCAGACTGTAAGTTAAGGATTCATATGCTATGAATACTATAGTAAGTGTTAGATCTTTGTTTTGTGTAGGCTTTGTCTTAGAATTCACAAAGACACATTTGATGTCAGAGACCAACATATGTAAGAGCTATAAGGGATATTAGAGATAGTTTTGTCTAAACTTAAACAAAGAAACAGGCCCAGAGAGGAAAAAAGATTTGCAGAACTAGGAAATCTAATGTTAGTCTCTTGGCTCATATACTAGTGCTCTTTCCACAGTATGTCTTGGACATACTGACATTTGACTTAAGAAGACGTATACAGAAGAGATTTCTTGTTAAGAACCTATAATTTTTAATCTGAGGGTGAGTGATGTAGTTAGATAGAAAGGTAGAATTGAAGTCAGAAAGACTTGAGTTTTATATCATTCTCAACCTTCTTTTGGCCTTAGCTTCCTTACTCTTAAAGGGAAGAACTACACTCCCAATACCACCTAGTTCACAGGATTGTTGTGTTGCTTAAATAATAATATTAGAGGATTTTTGAAACTTCAAAAACCATAAAAAGGAAAAAAAAAACCCTGATATCTGAGGTTAAATAAAATCTTCAGTGGGGGTAGTGGGAAGTTCTTATTATTACTGACTTTGAGCTAAAAGAGAAATTAGAAGTCAACTAATTGAACTCTTTCATTTTACATATGAGCAAACTGAGGCACAAAAGATAAGAAACTTAACCAAGGACATATAGTTAGTTGGTGGCAGAACCAGGAATTTAACCTATCACACTCTTTCCTCTAAAGCTCACCCAGGCCTATTTTCTAATTTTACATAAGGATAGTAAGTCACAGAGAAGTTAAGTCACATGTCAGAATCACAGTGTTAGTAAATAGATGAAGTAAGATTTGAACTCAGGTCTTCATAAAATCAAATTCGGTTCCCTATCTACTACACTATACAGCATCCTTACAATGAGGACAAATTAAAAGGAGTGACTCAGTTAATCAATCTTCACAGAACAAGTCAAAAAACAATTCTCATGGTTTAATTCACCGAGGAAGGAAAGTCTGTGTGATACATGACTCTTGTTCCTTTATGCCCACCCACAAAACTGCATTTTAGCCTACAGACCAATGGGAAACTTCTAACTGGCCTATGGTAGGATACAATCTTAGGGAGGAGGGAGAAAAAAAGCAATAAGATAGCAGAAGGGAGGAAGGCAGGGTTTAAGTGAACATGGAATACTTTCATCTTGGGTGCATCATCTGAATCACATCATAGAAATAAATAACCAAATTCTGGGCAAATGGTGGCATGCTAAGACCTAGAGAAGCCCAGAACACTCACAAACATCCTAGTAAAGCTCTAAAAACATACCATAAGGAAAAATAATAAAGAAAACCCAAGGAAAAGAGCCATAAATGTTCCTCCATTCAATCTAGGACTATACAAAAAGACTCTCAAGGTCCTATGGAGGCTCTAAGCAGAAACAAACCAGGGTAGGCTAAAGACAAAGTGTGCAAACAACATTGAGAACCCAGAGCAGATCAACACTCAGGCAATTTGGGGAGAAGGCAGCCCAGGCTAAGCTATGGGTGGTGACAGTGCTTACACAGCAGCGAAGGCAACTCTCAGGTAGTCCGTGCTTGAGCCACAGTAGATGAAACATATAAACCAATTACCAGGCAGTCCTGTGCCCAGAAAGCTGATGCACAAGCCACAGTGGAAGGTGAGAGCTCAGGTGGCCTAAGTTTTTTCCTTCTTGTCCTCAATGCCCTGGTACTGGGTCCCATACCATGCTTTGACATGCCTAGGAAAACCTACCTGGTGCACCTGCTACAGCTCAGTGTGTGACACATTGAGAGCATGGAATTATATTAGTTATTTGTTTCCCTCCAACCTAGACCCATTGCTCTTCAAGAACCATGCAAACCAGGACAGTGAATGCATATGATCCCATTTAAGAACAGAACCTTTTAGAACGTTCCTTCCTGATTTCAATGCTATTCCATAATCTTTGCTCTTCCCCACAAATTGTAGACATCCTCTAGTGCATCAAAGTATTTGAAATTCTTCTCAGGAAGCACATGCCACTCATCTTAAAATCCTTTACCCATTCAGCATTGGAAACCATCATTTAGATTTCCTCCTTTCTACTAACTGAAGAACAAAGGAAACCATGGCCCCAAGTGGAGCATGTAATGTACCAGTTAAATGATGCAGACAAGCACACGACCAAGATCAGGATTTATTTGACATATGACGGATACCACCTCAGCCCTTTCTGTAATTATTCAGAACTGCATCTAGTACCTCACACTTCCAAAGTTGCTTAGCAAACATTTCTCTGTGTGTATATGTGTGTGTGTGTGTATGTGTGTGTGCGTGTGTATGTGTGGTTTCCTGGGAGATCTCTTTTAAGTAGGGCCAAGACCATTACCTTCTACTTTAACACTGGAGGCAGACATGTAAATATCCTGAACAAAATCACAGAAGGCCAGTGTAGCAGTGATGGGTCCAGGAGACATGAATCACGTTTTATCCTTTGGTTTGAAGTCTGATAGTTTTATACTCTTTCATTTGTATGTTTTGTCACTATTTCCCTCAAAATTATGGACCTTTTGTTTTTAAAAATGAATTTTATGGGGGCAGGTAGGTAGCACAGTGAATAGAGCACCAGCTCTGGGGTCAGGCGAATCTGAATTCAAATTCAGCCTCAGATACTTGACACACTTACTAGTGTGTGACCTTGGACAAGTCACTTAACCCCAATTGACTTGCCTTCCCTCCTCAAAAAAAAATTTAAACAGATAAATAAATAAAAATTAATTTTATTATCTTATATTGTTTAAATAGTCACCCACAGTAATTAATCTGTTTCCTTCACTCTTCCTCATATAACCATTAGGCCATGCTTCCAATTTCATATGGAAAACAGGAGTTCTCGAGAAACTTGTGTGTGTGTGTGTGTGTGTGTTATAATTCATTAAAAATAATTTAAAAATGATTTTTGTCCTTACATCACAGTTATCCCTTATTCCTCCTACCATCCATTGTACCTTCCTTCATGATAAAGAAAAACCATCAATCAAAAATGTCTGATTCAGACATAAAAACTGAAACTATGTATTACTACTATGCCTAAAAGCCCTCCCCCCACCTCTCCGCAATGAGAAAAGAGCTATATTTCATTATCTGTTCTATAGAACCTTCAGTGTTTTGGTTTTCCCCATTACTCATTAACTTCTTTGGAGGATTTCTTGAATATTATTGTCTTGGTATGTCCTCTCATTCTGCTTATTTTGCTCTATGTCAGTCTATATAGATATTTCCAAATTTCTCTGAATTCTTTCTTTTGGCAATTTATGGTCTTGGGTTTATAAACCATTGCACTAAATTTTAATTGATTCTGTCTCCTACTTATTTTGATCTACTTTTCTTTTTTTTTTAACCAGTTCAAAACAAACTTGATAACTACTTATTCTATAGTTTGAAATCTGATAACTTTATACTCCTTCATTTGTATGTTTTGTCACTATTTCCATCAAAATTATGGACCTTTTATTTTAAAAAATTAATTTTATTATCTTACGTTGTTTACATAGTCAGTAATTTTATCATTACAACATTAAATCTTTATTTTATTTTATTTTAGGTGGCAGTCATATTTATCACATTAACATGGGTCAAATAAGAATGGTGACTAGCTCTACTATTAGATATCTCCCTTCACTTCCCTCTAGAGCAGCAGTTCTCAACCTGTGGGTTGTGACCCCTTAGGGGGTCGAACAGGGTCACCTAAGACCATCAGAAAACACATATTTCCGATGGTCTTAGGAACCCAGACACCGCTCCTCTATCTGTCTCGAGGTAGGTCTGCCCACATGCAGATATGCCCACATATGAGTATTAAAGGGTTGTGGCATTAGGAAGGTTGAAAACTACTGCTAAAGCATTCCATAATTGTATTCACAAAAATCTTGTCTATGTCACAATTAACTCTCAGATAGTTTATGCATTTTTATTTTGAACAGAATTCGTCATATTATCAGTAATCCTATTTTATGCAAATACAATATAAAAATGCTCCTGATTATGGGGATTTATTTTGTAAACTGAAACCTTGTACTATAAATCAACTCAATTAGTTTTATCATTGGTTCCTTGAACTCCTCCAAGTGCCCATTCCAGGAATCCAGAGAATTATTTTCTGAATGTATTTCTGTAGAAAGACATTGTGGTATTGTATATAGTGAGTTGGCCTTGGGGTCAGGAAGAACTCGGTTAAATTTTAGAAACTTAACTAAGTCACTTAACTTCTCAATGCTCTAGGCAATTCTCTAAAGATTCTAAGTTGCGGAGAAGAGACAGTCTTCATTCATAGAGCAAATTGCTCAACTATAGAAAATCAGAGGTCTAATTCCAGTCCCCCATTTCTGTAGCAGTACCTTTGTGTACTTCAAAGTACTTTGCATCAATCTTCACTAGTGAGACTGGTCTCACAGCTCCCTTTCTTTACTTTATCTGTCACCTATTTGAGCATCAAGGTCATATTTATCTTTTTTGTTTGTTTGTCTTTTGGGGGGAGGCAAGGCAATTGAGCTTAAGTGACTTGCCCAAGGTCACACAGCTCTTAAGTGTCAAGTGTCTGAGAGGGGATTTGAACTCAGGTCCCCCTGAATTCAGGGCCAGTGATCTTAAAAAATTAATCTGTTAGGGTGTTGCTTTATTTTTGAAATAGTTTCTGTAGAGGACCACAGGCCAGTGGGACTCTGACTCTGATGGCTGAACAAGCCCTTTCAGGTAAAGAACCTGCTGATGGGCCCAACCCCCAGGAAAGAGCTCAAACACACAAGTGTGAGGATTATCTCCTGGAGATAAGCATGGCAAATACACCCAGGGCTTGTGAACAAAGAAGTGCACAGTCTGCAGGGGAAAACAATTAGGAATGAGATTTGGGGCTCTATTAAGCTTGTGCCTGGAAGAATAAACTTTGGCTCTCTACTTTCACCATTCCTGGAAGTCTCTTTTTATGCACCCACTTGCAACCTCTGGGTAGGTGATTTTTTCTCAGCCCTGCTTAAGGACAGCAGGTCTCCCACACTTCCTCAGCCCTGCTTCAGGACGGCAGGGCTCCCCACAGTTTCTATAGTATGCAGTGGTGTACAAACTAGCTGGGACAAAGTAAAATAACTAAATTCCTTGACTTCTGGCAACATTACATAACTTTTCAATCTTAAAAATATGTAATATATCCTCCTTTTCCTGCAGTAAATTGTTCTGTACTCATTACTTGCCACTGAGCTCACAAAAAACGTGGAACTTAGTCTTTAATTGTTTATTATGATACCACACATTATATTGGGCATTATGCATACTTTTAACAAACATTTTTCCAGATCCAACCCTGATTATTGAACATAGGTTTTCAATGAGGCTCAAATCAGATGAGTTCCCAAATTTTTGAAGTATGTTTATCTCTTGGATAAATTTCTTAAAAGTTTATGATGTATGGTGAAGTACAAGGTTATATTGAAATATTCCATCTCTATTTGGGAATTTTGGTAACTCAGGAACAATTCTGCTTCTGGGTACAGCAATATATTTTATCATAATTCATGATTCTTTAAATGGAAACAAGACATCCAGTGGAAGTGAAAAACACTTAAAACTTTTTTGGAGGACTGAATGATTCTATAGTCTAATGAAGATGCCTGGATTCTATAGACCAACCTGGGCTTCTCCTGACAAAAGTTTTGGTATGTCCCTGATAGAAAAAAGATATTTCCATTAATAAATAAATGAACAGATAAATGAATGCATGCATATGTGTGTGTCTCTATGTGTGTGTGTTTCAGTACTTTAGTCTTGGCATTCTTTTCTGTGACAAAGGTTTGTTTTTGTTTTTAATTTCTCCATAGCAAGTTAGCAGCCATTTTAGACAGACAAACAGACAGACAGATAGAAAGATAGAAAGATAGATAGATAGATAGATAGATAGATAGATAGATAGATAGATAGATGATAGATAGATAGAGTTTTTTCACTGTTCTCCCAACTTCAAAAAGCCTATATTGTATGGGAAAGCCAAGGTGTCAAACACAGAAGTGTGTGACCCACAATCCTCTCAACTGAAATCTCAACCAGATTAAAATGCAACTGGAAAATATTTGATGAAACAAATAAAAGTATAATAAAATGTAGATAATATTACATTTTTAAACTAAGTTAATATGCAGCCCACAGCAATCCCTATGGAAGTTTAGTGGCCCGTCATTCTTCGTTTTATACCACTCCTACGGAGGATCTAGTATCAATCCAGTCAGCTGCTCGGTCTTTGTGGTCTGATAACTAACTAGACTGTTCTACAATTCTTGGTGTTGCTTATTCTGTTATTATTTTTTTTTTATATTCTTGTACCTGTTTACTCTTTTCTTTGTATGTTTTGCACCACCCTTTCATGCCTTAATAGAACTGATATTGTTTGATTATGAAATTGAAGGTCCTTGAAATGTTTCAATACTCCATACAAACAGGTGCTATGATATTTCTAACAGTCACTGAGATCTAGTCTTTAAAAACTACAACCTTGACACCTTTCCTTGAAGTGATATCCATTCTTAAAAGCCATAAAATTAAATGCTCAACAAAAGAGAGCAATGGCATGTGTATAGCATGAAATTCTGAACTCTATCATCACAGAACTAATTAAATTAAAGAACTAATTAATTAAAGGTGTGCATGCCAGCTTCCTCTGATCAAACAGATATTCGAAGTCAGTTTGGTGTCAGCAGAAACATATGTGTATAAATATCGCTGTGACAAAACGAAATTGTATCAAATTATTGCTTTTACCAGTCATTTACATACCCTTGTAAAAATTAAGTGCTCTTTAAATATTTTATATCATCATTAAGTCCATTTGGGCTGGAGTTCATTGTTTGGTTGGTTGGTTTGTCTTTGTCCACTATTTACAGCTGGCTCCTTTTACTATTCTGATATTGGGTACTTTAACACTTCTAATTCTTGTTTAGATAGCTTGGCTTTCATATTTCTGTAGACGTCAATTTCCTTTGAAGTCTCAGTTTTCTGGTACATTATTTTGCAGAGTAAAATTATATAATTATGTAATGTTATATAATTCTTACATGTGTTATATATCAAGCATATAATATTGTTATTCATAGTAATTTCTGACAATGCGTTATGTTTTTCTTCACTAGTTCTTGTAAATTCATCTTCTTCATTTTTTTATTCTCATAATTTTATCTCCTATATCTTTCTCTGGTTCAAATTAGCTAATGGTTTATTGATTTTGCTATCCTTAAAAAACCCTTTAGGTTTATTCATCAATTCTATAGGCTTTATTTTCTAGTTTATTTCTCCTCTATTTTCCCAAGATTTCTCATTTGTACTTGTTTAAAGGTGGCTAATTTACTTATTAACTTATCTTTTAATTGTATAACTACTTTTTTCTATTTTATGACTATAAGCTTTCATAGATATACAATTTACTCTGAGAAATTACATGCTAAATGATTTGTTATATTGTCTCATTATTAGTCATATCTTTAATTTAAACATTTATTGTTTCTATTATCTGTTTTTTGACAAAATTATTCGGGATTTCATTTTTTAATTTTGTATTTTTGCTCATATTTCTTCTATTCATTGTTCATATGATAAGGAATATACTTATTCTGTCTTGTTATATTTCTTTGTGATATATGCCCTATCACCTGATTTTTGTAGTGAGGCTGTGACATGCTAAGAAACGTTTGCATTCTTTAACATTTCCATTTACCAGTTGGCATAACATTCTGGTTGCCTATGCTCTAGCACAGTGGTTCTCAACCTTCCTAATACAGTGACCCTTTAGTATAGTTCCTCATGTTGTGGTGACCCCCAACAATACAATTATTTTCGTTGCTATTTCATAGCTGTAATTTTGCTACTGTTATGAATTGTAATGTAAATATCTGATATGTAGGATGTATTTAAATTGAACATAACCCACAAGTTGAGAACGGCTGCGGGGCTAGCACATCTACCAGCAAAATAAATAAACAAACAAATAAAAAGAACCCTAAAATTAATAATAAATCAACTAATGATTAAAGAGTTAAATGAGAAAATATAAGAAGTAACTTCATCCACTCCAAAACTACACAAAAAAATCACCCATGAACAATAGGAAAAACAGAGTTTGCCATCAACGCCAGCATTAGCACAAGCAACTAAGCCAATAGCTTCACAATGGAACTAGAGACAGGCCAAATATATCCGTATCCTAGAGCAGCAAGAATGGAAGAGTCCCTTGAGAAACCCCCAACTTCATCAGAAACTAAAGAGCATAGATTTTCGAAACAAAAAATGTTAAAGCACCTTATAACTTGGCCCCACTCTAATTATACATTACTCCCCTTTCTGCACTCTATAATCTAGTAAAACTACCTTTCTTGCTGTTATTCAATGAGAGTATTCCCTCTCGCCTCCATGTTCTCCACTTTCCTCACCAAAGCCTGGAATGCACTCCAACTTCTTTTCATGCTTAGATTTTCTTACTTCCTTCAAGACTCAGCTAAAGTTGCATCTTCTACATGAAGTCTTCTCTAAATCCCTTCCCCCTCTTCCTCTGTTGGTACCTTCTGTCTCAAAACTATGCCTCAGATTTATTTTTTTATGCATACTATATACAATCATAAAGGTACACATTGTCTTCTCTAATAGAAGCAGTTCTTTGAAGGTAAAGAGTATTTCATTTTTTGGCTGTCTTCTCACTACTTATCACCAATCCTGACATATAGTAGATCTATCTTTGTTGACTGATATATGCTTCTTTGTTGACTGATTAATTGACTAAGGAATCTAGCTACTATACCATTTGGTGAATATACATTTAATGCAATTTCCCCCCATTGTCCCCCCATATGCCTTTAAGCATAATAATGCTAATAGTTTCCTTGACTATACAGCTTGATTATCTTTTTTTTTTTGCAATTTTTCCTTGAGATCCTGATTGTGTTGCAATCTATTTTTAATCTCTTTATTTGTAAAGAAATTTTATTTTTCTAATAGCTAATATTTTAATTAACCTGTCCTTTTCATTAGCCTCCCCATTGAGGAATGTTTTTAAAATTTTCAAAAACAAACATTTCAATACATATCTACATAGTTGAGGAAGACAAATTCCCCTATCAGTTATATCTACAAATGTATATTGCTTTCTACATTTCAAGTTCATCCCCTTACTGTTAGAAAGTAAGTGACATGATAATTCTTTCAGAATTATGGTTTATCTTAGCACTGATCAATATTCTGAAGTCTTTCAAAGTTGTTTTTTTTTCCTTTATAATGTGATTATAGTAATGTTTTTTGTTTGTTTGTTTTACCCTCTATTTCTGTACACTTTGCTCTGCTTCGTTCTTCCTGTTTAGCTGGAAATTTTCCATCTTATCATTTCTTACGACACAATGTTATTCCATTATATTCATGTACCACAATTTGTTAACCATTTACCAGTAAAAGGATCCTGCTACACACACATGCACACACACACACACACACACACACACACACTTTTAGTTTTCATGTCTGTGCTATCATAAAAAACTAGCACAGTTTTTGTATAATCCATTGTTGTGAAGGGGTTGTATGTGTTATGCCTCTGTGTGTGTGTGTGTGTTTGTATGCACCACTTTTGAACATTTTGATGTAAAGGAAACAGAGGGTTTGGGACAAAAAAACCCCAACAATTATCTGTAAAGAAGATGGGCTTTTAATCCAGGATGGTGCCATCTCTGGGAGGAAGCTCAGATCACCGAGCTATTCCAAACCCTGAAAGTATTCCATATTCACCCCAGAGTGGATGATAGAAATCCTGATTCTACCTTACCAAAACTCATCTTAGGAGGCCAATATTGACACAGGGCAGGGGAAACACACCCAAAATCTATCCAAGTCTCCCCTTATTTTTAGTGATTCAAACTAACAAAATCTATTTCCCATGGTTTTTCATTTTCCTTTTCCCCTTCTAAAAAGCTCTTGTATTGAAGGGCCAACATTCTTCAGCTGTGAATGATTTACTTATGGCATATCTGGCCCAACTCAGAAACTAACATTCTCACAATCGCACAGGACTAAACATTTTATAAGAATCCCAGCCCAAGAGAGTCAGATAAAAGCTTGGCATGTTCCAGTTCTGAATCTATTAGTAACTTATTGCAACAATACCTTCATCACTCTGAACTTCTGATTTCTCAACATTTAAATGAGAAACTTGAAATAGATAGGATTTTTTGAAGGGGTAATCTCTTTTTTGTTCTTTACTGTTGTTGTTTGTCTTTTTCTTTTAGACTTCACCTCTCTATCTGGTCCTAGCAGTAGTCTCTCACAGTCTGGTCCCACTCATGATCAGCAAAGCTTTGACTTGCTCTATTTTTTGGCCTGTCTCCCTGCACCATCCTACCCCTGGCCTCCTTAGAAAGCTTGATTTCCCCAACTCCCTCCCCTGGGTGAAATGCTGGTGCCATGCTGAGTGTTGGATAATTTTTTGGTATTATCTCGCTGCAGCTCTGACCTTCCAAGCTCAAGTGATCCACCAGCTTCAGTCTCCACTGCAGCAGGAATTATAAGTTTGTTTCTGTTCTATTCAAATTTTTTGTACTTTTCCCTCTTTTGACTAGATCATAGTGGATATGTGACAGATGACTGGCTGAACAATCTGGTTTGGCACTTTTAGAAATATAATGATACCACGTTACACCATCCCTGACATGCCCATTCCTTTCCCCCCACCCTCTTTCCCAATATCACCCTGATGCTTATATCCCCAGAACTCAGAATTTAAAGAGACCTAAGCCCAGTTCACTGGGCAATTAACCTGGTCCTTTTGAGAGTGGAGGACTAAACCAAAAGTGTGCATACCAGGATTTGAAAGACTTCAAAACTCTAATTCAATAACCAGTCATGATTCCAGAGGACTTATGATGCAATATGCTACCCACCACCTGACAGGAAGGTAATGAACTCAGGATGCAGGTAGAGATACATATATTTTGGACATAATATATATTTTATAATATATATTACATTCATAGTTAAAGATATTCCCATTGTGGAAATTCATTTTCTTGACAGATAGATAGATAGAGAGAGAGACAGACAGATTTGTTACCAAGGTTTTTTTCTTTTCTTCACTCGGGATGGGAGTTAGGAAAGAGAGAAGGCAGATTTTTATTCATCAAAAATAATGAAATGTAATTTAATAAAAAAAAAATCAGTACTTTGAGAAAAGGGTGACAGGCTCTTGAATAAAGGAAGGTGTGCCAAAACAAGTATGATTTAAATTGGAGCAGCTTACAAGCCACTGGAAACTGTTTTATAAATTAAGGCAACTTGAGACTTGGTGCTAAACTAAGGGATGCCAGGTAGGCCTTATTTTAAGGGCCCCTTGGTCCTGCTAACTGCCTGTAGTACATAAGCCTCAGATAATCTCCAGATATTCATAGCAAGACCAGCAGAATACCAGTAGTAATGAACTAACTGTAAGGTATCGTTGATAACTTTGAGATGATATGAAAATGTTAATGAACTAACCCTAATATGGCATAGATATAGCCCATCCCCCATCACCAAAACTCTATAAAAATCAAAACCCAAATTCCTGTCCCCAGCCTCCCAGGCCCCACCACCAGCACTATTCTACCTGCTAGGGGTCCATGTTACCCAATCATTCCCAACTCCCATCTGGGGTTACATAAATGACTGTCTGTGTCCCTCCACTTCACTGTTCTTTTCCCCTTCCCCACCATAACCTATCTCCCTCCCCTACCCCAACACCCATATTCATGTCCACATATCCTCTGTGCCTTATTAAAGTATGACTAAACTATTATTCCCTGCTTGCTGGCATCATTGTATTTCCCAAAACGTATGCAAAAAATGGGTGTTCCTGCCCTCCCTCAATGCAAAGGACCCCCTAAGTAATTCCATTCTCTCAGGCATAAACTGGAAATACCAATACTAAGACTATAAGTTACTCATAGCTAACTCTGTCTCTGAATGTGTAAGATGTAATGAATTCATGGGTGGAAAGCAAACATGATTAGCTGAACTTTGTGTGCCCTCCCAGGAGAATTTCCTTTTAAATAGGTCACAATAAATCAATTAATAATTCCATAAATTAGTTGACTTCCTCTACCTCTGAAAGACTGCATAATCATTCTCATTTCCTTCATGGACAAAATATAAGATGGAAATTCCAAGGATATCTTGTAGGTTCATTCACATTTTGTGAATCCTCACCATCCTTTCAACTCACCCAATAAATGTTTTCTCATTATAAGAACTCAGCTCAAGCCTCTGCTATTTTGAAATGCCAGTGGAAATAGGCCAGTAGTCTAAAACTTGGGCTAATGAAAATGTCTTTTCTATACAATGGAGGCCATCGTTGAGTTTACTAAGGACAGACCTCTAAAGGAGTTATTCATTACTCTTTGTCTAGCTTCCTTCCTTTTTTGTTTAGCTTTCCCCCTTAAGTTCAGAGTTTGAAAGATATTGATGGTAGGTCTGGTTTCCCACATGGCTTTCATTATGGTCTTCTAACTAGAACTATTAACAGAGGCATTAACTTCTAACACCTTTGTAAAATAAAATAACCCACCTAAGTCAGAGGTTAATAACAGCAGGGGATCACTAATTATGCCGCAGATCTTTCTCCTGGTATCAAATGTGAACTAAGTCCTTAATGTGTCAGGATTCTCAGCCTCTAAAGACCCCAACTTGTTCTATAAACATAATGAGGGCAGCATATTCGTCTCGCCCATCTGTGAAGGAAGATGGGGGACAGATGAAACACATATGAAGGGGATGAGTGCACAAAAGGACACAGACGAGAGAGTTAGAAGGAGAGAACAGAGTTTTGTTTTGTTTTTTCATAAACTTAGCCTGGATTATCTGAATTTCCGTTTCCATCCACAAGGTTATCTTCAAGGACAATTTTGCAATGATCTGATCCAACATCTAGAAAATCAGCATATCAGAAAGCAACAGGTGCCAAGGCGAATAGAGCACTGGGCCTGGAGTCAGAAAAAATCTGAGTTCAAATCCAGACTCAGATATTAACTAGCTGTAGGACCCTGGGCAAGTTACTTAAACTTTGTCTGCCTCCAAATCTGTAAGATGGGGATAATAATAGCAGTTATTTTCCAGGATAGTTGTGAGGATAAACTAAAATGATGTTTGTAAAACACTTTGCAAAATATAAAGCTTTATATAAATGCTAGTAATTATTATTGTTGAAGAGGTAGCATTCACAGAGGCACTATTCTGGTTAAACCTTCTTAGCAGATGGGCATAACAAGGTTGAGGGTAATAGGTCTCGAACCCATCAGTGGGTTAGGGGAATATCTCCCCAAGCACGTGAAGACACCTCCCACTGGAATGGACCAATGAGAACAATTTGTTCCCATGGCCATGAAGGTGGATGAAGCAGGGACTGTGGAGCACTTAGAGCCTGGTGAGATATCAAAGACACCAAAATCTTCCACTGCATCCCAGGCCATTTTAACTTTTGTTTTGTTTTGAGAGTGTACAACTCTGTCTCACTTAAATCTTCTTTAAAAATGAAGGAGGAATAACAATAGTTATTATTATTAAGTTGCCCTGCTGAGCCTGGCACTAGTCAATGCATATGCAAGGTTTATCAATATTATGGTCCATATTTGTGGTTGTGGAGCCATAGAAAAGTCAACAGAAAATGGGATACAATGATGCCAAGAAATCCATTTTCCTTTATGAGAGGTGTCTGAACATCCAGAGGTCAAAATGAGACTAGAACTCTTATGGAGACTCCCCTCCCCTAGAAACACTTAAATAAACTTCAAGGTCTCTTCCAGTTATCAGTCTCTAGATTTTCATCTTCAGCCACTTAAGTAGCTGCTTCTTCTTCCTCATTTTTTTTTTTCTGGTATACTGAAAAGAACCCAATCATCAAGGGCTTTTTACTTGAGCTAATTACTTCTAAATCTGTAAAATGAAGATTACAACAGTTGCACTAAGTATAATAGTGAGTAGAGGGCCGATCTTGGAAGAAGACCATGGAATCACTTCAAGCCCCCCCAAAACTCACTAAGGTTATAAATTGAAGAGCACGTTTCAGTTTATGCTGTTAGAGGGAATTTTCTCACTGAGAGTCCCTTAAATTGATGAAATCCCATAGCATGTACAAAAACACTTGGTAAACTTTATACAAACAAACAAAACACTGTCTCAAAAGTTTGTGGTTAGGATCAAATTGATTAATGGCTAGATCTCTGCAAAGCATTATTACCAAAATAAGGTTGCCATTATTGTTACTATCATTCATTTTTTTCCTTCTGACTCAAACTAGTGAGGTCAGTGGTACCCCAAAATGTAAAGCAATTGAAAAAGTTTCACTTTTGGAAAAATTACTAGAAACCTTGGAAGTCTCTCCTCCAAGATAAGTATGAGCTATTCTTAGATTGGAATCTTCAACCCTCTTGATTTTCCTATTTTAGGACATGAAATTCCAGTCGTGATTAGGCACAGGGAAACTGAGCTTCAGCCTTGTCCTGTGGCTGCTTTATATACCCAATGGTCTCACCAAGTTCCAAATTCCAATGTCTCAGTGATGAACAGTCATCAGGTAGGGATATCAGGACCAGCTTAGACATACCCCCCTCCCACTCCTATTTTGCTGGAGGTCAACTAGTTGAATGTATTATTTCAAAATCCTGTTTGGTTTGGTTTGATTTTCTATTTTATCATCATGCTGCTGTTAAAGATGAAGGACCCAAAATCCAAAGCTTGCCCTGCACCTTTCTATCTGGATCAACCTGGCAAGTAATTGAACTTCTCTGGGCAACATCCATAAAATGAGTGCTTCGACTAGATCGTATTGAAGGTCTCTTCTAGTGCTAAAACCTCATTTAAAGCTCTTCATACATTTTTACCAATCTTGAGATACCAAGGGCTCACAGTGTATGGTGCCTGACATTTTGCTTTCTATTGCTGTAAGATGTGTGTATCCTGCTAACTAGAATTTACATAGTATTTTAAGGTTTGCAAAGCACTGTACATATATTATCTCCCTTGATCCTTAATTAATGCCATAGTGTAGGTGCTATTATTAGTCCCAATTTTCAGAGGAGGAAACAGAGGCAGACTTGCCCAGGGACACACAACTAGGAAGTATCTGAGGCAGGATTTAAACTCATGTATTCCTAACTCTAATTCTGGCATCTGTACCTACCTCACATACTCAAAGTCAAGGGCAATTGTCATGTATCCAGAGAAGGTATGTCTTGCTTTGCATGTGCCCAAAAGAATGAGGATCCCTTGTAGGGGTCAGTTCTGTGTGTCTTATGCGGAGCTTGAGGGAAATAGAAACTTGTCTGGGGGGGGGGGGGCGGGGAGGCAGGCGGAACAACTTGAGGGCAACTCTCTGGCACAGGCCACTCAATAAGACCTGGGTCAAATCCTGCCTCTGCCATTAAATTTCTGTGTGATCTTGAGCAAATCACTTCATCTCTCTTAGAGTCAGTTACCTCAACTGTCAAATGAAGAAGGTTGGGCTAAATGACACTGAAGGTCTTTTTCATCTCTAAATCTATCATCCTATTATCATTAAACTCCTGTCTGAGTTATGATATTCCAAGGTCCCATTGTTACCTACCAGTAGAGGGAAAAGTACAAGGTGACCAGGGAAGGGAGAGAAGAGGCTCTTTACAAAGTAGCTAAGAACCAATAAAAAACCCACTGAAACTGAATATAGGAAGAAGAGGTAGAAGGGAAGAAAGGACATCAGGAGTTATTCCACAGATTATATCAAGTTATTCCACAGATTATATCATCAGGGCATGATCAATCAACCAATCAGTAAACATTTATGAAGTATTTATTATGTGTCAGACACTGGGCTAAGCCATGGGGATATAAAAAGAGGTAAAAGGCATTTCTGTCCTCAAGGAGCTTACAATCTAATGGAGCAGTTAAGAACAGGGAGACAGTCAAAACCAATGCATTGTCTTCAACTGAACTGAGTAAAGAAGGAAACTGCATAAGTGAAAAAAAAACATCAGTAGCCTTGCACAAAATAAAACTGATATGTCATATCCTTTTCATAAAGCAAACAATTCTTTGTGGAAATATTTCTATCCTTCCTTTTCCTGATCTGCTCTGTCCATGTAGTTCTGATCTGAGGCCCATAGCTCGTGGACTCATACCCCATTTGCCTGTCTACACCCTCTGGGTGTGTTACCTTGTAGAACTGGTTTTTTTTTTTACATTGTAGAATTTTAATGTGACATTTGGACTTCTCTTTTGATGGTCATTTGATCTCTACAATGTGGCTTGTGGCTGGTGCCTCTATTTCTGGGAGTATTGATTTAAACCCACCTGTTAATCACCTGCTATTGCCCAGCACTAAGGACAGCAGCCCCATGATCTCCCTTCCCCTTTTCATCATGACAAGGTTATTTAAATTAGGCCTGATAGAAATCAACAAAGCTTTCTATGAATCCTGTTGAAGTAGGTCACCCTGCACTGTTCTCTGCTGGCATGAATAGCATCTGACTAACTGGAGGTACATCCTGGTTACCCAGCTACCTAAATGAAAATGTTCCTGTTCGGTAAATAAGCAGCCAAAACATAAGCACAAAGACAGGGAGAGGACCGCTGGCCAAAATGGCTTTGATTTTACCCCAAAGTGGTTTGTTCTTCTTGCCAAAGCCTGTCTTCTGAATCTTGTCTCACCTCTGCAAAGAGGTCATCCACATGATAAACCCACTGAAGTCTCACTTGGGGGAAAAACAAAGAAACATAAAAAGTCTTTGAAAAAGGCAGTGTTATCTGACATCCAGATGTACTGGTAAGAAGATTTTTTAAATATGTCTGATTTCATTTCCAACTGTTACCCAAGTGACCTTTGTAAATTGAGATGACTGCATGCATTTAATAAAATCTGACATGGAAGGATATGTATAATAATATTTAAACTCCGTAATATGAAACTATGTATTTATGGATCATTTCATACATTGTAATGAGAAAAGTCATTCTGAAGTCTAGGGTTGCCTGAGCAGAATCCTAATTTGAGACTTGTGAGTCCTGAGGGGCTGTTTCCCTGCAGTGAGTCAGTTGATGCCAGGTTGGCTGTCTGGTCTTTGGAATGATGGGTCAGTAGATACTGGGCTCATAGAAAAGGGAACCTAGTTATAGAATAAGGTAAATAGGTGGCACAGTGCATAGAATGCTGGGCTTGGAATCAGAAGGACCTGAGTTCAAATCTGACTGCAGAAACTTACTAACTGTGTGACCCAGGGCAAGCCACTTAACCCTCTTAGCCTCAATTTCTTCATTTGTAAAATGAGCTGGAGAAGGAAATGGCAAAGTGCTCCAATATCTCAGCCAAGAAAAACGCAAAAGGGGTCACGAAGAGTCAGACATTACTGATCAACAAAAAACAAGTTATAAAACAAATCCATAGCCCCATTTGTCTCTGAGAACTCACATAAACTCTCTTTCATTAACTCAAGGAGATCAAGTCTTGATTATAATTTTCTGTCACCAAAGACATATAATGAAAGTCTCCTTGATGGTTCTAGCCTCCTAAAATAGTTGGGGAAAAGAACTAGTCATGTGGCCTATGACCTACGTAGGGTCACAGTGAGCACATGACACCTCTGATCCAGTCTGAAATGGATAGAATCCTGGATTTGAGGTTTTTGAATCATAGTTCTGCCATCCATGTGACCTTGTGAAATCTACATTATTAGCCTCAGTTTCTCCATTTGTAAAATGAAGGAGAGGATTCTTAGACACAGAGAAGAGATGAAGAAATGCATTTCCCATTTTATTGGGGGGTTAGTGGACTATGAGTGTGGGAGGCTGCACACACTGTCAGGGTGTTGTCATGGTTTCTATGTCAATTTTATTTTAAGGAAAGACTTATTTGGAAATGACTGAGATATAAAGACAAAAAGCATTAATAAGATTTTTTTAAATGAAGAAACTGAAGTAGATGATCCTTAACATCCCTTTCATATCTATATGTATGACCTCAATCTTATTTTACATATGAGGAAACTGAGGCACAAAACTAAATGGCTGCCAATATCACAGCACAGTAAGCATTGGACTCCTGGCCTTGCACTCATTCTACTATACCTCACTGCACCTCCCTCTCTAAGTCTTAGGTTTTAATTCTTTTCATCTTTTGGCCTTCAGTCTTTCTAATACCCTTCCCTCTTCCACCTAGTTTCCAGAATGCTTAGTTCCACAAGGCAATATTACATCATGAAAAACTGAAGAAGGAAAGTCATGCCAGTAACCCAGCTAGTAGGATGGCTGAAGCCAGTAGAGCTTGGGAGCACTGATCTTCAGTGGACTAAAGTCAAGGATATTAAGTCAGCCATCCCTTCAAGAGTAGGGTGGAAGGACTGGGCTGTCTAAATGCCTAAGGAGGCATGAACTACCCCAGGTCAGAAATGAAGTACTTCAAATTTCCCATGGTGATCAGTTGTGAAATTAGCCCTGCGACTGGTACTTTCAGCCTGGGTGAAATAGGAAGACATAGTCTCAAAAAAAAAAAAAATTTTTTTTTTTAAGTCAAAATTTCCTTTAAGAGGAATTGTGGCATAATGATTAGATAGTTAATCTCAGAACTAATTACACTTGGATTCAACTCCCTTCCTCTGACATATGCTGACTGTGTTATTCTGGGCAAGTCACCTGATATCTGAATACCATAGATCAGAGTTCAGCAAACTAGTCCCTAGGACTGAACCTGTCTCCTTCCTATTGTCATACAACAGGTCAACTAGCCAGATTTGGCCTTAGGGTTGTACTTTGCCCATCCTTGCTCTAGGTTACCCTCTAAGACCATAAGATACAGAGAAATGCTAACCTATATAGTTAGAAGGAGTTCCTTAGACCAATGAAATCTAAGGTACAAATAATTATCTCTTTAATTGACCCCTGTTTACTGAGTTTGTTATGCCCAAGAATCATGGCCACCTTCCATTGATGAACCTGGGACCAATGAATTTACTTCACATTCCTTTAAGCCAGCTTCATCCAGTCAAGCATTCTATAGACTCCAATACACACTAACTTCCATTTCAGAAAGCATTTGTGAGATTTTCACAGAGGGAAATCACACTTATTTATTTCTATTCGAAACTGGCAGTCAAGGTGGTGTCCAACTACCATAAGCCATCTTCCAGACCCTTAGCAACATGTAAGTATAGATTGCAAAGAGTATGTCCATCACAGAGCGGGGAAAGACAGGATTCTGGAATGGTGGGAAGGAAAGAAACAAAGGGAAGGATACATTATAGAAATGAAGTAGACCACGCCAACGGAAAACCTGGGCCCATTTTCTGCAGACTAATTTGTATAAGTGCTCGATAAAGCAGAGGCCAAGAGGGCTAGGGAATTAGATAATATCAAGGCATTCATGTCTTTACCATACAGAATGAAGATAGCTGGTTATTTCTCACACTTTTCCTAAAGACATGAGTATTCATAGAAATGACCTTGGGCTTAGTATACTTCCAAAGGGATGCAAAACCTTAGCTTGAGTTCAGAGTCAAAAAGATATGCTTGGTGAGGGAGAAAGGGAGAAACAGTGGTGTAAAGAAATTTGGTTTGACCCAGCAAGGGAATCAAGAATAAAGATGGTTACACTTTTATTAAAGAAACAGTGGTAAAAAGAAGGCTGGGGAGCACACAAGAGAAGGCTTAGCTCCTCTCTATTGCTAAATCCTTCTTCAATGTCCTTGGATATCTACTAGCTTTGATAAGCTGGAATTTCTACAAATACTCCCTATAATTACTCAGCCTCTTCATGAAGATCCCAAGCAAGAAGGAAGCTTTGATCAACATGTAAAAGGGGAAGAGTTGAGGTCCACACAGAGACTTTGAGAGATTAAGAAGTGAAGGAGATGGGTTGAGACCAGGGCTAAGTAACAGGTAAGACCATTACCTCAAATTTGGTATTAGAATTAAATAATACACTCACTGGAAGTTAGGTGACTAGGTGACTAGAAGGCAAGACTTTGGAGTGAGGAAATCTGGAGTTTGAATCCTGCTTTGAGAAGCTAAATGAACAAGTGATTTAACCTCTCTGTGCCTCAGTTTCCCCATCTACAAAATGATAATAATAGAACCCACCTCCCATGGTAATTGTGAGGATCAATGAATACATCCAAAGTATTATGCAAACTTTAATGTGCTGCATAAATGCTACCTATTACAAATTCTAGCAACTAATTCAAAAGTTAACAAGGAGATTTACTTAGTGATAGTATGGAAGAGATATTCAACAAGGATTCTAAAGCACTTAGCTTGGGTAGATTGAGCCCCCTCACCTCCATGTGGAAAGAGCTCTGTCAAGTAAGGCAAGCTGTGATGATTGGGATATCCCCTAAATCTGAGGGCCTCCAACTAGACTTACCTTGGGAAGTTTTTATGCCTTTCGGTAACCAGGAGGCCACACCATTATAGCAAGAGGCTACCAGGAACCTGTGTCAAGGGAAACACAGCTTGAAGCATGAACCTTAGCCACCTATACCAATCAAGTCCTTGGGATAGATTTGTTGCCTTTCAGGGAAAAGCTAGCCCTAACCTATGTTTTAGGGTCCTATCATTGGTCACATAAGGATTTGTATTAAAGAGTGAAACCTCAAACTTCCCTTTTCTATGATCCCATTTCAGTTCTGCATAGACAATGCTACAGGGCACTGGGTGGGAAGAAGAATGGAAATTCAGAGGTTTTTATTTCTCATTAAGTAGTAAGTAGGAAAAGATCCTGAATAACTGTATCTCACACTTGTATGGAGATAGAAATTTGTTCTGTGACGTCCCTGATATAGGGAATGCCCAGGTGAAGAAATCTACTCTAACAAAGTAGCTTGGCACCTTCTCTTCAACTTAGAGTTTTAAGGAGTTGACTAGAAGACTGGGAGGCCAAATGATATATCCATAATCACATAGTTAATATATGTAAGAGAAAAGTATTTTTTTCTTTTTTTTTTAATTTAATTTTTTTTTTTAAGAGGAAGGTCTTGAACCCAAATTTTCCTAGCTTCAAGCTTAGTTCTTTATATTCTATGTCAGTGTGCTTCTCACAGTTTTATAATACTTTAAAAATCTTCCAAACACCACACTTCTAACTAACAATCACCATGGGTATAATGCAAGTATTATCCCCATTTTATGAATAGGAACAGGAGACTGAGAATGATTTTCCACGGTCATGTTGCTAATAATTGTCAGACTTGAAACCAGACTTTCTGACCTCAATTTCTAGGTCAATACAGAGTAGGCTAAGATCATGAATTATTGTTCTCCCGATTTTAACAGTGCAAGCAAAGCCAAGAAAGTTGCCTGACCAAGATCACACACAGCACTAGGCAGAGAACTAAGGAGCTTCAAATAGCTATCTCCCTGCCCCCCCGCCCCATCAAATATATTGGTGTACACCAGGCTATATGCTGGCTTGCAAAGAATTTACCAAACAAAACAGCCTCAGCATCATATAGTAGAAAGAACACAGGAGATCTAGGCTCTAGCCCTGACTTTGCCACTAACTTGTCACTGATTACACATCATCTCTGGTCCTCATCTCTCAAGCTTCTTCATCTATAAGAGGATGTGTCTACATGTTCTCTGAGGTCTCTTCCTGCTATAAAATTTCATAATTCCCTGATCTCTGCTGCCTAGACTCTGCCATAATCAGAGAGGTGGCTGTAATGAAGATTTCAATATTCCACCTGTCATACAAGTGTGTGAGTACTGCAGTGGAATCGGGCTGCAAACTAGGTGAATGATTTCCCACAATGGATCAACTAATCAGTGTCCCATAACTGCTCTCTGTTAAAAATGGTGGTCTAAGATCTGCAAAATGAAACAGAGATTTAGTCACAATTTAGTACAATTCATACTTGGTAAATAGTCAAGCCACATTCATCTTAGAGGGATGATAGATGAGAGAATTTAACAACAGGCTTCATACAGGTGAAAAAAATTCATTATGATAAAGAAGATGGACTCCATTTCTTCCCAGTAAGACTATGAGGAACCATGGGTTTAAAATGTTGCATGTCAAATTACAGATAGATGGGTACATTGCAATCCTAGAATGAATAATCTGGGTTTGAGTGCTGGCTTTGCTACTACTATGCTTTGTAATTTTGGACAAAGCACAAACATTCATAAAGCTTGGTTTCATATTTAGAAAAATGGAAATAATTATATTTGTGCTATCTATAGCCAAGGACTGTCATGGCAGGTGGGGTGCACCATAATAAATTAGTGAATTAACACATCTATATGTACACATATATGCACATATGTATATATGGGTATATGTGTATATACACACATTTATTTGCAAATATATACTCATCGAGACATATACATACACACTCATACATATATACACTTATATATATATGTTTCTATACATATAGGGTTGTATAGATATAGATATATAGATATACACAGAGAGATGTTGTGGGAGTGAATGTATATGTATGCCTATCTGTACATATGTATATATACATATGTCCAACATATGTATGTATGTGTGTGTATATGTATGTGTATCTCTGTGTGTATATGCATATATGTGGAGTTGGATGTGTACGTGCATACATGCATGTATATATACACACATGAAGAGACATACACATACATACACGGGTATGGGTGTGTGTATGTGTATCTGTGTGTGGGTGTATGTATGTGTGCCTGTATATATGTGCACATATACACATAGAGAAATTCTCAACCTTGAGGGTTCATAAAGATCACAAAAATAACCATAGAAATCATCAAGTCCCCAAGCCCCAGATTTGATGGATGAGGAAGCTGAGGTTAAGTAGAGGTTGAATAGCTGACCCAAGGTCACAAAGGAATGAGTAGAAAAGATAGTATTTGAACATAAGTTCTCTTACTCCAGATGTAAAGGCTCCTTCTGCTCGATCATGCTGTCTCCTATTTCAGTGAACACAGTTAAGACCTTGGAATCATTCTGAGTTACCCATTTCCCATTGGCATTCTCACCTAACAAAATACAAATGATTTAACCGTGACATAAGGGTTCCCTAAGAAAATTACATCCAATCGTACCACAGCTCTGAAGGCTGGCTGGCTTTGACCCAGTAGCCTTAAATGAGGAGAGCTCAACTGCCTCCCAGACAAACACTCCCTTGCTAATCCTGATTTATACATAGAGCTACTGCTGGGCAATCATTTCAAAATGAAAAAAGAGAAAGAGAAAAACACAGTCATTCGATTTTAAATGGCAACGTTGCTGCTGAGCTGGGAATAAAACGCACATCCACATATTCAGTCACTTACTCTTTCTCCTTCCTCTATTCTTACCTTCTTTCTGTACACTCCCCTAACCCTCTAAAGTCCTCCTTCCTCTCTCCTCTTTCTGTTTAAACCTTTTAACTTTTTCCCTAGCTCTTGACCCAAAACCAACTTAAGGACTAGGACTAGAAAGAAAGAGGGCAAACATGCACAGCTTGCTTTATGATGGTAGCTGGCATCTCTTATAATGCCACAAAGAAGCCCATAGTTTCTGTCTCTTTTGCTGTTCCATCCTTTGTTAATGCCCAGTAATGGTCTGCATTGTATCTACATCGATATGTTTCTGTTATAATATGGTTTCCACGATGTCAGGCAATGTTTTCTCTTTGACTCATCTCTATATACAACTGCTTTATATAATGTCACAAATAGGACTGGAGTTGAAAAAAGCATTGGATGGTAGTAGTAATTGTTCATAAGATCATACCTCTAGGGCTGGAAGAGACTCATGAGGCGATCTAACTCTACCCCTCTCATTTTGCAATTGAGGATCCCAGGAAGGTTAAGTTGCTAACCTATACTTGAACCTAAGTCTGACTCCAGAACCAGTACTTTTTTTAAAAAATGATTTCACTCAACACAAAAGGGACTCTCTGTGGATGGGTGTATAGGGGATGGAGACCTTAAGGTCTGAAAAGGGGGCTCCCAGAGTATCAAGATGTATGTGAAAGGGGCTATTATAAGAGAAAGTTGGATTCCTCTCCTTACAGACTTTGTAGTAGTCAAAGAATTTATATTTCACATGCCTGAATCATAAAGGCAGTACTAGAATAGCAGCAGATCATTGCTTCTGTTTCTCCTCTCAATTACTGCTCAGCCCTTGGCACTCTTACTTCTAACCTTAATTCTCTCCTAAACATTTTCTCACCAAAGTCACTTATGATTTAATTTTTCTTAGGATTTAAAAAAAATATTTTATTTTTTCCAATTACATGTAAACATTTTTAACATTCCTTTTTTAAAAAAAGAATTTTGAGTTCCTATTTCTGTTCTTCCTTTTCTTCTACCCTCTTCATTTAAAAGGCAAGCAATTTGATATAGGTTATACATGTATATACATGATATAGGTTGTACATGCAAGAACTATTTCCATATTAGTCATGTTGTTAAAGAAAATACAGACCAAAAAAAAAAAAACCCAAACCAAACAAACAAAAACAAAAAAAACAAGAAAAGTAAAATAAAAATAAGTTTCAATCTGCATTCACTGTCCAGCATTTCTTTCTCTGGAAGTGGATAGGATTGTCTTAGATCATTGCATTGCACAGAATAGTCAAGGCATTCACAGCTGATCGTCATACAATATTGCTGTTACTGAGTACAATGTTCTCCTGGTTCTGTTCATTTCACCTCTTGGTTCTGCTCATTTTACCCCCATCATTTCTTAATTGCTGAATCTATTGGACTGTTCTCATCATATACTCATCCTTGTTGACTATTAACATGATTTAATACTCTCGACCAACTTTTCCACTTGGATATTCTGGTATCCAGGATTGAGACACTATTCTCTCTAGGCCAGTGATTCTCAATCTTCCTAATGCCACGACCTCTTAATACAGTTCCTCATGTTGTAGTGACACCCAACCATAAAATTATTTTTATTGCTACTTCATAACTGTAATTTTGCTACTGTTATGAATCTATCTGATATACAGGGTGTATTTTCATTGTTACAAATTGAACATAACCCGCAGGTTGAGAACCACTGCTCTAGGCTGTTCTACTCATCCAAACTTTCTTTCTCAGCTTTCTCTGTCAAATAATTATCTATACCATGCACTATGCTATATGTATAGCTGAGGACTCTATCCTAGGCTGATACTTGCTTGCTCTTTCTCACTCTTTCTTGCATCTGGTGGTGCAGTGGGTAGAGTGTTGGGCCTGGAGTCAGGAAGCTCTAAGTTTAAATGTGACTTCAAAACACTTATGAGCTGTCATTTGACTTCCATTTGGTCAGTTTCCTCTTCTGTAAAAAGATAATAATAATAACATCTACTTCCCTGGGTTCTTTTAAGAATCAAATGAAGAATATTTGTTAAAGCACTTGGCACGTAGTAGGTGTTATATAAATGCTCCCCTTCCCCCTCAAGCTCTCTCTCAATGAGCTCATCATTTCCCCTGAGTTCAATGATCATTTCTATTCAGGTGACTTCCACATCTATTAGTGCAGCTTCAGTCTTTCTTCTGAACTCTAGTCACTCATTGCCAACTGTCAATTGGACATTTCGTACTGAATTTCCTATTAGCATTTCAAACCCAACATGTTCAAAACAGAATTCATTATCTTTCCTCAGAAACAAAAATCACCCCTTTCAAACCTCCCCCCACTTTTTTCCCCAACAAAGGCATATTCAGTGTTAGCTTTGACACTTCATTCTCTTTCACTAAAAAATATTCAATCTGTTGCCAAATCTTGTTGTTTCTACCTCTACAATATCTGTATTTTTCCTCCCTCTCCCCCCCATTTCCACTTTTATAGTGTAGTTCAGGTCATTTTTATCTGTTGCTTCAACTACTGCAAGAGCCACTTGGCTTAAGGGGAGACCAATGATTCCTTCTCCAATCCATTCTTCATAGAGTTGCCAAAGCAATTTTCTAAACATATCACTCCCCTCCTCAATAAAGCCAGTTAAAAACCCTCACAACCAGGCTTCTATCTTTCCTGAATTATTATATATTATTCCCTTCTATTGACCCTCTATGGTCCAGACTGGCCTTCTTCTTCTTGCTCATTCACAGAATTTTATCTCCAAACTACATGCTTTTGTCCCTTCTCTACAGTGTAACAATCTCTGGAAAGGGATTTTCTGGCCACCAAAAAAGAATCCACAGGAATTTTAGTTCTTCCCACTTTGGGAAGAGAAGAAACTACCTCAGAAAGCTTAACTCTCAGACAGGAGGCCTTCTGAGTATAGTGGGTGTTTTGCTACTTTTGAGAGAATAAAGAAAGGAGAGGGGAAAGGCAATTATTCCACGGTAACAGCACGACCAGCAGCTCCATTCTTCAAGGCCATGAGAGTGATGATTTCTAAATGTATAAGTGGAGAGTGATCTCCTTCTCTCTCTTTCTCCCTCTCTTTCTCCCTCTCTCTCCCTCTCTCTCTCTCTGTTTCTCTCTCTCTCTCCCTCTGTTTCTCCCTCTCTCTCTCTCTCTCTCTCTCTCTCTCTCTCTTCCTGTCTCCATGTGTTACTCTCAAGTGGAAAAAAAAAACACAAGGAGCAGGCAGTCCCTATTCCACCCTTGTCTTACTTCCAGCTAATTGGTTTTTTTTTTATATGCCGTTAAAGAATGCATTGACTAATGTGGCATTATTTCTCATAAGTACCTGTGGTTGACCCTGTCCTCACATCTCTTTGTCTGCAGCATAAGGGCAAAATGTGAGCCACACAGAAGAGTGATCTTTCCTAGCACAGGCCTGGGAGCTCATTCCCCAGCCCATTAAAAAGCTGTGCCCTCCAAATGGGAGCACCTGCCCAAGCCATTTCATATAAACACACTTCCAAGTACAGAATTACTGTGAACTCTGGTCAACTTTTAAAAACCTACTGCACCAGTGGAAAGCAGTTTGGCAGAAACTAGGCATAGACAACATTTCACACTGTATACCAAACGAAGGTCAAATTAGATAAATTATTTAGAAACAAAGGGTGATATCATAAGTAAATTAGAGAACATGGGAAAAAGGACCTGTCATATCTTTGGGTGAGGGAAGAGTTTATGATCAAGCAAGAGATAGTGAGGATCATGGCAAGTAAAATAGATCATTCTGATTACCATGAAAGTCAAAAAAAACTTTTGAAGAAAAAATGCAGACAAAATTAGAAGGAATGTAAGAAACTGTGGGAAAATTTTATAGTATGTTTCTCTGATAAGGGCCTCATTTCTCAAATGTTTAGGGAGCAGAGCCAAATTTATAAAATAAGAGCGATTCTCCATTGGACAAATAGTCAAAGGATATGAACAGGCA
This sequence comes from Pseudochirops corinnae, assembly GCA_028646515.1. Lineage (NCBI taxonomy): Eukaryota > Metazoa > Chordata > Mammalia > Diprotodontia > Pseudocheiridae > Pseudochirops > Pseudochirops corinnae. Next base: position 307,927,964 of record CM053586.1, on the reverse strand, counting down.
GTATTCAGAAGAAGAAATCAAGGGTATCAATATCTCATAAAAAAAAGTCCTAAGTCACTACTGATTAGAAAAATGCAAATTAAAACAGCTCTGAGATACTACCTCACACCTCTCAAATTGGCTAACATGAGTACAAAAGAAAATGACAAAGGCTGACGGGGATTTGGAAAAAGTGGGATACTACTGTACTGTTGCTGAAATTGTGCACCAGCCCAACCATTCTGGAGAACAATTTAGAACTACACCCAAAGAAATATTAAATTGTGCATAACCTTTAACTTAAAAATACAACTACTAGACCTGTATCCTAAAGAAAATAAAGAGAAGGGGGAAGGACCTATGTGTACAAAAATATTTATAGCAACGCTTTTTGCGGTGGCAAGAAATTGAAAATTGAGGGGATACTTATAAATTGGGGAATGGGTAAATAAGTCGTAGGATATGATTGTGATGGAATAACATTGTGCTATAAGAAATGAAAAGCAGGATGGTTTCAGTAAAATCTGGGAAATCTTTTATGAACTCAAGCAAAGTGAAGTGAGCAGAAATAGGAGAACATTGTATGCAGTTAACATCAATATTGTAAAAGGTATGACCAACTGTGGAAGGCTTAGCTACTCCGATCAAGACAATTCCAGGAGTCCCATGATGAAAAATGCTATCTACCTCCAGAGAGACAACTGTTGAACTCTGACGCCAGATTGAAGCATATGTTTTTGTTTTGTTTTGTCTTGATTTCGTTTTTCTTGCTTTATTTTTGGTCTGCGTTTTCTTTTACAACATGGCTAGTAAGGAAATAAGTTTTGCATGACTTCACATGTATAATCAATACCAAACTGCTTGTCTTCTCAAGAAGGGGGAGGGGCAGGAGACAGGAAGAGAATCTGGAACTCAAAATTAAAAAAAAAGATTGTTAAATTTTATACTTAATTGGGAAATATTTACTGAATTAAATAAATATTAAAAATTGTTTTCCAAGGCAAATAAATAAATAAATGGATTTCATTGCCCTGTCAAAGGAAAAAGAAAAAGAGTAACATTGTCACTTTCACCTTTTAGAATCCCAAGTCTCCTTCAAGACTCAACCTAAGTCTTACTTCCACATGAATCCTTCATCCTACTGTCTCTCCCCCATATCACCTTGTACCTATTCTATATCTATTCTTCATATATCCATATATGTACATAATGTCTTTCTTGATAGAATATGAGCTTCATGGGGTCAGGAATTTCTTCACTTTGAGCTTTTATCCCCAGTGCCCAGCACAGTGCCTAGCACATAATAGGCATTAATAAATGTTTGTTGATTGAACTTGGAATCAGGATGACATGGTTTTCAATCTTGCCTCAGATACTTGCTAGCTTTGTATCATATCTGTAAAATGGGAATAATAAAAGGCTCTAGTCCCCAGAGCTATTATTTGAGTTCACTGAGAATATTTATGGGTATATAATAAAGTCAGTCAAAACTTGTTTGCCATTTTTCAATTTTTACTCATGTTTTACAGTCTATCTCAATTGCCAATTCCTTCATGAAGCCTTCCTTGATTCTGTCTCCCAAACACTAATGATTTTTCCCCTCAGATTCCACACGCTACAGCACTTGGTTTTATAAAGACCTAATGTATTTATCATGCAGTATAATGTATTATAGTTATCTCAAAAACTACTTAGACCAAGGGTGGGGAACCTGCTGCCTCCAGGCCACATTTGGTCCTCTAGGTCCTCAAGTGTGGCCCTTTGACCAAATCCAAACTTCACAGAACAAATTTGTTTGGATTCAGTGAAAGGCCTACTCTTGAGGACCAAGAGAGCCATATGTGGCCTAAAGGCTACAGATTCCCCACACCCATACTAAACTGAAGTTCCCTTAGGAGAAGGACCCTATCTTATCCAAACTATAATCTCCTTCAGTGTAGAACAGTGCTCTGATCACCCTAGGCATTTGTTTCTTTCTCTTGTCTTCCATTGCACATATATAATGAATACCAGCATAGTAGATTATAGCTATGTTGACATCTCCATCCTCTGTTTTAAAGATTTCCTTAAATAACAGATGTCCACTATCCTTATATGGCTATTAGAAAATCAAAATTATGCTTTTGACCCTATAAAGTAGCAGATTATTGATTTCCTTAGAGTGGTTCTGATGTGGCAGTAATTTAACCTACTGGACAATTTAGCTATGAGATAAACTAAAATGTAATACCCCTCATATTAGCTGGGAGGGCTAGGTTGCGCAGTAGATAGAGCACTGGACCTACCTTCAGGGGAAACTGAATTCAAATGTAACCTTAGACACTTCTTAGATGTGTAATCTTGTGCAAGTTACTTAATCTCTGTCTCAGTTTCTTCTACTCTAAAATGGGCATAATGATATCTACCTACCTCTCAGGGTGGTTGTAAGGACCAAATGAGATATTTGCAAAGTGCTTAGTAAAGTACCTAGCACATAGTAGGTGTTATATAAATGCTAACTATTATTATTAAATTACTCAAATGATTACATCTGTAGTAGACTTGACTTTCAAGGGTCCCCTGGCCCCATTAAGGAAATGCTCCCCTCTTCTATGATGTCACTAGGCAGACATGCAGGAGGAGGATAATCTTGTTTGGTCCTATGAATAACTAAAGAAATTTCAGGGTAGTTAATTAGCAAGTCTTGTTTGTAACTCCGTTTGTTTGTGCCTCTGCACAAGGTCCTAGGATTAAGTCTTAATGAATAAATAGCCTTGGGCTGGGGTAGAGAGTGGTCAGGACCAAAGGAGGGTCCTTGCATTTCAATTACCTAAGAATTTCTGCTATCGGGTACATAAACCCTGTGATTTTCTTGTATCTTGGCTCTGTATGAAACGGTTCTGTAATAAACAGACTATCGAATACATCCCCGTCTCTCTCTTTACTCAGCTGGTTGCTGGGCCATTCAACTGTGCTGGTCACAGTATACACCAATATTGTTGATGCTTAAGTAGGGACATTGATCAAAGTCCTAACATAACATCTAATATTCTAATATTTGCCAGGGCTTTTAGTTTGCTAATCACGTTGCATACACGATCGCATCTGATCCATACAATACCCCTATAAGGTGGGCACTGCAGCTGTCATTATCCCCAGGTGAAGAAAATGAGACTCAGGAAGGTTTAAATAATTTACTTCTGTTGGAGTAAGGGTCAGAAATGATGTTCAAATTTCAATTAACTAAAAGTCTCCTAATGGGAGAGAGCTTATACAATGGTAAAAGCTTTGGACTTGTAGTCAGGAAGAACTGACCACTTACTAGCTGTATGTCTCTGGACAAGTCACTTAAACTCTCTGAGACTCAATTTCCCCATTTGTAAAAAAAAAGGGGGGGTCATAAATAACAGTACCTACGTCATAGGAATGTTACAAGAAGCAAATTCATTCCGCAATATTAAAGTGCTAGGCAAATGCTAGTTGTTGTTATTGGTTTGTTTTCGAGTTACCGTTACTTTATCATGGATCAATAAGCACCTGCTAAGCCATTACCATAGCCAAGCATTATGCTAAGCACTGGGAATACAAACACAACTTCAAGGAGATTACATTTTAATGGAGGAAGACAATATATAAAAGGAAGCTGAGAATGGGCAGGGGAGAGGTGTGTGTGTGTGTGTGTGTGTGGGTGTGTGTGTGGGTGTGGGTGTGGGTGTGGGTGTGGGTGTGTGGGTGCGTGTGGGTGTGGGTGTGCGCGCACGAGCATGTGTGTGAAGGTGCCAGAGACTTGTACAAAAATCTCACATGGGAACTTTGCTGGAATGGAACTTCTGGGAGGAGCCATCCAATCAGATGCTAAGGGGCAGAAGGTACTTTGGATATGGGAATTCCAGGGCTAAAATTCCAGTTTATTTTTTGAGTGCTAGACTTGGCGTCAGGAAGGTCAGGTTTAATATTTGTCTCAGATACTTCATTACCTGTGTGACCCTGGCCAAGTCATTTAGCATCTTCAAACTTCAGTGTACTCAGATGTGAAATCTGTACTGTAAATTTCTAGGATCTCTTCAAGCTCAAAATCTATGGTCCTTTTGATGGGGTACAGGCTCTGGGAAACCCCGTTGAACTCTAATTGAATCTTCCCACTTGAACAGGCATTTGCCCAAGGCCATAAGACTGTCGTTATAGCTAGGCCCAAGTCTTTGTACTCTTAACCTAGCCTAGCCCATCTACTTCCTACCCTTGATCCTATAAAGATATCTATACCCAAATCTGTTACCCTTAAACTAACATAGCCCTCCATTGTCTGTCATCTCCAGGTAGCTTTCAGCTATTTCCCACCCTTAATCCCATTTCTAGAGTCTGACCTCAGTTCCTCAAGATCCTTCTTAGACTCCTCCTCAAGACACTCCCCAAACCCCTCTTCTAGACCACCTCTAAATTCTCTCACAATCTTTCTGATCCATTTTGCCTCCATGAGGGGGCTGAGAATTCAGTCTAACACATACTCATTCTGTGTCAGATTATTCTGGCCTGCTTGTCTAATACAAGAGTCACAGATACTTAGGCTCCTTAAGAGTCTACCCATTATGGCAAATCTTTAATAAATTTTGCTTTACTTTGGCTGAGAGAAGATTTGAGTTGAATTCATTTGGCAGGATGTGGTGTGTTGGTATTTTGGGGTCTCGAGCACCCCTAAACCCTAAACCTCAACACTTTGACCATAAGAGTTTAGAAGCAAAGACAACAGCAGACTTGACTCAGACCTATGGTACTCCTTGCCCAGGAATTGGCTTCATGTCTATCTTCTCCAAGATCAGCCTTGATGATCAGGTGTATCTAAGCCTCCCTCAGTTCCTGTTTATGGTCTAATCACTCCTGTGTTTAAAAGACTCTTTTTGAAACCAAGAACGTTTTTGGTCTGTGCCATCTCAAGGGGGCAATGAGTTTTGTGTTTCTTTCCTGTTGTGTAAAGAAATACTTTCTGTCATTGGTCTTGAACTTACTGTATTTAGATTTTCATGAGAGCACTCTAATTTTATCCTAGGATGTGGCTACATGGTGAACAAATCTGCTTTGGCCCTCCCTAGCTTTTGCCTTCCAGAAGCAAGCATCTTACACTTTTTCTTTTACTTCACCTTCATTTGTGAGTCCTATACCTCTCTAGTACTTAAAGTCCCTTACCACCTGATTTCAGAATCACCTTTCCAGGGAGTAATTAGACATTACTCCACAATATGCATTATGCCTGCAAAACTGGTTTTCTTGTTATATCTCATATGCAATATTGCCTCTCCTAGGTCCCATACCTTGTCTACGCTGCCCCCTATGCCTGGAATTCACTCCCTCTTCATCTCCATTTCTTAAATCCTTTCTTTTAGGGTTAGCTCACACATCAACTCCTATATAAGGACTTCCCATAGATGGTGGGATTTTAATTTGGACTTAAAGGAAGTCAGGGTGGTAGTGAAAGCAGAGGAGGGAAATTGTTCCAAACATGTGGGATGGTCAGAGAAAATATCCAGAGCTGAGAGAAGGAGTTTCTTGTTCATGGAACAGCCAGTAGACCAGAGTCACTGGATCAAAGAGTATGTGTTAGGGAATAAGGTAAAAGAAGACTGGAAAGGTAGGAAAGGGCTTGGTGATAAAGGTCACTGAATGCCAAACAGAGCATTACATAATTGATCCTGAAGGCAATAAGTATCCCCTGAAGAACAGGAAAGTGGAATAATCAGATTTGCACTTTAGGAAAATCATTTTAGGGACTGAGTGGAGGACATATTGGAGTGGGGAGAGACTTGAGGCAAGGCAGACAGTAATCCAGGCAAGTACAATAATCCAGGTGTGAAGTGATGAGGGCCTGCATTGGATTGGTGGAAGTGTCAGAGGAGAGAAGGGGACTACAGGAGACATGGAAAAAGGTGTAATAGACAGGCCTTAGCAACAGCTTAGAAATGGGGGTGAGAAAGTCAGGAATCCAGGATGAGTTCTAGTTTGCAAGCCTGAGAACCTAGGAGGACAGTGTTGACCTCGGTAGTAATAAAGGAGGAGAGTAGGTTTTAGGGGGAAATATCATGAGTTCTGTTCTAGACATATTGAACTTAAGATGTCCGTGCCTTATTTAACTTTTCATCTCTTACTGATTGCTTTACATTTTTTTTCTTGGTGACCCTAATGCCTAATGCATAGTAGATCTTTAATACTTATAGTTTGATTGGTGCTATGTAGTGCTTTGCATGATACATTTTTTCTGTATATTGAAAGGAAAAAAGACAGGATTGCTTCCTCAGAGAAAACCTCCAGATTTCCTGTAAGGGATTCCTGGACTACAGAAAAATTTTTGCTACCCCATCATTGAATAATCGTATCTTAGTTATGGGAATAAAATCATGCTACTCTTGATGGAGGTACAGAAAAAGAAGGAGCCATTTCAGGGACTCTGATCTTTCATCCAGCTGGAAAGAGGGAAGCTTTTTATTTTGCCAAGACAGAGGGAGAATCATTTGGAGAGGGGAGGGAATAAAGGAGGAAAGATGGCCTCCATTTAGATTTTCTAAAAGGAGTGTTGCAGATAATAAAACAAAGATGAAGAGACTTTTTTAAAGTGGCTGACTATGCTTCCTTAATTACCCTGTCTAGAAGAAAGTCTGTCACAAGGGCCAGAGACCAGCTCAGCTCAGAGACTGATCAGAATAACAGACTTTTTCAGTCCAATCCAGATTGCTTCAGTTTTACTGGAACTGAAGAAAGCCGTAAACTACCAATGACTCAAGAAAATTGTACTAATTGAATCTACAGGTGCACAAATTTGTCATATTGGTGATGTATTGGAGTTAATAAAGTTGCAGGCCTTGAGTACTCCAATTCTATTCCCCTGAAGGAGAAACTCACTTGAAAAGGCCCTGCCTTTTGCCATGGTGATCAAGAGGATTACTTAAACTGCAGAGAAAAACTCACTTAACCTTCAAGAGACTACTGGATCTTCCATTCATTACCCCCAGAATAACACCTTAAAATTCTATCTACATGTCACTGAGATCTGATCTGTGCCAAGAAAGGAAATTCACAGGGCTCTCAACTAAATGCAATGGGATAAGGGGTTTTGGCAGAGGAAGATGTATACAACTATGATGGTTCAAGAGTTTTGATTTCACCAATCTTTTAAAAAAGCTAGAAAGGGGAAGGGTGGAGGGCTAGGTGGCGCAATGAATAGAGCACCAGCCCTGGAGTCAGGAGGACCTGAGTTCAAATCCAGCCTCAGACTTAGCTGCGTGACCTTGGGCAAATCATTTTACTCCAATTGTCCTATCCTCCCCCCTCCCAAAGGAAAAAAAAAAAAAGCTAGAAGGGCCCTAATAGTTCATCTCGTGCAAAGCCCTAATTTCACATATGAGGAAAGTGAGATCCAGAGAGGTTACATAGTGAAGTAGAAGGAAAGACAAAGCTAAAACCAAGATCTCTGAAGGCATATTATCAAAGCTTTTTGCACTACACCCATGATTACGTATATTTTCAAGAAGTCCTCCCTCTGTCATCACCCTACTCTATTGGGCAATGTCGCTATAGCATGTCATTATAGCAAACAGTAGTTACATTAGAGGACATCTAGTCTCTACAAGAATTTCAAGTCTTTGTCATCTATTAAACCCTCCAGTGGTTTTCAGCCAAGTTATATTAACTATAATTCAATAAATACCATGCTAGAGGTGCTATGATAGGTTCTATTTGGGAATAAAAAGAATAAAAGTTGATCTCAGTTTTCCTGGAGCAACCAGCGATGATGAGATTGTCATAATATAGCATATAGTGCGAGAGTCAACAGCAAAAGGTTGAGTTGTATATGATTAAAATTAGAACACAAAGAGAAAGTGAATAATCCTACACCTAGTCTGTGAAGGCCACCATGTCCATCACACAGAAGGAGTCACAAGCAGAAAGAATCAATAATCAAAACGTATCCAAGTGAGAAAGTGTCCTGCACTGGCCACTCAGGCATCACTGCTGAGGCAGCTTGCCTCTACTTAACTATAGTTATCTGAAACAATACAGAACCAGAATCTGTGGTGCTCATGACACTGGTGATCTTGTCTGAGTTTTCAATTCCAAAGGCAGGAAACTTAGGCAAGTTTACCATGAAATTCTCTGCCTATGGTATATCTCTTGTCACCAAGTCCTACAAACCCAGAATTCGAGTTTGTGCATCTTCTCTAGGAGCTACCCAATCAAGACTGAACTGAGGAAGAATGTGTTGTCTGTGTTTTCCAGAAATCAGAGATTCTTAGTTCAGGGCTCCATCAGTCTGTGTGTACTTGCGAGTATCAAGATAAACCAGGGAACTGGCCAGATAGGAAAGGTAGTTGTTAATGAAAAAGTAGTTATTCCTTAAAGAATGGACAAGAAACAAAAAAACAGAGTTGGAAAGGAAAGGGTAGTCTAAGTGTAGGAACAAGCAATTGCATTAAGGTAGAGGAACTCAGAGCAAATTTAGAGAATAGCATATAGCTCAATTGAGCTGGAACATGAGGTAGTTGGAAAATAATGAGGAATAATACTTAAGTCAAATCCTAGAGGCCCTTCAAAGCTTGACTTCTAGTTCCGATTTACCTTCATTGACTGACCTTCAATTAAATTACTGAGGGTATTTTTGCCACTTTCATTTCACCTTAGAGACATGAAATTGCACAGCACTAAAGATAGTGGAGATGATGGGAAAAAAGAGAATAATGTTTCTTAAGAAAAAGAGAGAGAGGGAAAGAAATCAAACACTGTCAAACCAATTTTGACCAACTAAACATCAGTCTAGTGTCTATAGAAATTCCAATCTTCTTTCAAGAATCAGATAACCATATGGTATCTGAACTGCAAGGGGCTGCAAAAGTCATCTAATTCAACTCATACACAAATAAGAATTGCCCCTCCAGAATAATTATAATCATAATAGCTGGCATTTAGACAACAATTTAAGGTTTATGCATAGTATCTTATCTTAACATTCTGTCAATAAACATTTATTAAAATGGCTACAATGTACTCAGCATTATACTAAGCACTAGGAACACAAAGAAGGCAAAAGACAGCCTCTGCCCTTAAAGAGCTCACAGTCTGATGGGGGCCACAACATATAAACAACCATATAAACAAGCTATATTCAGGATAAATAGGAAATGGCCAACAGAAGAAAGATAATAGAATTAAGAAAGATTGGGAAAAATTTCTTGTAGAAGGTGAGATTTTAACTGAGAACTGACAAATGTCTAGGAATCCAAGGAAGTCAGGAGGTAGAGATGAGGAAGGGAGAACATTCTAGGAGTGAGGATCGACCAGTGAAAATTCCCAGGGTAGGGAGATGGAGTCTTTTGTTTGAGGGACACTGAGAAAGCAAATGTTCTAGATCAGATAGAATGTGGTGGGGTATAAGATGTAAGAAAACTGGAAAAATCATTGGCGATGAGTGAGTCTAGGTTATGAAGGGTTCTGAAGACCAAACAGAGGATTTTGTATGTGACTCATATTTTATATTTGAGGTGACAGAGATCCAGTGGAGTTGAGTAGGGGGTACCTGTGATGTGGTTGGACTCGCACTTTAGGAAAATCACTTTGACAGCTGAATGGAGGCTGGTAGACTGGAATGGGGAGAGACTTGTGGTAGCTAGACCAATCAGAACATTATTGCAATTGTATAGGTGTGAGGAGATGAGGCCTGTACCAGAGTGGTGGCGATGTTAGGGGAGAAAAGAAAGAACACTTGAGAGATGTTATAAAGCTGAAATCAATAGGCCTTGGCAACATGCTCGATAGGAGTATGGGTGAGAGAGAAAATAGCTGAGGATAGCACCTAGTTTATGGTGCTGCAGGACTAGAATTATGCTGGTGCTTTCAACAGAAATAGGGAAATCTGGAATCATATCATATGCAACAGGTGGTCATTGAACATTTGTTTAAAATACTTAAAGTAGCTTGGAGCAATTGAACATGTGGAATCAGAAGACAGAGGTTTGATTCCCAGCACTTAGTGACTACCTATGTGATCCAAGGCCAGTCATTTATTCTGTCCTGTATGAAAATCAGTGGGTGGGACTCCATGATTCCCAAGGTCCTTTCCAGCTCTAGATCTGTGGTCCTGAATTGTCTTGAGACATCTCATTCTATTTTAGGATAGCTCCAATCATTAGAAAGTTTTGTCCTGGCATCAAACCTAAATTTGTCACTCCAAGATTTCCATTCATTGCTCTTAGTTCTGTCCCCTGACAGCACAAATCCCTTTTCATATTTCCAGTACTTCATATACTGGACAACAACTACTTTGTGCATCTTCACTTTTCTTCTATAAACAGCCCAGTTCCTTGAACCAATTCTAATATACCACAGACTAAAGACTATTTTGTTTACAGTCCTGAGCTCTCTGTATCCACTTTTTCATTCAAAAATGGTTGGAATCATCACTGGATAACTCATTATCCTAACAAATACTGTCTATAGACTGTGAGATTATGTATGCAGACAATACCACAGGATGACAAGATATTCTTTTTCATCATGAAAGACAATCGGGTTTTTTTATTTGTTTTTTGGGTTTTTTTGTTTTTTTTTTGGCCAGCCCACATAGAAAAATCCCTTAATAGTCAGCAATAATGAGAAAGGGAAATACGGAGGGAGGAAAAAAAAACCCCATCGTATATGACAGCTAAAATCAGAATCTGAACAAATATTCTTCTATTTCTAAAGAGGTACCGTCAAGTGCTTTTTTTTTTTTAAATCAATGTTTGGGGAGAGAGGTTGGAATCTGGTTTGTTTATTAGTTTTGCTTTAATGTCACCAAATGGACCTCAATCTGAAATGGCTTTTCAAATCAAGTTTGCTATTCTCCAATTCTGCAACTTACTCGTTATGCTAATTTGTCTGCACCTGCAGGAACAAAAGAAACAGCAACATGGAAAACAAGACCCCAAAATAAAGGCAACACAAAGTCACAGAAATTGGCAGGGGCTAAATTCTGCCTTCAGAATGTAACCCAGGGAGGGTGACATTAGGGGTAATGGAGCTATAATAACGGAGGAAAAATATAGGCTGGGCATCAGGGACAGCTTCCTGACCGTAAAATGAAATAAATTAAAAACAAAAACCATAAGACCCTAAAAAAGCCTCCCATGGAAAATAAACAGGGAGATGCATAGTCCAGGTCAGTGAAGAATGGATGGGGGGGAGAGGTGGGGAGTAATCAATGAGGCACGACATTTGATATCTAGTTGGGTTTTGTTCAGTATTAATTTCCTTCGAGTCTGTTGGAAATGAAATAGTGACCCAGTGAGTTTCAGCTTCCTGGGGTTTTGTGTCCATTTCCCCTTTCCCATTTGGTTTACTTAAAATAAGAACTCAAATTTATCTAACAAGTTATAGTTTACAATAGATTTTCATGAATCTTATGTCATTTGATCCTCAGAACCATCCTGTGTAGGAAGAAATACAAAGAATCTGTTTCTGTTTCATAGAAAAGAAAACTGAGAGGCAGAGAAGGTTAAGTGATTTGGCCATTATTCATACATACATCAAATTAAAGCTTGAACCCACTTTTCTGGATCCTACTCTTGTATTTTTTGCTTCCTATCATATACCAGATATAGCCTATCTGAATGAACTCTCCTCTGTTATGCCTCTGTTTGAAGTATTTTCTTCATTCTTTATCTGTGGCTCTATACACCCCTCAGCCATAGATGTATAGAATTCTCTCTTCAATTAAGAGCAACAGTTATTGAGGAATTTACCTGATATGATGATCATGCCATAAAAAGATTGATTGAAGATTCTAGGGTGATTCTAGCCTGGAGAAAAGGAGACTGGGGAGAATGGGGGGTACATGATTTCTCTCCTCAATGATGCCATGATGAAGGGCAGATGGCCCCAGAAAACAGAAGTAGGAGTAATGGGTGGAAGATGCAGAAAGCCAAGTGTTAACTTGATGTAAGAATAGACTTTCTAATATTTAGAGCTATTGCAAAGTAGAAGGAGGTATCTCAGGAGCTAGTGGCTTGTATCTCATGAGAAATATGCAAACAAAAATCTCACATTGGGTATATTGTAGAGAGGATACTTTTTCAGGTATGTGTTATGCTAAATAGACATAAATGTCTCTTTCAATTCTGAAATTCTGTGCTTTTGCAAAGAACTAGTGCCACTCAATTAAAGTGTTTGTTTTATTTCAACTCAGGAATCATCATTTTGCCAAGTTAAATATTTAAAACAGAAAGTCATTCTCTGCTTTACAGCAAGTTTTCAGAAGTCAAGAGGCCTGCAAAAATGCAGTTTTGCTCACAAAAGTTATATCAGTCATAAAATAAAGATAAGATAAGATTATTGTACTACCTACCTCACAAGGTTATTATGAGGAAAATACTTTATAAAATTTTAAATCACTAGATAAATGAGTTGTTATTTCTTATGTTTTATCAATTCCATCCACATCTTTCAGGCCTTGCTCTATTTCCCCTCCTAATTATCCTTTTACCTGTCATAGAACTAACAGAACGAAGTACTATCTGCTTCCTAATTGAAAGTAGTGGTGTTGAGCCTCCAGAATTACCAAGTTATATCTAAAATGAATAAAAATTGAAGAAGAAATTGATTCCTTATTTGATTTCCTTTAGATATCACAACACCTTACTTTCACATAGACATTTACAAAGTATTTTCACATTTGTTAACCCAAAGGATCCTTACAACTACTCAGTGTTAAATCAGCAGAACAGATATTAATTAGTATCTTATTTTAAAGATGAGGAAACTGAGATTGAGACAATATATGATTTATTCAAATTGACCTGTCAATAAAGAGTGGAACTAAATAAAGGACTTATATCTTCCCATTCTAAACCTGTGGTTCCTTTCAAGGTAACGCCATGCTTCCTTCCAACATATGGTTCACTGTTAGCAGTTATGTTGAACCAGGAAAAGACCTATTTTCTACAACATTTCTCATGTCAATCAATTATTGAAAAACCATTTATTAACTGAGCATTATGTCAGCACATGTCTAGACATTGGGATAAAAATCAAATGCTCCTCAGGGAGCATCCACTCCACTAAAAGGATATGGTATATCCATTGCTAAGTAAATTCAGGATGTTTACAAAATCAATTCACAGTGATGGAGAGAAGAAGCAGCAGCTAATTTTGGAGACTCAAGAAAAGATTCTTAAAAAGATATGTGAATTAAGCTGAGCTTTGAAAGGGTCAAAAATTTCCAAGAGGTGCAGATAAGTAGGTAGAACCCTCCAGGAAGAGAAGACAGATTGTGAGAAGAAGACTGGAAAACTGGATGCTGTGTACAGAGAACAGCAAGCAGGGAAGATTGGCCAGAGCATAGAGTGTGTGAGGGGGAGAAATGTGTAATCAGACTAGAAAGTTAAGCTGGAGCCAGAATGTAAAGGGCTTTAAATGTCAAATAGAAGAGTCTGTATATAATCTTAAAAGAAATAGAAGAACTGAAAGGCTTCTGGAACAGGAAATTGACATGGTTGGAACTTATCTTTAAAAAATATCAATTTGACAGCTATATGGAGGATGAAATGAAAGGGGAAAGACAAGATGCATGGAGAACTGGGAGGTTACTACAATCATTCGGGTGAGAAGTGACATGGACCTAGACTAAGGTAGCAGTGACATGACTAGAGAGAATACATGAGAAACTGAAGACATACCATCAAGAAATCTTGACAACTGACTAGATACAGGGTGAGAATGAAGAGTTGTTTAAAGAATAGTAATGCTTTCAAAAACAAAAGGAGGAAAAGACAATGGGGGGAAAGTCCTGTTTTAATCTTATTTTATATAATATTCCTATGGGACATGCAGAAGGAGCTATCCAGCACACAGATAGGTATGTAAGCCTAGAACTCAGGAGGCAGATGAGGATTTAAACATTTAGATTTGGAAGTTACCTGCATAGAGATTATCAATGAGCCCTTTGGAGCTAGTAAAATCACCAAGAAAAAGCAAGTATAGAAGGGGACAGAAACCAGGATAGAACTCTAGAAAACAATGATCCTTAATAATCTTGAAAAGGTGAATAAAAAGGATTTATCTGATAGTAAGGAAGAGAGCAGTAAAAAGAAAATTGAACAAAAGTATAGGGAGGTTGGGAGAGGGTGGTCAACTATCTCAAAAACTGTAGAGAGGTCAAGAAAGATTAAAAACATCCCTTGGATTTAGCAATAATAAAAATCATTGATAACCCCAAGGAGTGTAGTACCATGATAAGGATGGAGGTTAAATTGAAAGGAACTGAGAAGTTAGTAGGAGGTAAGACATTGGAATTATATTATGGGAATCTAAGTAACTTCTCACATGACTCTTTCCAACAAAGTCACATGGTAGTTTTTCTGGCCTAATATTACATGTAGATTAAGAAATAGAAACGAAACACTTTTTCTAAGTGTTCTAAATGTTTTCTAAGTCACATAGTAAAGAGAAAATTGATATAAAAACTTAGTCTATACATCACTTGGAAACAAAAAAGGTTATAGGTGGAAGTAACTTTAGAGATAATCTAATTCAACATCTTAAATTGACAGAGGTGAAGTGACCTACCCAAGATCATACAAGTTAAAAATGAAACTGGGAGGCTGAGATTCTAGGTAGGAGGCTATTACACTAATCTAGGTGAAAGATAGATGAATACTTAGAATTTCTTCAGCTGGGGAAAATAAGAGTTGGTGGAAATCAGCTGTACAGAATAAAGTCTATCCTGACATGGGGTATTGACACTAGAAGAGTCAGAGATCCAGCCTTCAATCCAATGGTTGAGGCAGATGGTAGGCCCAACAGAGGGATGTCACAGCAATTTGGCCCTGGGCATGCAGGTTGTGTCATATGCACCAACATTCCTTTTCAAAGCAATGGAAAGGGATGGGGATCATCACAGGAACACAGCTTTATTCCCTTCCTCCCTGCCTCAACACCATCTTATCAACCAACATGAGGCAAAGTGTCCTTTGGCCAGGACTAATTACAGTTCAGGTGAAAGACAATGAGGGTCTGACCCATAGTAGTTATCACTCAAGTATTAAGAAGAGGATGGGCAAGAAGAGATATTACATTTAAAATTAATAGGATTTGGCACGTGATGATATGTAGGGCTGAAGAAGAGGAAAGGGCAAAAGAAGATGCCAAGATTTAGAATGTGAGTAGACTGAGAATGGTGATCCCTATTAACAGAAATAAAGAAGCCAGAGAGAAAGATAGGTATGGAGGAGAAGAGGCAAAAGTTACTTTCTGGATATGTTGAGTTTGTTGTGTTAGTAAGATGTGGAGGTGGAAATATCCAGCAGGCATTTTAAAATGTAGGACAGAGGCTTGAGGGGAGCTCCTGGCTGGATACAGAGATTCAGGAATCATTGCATAAAGGTGATAATTGAAGTCATAAAACTGGATAAGAGCCAGAGGAAAGGGTGCTCTCACCTTGGGGGAAGCCCACAGAGAAAGCATGGAGAAGGAACCATGCTAGATAACAGGGATATAAAGATAGATAAGACATGAACCCTGTTCTCAAGAAATTTACAATCTAATAGGGTAAAAACTTACATGCACAAATAACTGTGACACAAGGTTAAGAATGGTTAAGTACAAGGGAGAAGCAAGGAAGGAGATCACTTTTTCTTCTGATACTGGAGGGAAGGAAGACAAGATGGATAAAGATTTGAGAGGGAGAAGGAGGGGATACAAAGTTGTCTACCGGATGGCTTCAATCTCAGTATCTGAGAAGACAAGATCATATGCTGAATGTAAGGAGAGAGGGAATGAAATTGGTGTCTAATAAAAAGCAGATTTGAATTATTTGCCTGATCACACTGTCTTTCATCATAGTCATGCATGTGTGTTTGTATACATATGTACATGTGTGTATGTGTGTGTGTGTGTGTGTGTACATTGAAAACATTAAACATGGAGTCCCAAGATTTGAGTTCAGGTCACTGTTCTGCTTTAATAGCAGAACATTCTATGATCTTTTGCTAGTCATATTTTCTCACTGAAACTCAGGTTCTCCATCTATAAAATGATACTGTTGGATTACAATTCAGTGATTCTCAATCTTCCTAATGCTGGGACCCTTTAATACTCGTATGTGGGCATATCTGCATGTGAGCGGACCCGCTTGGAGATGGATAGAGGAGCAGTGTCTCGGTTCCTAAGACCATTGGAAATATGTTTTCTGATGATGTTAGGCAACCCCTGTGACCTCTGTGAAAGGGTCATTTGACCCCCAAAGGGGTCACAACCCACAGGTTGAGAACCACTGGATTAGATGAACTTTGAGAGTCCTTCCAGCACTAATATTAAATGATCATATGATCTTCATCTTGCTGTCTTTATGAGGCATTTTTCTCTTTCCTCTCTCTCACCTTTGTTATTTTTGGAAAAGTTTTTTGAATCTTAAGGTCTTCTCAACTAGTACCTTGATCTTTCTGTCATAAGGATACATATAGACAGAGTTTTAAAAAAAAAAAGATTTCTAAAGGAGGAAAAAAGACAAGGGAGATTCAAGGAACTCTGGCTCCTATGACCTGGCCCTTTATATGTCTTCAAAGAATCACATGAGCATGGATTTCCTAGCCCCTTCAACTTGCAGGTCTGTTCCTGTATGCTGTTTTGGATACAAGAAAGAAGAACAAAACCACTAGCTTGTATTTAAATGGCCCTCCTCTCCAGGTGCATTCCTGTGTCTATTAGAAGGAAAGCATTCCTCTGAAATCCCACGCTAGTAACACAGCACTAACTGTATTTGTACCCCAGGTACCTTATTACTTAAGCCTTGCAAATAGTTCTTCAAGTTATTAGGCATATAAAATTTGCATCAGCCCTATTCAAATGCATATATATATGCATCTGTTCTTAGAAAATAGAGTTAATCTCCTCTTCAACCCAAGCATTAAAAAAATGCTCAAGATCCTTTCAGTTTGTTTCCCGATTTCCATTAGCTTTGTCCTATTCTACTGCTGAGTCATGTAGGCTGATATCTTAGGCTGATTCCCGTTTTCATGGTTCTAGAATTCGGTTTTATTAAGGATCCCCAAATGAGGCAGATTATCTTCTTTTTACACTTGGAGAAACAAGCACAGAGAGCATCCTCTAAGGATATAAATTCAATCGTGACCCTAACGCTTCATGAACTGGAACAAGTCTAAACCTCTCTGGGCCTCAGTTTCCTCTTCTCTAAAATTAGGAAGTTGAACGAGACAGCATCTGAAGTCCCTGTGATCCTAGAGAGAAGAGAATAGTGGACCAAGTACTGGGGACATAAATGCAGGTATGATACACATTGTGACCTCAGAGAATTTATATTCTAAAAGGGCAGGAAAGATATATGCACACTCTCCATCTTAAAAAAAAAAAACAAAAAAAAAAAACAGAAGCTATCTACAATTTGAGTAATCTTGCATGATATCCTTTTTGCTATTCCAAATCACAGAGTGAACTTAGGCTTAGGGCCTGCTTCAGACACTGGCTGGCTATGTGACTCTGAGTTGTCATTTAACTTCTCAAAGCACTTGGGCCAGTGGTTTCCAAAGTGAGGTACACTAGGGGCAGGTAGAGAACACAAGAGGAGAAATTTTTTCAGCACACTTAGAGGCACAACCTGTTTCTGCTTCCAGCCATCCCTTTGCCTACCTCCTGTACAGACAGTATTGGACAGTCAGCCCTGAGGGTTCTCTAGGCAGGCAGGCAATGGGGCAAGTTGCCCCACTTGGACTCCTGTCCTTCCTCCCTCCACCTCTACTACAGCATTGACCTTCTGTCCAATGTCCCATGTTCCCAGAGGAATTGTTACCCTCTGTCTATTTCTCCCCATATCCAGCTCAGCCCCAGGAACCAGGAGAACAAGGGAGACTCATATTGGCTCAGAAGAAGCTACAGCAAGCACTCATTCTCTCATATGAGAGAATCAGGCACAACAGGGGTGTTTCTAGCAAAGGGTAAGAAGTAGTGAGTTGCTGATGTCAAGAGGCTTGGGGCTAAAATCACAAGCATGGAATGATTTCATATTTATAACCTCATTCCCAAGGCTACATCTCTCTGGCCCTACTGGAATACTTTGAAGACAATGACAAAGACCATCCACCCCTTGACATACTTAGTTATCTTGTTATCTGCCCCAATTTTGTTCCCTTTTCTCCATGGCTAATCTCTGGAGACTCAATTACCCACCAGGGAAAAATGGACATGTATTAGTCAGATTTCAACCAAAACCTTTTCGTAACTGGTAAATGGGATCGAAAAAAAGAATACAGTGCTTTAGTAAGCATACTTCTTACCACTGGATCTAATTATCATTGTGAGATACCTTTTATTAACCTATGATAGCTATTAAAACCGAGGCTAAAATAGAGATGCTCTTAGAATCAGGCCGTCTGCATCATTGTGTCACAATGTGGTAAATCAATTTTTTTTTTAAAATTAGGAAACAAATTCAATTATATTCCTCTGTGAGAGCCAAAGGAGATTTTATACTGTTAATAAAAATATATTATTTATTTCCTCTCTTACTATGTTGAAAACATCTATTTTGAGTATGTTTGTAAGGTTTTCAATGTTAATATATGAATATAAATTCATATTGATATATGATTGTAATTTGTAAATGAATGCCCTGCCTCAGATATGAGTGGGCTGTGTGATCCTGAAGATCCTTTTGCCTCTTAGCCCTCCATACAGCTTCTTAAAATTTTGGATTGTAGATGAAGACAC
Organism: Pseudochirops corinnae; assembly: GCA_028646515.1. Taxonomy (NCBI): domain Eukaryota; kingdom Metazoa; phylum Chordata; class Mammalia; order Diprotodontia; family Pseudocheiridae; genus Pseudochirops; species Pseudochirops corinnae. The sequence continues at coordinate 307,909,271 of CM053586.1, read as the reverse complement.
CAATCTCTTTTGGTCAAAGAAGTTCACTATAGGTAACTCCCTAAAATCATCTATGAAATCAGTCCTTATATTTTGGATATGACTTCATTTTTTAAAAATTGATTCATGTGAGATCAAAAGTGTTTGAAGAGCACTAATTAGGTAATTGTCTACATTTTTTAAAACTTACATATAAGTAAGGGTGTCCCTACAGAGATAAAAGCACAGATCCTGCCCCACTCCCTACCAGAAAAATGATATATAGCTGGAGCCACATTCTAAGGGCCAGAAACCTTGGTGGTACAGTATGGATAGAGGCGTGCAGTCAGGAAGACCTAAATTCAAATCTGCCTTCAGCTGGGTGACCCTAGACAAATCATTTCACTTCTGCCTGCTTCAGTTTCTCAAACCGGAAAATAGAGAGATAACAATAGTGTGGGGAGCCAAGGAGGCCTAATCCAGGACTCAAATAAAGATCTTGATAATGTATCCTAATACCCCTCGAGGTGACTGCAGCTTGAAAAGGCTGGCACCCTGGAGACCCCCAGAAATACACTTAAAAGGACTTTTGTTTGAGACCCTGACATCAAGACCTTTGCCCCCAGACTTCAGGCACCTAAAAAGACATGTCCCTTATCAAATTATCCATTCTGTGTTGGTTCCAGGATATAACAGACTAAAAACAATGATTACACCTAGATAACATATTCCTTATCAAATTCTGTTACTTCCAGGCTCTAACAGGCTTAAGACTAGGATAGTAAAACTTGAATCCTTTCCTCTTTCTGTATAAAAATCTTGCTCAAAGAATCATTAAACGGAGTTCTTTCCTACAAACTACTCGCCTGGTTCATTCTCTCTCACGTCTCTGCCCACACTTGGGGCTGGTACCCAAGTGGCCCACGATATAATAGCACCTACCTTTCCGAGCTGTTGTGAGGATTAAATGAGATTTGTTGTTATTATTTACTCATGTCCAGCTCTTCATGGCCCCATTTAGGGTTTTCTTAGCAGAGATACTGGAAGTTTGCCACTTCCTTCTCCAGTTTATTTTACAGATGAGGAAACTGAGGCACACAGGGTTAAGTGACTTGCCCAGGGTCACACAGCTAGTGTCTGAGGCCAGATTTGAACTCAGGATGATGTCTTCCTAACTCCACAGCATTCTATCCACTCTTCCACTGAGATAATATCTGTAAAGTGCCTGTCCCATAGTAGGTACCTCATAAGTGCTTATGTCTTTGCTATTTACTATTGACTTTGCCGGTCTTGAAACTCTCTGCTGCTCTGGCTTATTAGTAGGAAGGTGTTCAGATAAATGTTTTGCAGGGGTCCCACCTTGTGCTTTGCCCACAACATCTTCAGTCTGAAAAGAGTGCTGGCAACTTCTTTCTTCCTGGTGGGAAAGAAATCAATGCCCATCCTTTTGCCATGTCTGGCTGCAGAAGAAGTCTCTGGCTGCAGGGGAAGTTGCTGGCTGCCTTTCAGATGGAGCCTTTTGGAGAGCCCCAGGTGCATCTTGGGAGTATTAATCCCCATCTCCCTGAGTCAGCTACTGCTCCAGTAATTCCAATCTGCCTTCATAAATTGCCCTGAAGTTTCTGAGTGATGTAGGACTCACTTTCACTTCCTGATGTAAGGTTCAGAGGACATTTGTTTTCAGGGGGAGTAAGTCCATGCAGGATGATTGCTTCACTCAGGAGATGGCCTCTCTCAATAGTGATTTAAGGAGCCCCTGAGTCCTTCAGTCTGGGATTAAGGATTCCAGAAATCTTTGGATAAAAGCATTAGTGTACCTGGAATTATTATCATTTAATCTCTTTTCAGTCTTCAAGTGTGGTAGGGGAATGTAAACAGGCTGAACTTTCAATTCGATTCTAGGCCAAAGGTTTGGATAAACAAACAAAAATGAAAACCAAAACAACCTTACCCCCTAAGGGGCTGCAGAATTAGACTAGAAATTTCCTTTAGTACTTCAGGAGAATTGAGAGGTTCCCCACAGCTTGTCTGTGTGATGGTCCCCAATGCATAACTACACAGTGCAGGAATTCATTTCCCTGCTCCCATTTGGCATTTCAAAGTTCACCAAGTATTTTACCAGGCCTCCTGGACTCTCTGTTTTCAGAGGCAAGGAACCCAAGGAGGACTGAGTTCAGAATGAATCAGAAAAGACAGCTCTGAGGTTCCCAATAGCAGAAAGAAGGCAAAAGATAAAGTATGATATGTGGATTTTGTTTGTTTGTTTTTTTAATGATTGAACTGGGTAGAGAACTAGGACTGTACAGAAATAGTAAAAGAGACACAAAGAGGGCATCTGTTAAGTACTTACTAGGTGTTCCAAGCTGTGTTTAGGATGCAGAAAATCCCTACCCTCCAGGAGCTTATATTTTAATGGAGGCAAACAAGGTTTAAAGGAATGCTGGAAAGAGAGCAGTCCAGAGAGGGGTCAAGTGATATTCTGGATAGGTCAAGGTAAATTAGTACACGAATTGGCCTGATTTCCCTTAGGAAAGGCTTAGCAATTGTCCTGAGGTAGGGCACACCTGTACCATTAAGGTGAAGTGGAGGTGGTGAGAAAATCTGGTCAAGTTCAAGAAGAATGCAGTTTTTGTCGTAAACAAAACTACTAAAAGGTTTCTCTTGGGCTCAGGATAGGGAAAATGTTTTCAAAGGTATAAAGAAGTCCCAGGTAAGGCACCTTCTAGGCAACATAGTTGCATTCCTGGTGCCTGATCCCTTCCTTAAATCAGATTAAACCCTGTTTTTTTTGTTTGTTTGTTTGTTTTTGCCTGGTTCTGAAAGCCAGCTTTCTACCTAATACCAGTGGTGTCAAAACTCAAATAGAAATTGATCCATATTGACTTAGAAAACCACAAATTAACATTGTCTATATTGTATTGTACTTTTATCTAATCTGTGAATCATTTCCCAATAGATTTTAATCTGTTTCTGACAAAACTCCAGAGTTTTGCCAGTTGGGCCCACTTCTGCGCACCACCTTTCATCACCTACCCAAAAGTCAAATTAAATAATGGTACTCCCTTTCTCCATACCCCTTCCCACCTATCTCATTTCTTGCAATGAAGGATGTGTTTAGTGAATGAGTCAGAGAAAAGGATGAATTTTCCAAACAGCTCAATAACCACAGGGAAATATTCCTTTCTACGGTATCTTTGTAAAATAGGTGAGGCGAGAGACCAAGCCAGGTCAGCTGAGGCCAATCAAAGTGGCTCCATCAGTGATTCATTTCCCTGATTTTATCTGATAGGAAAAGCTCACTGCAAACTTGGAGCTATACCTTGAAGTTCAGTCACTGGCTTCAGGTCTTTTCTTGACAGTTGATTCCTCTAAGAAGAAACAAATTTTTAGTTTTCTAATACCAAAAGCTCCAGATTCCTTCTTTCTATCAAAAATCCATTTTGTCTTCTCTTTCTGCTATTATATTTTCTTAGGTCTGTACCTCCAATGAAAAGGGATGTTATTTTCTTTTGGGTTTCATCATCTCAATCCCAGACATGTTCTGCTCTGCTGCTGGCTGAGATTCTCTTTCATTTTCTGCCTCTTTCATTGAGAGCTATAACAAAATCATCACTGGAATTGGCTCTAGAACAGCAGTTCTCAACCTGCAGGTTATGTTCAATTTGTAACAATGAAAATACATCCTGTGTATCAGATATTTACATTACGATTCATAACAGTACCAAAATTACAGTTACAAAGTAACAATGGAAATAATTTTATGGTTGGGGGTCACCACAACGTGAGGAACTGTATTAAAGGGTCACGGCATTAGGAAGGTTGAAAACCACTGCTCTAGAAAGATTGTGTTAAAAAAAAGTGTGTCAAAGGATGATATTATTATTCCACTCACTTATCTTTGACTTCCCAAAACAAATTATTCTTCCCTTACTTTTATTCATCTATATGTTTTGTCCCCAATCAGAATGTAAGCTCCTTGAGGGCAAGGGACATCTCACTTTTATATTTGTATCATCAGTGCTTAGCACAGTGCCAGATATATAATAAATGCTTTAATAAATGTTTTCATTCATTCATTCACTCCTTATTGTGAGATATAACATGGCATAGTAGATAGAAAACAGGCCTTAGATTCAAACAACTTGAGTAAAATATCCACCTCTGACATTTCATCTGGTTGTATCTTCATTGGCAAGTTACTTAATCTCTTAATATCCTCTCTAAAACTATGAATTGCAGAGAAGGTACCGCATTTATAGAGGGAGTTTCCTTGATAAGAGGATCCTACATCAATGAAATCCCAGGCTCAGAGATCACATCCTCATCATCACCATCATCTTTATAGGCCTTTAATACTAATAAAGTACTTTATTATATAATCTCATTTGAGACAACAACTCTCAGGAAGGTACTAAAGCTGGCTACCACAAAGTAAAATAATAAAATGATTTGGGAACCCAGATTAAATCAATTAGACCAGGCCCTCAGCCTTTATATTCTTTCTCTCTGTCTCTCTGTCTCAGTCTCTCTTTATCATCACATACACCCTTCAACTCCCTCCTCCACCCCATACATAAATATATGGACTAGGAAGTCAGTCATTTGTCTCTGACCAAACTATATCCTTCTCATACCTTCCCCATTTCTGTTGAGACCACAAACATTTTTCTAATTATCCAGGTTTACAATCTAGGAGTCATTCTCAATTTTTCACTTTATCCTTCTATCCAATAAGTTGCCAAGACATGTCCATCCATTCCCATCACTGGAACCTTCCATCGCATTTAGGTGGAACTCGAGTATCATTCGGTAGGAAAGATTCATTTGGGATGATACTTACTTTCACCTGTGGACTATATTTCCCAGAAGGCTTTGGAGAAGAGGACATGTAAGTTCTCAAAGTGATTTCCTGAGGGCCTGTGCAGAAAGACCCATGGACATGACTAAGCACACACAAACATTAAAGTTGGAGGGAAGAAAAAGAGAGAAATTCAAGGTAAGGGAGGGAGGAATGTCAGTGCCATGAGCAGGACCTTCATCCTCACACTTGTGAAAGGGCTGAGAGTTGTCATATTAATACCTGCAGTCATGGGAAAAGTCAGCCAGAACCTGTCGTGGACAGTACCAATCAATCTGAGGACAAAGAGTTCTTCTCCAAGTAAGCTAATGAGTGAATGGCATAGATCCATCCAATACAGTGTCCATCAAAATTTCTGCTATGTTCTAGACAAGGGAACGTAGTAGAAGCCTAGCTCCCAGCTGGTACTCACTACAATGGCAAGGGTTGACAAATTTGCATTAAATGTGCAAACTTTCTATTTCTTTTATCTGAAAATAAAAGTCTGAGAGACTGTTGGTCTGCCCTCTGGGGAAGGAAGAATTAAGATGGTTGCAGTTTCTGAGATACAAGTACTTTTTGCTTGCATTTTATTGCCCTTTTATTTAATACAATTAAACTGCTTACTAAGGTAATGATCCTTTTCTGAAGAAATTACTGAATTTACTGAGCTAACCAGGACGCCTGGTAAAGGAAGAAGCCAACCTGGAGATGAAATGAGTCATACTTTTAGATGATAAAGTTTCCAGAGGGTTTATATAGTAAGCAGATTGGGAAGACACATAGCAAATTGACAGCCACTGCTGTCCAGGGTCCTGACTACTTGAAAGGGCCAAAGTAACAGGCTACTTACAATTTACCCATTAAAATTATGACCTATTTTTAAAAAAATTACTTTACAAAAGCAGACAACATTCAAATATCCAAAATCACAAACCTGACAGGTAAGTCAGCTGGCTAGCCAAAGATGCAGACATCCTCTGCTAATCCACAAAACCAGGGCATTCTGGACAGTAACCAAGGCCAAGGTCTCCCAGAAAGACCATTTCTTTTTCATCCTGTGGGAAAGCACTAAGGGAGATTTATGGAAAGCTATATTAATGGATCTCTTAATTACTAGGCTTCCTTTTTGACAATGCTTGTCAGGCAGTCAATTACTAGGCTTGCCTAGATCTAACTTTCAATGTTAAGGTAGTAAATACCTGTGTGATATCATTCACTCTGTAGTTAACTCGACAGCAACAATTTTAGCTACTACTGATATGCTCATTATGTCTCCTGGTGACCTAAAAGGGAAAAGAGCTGGTCAGCCCCACTGGTAACTTCTGGTTCTTCAAAAGAACCTGCTCTCATCCTGGACAAGTAAGAGTGACTTCCAAGTAACCTGATAATGATATATTTACTGGGAATAATATAGATGGGATAACTGATCTAAATCTGGAAGGGACCTTGCAAATAATCTTGTCCAACTGCTTCATTCTTTTAGGGAGTAGGAAATAAAGTCCAGGGATCTTAAGTTACTCATGCAAGACCTCACAGTAGAAAGTGCTTGAGTCAAAATTCAAAACTAGGACTCCAAATTGAACTGTCTTTCCAATGCCTCTCTAAAGTCCCTTAAAACTCCAATATTATATTAGTGAGGGGATATAAGCCACATGGGACATTCAGAATAATAACAACTTCTGCTCCTAGTGCGGTCCCAGTAAGAACCACACTCTGGGAAAAAACCATGGATGACCAACAGAAGAATGTAAATAAACTCATGAAATTTAGCTCTATTGATACCCACCCTGCTTCACTGTAGCACCAGGATGAATAAAAATGTGGCACAGTGGGTAAAGATTAAAGAAAGGGCAAAAAAGAAATAAGAAGATGAAGAGATGCAAGGGGAATTATGAACAAATGACAGGGTTTAGCTATCTCCTACAGATAACCATCCACAACCACTTTATTTTAGTGTTCAAATTCCTTTAAGCCTTTAGGTGAGGTATGTTGTTGGTATTGTTGGGGATGATGATGATGATGAAGATGAAGATGATGATGATGATGACAATGACAATGATGGTGATGATGATGATGGTGTCAATGATTATGATGATAATGATGAAGAGGAAGAAAAGTGTGTGTGTGTGTGTGTGTGTGTGTGTGTGTGTGTGTGTGTGTGTGTGTGTGTAGTGTTGAACACATACCCTTGCATTCACTTGTTGGTTTCTGTTGAGTCAGTAGGTGATTTTGCTAGATCTCCTGCATGGCCTTTTGACTGGCACTTGGACATCACTCCTCCTCTCAGAAAAGAACTAGCTTTTGAGAATGAAGGGAGCCATCTAGAGCACTCACATCAAAGTAAGTAGACACAGACATCACTAATCCATACATAAGGACCCATGAAGGCCAATTTAGTTTGAAAATGTAATGTTATCTATGTTTTGTTGTATTTTTATTTTGTTAAGTATTTCCCATTTATATTTTCATCTGGTTCTGTAGCACCTGGGGGTATGTGTTTTGACCTCTGATCTAAGTACAATTCCTAAAGTTCAGGCAATCTCATAGGACCACAGATTTTGAAATGAAAGAGACCTTAGAGGTCTTCTAGTCTAACCCTTTCATTTTAGTGATGAGAAAATCAAAGCCTAGGGAATTGAAAGAATTTATTCAGGGTTCATAGAGATAGCAATAGTAAAATGAATATTTAACCATATCTCTGAAGCCAAATACAGTGGTCCTTCCACTACAACAAGTACTCCTTCAACTTCAGAGTCATTGGCATCTTTAAGTTCTAAAGAATATGAAAAAGTGTGGTTTGGGCTAAAGGAGGTTGCACATGCACGTTTTTTGATGAACATTCCCCCTAGATATTAGCAAATAAGCCAAAATAAATGAAAACAATTCTCAATTTACTATGTCCTTCCCTCCCCCTTTTCAAGATCTACCCCATTTACATTCTGAGGGATTTCTCATCTCTATTTCCTCATTCATGAAATATCAGTGTTGGAAGAGAATCCAGAGGGTTAGTTTACCCCAAACCTAAACAAGAATCCTCACTACAACACAATATCATAGATTTAGACATAAGATGCTGTCTAATTTAGATGACATTTGGAAAATGAATAATCTTAGGCCCTAACTCAATAAATCAATAATAAGCATTTATTAACTGCTTACTATGAAACAGAGCCTGTGCTAAACACTGAGGATAAAAAGTAAGGCAGAAAGAGCCCCTGCCTTTGAGGAATTCACAATATGGGAGGCAACATGTCTCCCAAACATCTATGTACATACAATGTGTAAAATACAGGGCATGTTGGAAATAATCTCAGAGATACAAGATATTAGATTTGGGCTTGTGGTAAGAGGCATATTGTCTCCTGGAACATGAACTAGAATTGGGGTTTGGGGTGAGAAAGAACAAGAAAAGCCTCTTGCAGAAAATGAAATTGAGTTGAGTCTTAAAGGAAGTCAAGGAAGTAAGGAGACTGAAAGGAGGACGGATAACATTCCTGGCCACAAATAGCCATTTGGTCTTTGCATGGTGACTTCCGGTAACAGTCCTCCCAAAACAGCCTGTTCTACCATATTACAAACCTAGGTATTAGGAAGCCTTTCCTTAAATCTAATCTAAAACTGTGTCTTAGCAACTTCCATGCATTATTCCTAGGGCCATTTAGCAAACAAGTCCCTCTTCTACAAAATTTTTGAAGTACTTGAAGACAGCTATAATATCCCTACTAAATCTTCTCCTAGCAAATCACCACCAAGCTCCTTAGAATGACTCACATAAAAGAGGAGCTCAGGGTCTTTTACCATCCTGGTTGCACCTCCTGTGGATAATCTCCAGTTTATCGACCCCATTCCCAAAATATGGCACCCAGAATTGAATATATTCTAAATGTGACCTTCCTGGGCAGAGTACAATAGGACCACTATCTCCCTTGTTCTAGACACTAGGCTATTCATTTATTGCAGCTTACAACTGTATTAGTTGTTTTTATTTTTTTATGTTACATCAAAATGTTGACTCATGCTGACCTTGAAATCCCCAGGTGCTTTTTTATTTTTCAAACTGCTATCCAGCCATGTCTTTCCCATCTTGTACTTGTGAAGCTCATTTTTTTTTTTATCCAAGTGTAAGACTTAATATAAATTTCATCTTATTAAATTTAGCTGGATATCTTCAGAGTGTCATGTACCAAGTTAGCAATCTCTTCTAGCTTTGTGTCATTGGTAAATTTGATTAGCATCCCAACCATGCTTTTAAGCAAATCACTCTAAGAAATGTAAACAACATATAGGCAAGGACAGATCCCTGGGACACTCCACTAAAGACTCTATCCCAAGCTGACACTGCATCATTAATGATTAGTCTTCAGGTTGAGTCACTCAACCAGGTTGCTTAACTGAAATAGTCTCTAGCTCACATTTCTCCATTACTTCCCTAAGGATGGCATCAGACTTTGTCAAACCCTTTTTCTAAAATTTAAGCAAATTATATCTCTAGTACTAACTTGCTCTACCAATTTAGGATAAGAGAATCGTAATTTTAGAGCTGAAAGGGACCTTAGACACTATCTAGTCCTATCTCTTCTTTTTTTTACATATGAGGTAACTGAGGCCCAGGGAGGTTAAGTGACTTGCCAAACATCACACAGGCAAAGCATAATAAAAGGAAATAAAGGGTGTAATCTATCCTTGATGAAATGTTCTTGGTATTTTGGGATTTCTACTTCCTTTTCTAGATACTTATGAAAAATCCTTTCAATAATGCCTTTTAAAATATTTTCAGGAATGGATATCAAATGCATAGGAAATAAATGGAGGCCAATATAGTCTTTAACATGGTAAAGATGAAAATCAATTCATTTCCCAATGACATACTTTCTATCCATGTCTCAGTTCATTCCTCTTATGACATGTCTTCATTTATAGTTTCAATTTTACAAGTTTAGAACTCAATAATGTATTTCTTTTTTAAAGAAGTGAACCTGCACAGAATTAGGACATGCTGCTACCAGGTTTTTGAAAAAAAAAAAAAAGAGATTTAGAGAGATTTTCTCAAAACTTTTGCTACTACCAAGAAGTTCATTATTTCTGTCACCACTGCTTGGAATATGGGGTTGAGTTGTGTGAGAGGTCCCCTCTTTTAATATATCAATTAACAAGCATTTAAGTTCTTAATGAGTGCCATGCACTGTACTAGGTATTTTAGATACAAAGATAAAAAAAATGAAATAATCTCTACTCTTAAGACACATACATTCTATTGAAGGAATCAAAATGTACATATATAAGTATATACAGCAAAAATAAAATAAACATAGGTAAATGTTACATATGCATCTATAAGTGCATATATAAAAAAATGAGGTAGTTAAATAATTTACATGTAATGTTAAGTAATTATAGAATTATTATATCATATAAAATTATATATGTACATGTA
>CM053586.1:307874370-307898539 GCA_028646515.1 Pseudochirops corinnae | reverse complement strand
CATCACCATCATCATCATCATCATCACCATCACCATCATCATCATCATCATCATCACCACCATCATCATCATCACCATCATCACCACCACCATCATCATCACCATCATCATCACCACCACCATCATCATCATCATCACCATCATCATCACCATCATCATCACCACCACCATAATCATCATCATCACCACTATCATCATCATCATCACCATCATCATCACCATCATCATCACCATCATCATCACTATCTGGCATGACCTATCCTTGATAAAATCATACTAGCTCTTAGTGGTAACTGCTTCCTTTTCTACATGTTCACCAGCCATCCATTAAAAACATGTCCTAGGACTCTGGAAGGAATCAAAGTCAAAAGAAAGGAAAGTTTCAAAGAAAAGAAGCATTAGTAAGTCAGGGAATGTTCTGACCTCTGATTGGAGAGTGGAGCCATCCAAGGAGGAAGACCAACAAAACCTTCTCATTTCTCATCTGGCTATACTCATCTGAACTCCTTTGGTCATCTCCATCATGCTTCCATGGCCCAGCTACTTTGCCTACTCCTTTACCCCACCTTTATGTGTCCTGGTCTTCCATTAGATTGTAAACTCCTTGAGGGCAGGGACTGTTTTTCTCAAGGCTACCACACTACCTGGTGTATAGTAAGTACTTAACAAATGTTTGTTAAGAAATGTTTATTGATGGACTGTGTCTTCCACAAGTCAACAGGCTGCTTTCAAACTGTAGTAAGTATTTCAATAAAATCTTACTATTTAGTAAGTCATTGTTTTTTAGTGTCCCGGTTAGGCAATCAGTCAGTTGATTAGCATTAATTAAGCACTTGCTATATGCTGGGTACTCTGCAAAGCACTACAAATCCAAAGAAGGGTGGGGGGAAGTCCTGACTCTCAAGGAGCTCAGTCTACAGGAAGACACCATATTGGGAAAAAAAAAACAAACTACATACAACCTAGAAATAGGAAAAAATTTGAGGAGTCTCAGAAGGAAGAGCATTAAAGAGGTCTGAGACAGTTTTCTCTTTTGCTTTTTTTTTTGAGGGGCAGTTGGGGTTAAGTGACTTGCCCAAGGTCACAGAGCTAGTGAGTGTGTCAAGTGTATGAGGCCAAATTTGAACTCAGCTCCTCCTGACTCCAGAGCCGGTGCTCTCTATTCACTGTGCCATCTAGCCACCCATGAGAGAGTTTTTTCAAAGAAGGAGGGATTTTAGTTGAGACTTCACAGAAGCTAAAGAAGCTAGTGGGTATAGAGGAAGAGGGCAAAACTGAGGAATAAGGGGTAGCCAGAGAAAATGGATGGAAGTGAATACAGGAGCATTATGTGCAAAGAACAGCAAGAAGGCCAGTGTTATTGGATGGCAAAGTATATGGAGGAGAGTATTAGGATTATAAAAACAGAGATTGAAGGGACTCTAGAGGCCATCTGGCCCATTGACTTCAATTTTGTATATGAGAAATGAAGTGACTTGCACAGGGTCACACAAGTAGTCATATAAAGGAAAGTAAGGGAACTGCCTCAGAGAGAACAAATTCCAGCCACCCCAAGTCAACTTCTCTGCTCTTACAGCCTCACTTTATAGCCTATTAGATCTAGAAACAAGTTATGCTCCCAAACACAGATGCCTAGAGCTGGCAGACTTTATTCTCTTTCCTTTGTGAAAACTGAAACAATATTCACTCTTCTGCAGTCCTGAAGCTCCCCTCCCATTCAAAACCTTGAGTGAATAGTGAGTGAATGAGTAAAAAAATTGAGAAGCAACATGGTGTACTGGATATAGTGCTGGGTTTGAAGTCGGAGGACCATGGTTGAAATCTTAACTTTGCCACAATTCTTTTTGTGTGACCATGGACAGGTCACTCAATTATTCTAGGTCTGTAAAATGAAAGGGTTAGACTAAAAGACCTCTAAGCCCCTTCCAGTCCTAAATCTATGATCCTGTGTTCCTGTGACAAGGGCTACAGAGAGATATTTACCTTTACCCTTAGTCCTACAGATAACACAAAACCTCCCTGGCTGGGACCACCTTATGCTACCCAACCCACGGTTTCTAGAAATCGTACCTTATGAAAAGTAAAAAGAGTAGTTTGAGGGCAGCTAGGTGGTGCAGTGAATAGAGCACCGGCCCTGGAGTCAGGATGACTTGAGTTTAAATCTGGCTTCAGACACTTAGCACTTACTAGCTGTGTGACCTTGGGCAAGTCACTGAACCCCAATTGTCTGGTCTTCCCCCCTCCAAAAATAAAAAAGAAGTAATGTTTTATTATAGAGAAAGTAATTGGGAATTCCGCCCAAGTGACCTATTTATTCCAAATATCTAGGCTCTCTCACATTCAGGAGTCACTAAATAGAGTTGAATTTGTGACCTTTTAGAAAGCTGATTGACTTTATGATGTCCTGGGAAAACTGGATGCCAAATGTGGTTGGTGATGTGAACATCTGGCCTAGGGCTAGAAGCATTATTTATATCAAGTCTGTGGCCAGGTTATGTTCCTAAATGTTAAGACAACTTGTTCAGTGACTCATCTCCCTGATGACAACTTGTATATTCAATGGACCCCAGGGAATTATGGGAAGTTTAGGAGTAATGGCCCTAGCATGAGTGATTGCAAAAGGCATGACATCTCTGACAGTTACCCGCTGCCCGGTGCTCCTGCCTACCAGTTTCCGGGTCGCACTGATGTTCACAGGGATCCAGGAGCCGCCGGGCACACAGATCCATGGCCCAGGGCCCACTGGAGTTCTGCTGCGAGAAGAGTACCACTTGGGCAGGATTCAACCAATCACTGGCATCCAGCTGGCTGCCCTCCAGTAAGATAAAGCGGCTCCCTATAAAAAATAGGGGAACAAAACAAAGACACAGAAAAGGCACTGAAGATATAGTAACTTTGACCTGAGATTACCAGAGGATTAATCTCAAACCATGATATCACCCCATTCAACTTGACATAACTCCTACGTCTGAAGCCATGTGATGATCTGAGCCAGGCTGAAGCTTTACTTCAGCTCACTTTGTGTGTCCAGCTGGGTGGGGCATTTAGACATTTTATTACATGACATCCAATAGTCTGCAATCCACTCTCCTTCCGGTGGAAGGAAAACTAAATGTGGGTTTTGAGTAATTATGCTAGAGATAAGGGAACAAACTGGGTTAAGGATGAGATAAGAAGGATGAGTTAGCTTATGGTGCCTTGGCAGAAGATCTTGAAGAATCAATTTAGTCTCTTTAGGAAGACACCATAATGCAATAGGAAGAGAGAGTCTTGGACTTAGAGTCAGCAAAAAGATATAGGTTTGACTACTGGCTCTTTTCTACTCCTTTCTAGCTATGTGACCAATGGGGCTCAGTTTCCTAATATGTAAAAATAAGGAGTTTGTACTCAATGGCTTCTAAGGTCCATTCCACCTATAAGATGATGATCTTATGAATAGAACTTAGTAGTGGAGCTATGGAAACTTGAAAAAAGAGATACAAATATTTCATCAGTGGAAGCTCCTTTGGAAGTGATTATAGAGTCTGAGGATAGCCAGAGGGAAAAAGCCCATGCTGATAACCATTACTGGCCATGGATATTGTAATTGTTCATTGACAATCTAAGCTATCCCCACTTCTTGTGAGGTTCCCAATTCCTCTTTTTTTTTTCTACCTTTCTTTCCTGGAGGCAATCAGGATTAAGTGACTTGCTCAGGGTCACACAACTAGTAAGTCATCAGGCTGGATTGGAACTCAGGTCCTCCCGACTCCAAGGCTGATATGCTACCCACTGCACAACCTAGCTGCCCTGAGGCTCCCATTTTCAAAGAAAGAAAATGTTTTCACATCAGAGATATTTTTGGTATAAAAAAACTAAGATACTCTCAGGTATAAATAGGTATCTGTCTCACTGAAAGGTGATCTCTTTTTGGGCTATATTAACGTTATTTCAGTGAGAACATACCATCAAGTAAGTCATAGTTTCATGCACTTGAATCATAGATTTCAGGCAAGAAGGGATCTGGACCTAAAAGACCAGCTAGCCCAATGAAGTCATTTTACAGAAATGGATACTAAAAGCCAATGGTTAAGTGACTTTTCCACGGTCACAGGGGTAGTAACGGGCAGTAAGTTTATGCAACTGCATTAATCAAAACTAAGCCCAGTTACCCCCCTCCCCAATCAACTGCTCCCCTCTTGTAACATAAATATATTAGCCCATTATACCTAAATAATTTTTCTTCCAAAAATATATGTTCATAAAGACCAAATGAAAAGGAGAAACAATATTATTGACTTAGTTTCTTTTAGATTTATTTGGTTTCCTCTTTTAGATTTTACCTGGTTTCTTTTAGGCTGACTACCTGACTTTCTTCAATTTGTTTTGATTCCTTTAAGCCTTTATGACTTTTGGAAATATACTTATTAAATTGCCAACATATTAAGAACATGTAATTTCATCACTGTAAAGCTGCTGGTTTAGGAAGTACCTTCACTAACACTGACTTTATCCCATCTTTACCTGTCTTAGAAATCTGCCCAAAGTCCAGAAAAGTTCATTGATTTGCCAATGGTTCAATAGCTATTACATGTGAGAGGTGCAATTTGAACCCAGATCTTCCTGACTGCAAGTCCAGGATTCAATTCCTTATTCCACATTCACTCTTAGTCAATAATACATAATGTAATCTTTTATGATCTCTGTCCCTCCCCTTGGCTGTGTCTAGCAAGTCAAGTTGTAGAGAAGGGAGCAGGCCTCATGCATGGGAAGATGGGCTCACCATCTGCGATCAGGTGCTCAGGGACATGCAGGGTGATTTTGACAATGAGTGGGCAGCTCATGTGGGATGAACAGACAAGGCCAATCACACAGCTGGTGATGCTGATGAGAGTCAGGGTGGTCTTGTTCACAGGACTTCTTGGAGAACCCACTGCAAACCAGAAAAAAGAAAGGGAACAAATGGTAAAGAGCCCAGGGACCTGATCCTAACTGGTAGATTTCAATCTTTTTTTTTTCCCTCCCCCCCAGACCCTCAATAACCATAATAGGCTAGCACCCAGGATACTTAGCCCACTGCAGCAGGGGCCATAGTTTCTGGAAGGCATTTCTACCTCCCTCACCGTGAATGGCCTCTCCCTTCTTAAATAGCATTATGAAGGGAGCAGGAATGTAGAAAGCTTGGAACTAGTGTAGATAACCTCATCCCCTGGATGGTCTTGGGTGGTCCAACATTATGTCCTTTGAGGAAGTGAGTCACCAAAAGATCCAGGAAGGAAGGATTCTTTTCATCTAACCAGACTACTGACCCCAGCCTCTTTTGCTTAAAAGTTTAGGGTAAGTGGTGAACTGTGCCCAACTGATCTGGGGCTGGAGCAGGGTGGGGGAGAGAGGTAAGAATAGTTCATTCCTAGCAGATGGTGGAAAAGCTACAAATAGAGAAAGGCAACATATAGACTTAATAGTGCTAGATGCCCAAGATCAGAAATGATGTAGAGAGGATATTTGCCAGGAATTCTAAAACATAAAGGTGCCAAGGGCTGATCAAAGGCTCAAGGCAATACTTTTAAGTAAACACAGATACCCCTTACTTGAATTTGTAACTGAAATTTGCATATGTATCCAATGTCCTCAAAAGGAAGCAGGTTTCTATTTTTTTTGTTTATGTACCTACATAATATAATATTTAATTTTGACATATAAAATAAAAAGAGAGAGATATGTATATTCAAAACCAGAGATTTTTAAAAAGTTTCCATTTTAATGGTTCTTAACATCGTGATATACTCCCCCTTTCCTATAATGTTTCATAGAACTATTAAAACCAAAAGCCAATTTTATTTACCAGGAGAGGTTTATATTTAAAAGGAATCTTTCATCTTATCTCTTCATGATATCTCCTTATGAATTTTCTTATACAGGGTTTCAAGAACACCTATAGAGTTAAGTAGAACACTTGATTCCCAATAATGGGCTGAGGTTTACATGTGAAATAGACAGAAAGAGCTATAGATAGATGTTTGGATCTACTTCTATTTTTATATATACATATATGGATAAATTTGTTTATATGTATATATTTGTATAAATATTAATTCAATAAATAAAGCTATTTAATGCTCACTATTAAAATAAACTACACATGTTGCACACACTATCATCCATTTACAAATTTTAAAATCACTACATGCTAGAGAGCCATTTGTATATGTATGTATACTGTATTTCATCATAAAACAATCCTGCTACTCTCAGAAGGACAGACATAGATTCATCTCATTGAGAAATACTTTCAATTAAGTTGAGATTTCTTGTGCACCATTCTCTAGGAGAAATGATCATCTGATTTCATTTCTAGGTTTGCTATCTTCTCCCCCAAAAGAGGACAACTTCTTTATGGTTTGTGCAGGACCCTTCCCTACAGAATGTAACTCTGACACATGAGTTTGTCTCATTCCCAGACTCCTAGGAAAATGTGGATTGAAGATATTTTATGTCTGATCACACTATTCAAATTTCCCTCTGGGAAAGAGATGGAGGCAGAGGAGGTCTATATGATAAGACACTTGAGTGACAAATGGAGCTGTCATTAGTAGCTTTGGAACTAGGAGCCCTCAAACTATTAGCTATGGGAGAAGAAGACTTTGTGTCACCGTCCTACAAGAATAAGGGTGACTCAACATAATGTAATGTGGAGAAACAAAAACCTCAGCTACCCAAGGCTCTTGTTGTGAAGACTGCTGTGTGGGAAGCATAGAAACAGATAAATAACTTGCTGTCATAAATTCTGTTCCCCCTAAATTTCAGTGCCCTGGGATAAGACCCTAATTACACCACCCTAGTTACAGCCATAGGGAAGGTCTAAGTCCTGAAATAATCATTGTTAGTATATACCTTGTCTAGGGTTGCACTCCTATATGAAGTACACAGCTTGAGATAGATGCAAAACCCAAGAGACACACACATGAAAAATCTCCTCTAACCCTCCTCTCCAGAGAGCATAATCTACTCTCCTTCCTTGTCTTGCCCACTCCTTTGTCACCCCAGTGAGACCTCTAATACCTCTGCTCCGCCTCCTGCTGCGGGACGGATCTGTGTAAAAAGTCAGCTGGGGGTCATTATCAGCTTCTGTGCCTGAATCTCCTTCAGGGTTCAGGAAGGCAGATCCAGCTGTAATGAAAAGAAATACATCAAGGAAAGCAGCAGTAGCCCAAGAAACAACACCCCTTCCTCCCCCTCTAGTCTAAAATTCCATCAAGCTCTGTCGAGCTTTCCCAACTCATTCTGAACAACTATAGGTTCAGCCAGGGGTGATGTGGAAGGCGTGTGCTGGTAAATGTTTAATACCCAGCATTCCAGAGTGGGGGAAAAGTATGTTTGTACGTATTCCACATCTACGTAGCTATATCTATATCCATCTATCTGTCCATCTGTGTGTATGTGTGTATATGTATATGTATACGCATAGATGTGTGTGTATGTGTGTGCATGTACAAATACATGAAAGCAGAGGAGACATGTTTAGATTTAACCTGCTTTATGGATCCTTTCTCTATAACTTTCTTAAGGCTAGAAAATCAACAAAACAATAAATCAAGCCATGAATTGAGCACTTGCTGATACCTGTGGTGTAGTCACATTGAAAATACAACAATTGGCTCTCAGAAACTTGTACAAAATGGCTCCTGGTCACCCTGCTTGGTCATTGCAGAATGTTGGATATAGCACATGGCCCTCCCTGTCTTAAAGAAACAAGAACAGGGGCTCAAGACCCGAGTTCTAGATCCACTCTAGGAGAGGTGATGAGAGAACGTCAACTCCATTCAATTCAACAAACATTTGTCCTAGGCCTACAATATACCAGGTACTATGTTAGGCCTTTGGGGATACAGAAGTAGTGTAAAGTATATACAAATTAAATGCAAAATCATGGGAAGGAACAGGGACAGCTTTAGATGATATCTGTTGGGAAAGGATGGGGGGACAGGGAATGCTTTTCCCATTATAATGACTCTGTCATTTAGAGAAAAAGACTTCAGCAGTGTCCACATGATGCAATACCATGAAGTCATTTCAAGGAAGGAAACCTTATGACCTAAACTACTTTTTTAATCCCACAGATAGGAGCTAATTTGTCTTCTAATTACATTGTCACCCCCCTCGCTCTAGATCTGGAAGAAACCTTAGAGAATATTCAAGTCTACATCCCTCATTTTTACAGGTTAGGAAATTAAGTCCCAAAGACAGGAAGTGACTTCCCTAAGGGAGCAAGCTGTAAAGTCGGAATTTGAATCTATATCCTCCATCTCCAAATCCAGTGTTCTTTCTGCATCACCACATGGCTGTCATTTTGATATAGTCTAATCATAATAGCTATGGGGATAGGGATTCCTAACATATAGCAGGGACCAGCAGAGCTCACCCTAATCATCTCTCTGTCTAAGCCATCAATAAGGAACCCGAACAATGATAGATCTGAGCAAAGTGAAAGAAAGGACTCTCCCATTAAATGGTAAAGTGGAAAGAAGTCTGGATTTAAATCAGGAGACCAGGACTCAAATCCTGATTCTATATTTTAAAGCTATATGTCCTTAGGTTAAGTCACAACCTAGAGGACTTTCAGCTTCCTTATTTATAAACTGAAGATAGTGATACCCACATAAACTACGCTGCCTCATGGTCTTATTGCGAGAAAAAAAGCATTATGTAAATGTGAGTTATTCTCTCTGTTGATACAAGAAAACTAGGTTTTAATGGGTACATGATAAGATAGGCTCCTCTCCTTCCTGTATTACCTTGAAGCTCACAAATCTCCCCCCAAGCTGCTAACAGATCTACAAACACACGGACTCATCTCTGGGGGCCCCCTCACATACCTCGAGCTTTATTATTGATCCGTTTCCTCTGGTTGCTAGAGGTGTGAGACAACAGGGTTGCCTGTTGATGGTTGGCATCCACAGGGCTGGTGGCGATGATGTTGTCTTTGTATTTGTTCATCAGCGACAGCTTGGCATTGTCACTTCCTGAGCAAGAAGAATCAAAGGAATCGACTTTCATAGGAAAGACCAAAAAAAGTGTAAGAGAGCAAAGAAATTTGCTTGAACGGGACACTAAGTTTCAGATAATGTTTAAGCACAAAACATTTAGAACAGATGTTTATTTCTATGCTGCAAAGGACCTGTGTTTTTATTAGTGTTGGGATACCCTCCACAAATATAGATAGCAATCCTAAATTATAGTAGGAATATTCTCGAGATGATGTGGCCAAAAAACTCGTCCATTGGTGGCCAGTGTTCTGGTGATGAGACTTACCAGGCAGCAGTAGGATAATGGATAGAGCATTGAAATTGGAATGAGAAGGCTTGAGTTTGAGTTCAACCTCAAATTCTTAATATTTGTATGACTCTGGGCAAATCATCACTTCACTTGGCCTCAGTTCTTTCATCTGTAAGATGATGTTTGACTCATGACCTTTAAGGTACTTTTCAGATCTAAATTGATAATTCTATAATCCTCTCCAAACCCTAGCTGGTACTCAAATAGTCCTTGGACAGAAAGAACATATTCATTAAGCACTTTCCCCACCCACACCAACCTGGCTCCAATGTAGAAAGACTCTTGCTAGATTCTGGAGTTACAAAGGCCAAAAATTAAAGTCACTGCCCTCAAGGAGCTTATGTTCTAACAGGGTATGTATGCATATGAATCTCTGTGTGTGTGTGTGTGTGTGTGCTTGTGTGTGATTGGTAGTAGGTAGACATAAGTAGCTAAAGGAAATCAAGAAAGGCTTCATGTAGAAGGAGACACTTTAGTTGACTTTTGAAGGAAATAATGGATTTCAAAGGAGGGAAGAGATATGAGCTTAGAGGACAGCTGGTGAAAGACATTAAGATCAGAAATGGAATGTCATGGGTGAAGAATAGTAAGAAGACCAGTTTGGGTGGATCACAGAGTAGAGAAGGAAAGTAACGGTTAGTTGGAGACAGGTTATAAATGATTCAGAATTCAAAACAGAGAAGTTCATATTTGATCACAGAAAGAAGAAGAAGACAACAGGGTTCATTGTGTGGGGACAGATGGTGAAATGGTCAGACCTGAGCTTTGGGAAAACTATGTTGGTAACTAACAGAAGATGGACTGAAGAGGGAAGAGACTTAAACCAAGAAAACTAGTGAGGAGGCCACTGTAAAAGTCTAGGAAATATGTAATAAGGGTTTGAAGTAGGGAGAGTGGAGAGAAGAGGATGAATGTGAGAGACATTTTATAACTAGAAATGACAAGATCTGGCAACTGACTGAATATGTGGGGTGAGAGAGAATGAAAAGCTGAGGGTGACACAGAGGTTGTACATCTCTAAGACCAGAAGATTGGTGGTTTCCTTTCAAAATAGAGGTAGGTTTAGAGGAAAATGTAATTATTAATGCTTTAGACATTTGAAATGGATGCTGTATATCCAGCCTGAAATGTGCCAGAGGCATTGAGTGATTAGGGATTGGAACTTGAGAGACAGAATAAGAGGATGGATAGATTTTGGAGTCATCTCTTTAGTGATAGGGGTCATCAAGTGAAATGTAGAGACCATTCTTTCATATATGCTTGAAGACTATCTAGTTTGCTTGGCCATTATAGAACTTTTATTCCGTCAGAGCAGATTTCAGGCCTGGCAAACTGAGTCATCAATATGGGGCACTATAAAGAATGGAGAGTGGAGCCTTTAAGGTGGGATGATCAAGACTAAAACTTGTTACTGCATAGATGGGTATAGTGGAAAGGACCTAGGAAAGGCATAATATCAAAGGACCTCGGTTTGTACCCTGGCTCAGCTAGTTACAACTTGTATAATCTTGGAAGAATCACTTCTTCATCTTTAAATTGAACTAGATACTCTCCAAAATCCTGTAATCTTGTGAGACCAAATATTCCCTTCAATTCTGTGTGGCATAATGAATAGAGCATTGGATGTAGCATCCTAGAAGATCCAGTTTTGAATTCATCTCACTTACTAGCTGTTTGACTTAAAATAAGTCACTTAACTTTCTTAAACCTTAATTTTCTCATATGTAATATGGACATAAATCACTTGACTCACAGTGCTTTGTAATCCTTAAAGTGCTATGTGAGTTAGTATCATTGTTAACATTAAACATCAATCCTATGTTTAGAACTGTAGTAGGCATTCTTGAATACAGAAGATGTATGAGACATCCTCTCTACCTTCATTGAGCTTTTTTAAGATTAAAATCTCACTGGGGAAAGAAGACTTATACACATAAAGCAATAAGGAAATACAGCCGACAATATGCAAAGTGAAAAGCTCTCAACAGCTTCCCTAACAGAAAATCTAGACAGTCCCTTGGGGCTTCTTGTCCTAGGAATTGACCTGCAGAAAATTTATTGTTTCTGGAGGTACATAAGAGATATGGGTAAAAGAAAATAAAGTAGGGAATGGGAAGGAAGAAGTGAAATCTACTCTTTTTGAGTTTTGCATTCATTTGAGTTCTTTGAGTCTCATCATACCTCAAACACTTCATTTCTAAGCTTCATTTATCTAGTATTTCCAAAGAAGAAAAATGTTGGCATGTGTCAAGCTGATACCTTTAACTCATTATTTTTCCCACAGACATTTTCCAACAATGTCCCTTGGGTCACAGATAAAGGGATAAGAGGGTATGTGAATGCCATGAGAGAAGCTATGGTAATTTTGAGAAAACAGAAGCCCAGAGATGGAGTGGACCTCAGAGGTCATTGAGTCAAACCCGAACCCAGTCAGAAATCCTGCCGGCCTTGTGTTCACCAAGGGGCCATCTAGCTTCTGCTGGAAGATTTCTGGTGATGGGAAACTCACCTCTTTCTGAGGCTATTTAATCCACTTTCAGAGAACCTTATCAGGAATTTTTTTTCCTGACTTTCTGAAATAAAGTCTTAGATATTGTGGATAATAATGTGACAGAAAGTGTTATTCAAATTAAAATTCAACAAACCAATTCAATTCAACAAATATTTATTAAATGTCTAATATGAACAAGGTGCGAGGTATGCAAGGATGAAAGATGACATAGTCCCTGCCCGCAGGGGACTTATAATCTAACGGGGCAGAAATGACATGCATACAAATAAATATGATACAAAGGAGAAAGCAAGATGGGAAAAGAAGAAACAGTGCTGTAAGTTCAATAAGCATTTATTAAGTTTATACTCTGGGTAACACATTGTACTTGATGCTAGGGTTACAAAGACAAAAAATTATACAATCCCTGCCCACAAGAGCATGGTAATCTAATAGGGAGATGAGACATGTCACAGATGCTTCTAATATAAGGTAGATAGAAGAAGATAAGTAAAAAGCAGAAATCCAACAGGAAAACCTGAGCTATTTGAGGACATCTGGGGATATCAAGAAAGACTTCTCACAGTAAGGGCTCCCCAAGTTGGATCTTAAAGAGTCGTGGTCATTTATGAAGGATAATGAAATTGTATTCATCTTATATGCCATATTTCTTATCACCACATATATATAATGGATATTTCTGCCTCTTGTTTCTTAGGCCAGATATATGACCCCATTGAAAGGGTATGAAGGCACTCTTGTATTTAATGTTAATGAATCTCAAATCCCAGCTTGGGTTGAAAAAAAAAAAGATTCTCTTCAGGGTTTCTTGTTCAGATTTTTTGATCCAGGAACAATTTTCAACATCATTGAAAGTGATTTATTCTGCTTCCTCATAGGTAACTAGATGTTGAGATAGTCAACCATTTATGGAAATCTCTGCCTGGAATGGAAAAATGTATACACCCTCCCCCAACTCCAGTAAGCTGAAGCTAGAAAACCTCATGGAGCCTTAGAAAGACCGAGAACAATTTGCTCCTTCTCACCTGGTGTGAGGTCCATGCCAGACTTCTCATTGCAGCCCTGGAGTGAGTCCAGAGTCCGGGTCACCTGACTGGCAAAGTCTTCCCCACCGTTCATGCACTCCCGCTGCAGGTGATGCCTCAGATCTGTGATGTCATACTCATAGCCATCCAGGATGGGGGTCTCTCGAATACTCAGAGTACCACTTGAATTGTGGCCCTGCACCCGTGCATTCCTTAGGCTTTCACGACCATGGCCACCAATCAGAACCGAAGGGATGTAGTGGATCTCATTAGCTGCCTCCGCACTGGCACTTTTCTGAGGTTGAGGCACACGTCGCCGCTTACACCAGCGCCGACGGGTATAGAGGATCATCACTAGACACAGGATGGAGAGCAGCAAAGCAATCATGCCCCCCTGGGGAAAGAAGAAAACAGGCAGCTAGCAGATGCAAGGCCAAAGGAGGGTTCACAGTCTGATCATCCCAAAGAGAATTAATTCAAAAAGCTTAATGCTTCAACCACCAAAACTCAACATTCACTCATTCACTTTTCAGTAAGCATATATCCAGTGCCTGCTGCATGCAGAGCTCAACAGCAAGAAACAAACTGCTATAATCAGTGCTTGAAGTGAAAGAAAAAGAAGGTGGATGGCTTGTGCATCATTCTACAATGAAGTATCTTATGATCGTAGGTCTACTCCTAGTAGGGACCTCTGAGGTCAGATCTAACCTTTTTGCTTTGCAGATAGGGAAACAGGTCCATGGAGTTTTTATGTGGTTTCATGAATATTACATAACTAGTATGTGTCTGAAGCAGGATTAGGATCTAGGTTTAAATCTACTTCCAAAGTGCTAGGAGGGTTTTAGGTTCTTTGGAAAAGGAATAAACAACATGGGATTGCAGATTTAGAACTGGAGGGACCTTAGAGTTCATTGAGTCAAAACACTTAACCTTTTTTTTTTTTTTCTTTTTGGTGGGGGGAAGGCAGGGCAATTGGGGTTAAGTGATTTACCCAAGGTCACACAGCTCATAAGTGTTAAGTTTCTGAAACTGGATTTGAACTCAAGTCCTCCTGACTCCAGGGCTGGTGCTCTACTCACTGTGCCGCCTAGCCGCCCCTCAAAACACTACATCTTACAAAAGAGCAAACTGAGAATCACAGAGTTTAAGTGACTTGCCCAGAGTGACACAGCTGATCAGTGTCTGAGGTAGAATTCAAACTCAGGTCTTCCTGATTCCAGGTCTAACACTTAATCCACTACACCACCTAGTTTTTTCTTGTCTCCTGTTCTCCCCTACCAGTTCCTATCTCTCATCCCACTGTTGCTTACAGCAATTCCATCTAGATACTAACATCAGACAAGGATGACACCTGGCAGAATCAGTGTGCCCAGATGAGCAGAGTGTGGTTCTGTGCTGGCTCCAGAGACAAAAGATCCTGCTTCAAACCCCACCTAAAATGCTTATTACTTGTGATACCCTAGGCAGGTCAGTCCACTCAACTACAAAGTAAGGACTAGGGCTACATGGCCTTTGAAGTCCATTCAGTCTTGAGATCCTATAATCGGCAATTGGAGAATCTTGAAACCCCGAAATGGGGAGAGACTTTTTTCTTTGGCAAATTGTGGCTTTCCAGGACAATTCTCTCTGATTCACATAACGGAAGCTATAACGTCAGACTTATATTTCCCTATCTTTGGCAGAGGCTAGAGCTCTTTCCCTCTGGTCCTCCTCTTCCTCAGCAGCCATTGCATCTGTGGTTAGCTAAAAGTCAACACCATTGCAGTCTGTCAGTGTAAGAATGTGGCATCACAGTAAGACTGAACTGCAACCTCTGACATTTATCCACAGCAAAGTTTGGAGTAATGGCCTTGTAAGCCCATTAGAGTGGAGTGGTAGGCAGGTATAAATCTCACCTTCTGCAATCTGTATTCCCTTCCTTTATTTTGGTCAATATCACTCCCAGCCTGCTTCATTAGGCTGGGGTGGGCCACAAGGTTTAGTTCTTGACCTTGGACTTCAATCAATGCCAACATATCATACAGACTGTAGATGAAAAAACCTATTAATTCTCAGCAAGTCCACCCGCTGAGAGCCAGGAGATTATTCCCCTGAAATGCATTAAAGGGGCTTTTTCCAGTTTCATAATAATTATGCCTTGGATTTACAAAGCTCTTCTCCCCCCAAGCTTCCCCATTTATCTTCCCTTACAATATCATTGTGCAGCAAAAGAGGACAAAGTTCAGTTTCATACCCGTTTTATAAAAAGGTCACAAAGGCACAAAGACAGGAAGCAACTGAATCAGACCCAGAGTGACAGGTCACATTAGATGATTTGTCAGTCATGGACACAGGGCTAGTACCCAGCCTCATTCCCTTAAATTCTGTCTCAATGTCATTCCCACTCAACTTAGACTTTGAAGAATTCTCAAAGGGCCTTGAGCTGTAGAATTTCTGCTATTGAGATCTGAGTCCTGGAAACTTCTTTAAGGAATGGGTTTCTTCTTTAATTTCTTTTAAGTTCCACTATGTTCCCTACTTTTTCTCAATCTACAATTGCAATAGGAGGTCTTTAGGTTACACAGAAAGAAAAATAGTTGATCATGATAGGTTTTAGACATGGGAATAAACTTGGACCATGAGAGGTTTTAGACATAAGAATAAACTAGTAAAAGAGATGGGCCATCTTCACTAAAGAGTCATGGAAATGCTACAAACTCTCAGCTGTTGGGGCTGGATTATATTATATTTAATTTTGTACCTGTCCTTTTAAAGTACAAGCTTCTTGAGGGCAGGCATGGAGTCATTTTCCATCATTTTATCTCTGCCAATCAATCAGCAAGCATTTATTAAGTAACCACTATTATGTCAGGCACAGTCACACACTGGCAATTCGAAGACCAGAAAGAATTGATTCCTGTCCTCAAGAGATTTTACTTACTTTCTATCTCCAACAACTAACACAGCATATTGTAAATAGCTGGCATTTAACAGAATCCTAGGATCTTAGACAAAAGGATCATATAATCCAACATTCTTATTTTACAGATAAAGAAACTGAGGCCCAGAGAAGTGATATTATTTTCCCTATGACACAAAAGTAACTAAGTGACAGAACAAGGATATAAATTCAATTCCTTTGACCTCACTGTGGTACAGTGGGGGGCAGTCAGGGGGCATGGTTGAAGAGTATGGGGCCTGAAATCAGGAATAACTGAGTTCAAACCCAGCTTTAGACATTTATTAACTAAGTCACTTAACTGCTGTCTGCCTCAGTTTCCTCAACTGTAAAATGGGAGTAATAATAGCACCTACCTTCCAAGGTGGTTGTGAGGATCAAGGAAGAGAATATTCATAAATCTCTTAGTACCATGCCTAGCATATAATAGGCACTTGTTAGATGTTTGTGTTTTTGTTTCCTTCCCACAGAAGAGCTAAAAGAGGCAGATTGTAAGGGATCACCTTATTCAGCCCCCTTATCTTACTATATTGACGATCTGGAGGGTCTAGAACAGTGGTTCTCAACCTGTGAGTCACAACCCCTTTGGGGGTTGAACGACCCTTTCACAGGGGTCGCCTAAGACAATCAGAAAACACATAGTCCTGATGGTCTTAGAAACCAAGATACCACTCCTCTATCCCATCTCCAGGCAGGTCTGCCCGTGTGTAGATACGCCCACATATGCCCACATATGAGTATTAAAGGGTCGTGGCATTAGGAAGGTTGAGAACCACTGCTCTGGAAGGTCAAGAGCTCAAGCGTCTTGTTCATCATAAGATAATGTGTCAAGTCCAGGGCTAGAACCCAGCCCTTCTGTGTCCAAGTCCAGGGGTCTCTCCCCCACACTTCTCCTGTAGAAGTGGAAGAGACTGATGCCCTCTCAGTAGACTTTCCAACCATCCTGACTTTCAGAATTTTTCACTCAAGTTGGTCAAAGCAGAGCATAGATGTGGGCAAGGCTAAAAGTTCAGTGCATGTACAACCAAGTTAACCTCTCTCAGGAGAAAATACAACAACAAAACAGCCCTCTGCCAAGGACAATAACTCAAAGCCTGGTCAGCCATATCATAAATCCACAGGAGAGTGTTAATGATTCATCATAGAACAGAGGTTCTTAACCTTTTTTGGGTCATAGACTCCTTTGGGTGGTCTGGTGAAGCCTATGGAACTCTTCTCAGAATGTTTTTAAACACAAAATAAAAAGCATAAGATTAGCAAGGTGACTGATTATATTAAAATAAAGCTATCTACATTTTAAAGGAAAAAAAATAGTTCACTGGATCTCAGGTTAAGAATCCTAACAATATAGAAATCATGATTTTCCTGTACACAAACACTCACGCACCCACCCACACCCACCCACCCACCCACCCACTCACACACACACACACACATACACACACACACATCAATTTAAAAAACATATGTCACTGACAGTAGATGCTTAGGACCATCTTCATACATAATGGGCTTTCTTTTATTAAACACCAGTCAGATACACATAAAAGTATGAAACCTGCTGTCAGGTAATAAGGTGAATTATCCACACTGTAGGTTCTTCCTGTTAGAGGGAGAAACAGGCTCCTTCTATATCACCAAACATACTAGGTTTGATCCTTAGTATGAATAAATCTCAGCCAAAATGAAGCACTGTTTAATGTGGCTGGATGTCCCCAGGCTCATCTAAAATTTTTCCTTATTCAATTTATACAGCTCTCACCTCTAGTTTCCATATGGGAATTCACTAAGGAATGAAATTAGACTGTGAACTCCCTGAGAGCAGGGACAAGTGTTATTTTGCCTTTGTTTCTCTAGAGCTTAGCTCAGTGCCTGGAACACAACAGGTGCTTTATAAATGATTGTTGACTTGACTGGACCAGATTATACTTTCCAAATCCTAGAACTTATGGGGCATTTGGATACTCATTGTCTGGCTCAGTCAATTTTTTGGCTCTCCTGATCTCGCTTCCATAAATCAGCTGTCTCTGCTGCTAGTCAGCTTTGTCGTTGTCCTCTGAATTCTCTCCAAATGGCTGCTGCTTTCTAGTAACAAGTTGCTCCAAAATGAGCTCAAGAGTTTAGCTGAGAGTCCCAGCATAGCCATTTGAAACAAGAGTACCTTGCTCTGAATCAGGGATATGGTTTCTTAGTTTTTGAGGCTTCATTCACTATCAGGTTCCATGCTGCATTGAAAAATTGGATTGAATTGACTAGCATCCCCCTTCAGGCTTCCTCAAAACCACTCCACACTGATTCCTGGCGCCTGCCAGGCCTGACTAATCCTGTGGGCATGTGACTTGGAGAGGCAGTGAACAAGCATCCTGCCGTGAGGAGAACAGAACCACACTTGTGGATCCAAATGCTGGCCCAGCTACCTTGACGGGTTGTCTCTAAAGGACTTTTCTAAGCATAGCTCCATTTTCTAAAATTAAAATTTCATGATCCAAGTGTACCAAGAATCATGCAAGCACTTGCCCTATAGTGGTCCTGGCTGACATGGCTTGCAATCACACAGGAGGACTATGGCAGCTAGGTGGTACAGTAGATAGAGTACTTAAAGTGGAATCAGGACGATCTGAGTTCAAATCCATCTTCAGACACATAGTCCCTGCGTGACCTTGTACAAATCACTACACCCATGCCTCTGTTTCCACATCTGGAAAATGAGGATAATAGTAGTACCAATCTCCCAGGATTGTTATGAGATCAAATAAGATAGTGATTGTAAAGCTCTTAGGACAGTGCCTGGCACTGAGTAAGCACTCTATACATGTTAGCTATTAGTATGAATAATACTACCCATTTCACAAGGTTATGGTGAACATCAGTGGAGACAATACATGCAAAGTGCTTTGTAGACCTTAAAATGCACCTGGGCGCAACTTTGACATGGCTTTTAAAGGGATAATTCTTACTTGCAGGGTCGACAGAGAAAGGGGAGGAGGAATAACCATCAGATCTCTGTCATCCAAGTACCCATCATAAGCTCTCATCTTGCCAACAAAGAAACTGACCAAAGAGAAAAGGACCTGTCACCATCGCTCCTGATCCCAGATCAGAGGTGGCAAAATATTGTTATCGCTATTATTATTTAACATCTATATAGCACTTTAAGGTTATTTCATTTAATCTTCACAATAACCCTACCGGGTAGGTGATTATTCTGAGCCATTTTACAGATGAGACAACTGAGGCTGACAAGGTTGTGACTAACTCACAGTCACACAAACAGTAAGTGCCTGAGGCACCATCGGAACTCAGGTCTTCCTGACTCTGTGTCCAGTGATCTATTCACTTACTCTAGAGTTGTAAAGGGCCTTCAAGATCATCTAGTTGAAAGCTCTTACTTCACGGATAAGGAGACAAACAGATAGGTAAAGTGTCTTGTCCTGGGTCATGTTGCTAATGGAGAGCAGAGCCAGAATTAAAATCCAAGGATTCTGACTCTAAATCCAATGCTCTTCCCCATTATACCATGCTACTTCTCCATGCTAGGGCAAAGTCATATGCAAAGCTTGGTGTCATGTAAAATCTACTGGCCTTGGAGTCAGAAAGTCATGGTCTTAAATCCTGTCTTCTGTTTAAAAGAAGTATGTAATAGGACTAATATCTGCCAGGGTTCTCTCCCTGCCCCCAGCATGAGTCAGCCTAGTTTTTTCTCTAAAAGACAGGAAAGTTGAGACTTGGTTGGCTTGGGAATGGGACAAGGCTCAAGTCGCATTTCCCTTGAAGAAGCTTACTGGAAGTCTTTAGTGGTAGTGGGTTAAGCTCCAGGATGCATGGCTGGCATGAGAAAGAATCTTAAAGGATGGGGCCAAGAAAGTATTTATCCACACTCATTCTAGATTGGTGACCATGGGGCCGACCAAATGGTATGACCAAATACTACCAAGTAGGTAGTATTATTAGAATTAGAGAGAATCAAAGGCTCTTCTTTTGGAGGCTAGTTGATTGTTGTCCTTTGTGTTCAAAAAGGACCTAAATAATATCACTTCGTCTGGGTCAAGGTTCAGTGTGTCTGACTATGCCTGATCAGACTAAAATGAGATTGGAAGGATCTATCACAGGTCAGGCACAAATAGCACATAGCAATATTTGGAGAGGAGATGTTTCTAAATTTGCACATCTCACATTTCTTTTGAACTACTGTAATTCTGTTTTGCTCATAGAGCATGGTACTTTCTTTGATGTGGGCATGCCATGCTGGGCAGTTCTATGCCAGTGTCTCCTATGTCTCACAATCGATTCTAGACCAATGGAGGAATTCTACCAAATGTTTCTGGTTATGTAAGGAATGTCAGCACTCTCAGAGACATCATATGAGAGATATCATATGCCAAATAACCAGTTTGAAGCCATTAAAATAACAGTAGAAATTGAAGAGTAGGTTCGTTGACAATCTAGACATTATGGTAGTGATGCCATCTCACGCTGGCTACAGGCCCATGTGATCCCAATAACTAAGGACAAGATAGCTACTTCTACCCAATTACTCTCCTTATGCCAATCAGGACACCCATCTCTCCCAGCTTGTCCACAGCAGACAAAATAGCACTCACCTCATCTCAGGGCAAGAGACATATGTCTACAAAACAGCAGATGTATCATCATGCACCTGAATGTTCAAGTCATGTGTCTAACCTCTAAGAAACCACAGAATCAGTGTCATCCTATGAATGAAAAGGGCTCTCTGGCCCAGCAGTTTCTTAGATCCAACCTCCAGTAAGGTTCACCTGATAAAAATGGACTGCTTTTGTACATGGTTCTGGCTGACCTCATTGACTCCTCCCTGGTTCATGAGATACTTGCTTCTTCAGAGGGTTCTGTAAGCCCTGGAAAAATAGTTCAATCTCCATTTGACAGGCTTCTGTGGGGGATCAAGGGACAGTATTATTATGAGGTGTCTTGCTTTCTAAGAGCATAGAGGAGGTGAAACTATCACGATATGACTATGATGAATGTGTATTTATTTGGAAGAAAGGCAATCACCTAGATGGGAGTAACTAGGTGACACCATGCATAGATTCCTGGGCCTTGGGTCAGGAAAACCTAAATTCAAATCTGTTCTCAGACACTTACTAGCTACATTGCCTTGGGCAAGTCACTTAACTTCTGTTTGTCTCAGTTTCCTCATCTATAAAATGATGATAATAACAGCACCTACCTCAAAGGATGTGAGGATCAACTGAAATAATATTTGTAAAGTGCTTAAGACAACTCCTGGCCCATAGTAGGCACTACGTATAGGCTTATTCCCTCTTCCCTTTCCTAGGTGACTTCATGGTAATCCAGAATTCCTGGATGAAGGTGAAGGAAAGTCCTCATTTAGCACCTTTGAAAGAAAAGAACAGGTCCTCTTCAGAGGCCTCTAAGGGGGAAAAGAATTGGTATCCTCTTGATGTAGCTGTCAAGAAGAAGGCTTTGTTGGGTAAGTCCAGGGAATAAATATACTGAGTATTGGAAAAGTCTCAGTATCCAATTAAAGCACTTCACTATAGATGAACCTAATGTATGATGAAGAATTACTGACCATGCCAGAGACGTTATCACCTAATTATGACCATGATGTTTCCAGGTGCTGCTCTAGCTTTTCAACACCACCTTGCATCAGGAGACTCATTATGAGCTGCAAAAAACTGACCTTGCCAATCACATGACACCTGTCAATCACATCGAGTTCTAAGACACAATTCCTTCTAAGAAGAAAGGAAAAGCCTAGGGTTTCTGGCTTTTGTTCTCTTCCCCTTATTTTTTTTCTTTTTCCTTTATGGAAACTCCTTTGGAAGGGGCTATATTTTTTTCTCCTCTTCCCCCTTAGTACTACTGCCTATGCCAGGGGAATTGTACAGTAAAATCCCCCAAAGCATTTAAATGGCAGACAGTCTTCTAGAAGATTCTTTGGCTTTTGTTACCATGAAGTGGTATGTGATTAGAGCCATATCTATCAGGGTTTCCTTCCCCTAAAATGGGTAAGATGATTTTTTCCTCAAAAAATACATCAGAGCTAAGACTTGATTAGCCTGTGGTTGGGCAAGGTTGAAGTGACACCTTGGTTACCTCAGCTTTGTTGGCTGTATTGAGGAGGCTTCCCAGTTACCACATGACATTAAAAAAAAATCTACCCACATGGAGTCTAAGCATTCCAGCCTTGGTTGATGACCTAAGCCTAAATAAGTCACCAGACCCCACCCTGCTGATCAGATATGTTTCCATATGGATATTGAAGGGACCACATCTGCCTGAGATACGTAGTGTTATTTCCCTCTCAGTTCCATCCAGACAGCTGTTACTGTGGGGTTCAGATAACAGTTAGGTTATGTTAGTAGTTAGGTCATGCTCCAAAGGTGAGGCTTTCTTTACTCAGAAGGACAGGATATGGTAGCTTACTCAGTGAAGAGAGGGTCAGGGATAGGAATGCTAGGGGGTAAGGATAGATGTCATTAAGCTCCATGATTGGCTATCAAAGGGAGGGTAGGATTCTGCCCTTTTCTCACCCCTGATGTGAAGGCACATTCCCCCTGGGGGCCCTGGTCCCCACTTTGTTGACTACTACTCTACAGGTTAGGTGACTTCCCTGCCAATTCCAACATTCCTTCAAGTGATCTGAAACTTTAAGGGTAAAGAAACCAAATCTATGAAGTAACACAAGGGTCCAAGGAGCCATGTGGCTTTCTTGAATGCTTTAGCAGCACACAAATGAGGAAAACTAAGACAGGTTTTATGTAAACATATCTGGTGGAAGAACCAATATGACCAATTAATTTGTGTTCCAAAGCCCAGGCTTATCCTTGGAGTAGCCACAATCTAAACAGAGGAGTCAAACAAGGACATAATAAAGGATCCCTCAAAGCAACTGGACATAGGGAATTCAAATTACACTCCTAATGGGATTGAGAAAGCTGCTGATGAAAAGCAGCAAATCAACCAGCTTGGTGAGTTATGTCCTCTGTTTCCTCTCCAAACAATGGCTGCAGGTCCCTAAAGGAATCAATACCTCTCCCTACCTTGTTTCTAGATCAAAGTTGTGAGGCAGGAGCCCTTCCTCATTCTGTATGAAGTGCTTGGCTATCAATTGAAACTTGCTCTTGGTAGGATATAGGGAGTGCAATGCAATTCAATTCACTTTCAATGGAAGGTACAGTGTGTCTGACTATGCCTGATCACAGCAATATGAGCTTGGAAGGCTCTATCACAAGTCGGGCACAAATATTACATATGAATATTTAGAGAGGAGATGTCTCTAAATTTGCACATCTCACATTTCTTTTGAACTACTGTAATTTTGTACTCATCAGACAGGGACAGAGGGCTAAAGGAACTTTGTTAAGAATTGGTGACACATATGCAAAAAAAATATAGTCTCTGTTATCAAAGAGCTCACATTCTTTTTTTAATTAACTTTTGTTTATTTTAGTTTCCATCATTCATTTCCACAAGATTTTGAGTTACAAATTTTCTCCTCATCTTTCCCCTACCCACCACCCCAAAACAGCGATCCCACTGTATACCCCTTCCCCCAATCTGCTCTCTCCTATGTCCTCTCCCATCACCCCACTGACTTTCCTGTAGGGCTAGATGGATCTCCTTAACCCAGTGCCTGTATATCTTAATTCCCAATTGCATGTAAGTAATAATGATAATAATAATAATGATATATATATATATATATATTTAACATTTGATTATAGAACTTTAAATTCTAGATTCTTTCCCTTCCTCCTTCATCACCCACCCCCACTGGAAAGACAAGCAATTCAATACAGGCTGTACATGTGTAGTTATGCAGAACATCTCTACAATGGACATATTGTGAAAGACTGACTATATTTCCCTCCTTCCTATCCCACCCCACCTTGTTCTATTCTCTACTTTGTCCCTATCCCTTTAAAGAAGTGTGTGCTTCTAACGACCCTCCCCTCCACCCTGCCCTCCCCTCCATCATCACTCCTCTTATCCTCATCCCCCCTACTCTCCTGTAGGCCAAGATACCCAATTTAGAATGTATGTTATTCCTTCCCTAAGCTAAATTCAATGAGAGTAAGGTTGACCCATTCCCTTTTGCCTTCCTGTTCTTCACCTCCATTGCAACAGTTATCCCTTGCCTCTTCTATATGAGATGATTAACCCCATTCTGTCTCTCCCTATCTCCTCCCATTCTATCTCTCCCACCTCTCGATTTCAGCTTTTAAAATATCATCCCTTCCTATTAAGCTGATCCTGTGCCCTCTGTCTATGTACACATATATACACACACTCACATATATATTCATATGCATATATATACCCTCCTATATAGACATATGTGTATGTATACATATATATACATTTATATTCCCT
>CM053586.1:307854145-307873870 GCA_028646515.1 Pseudochirops corinnae | reverse complement strand
AAGGCATTCTTCTCCTCATTGGCTTTTTGGGCCTCTTTTGCCATTTGAGTTAATCTGTTTTTTAAGGTGTTATTTTCTTCAGTCAGGTTGTTGACTCTCTTTTCATGATTTTCTTGCATCATTCTCATTTCTCTTCCCAATTTTCCCTCCCTGGTTTTCAAAATCCTTCTTAAGCTCCTCTATGGCCTGTAACCAGCTTACATTTTTCTTGGAAGCTTTTGGTGCAGGAGTTCTGCCTGTGTTGTCTTCCTCCTGTTCCATGCTTTGATCCTTTTTGTCCCCAAAAAAGGAATATAAAGTTGGTTTGCTGAGCTTGGTTTGCTTCTTTTGTCTGCTTGTGTTGCCAGTCAATTAATTTGATTTTTGAGCCACAGTAGAACTCTACTTTCAGAGAGGAGAGCTTTGTCCCAAATCGCTGGGGTTTTCACAACTGCCAGAGCTATTAGGAAGCGCAGTCTCTGCAGCCCCCACCAGTTTTGGCTCACTGAAAACGCACCTCAGGACCACCACCCAAGACCACAACCCCAGTCCAGGCCGGTTAAGGCAAAAGCACTTAGCCTCTGAATGATAGCTTGGCCCCCCTGCAATCTGCAGGCCGCCAACTCTGAAGCAGCCACATGGAGGTGGCTGCAGGGCCACTGCTTCTGCTGCTTTCTTGCCCTGGGGGCAGATGGCCATACCCACATTTCTACTCACAATTTAGCTGAGTTCCACTGACCTTTCACTTTGTCCTTGTTTCCTATGGGTTGATGATGCTGGAAACTGCCATAGCTGTCGGTGATCCACTCTCCATAGTGCTCCAGCTGCGGCTTGTCTTGACCACCCTGGGGCTAAGCCATGGCTTCAGGCCAGGCTGGGCTCAGCTCCCAGTGCTCTGTGATGAGCCCTTCCCATCCCACCTGCTGGGCTGCCCCCAGTGGGAGATGTGTTTTTCTATAATTTTGTGGGTTCTGGAGGTCTAAAATTTGTTTAGAGTTATATTTTATAGGTATATGAGGTGGTTATCGGGGGAGCTGCAGAGTTCTCCTGCTTCTATGCCGCTTTCTTGACTCTGCCCCTCAAAGAGCTCACATTCTAATGGAGAGATGCCACATGAACAATAAATGAATAAATGCAGGGTCATTCAAGGGAGGGAACAGGTCACTAACAATGGGAGGTGGTAATGGTCAGAGAAAGCTTTAAGGAAGAGGTAACACCTGAATTTAGGCTTGAGGATTGATGTCTTCTGAGAAGCAGAGACAATAGTGGAGTGGTTCTCAACTTTCTTAATGCTGCAACCCTTTAATACTAATATGTGAGCATATCTGCATATGGGCGGACCTGCTTGGAGATGGATAGAGGAGCTGTGTCTCGGTTCCTAAGACCATCAGAAATATGTGTTTTCTGATGGTCTTAGGCGACCCCTGTGAAAGGGTCATTCGACCCCCAAAGGGGTCGCAACCCACAGGTTGAGAACTGCTGTTCTAAGGGGAAGAGATTAAGATGAGGAACCTAGCTACTAGTCAACTTGCCTTTGTCAGGGGCCTACTACATGATTGGGATAAGGATATGAGGGGAAATGCATAGAGACAAGAGATGGGGTTTCAATTTAAGGGAACAGCTAGTAATCCTTGGCTAGGATAAAGAATAAGTGAAATGTAATAATGTGAGACAAGGCTGAAAAAGTAGTTTAGGACTAAACTGTATGCCAGGCTGAGAGTTCTGTATCTTTTCCTGGAGTCAAAAGAAAGCCAACAAAGGGTTTTGAGTGGGTAGTGAGATAGATTGTGCCTTAACAAGACTATTTAGTAGCTGTGTGGAGGACAGATTGGAGAGGGGAGAGGTTAAGAGCAGGGAGACCAGTTAGTAAGCGATTATAATAGTGTAGGCAAGAGGTGATAATGACCTAAACTAGAGGAGGGACAATGTGAATAGAAAGAAGGGAATAGATCTAAGAGATGTCAGAGGCAAAATCATAAGACCTTGGAAATGATTGAATGGGAGGAAGGAGGTAGGGGGAGGGTGGATGAAAGAACAACTGAAGTTATGACCCTTGGTGATGGGGAGTATCAGTATCCTAGCCAGAAATAGAGTAGTTAAAAGGAAGGACAGGATTCTGAGAAAATATGAGCTCCATTTTGGATACACTGAATTTTAATTGCTGTTGAGACCTCAAGGGGTCCATGTCCTATGGGCAGATGGTTGTGCAGCAGGGGAGGGTCATTGAGGTTGACTATAAAGATTTGAGAGTCATTCCTAAAGAGTTATGATATAATTGATATGAGTTGATGAGATCACAAAGGGAGAACTAACTGTATGACCTTGATCAAGTCTCTTGCCTTCTTTGAGACTCAAGTTTTTTTCACCTGTAAAATCAAGACTCGATTTTCTCTAAAATATGTTGCAGAACTAAAATTCCATGATTCTTACTTTGATTCCTTTCCATTTGGGAACCATTCTAATTTAGCAAGCTAATGACTTCCTAGAAGAAAGGGTTTTGCTAATACTGTATGCCCTGCTTAGTAAGTCAGAAACCATAGACCAAGGAAATGATGGTACTGATCCTATTGGGAGTCAGGCCATCAACAGGCCATTTAGCAAATGACTTTTTCAAGCCCTGGATAAGTTTATCCACCCTAAGTTATATAAGGAGAGCCTGTAAAATCAGAGGGGCTGATCAAAATCCTAGAGCCAGGTGCCACTTCCTTGAATTAAAAGGTTTCTATCTTTGCTACAAATGGTGGTATACAGTCTATTGATACAGAATGCTCTTATTTGTTCCCAAGTCAGGTTAACTCTTCTGCAGATGAAAATTATACCTCCAGCCCCACCCCCAATCGAAGATGAAAAGATACAAAGCAGGCATATTAAGCAACATGTTCAAATTATAAATTATTAGGAACATTAACTCCCCTTGGGGGTATTCTGTAGTCCTTAATCGTGTGGAAATGCTTTCCAGTTGCCATGGGCCACCACGTTAATTAAGAGGCCTCACTATGCACTCTGGGGTTTCTGACATGAATTGCACATCCCACTGGCTGGGGACAGACCCTCCCTGCCTGGTTAACCTCTCACTGGGGTATGGTGACACAGCTGCTTGTGGATGCTGCAAAAAAAAAAAAAAAAAATCCCCTCCCCCATCACCCTGAAACTCTAACCATCTAAAGAAGAATGAGGGAATCCCAACCTTCATCTCCCAGATGCCCTCAAAAGATTTTTATTCAACTGGATCTTTGGTAAAGACAGATTCTAGCTCAATTTTCTTGAAGTTGCCCACTCAGTCAGGAAAATCTAGACTCCATGAAACCCAGTATACCATCCTAGAACATGGTGAGTGACCAAAGGATGATGGTTCTTTTATTCCCTTTCTTTTCTCAGGTCTAAAAGCATCACCACTGCCATGTCTCATCACCGTCCCTTTTCATTAATCTGGCAGGTTATTCTTTGGTTTTCTAATGAGACTTCTAGAGTCTCACTTCATCTAAACAGAATCTGAATAAAGCTAAAGGGAAGAGGATGCAGAGAAGGGAAGTCAACCAGGGATAATTTTCCATTAACTGCTTCTCATGACTTGCTGGTGCTTACCTTTTGTCCTCGGAATGTTTCTAATCCTAGTTTCTTCACCTTGCCAGACCTCAAACAAGATTGAAATGGCCCTGGGCAAACCTAAAACACATTTCTGTGATCAGACAACCTTTGTGGTCATTTGCAGGAGGGTATACACTGATGTTTACCTTAATGAGGTAAACTAGAACCAGGCAGAGCAATGTGA
The DNA here is from genome assembly GCA_028646515.1 of Pseudochirops corinnae. NCBI lineage: Eukaryota > Metazoa > Chordata > Mammalia > Diprotodontia > Pseudocheiridae > Pseudochirops > Pseudochirops corinnae. The sequence continues at coordinate 307,870,119 of CM053586.1, read as the reverse complement.
TAACAAGTTCAGGGAAGAATCAACTTGCTTGGTATTGAATCTGCAAGGCTTAGCATCCCAGTGGGCACCTACATCCAAAGGGCTGGATTCATTCTTAGCAAAATGGGCTGGCAGAGAGAAGTCAGGTACAGTAGGGTTCCTCTATCCCCTCTGGCTGTGGCTGCGAAGGTAGGAAGCTGGTACATAATGAGTTTGCTGATATATACAGATGCCAACTCAGTATTCATCTACTAGACCCAAATCAGTAATTGGTGTCATTCTCCAAAGAATTGTCCCGGGTATATGTACACAAATATATACCTGCATGTATGTGTACATGTGTGAGTGAAATCACACATGATGTGGAGACAAAAAAGGGTACACATGGTGCTCCAAACACTCCTCAGGGGATTGCTGCTGCAGTTCATGGGCAGAGCAGTGGGAAACAAACTCTATCCATTGTCTCTGTGTTCCAGCCCTTTAAGACTTCACAAGCCAAGCATGAAGCCAATAAATAAATACCTCCAGCCGGATAACTATTCAATGCCTCTTCTTGGCTACATTCCCTTCCTCCTTTCCTCTTTGTTTTTATGCAGTAGGTGATCTTGATGAAATAAAATAGTAACAATAATCTGCTCCATTAGGACTAAACATTAAGGAATTACTGAACATGTAACAGAAGAGGCAGCTGGCACAGGACACACTAATGACCATTAGAGTTTAACTCTCTTTCATTCTCACCATAATGAAGAAGCCAAACCCCTTCCAAGCTCACTTTCTTTCCCCTCTCAGCAGTGAGAAGAGGTGGATCCTTCCTGAGCAGAGAATTGCCTCCCTCACTGGGCTGACAGCTCTGTGGGTGGCAGCTGGGACTGACTGAATCAAAATCAACAAAACCAACAAGTATTTACTAAGAGCCAGGTACTGAAGAGCACACAGGGAAGCAGGGTCAGTCCCTGCCAGGATGTCATAGCCTAGCTCCATTAGGAAGAAACCAGGCTCAACTGCCTTTGGGCTCCTTATCCTTAAAAGAGAATTATATTACCTAAGCAAGCTGTGTCTTTTTGGTTTCCTCTTGCCATGGTAAGACCCATGAGGTCCCAAGAGCATTCCAGATGGGTATGGGAAGTCATTACTCACTATTTTCCCTCATTCTATCAGTCACATAGCAGTGATGAAAGTCAAATGTATTACTCTAGTTACTATGAGAACTGGCATCTACTAAAGGTATAGCAGAATCCTCAGGAATACACAGGTGAGTCCATTAAAGTACCTAAGAATAGAAGAAATGACATGTCTAAGGAAATTCAGAATATGGAAGCAGTGCGGAACATGAGACTACAGCTCTGATATGGCACTGGAAAAGTTCCTCAGGAGCCACAAACTATCAAAATAGGATATGGACTCTACAGGGTATCATCATTTCTTAGGTCTGAAACCTTCCAGTTATTCTCCCACATACTCCCCTGCAGCTCCTATAGGACATCTATGTTCATGCAGGAAAAGGGGTAGGAAGGTAAATAAAACTATTTATTTGGTACTATGTGCAGCTCCCCCTGTTACATTACCCCATTACTCGCACTCAAGAATGTGAGTTGATCTTCATAGGAAAACTGTTACTGATACATTCTATGGTATCTTGTCTACTTGCACTCATAATGCTATAGCTCATAAGCCCCTGTTGGTGAAATTTTCACTAAGAGTCAGCCAGAAGGTACAATTAACTCAAAGCAAAGGCATTCCTAAAAAGGAACAGTAGGTAAAAACAGTCTCCTCATAAACCCAGGGCATACTTTTCCACAAATGCACACAGTGCCATGGGAAGAATGGACACAAACATAGGGGAAGGGTAAATTGATAGTGAGGAACACATGGGACACACATTTCTCCAATATTTTAGATCCTCAAAATCCTTTTTCTACTTTAAAACTTCACAAGCTTAGCATGAAGCCAATAAATAAATACTTACAGATGTCTAATATCTATTCTTAAGCATTCTTTTGATATAGCATCTCTTCTGAGCAGGTCACTCCCCTAGGCTTCCTCCATCTGTTCCTCTCTATATATCAGTTCCCATCTACCAGGGGGGCTAATTCTTCCCTGAATCCATGACTGTCTCTCTTTTCTTTTGCCAGAAGTCCCACTCCTTGAAGCTACTTTCTGATCCTGAATGTTCTGTCTCTGACTGGTTGAGTAGCTCCACTTCAAAGCACCCAGGCCAGTGGGAGTTGAGAGAAATCCCCCTCTCGCCAACACGCACACACACACACCTTGACCCTGATTATAGGAATAGGAGTCAGCTCCATAGAGCTTCTCCTAGCCCTTAGTAGACTATGTCTGGTGAACTCAACTTTTTGAAGAACTTTTAAGAATTTAGTCAATAGTCATCCAGGTAATGTCATTGACCCTTCCAATTCAATGCATTCCTTCACATTTCAGTAAAGGGATAACAGAAGATCAATACATCTTTGTATTTCATTAAAGTATCAAGACTAGATTATCTATTATCTGTTTCTTACATTCTAAGATTACCTCAAGGATGGGAGGGGAGAAATTAATTGATCAGAGACCATTTATCCCCATCCCCCTTCATCTTACTATTTGAAGGAAGACCAATGGGATACTGAATTGGGAAGTGGAACAAGATGCATGTTGTACTTTGTGCATAACAATTGGCTCGGGGTGCTCTCAAGCAACATGGGGATTGTTGCAAAGAGCTGAATCAGGTGGTGGTTGATTAGATCAGCACTCTACTCACCTTCACCACAGGATCCACTCACTATCCCACCATGTTCCAAAATACATCAGCTCTATTCCATCCATCCGGATTCCCTAAATACCCTAGCAAAAATGCCAGAGAAATCAGCTGTCACTTGATTTGGCTATTTCAAGTCCCCTGACTATTCTAAAAGGACTGTGCCAAGGTAATTACTCCAGAGGTTGCCACTTTTTATTGTCTTCTACCTGTACTTAAGTCCTCATTTTGCCCTCTAATACTGGCCAATAACTGTATATTTTCATATAATCCCTCTCTTTTTCTGTTTACATATTTCTGGACACAAATCATTTCCTGTCCCTGTCTCTAACTCTGGTGACTACAGGAAATGAGATCAGAGAGTGTAAGTTTGTTGGAGGGTTCTTGGATATTTCCAAATGTCTAGGCTATGTGGAGATTCACTATCAATTCCAGGTACCCAAGTAAGAAGAGTCACTGATTCAATTTCTCATTTTAACCCAATTATATGATCTTACAAAGGTAAAACATGCATGTCAAACAGTCATTATGATATAGAATATGGAACTAGTATTTCTGAATAGAGGGCCCTTTTGTTGTTATTGTTACTTTAAATTTTCTTCAAATTCTTTGGGTGAGCAGACACTTAGACATTTTTATGGCTCCATCCTTCTACTCACCCATATATGGCCTAGAATCAAGTATTAGCTCCTAATTGCAGCCTTTCCTCTTTTTTTATTTATTGGCTTTGATATATCTGGAAGCTTTCAGGATGGAACATTCCTGGGCAGCAAGAGATTGAAAATATTACTATTTCCCACCATACCTAGACAAAGGCTTAGAGGCTCCATGTCCATGTCTCAGCACTTTGGGGAAGAGAGCTGAGCTTTCGCTATCACAATAGCAAGAGAAAAAGGCAGATGGTCTCATATACCTATCACTCACAGCGGAAGGAATTCAGGTGAGGCTCCTAAGGAGATACCAGAGAGTCATGGAACTTGAGCTGGATAGCACCTCAAAGGTCATCTAGACCAATCTTATCATTTTGCAACTGAGGATACTAAGAACTAAAATGATTTAATGATTTGTCCTAGTTCACAAAGTAGTAAGTTTGAAAGATGGAGCTTAAACCCAGTTACTCTTATTCCAGAGTCAATGCTCTTTCCATTGCAATTCCCCAGGGGTTCTTTATCCTCAGAGCAGAAAACCATAGAGGCATCTTAAAAAAATTCCTCAGATAAAATCTTCCACATCAAATGGATATTGTACTGGTGACTACTCAGGCTTTGGTGGAGATATCCCCGGTAAGTCAATTGCTATGTCTATGACTCAGCAACCAGATAAGATACAGTTCTGTTCTGAAGGGATGACACATTAGGGAAACATACACTTAAGGACTAAGAAGTCTGCCAACACACAAGCATGTCATGAGAACAAAGTGTTGGAATAGCCTTTAGTTTCTCTATCCCTTCCACTCATCACCTACAGGCTTCACCAAGAACTAAATGGAGTGGAGATGATTTGTGGCCAAAAGATTATGTTTTGGGCCAGTGTCTTACATGCCTACATTCTGGACATTTTGGACTTCCATGTGTCGCAAAAAAACAACAACATTATTTGTCTCTTGTTTTAGAGGCATACACTATTTTTGTCTTTCCTTAGAGAGCAGAGGCTTTCCCACCCAGGCACCAACATGATAAGGATGAATAGATAGATAATAGATATTTATATAGGTTATGATCGATACATGATGAGATAAAGATAGACTTAGATATAGAAATAGACCCAGATACAAACACATGCTGGGGTGATCTGGAGCCAGCTTTGACTAGCTCAGAGCTGGTTGTTAAATTTTCAGCTTAGAAATTGGCAAATACTACAAATCAGGGTTGGATTTGTTGTTCCATTGATTGTCTTGACTTAAGAAAGCAATGGAGAAAAAGTTAAGTCCAGTTAAACTTACAAGCATGGAATGTTGTTTTTGGAGAACCAGTAAATTAAACCTTTATCATAACACCACTCATACTAGCACATTTTTAAAAGTTTACTATGCATTATTAATAGAGAATATCCAAGAATATATTCATTTGACTCTTTATCTTCCTGACTCCCTCTTTGGTGCCTGGTAAAAACTGCAGGAGCAGGCTAAAGAGAGGTAGCGATGAAAGATTATCAGCACGTTATTCTCCTGAAAGGTATATGTGTATACATACATTCATTATATGCACACATATGTGTGTATACATCCATGCATATGTTTACACATATATATTCATGGATATATAATTTTTCACTAGGACTAATCAAGCATGAAATCCAGAGAAGTAGCCTGGCCTGCTCTCAGAATCTCAGGGAGATACTAACATTCTAATTAAGACAGGCTTCATTAAATCGCCAGCTCCAACATCAGCATCACATTGTCTTCAGCTAATTATGTTCCACTGGCAAAGCCATTGTACAGTCTTCAAATCCTTCCCATCATTAATTACAAAAAAAAAATCTCTTCTCCTCCCTCTCCCTACTTCCTCTACCTCCACATACAGTGCTACACTGACAGTATTGTTCTCTTAGCTTTCCGGGGATACTCTTTTGCTTGACATTCCTTGGAGGGTGGGGGTGGGAAAGGGGATAGGACAGTGAAGCAAGTCATGCTTGGTTCTCCTTTGCTTAGGTGCAGAATGCTGTTTCCAAGCCTAACTGCCAGTCACAGAGGGTAGAGTCTGCTAGCCCAATCCTGTGTCTGCTGGCACCACTGGATACCAAAAGGTGTAATACCTGGTAACAGAACAAAAGGACAGGGATAGGACAAAGGCTGGTCTGACACTCTGACCAGGCACATAACATGACAACAGGCCCAATTCTACAAGTATTGATTTCATTCTGACTTGCTGATTAATCACCACTAGTGAATCTGTAGGTCAGCCTGATGTGGGCAGTGAGTCTTGCATCCCACAAAAGCAGTCAGTATCTTGCTTCCAAGGCAACTGTTTCTTTTTAGTCATCTACTCAGCCAATTGTATAATGCCGCACTCAGAGAGGGCATTTTTCCTGGTCCCCATGAGGACAGTCCTTAACCAACCTGCAATATAATCATGGCTTAATTCGGAGCATGGTGCCCACGGGAACTCAGTTCCAGAACTGTCTGTTTATAAAAGATTTGAGGGGCTTTTTTTCTGTACTTTCATTAATGTTTTTTTTAATCACTTTCCCAGAAAAGGTTGTGATAAGGACATGGGACAACAGGCCATGCTTGCTCCTGTCTTTGTGTCCTTTCCCTCCCTTCAAATCTTGTCCATCCTTCAAATCCTATTTTTGGTTCTGCCTCTTTCAGGAAGTCTTCCATGACCACTCTAATCACAGGATCATGGGATTTAGAGTTTAAAGATAATCTGAAATGATTTCCTTCAGTTCTCAAGGACCACATATGTCAGAGGTGGAAATTGAACCCATCTTCCGGACTCTGACACTAGTTCTCATTAAACTGAATCTATGATGTGCAGTTTTTAAAAGTATAGACCAAGTTTAACAGTATAGCAAAGCAGTCATCCTCTTACTACCACACATTATCTGATCTTGTAATACTTGTAACATGTAACACAATTTATTACTTAATTTTCCCTGTCTTCTATTTTTCATACTTGTTGAGGGACAGTTTACTGTCCCAAATTAGACCATAATCTTCTTTGGATTGGGTACAATCTCATACAATTTTTCTGTGTGTCTTAAATAGCAACCAGCCCGGTGTTAAACTCAGAAGTCATAAATGCCAGATTTGCTGATTGATTATTGGGAAGCATACTTAATGTTCAGCTGGCTTGGAGGGATGGATGGCTCTTTAGTGTTGATAAAAATCATCATTTTTTTAAAAAACACTAAGCATGATTTATACCAATTCACTTTAAACTATTCTTTGGGAAAGTTGCTCTCCCATCTTTCCACTGTTAACTGCTCTCATTTGCTGTAGACCTCTCCTGAGAAAAACAACTTCAACAGGGAAGCACTGGCAGCATCACCCTATATAGAACTATCCTTTATGTAGGACACTAATGTTACAATAAAACAATAGGATTTATTTTTTTTCTAGTAATATCTGCCATGTTCCAAAATCCTCTGAGTATTAGGAGTACTAAGAGTATTTGTGCTTACTGTGTAATTCTCTTGCTTGTCAATGATGAGCATTTCTGGGAGGGCTGTCCTGGTGCAGGAATCTTGCCTATCCTTGAAGTTAACTTAGAAAATGTTTCCTGTGTGATGCTAACAAACCTAAAGAGTATTTCTCATCAATGGGCTCTAAAATGTTTACTGTCAACATAAAAATGTTAAGTATCTCCTAACAGTAGGTACACAGTTTAATAAAAAGACCCTGGTATACAGCATGTACTAATAAGTGCTTCTTTATTGACTGGGGATGAGCAGACATGGATACTGGGACAGAATCACAAAATTCACGAATGAATGACTCCAGTGCTATCTAATTTAACCCCTACCTAAACAAAACCATTCAATAGGACATAGTAAGACTGGTGGTCAATTGATCATCCAGTCTTTGCTGGATAACATTAGGGGAGGAGAACTAAGCCAGTTCATCCTAAACTTACTTATCAGGAAGTTTTTCCTTACATCAAATATATATCTACCTCCTTATAACTTCTTCCCAATGTTCCCAATTTTGTCCTCTAGGGTCAAGAAGAACAAAGTTAATATTTCTTCCATGGGACTGGTTGGCACTTAATAAATGCATATTGATTGATTGATGGGACAGTTGTTCAGATACTTGAAGACAGATAATATATCACCCATCCTGTTATTAAGCACTCACACACACACACACACACACACCACACATACACACACACACACACACTTTTCTCTTCCTTAGGCTAAATATCCCTATTTATTTCGTAAAGCATGATCTCCTGATGCTTTAGCATCCTGATTGCCCTTTTTATATATTCCCCAGCTCATCCACATCCTTCCTAAATATGGCACTAGAAACTGAATCTAATACTCTGGGTATGATCTGATGGGATACGGTATATAAAGACTACTATCTCCCCAGTCCTGGACATCACACCTCTGGATGCTGCATAAGATTGAATTAGTTTTGGGAGCTTCCATATCATACTGCTCATTCATATCTAACTTAAAGACCATTAAATTATCTTTTAGCTTATATTTGTGAAATAATATGAAAATTCATATTTATCCCTGCTGAATTCAGCTCATATTCAGCGTAATCTTTTAAACCCCATCAAAATCCTTTGGGATCTGGCTTTTGTTATCCAATGATTAGTTCTAGGTCCTAGCTTTTTTGCATCTGCAAATCTGATATGCATACCACCCTCTATACCTTTACCCAAGAAAATAATTTTAAAAATAAGCATCATAGACTCAAGTTCAAATTCCCGGGGAATTCCACTGAGGCCAAGCTACCAGTGATCTTGGGCTCCATCCATTCAGTCATCTACTAATCTACTGAAATTCACTGTCCTCTGACCCACATATTTCCATCTATTTAAAATGTATTTTATTTTTAATTTATGAAATAAAACAAACAATTCCATAGCAGTGTAATAAAAAGATGATTGCACATGAAACTGCAAATCTATTATGTACGACTTGCTGTTCCTTTTAAATATATAATAACATTATCATATACATTTCTCTTTTCCCTTTTTTTCTTCTGTCCCCCATCTTTTTCACAAGATTATCAAGAGATACTTTGTCAAATACTTTGGTAAAACCTAGGTAAACCACCTTAATCCCCTGATATAGGAGTTTATCAATCTTGTCAAAAAAGAAAATGATGTTGGTCTGACATGATCTTTTTGTGATGCAGCCACACTGATGCAGCTGTCTTTGATCACTTCTCCCTTTTCTAGATTTTCTCTAACTATCCCTGCTACTTATTAGTTCGGTGAGTGTGGAGAAGCATTTGTTTATCACTCAGCTTCAATTTCCTTGCCAATAATGCTGAGATAATAACAACTGCCCTGGCTACATCACAGCTTGTTGTGAGGCACAAATTAGATTATGTATATGAAAAAGCTGAGTAAATTGTCAAGCTCTATATGAATGTGAGGTACCATTGGAGGAGAAAGTTGAAGAGTAACTGAGAGACTAGAAGAGATCACATTTAGGATGATTTGATTGACTCAAGCTATTGTCCACCAGAACTACCTCTTTCTACTCCAGAAAGGAGCTGTAAGGGCTGTGGGGGTCATTTTCAGGGAGAAACTGAGAAGCAGAGCATAGAGAGAATTGCAGCAAAACTTAAGAGTGGAGCTATAAGGAAAGCTTAGCACTGAAGAATCAACATTTTCAGACCGTAGTGACTGAGAAGAGTTTTGAGAGTTCTTTGGACAGCAAAGAGATCAAATCAGTCAATACTTAAAGAAAGAAATTAATTCAGACTATTCACCAGAAGGTCAAATAATGAAGCTAAAGCTTAAATACTTTGGCCACATAATGAGAAGATGCGACTCATTGGAAAAGACCATGATGTTTGGAAAGATTGAAAGCAAAAGGAAAAGGTCACGGCAGATGATAAGATGGATAGATAGCATCATGGAAACAATGAACAGGAATTTCAACAGACCTCAGGAAATAGGGGAGGATAGAAGGTTTTGGTGTACTGTGGTCCATGGGGTCATGAAGAATAGGGCATGCCTGATGACTGAACAACAACAAAAACAAAATGTAGACCTGGGTCCTGAGTGGGGGAAGACCTGTAACTCTAAACAGGTAGCTAGGTCGCACTGTACTTGGGTTTAGGAAGTCTTGTGTTTGAATCCTGTCTCAGACACTTACTAGTTGTGTGACCTTGGGCAAGTCACAAACTCACTCAGATTGGTCTCTTCATATGTAAAATGGAGATAATATTAGCACCTACATCACAGAATTGTTTGTAGATCAAATCATATAACATATACTTTGCAAACCTTAAAGTGCTATATAAATTCTAGCTGTGGGGTAGCTAGGTGGCACAGTGAATAGAGTACCAGCCCTAAAGTCAGGAGGACCTGAGTTCAAATCCAACCTCAGACACTTAATGCTTACTAGCCATGTGACCTTGGGCAAGTCATTTAACCTTGCCTTCCCCCCTCAAAAAAAAGCTAAATAAATAAGCAAACAAACAAACAGATAAATAAATATTAGCTGTTATCTATTATTATTAGTCTTCCAAAGCAGCCACTAATGTCAGGCTTGGAGCAGAGGTATATTTTAGTCAAAATTCTATTACTCAAGCAATCTAGGAGGTGATGAGAAACCCTAGACTGTAAGTTACTAAACCCTGCATTTCTGGCACTTAAGACATCATAACTGTGGAGAACAGAACCATGGGACCCAGGAGTTCAAGTTTCTAACCTACATTCACGAATTCCTGAAACTTTAGCTTTCCGTAGGAAGGACCCAGGTTAGAGCACATGGTTAACTGAGCCTGGAGAACATCAAGAAACTGAGCTGAGATATAGAAGAGCAAAACCCTGGATTTTCCACTTCACTACCATTCTTCAGACACTGCAGACACGACTTTTTTAAAAAAAAGAAGCTATCTCTCTAGCAGTACCTAGTTTATTTTATTTCTAGGGAAGTAGAAACCCTCAGAGAAGTACTAAAGGAAACATGTACAGGTCGTTTTGGTAAAGTTAGGCCTCACTGGAACGTCGAAGGGTTGCTTTACTAGTAATTCCAAGTTTGTTTGCTATCCAGTCCAAAATGTACTGTGGTGCTATGATCCATCAAAACTACAGCTCTCTGGGTGGCAAGGTGAGATTTATCAGAAGGGGAAGGATTGTATCAACTGTTTTTGTGCTATTGTGAGACTTTTATTTTGTTCTTTTTTTGTGGGGTAAACTGAAGGCTGTCCTATGCCTGATATACATTGCTACCTCAAGTGCCTGCATGGGAACTGGGGCTCTTTTGTTCTTATCTGTGAAAAAACATAGGCATGAGCTATATTTTAAGGCTTTTAGAGGAAACTCTTAGAAGAGTTAATACAAGCCAAAAAATTAAAATTTTTGAGAAGTCTCCAAGATTAAAACTGTTCTGCAGGCCCCAAATTGGGGACTTTGTCTTACAAGGAGTTAGCTATAATTTCTAGCTTCATGCCATATGCAAATTTGATAAGCATATCATTATATCTTTAGCCAAGTCATTGAGATAAAAAAATTAAGAAGCACTCGATCCTGGTTGCTTTTGGTAATACTACATTACGTGGTCATTTCTTGACCACTGGGATGCAAGCTTTCAAAATTATTTTTCTTTTTCTATATCCGAACATTTTCTCTCCTGAGACATGGGGAGATCACAATACCATTTCTTGTAAGAAATGACTAGTCAAATGATTTCTCACTTAATTGAGAAACTGAGGTACAACCAGGAAAGGGACAGGCCCAGACTCACTAAAGAGTTGCTCCCCTACAAGACTGATGGTGTGTACTATAAATGGCCAAAGTCTGTAGAAGCAGTCACCTTTGAATAACTGGTTTATGAGTGTAGAAACAGTTGAATCAGCCCTCTGTTTTACCAAAAAGGATGCGTCAGTCAGGAACTTCAAGGGGAAACATTTTATTCTTCCATGATATGGAAAGTGGTCTTTTAAGCTGGAATGACAGTGAGGCACAAGTTCTGTTATGCTGCCCTTTCTCCACAGCATTAGGCCATCAGGAAAGTGTTTGATTAGTCACTTCAGATCACAGTAGGAGTTGTAGTTCTTATTCTACTTACAGGGCATAACTTCCTTGAATGGTCTCACTGCCCAACCAGGCTGAAAAAGAGTGTGTTTGTCACCCTGTTGACAGAGGAACAAAGAGTCAGGGCCCTTCTGGCTTAGGCCATACTCCAGTTGTCTTTCCCAAGGCCTTTCCTAAAAGAAGGTTCCTAAAAAGATCACGTGAAGGGAAGAAGACCAAAGACGGACGGTGGGAAAGATACATGGGATAAATAGGACACCAGGCCATTGACATATTGTTCTGGGACTAAAATGGATAATCAGTCTGGTGTCAAGGAACTGTTCAAACAACGCATCTTAAAGGAAAATAACAGCTTGTTGTTTGTTCTCCACTTTCTCATTTGACTCCTTTTCCCACTTACACTGCAAATAATAATAACAGTTGATATTTATCAACTGCTTTAAGTTTGATAAAGCATTTGTTTTACCAGATCATCTTTCCAAAATCATGTGACTGGTAATGGAAACTCACCAATGCATGTTAGTCTTGGGTCAACAACTCAATCTTCAAGAGTTGCCCAGGGCATGGAGATGTCATGATTTACTTCAGTTCAAAGGCCACATGTATCAGACAGAAATTTCCCTGGAAGAGAGAAGTCTTCCCGACTTTGATACTGCATCTCTAACCTCTACTCCACACTGCCCCTTCCCATTCTCGAGCATACTACCTACACGATCTCATTTGATTTTCCTAATAGTCCAAAGAAGTTTCTGTCACATGCTTTAATGTCTCCATTTTGTAAATGAAGAAATTGAAGATAAGAGACATTAGGACACTTGTTCATAGTCACACAGACGGTATCAGAGAAAGTATTTGAAATTATAATTTCCTGACACTAAGACTAGTTCTTTATATCCTATGTACACTCTCCCTCCTTTGGGAATTTCAAATGGATTCTGATGAGTAACTGAGGCCGTGTGGTACAGTGAGAAAAAACAATAACTTTGGATTTGGAATCAGAAAACTTGAGTAAGAATCCTGGCTCTTCTATTTGCTATATTTATATAGTCTTGACTTCCCTTGGGACTCAGTTTCCTCAATTCTAAAATGAGGTTTGGACTGGATGACCTCTGAGTTCCTTGCCTTCCCAAATCTGAATTTAGTAGCCTATAAAGCAAGAATGCTTCTATCATCAACGAACCCTTGATCATAGTTAGGCTTATGCAGAGGGGATAGGTAACTGGGAGAGATTGCAATATGTGTCACCCTGCACAATTTTTATATGTGGATATAAATGAATATTATGGGAACCTTTAGAAGGGAAAATATATTACTAAAGGGTAGCCTGAGGAGTGTGTGTGTGTGTGTGTGTGTGTGTGTTTGTGTGTGTGTATAAGAGAGACAGAGAGAGAGACAGAGAGACAGAGAGAGAGAGAGAGAGAGAGAGAGAGAGAGGCAAGATGGTTTTTTTTTAAAAAACCTAAAATTTTAGTACCTCAGTTTCCCTATCTAAAAAATGAGAATAATTTCCCATCACTTTTCCCCATAAGAGGAGCAGTGAACCAAAACCTGCAAGTCAGAGAAAGATATCACTCTATTAATCCATGGTATTGTTATCCTGTAAAGAAGTTTCTTCCTCCCCTGAGCCACTTTCTTTTGAAAAAGATGTCTTTTCTTAGAGCTGCCTGCTGTTCCTGGGGATGGAGAATCCAGGACCACTGAAGCAAAAAATGCCATACACATAAAAAAGAAATGTAAAAACACAAGGCTGGATATACCTGCCAGAAAACATCCAACTGTTTCCTCCCCAGGCTTCACCTCAGTCATTCCAAAGAGGAGAGCAAAGGCTCTGCTCTTACACAGCTCCAGGGAAGTGGAGCCTTCCTTCAAAGCCTCTCCCAGGGCTTCACATTGCTTCCTGTCAGTCAGAAGTGTTTCCTCACTCAAATTCCTCCAAAGTAGGAAGTAGGAGACCCCACATCCTTGGCTTTCTCCATTGCCACTGTGGAATAGAAAGATGCATTTTATTCTGAGACAAACACCAGGAAGTTCCAAGAATATGCCTCCAAACCAGAGAGTGGTACCAGGAGTCCTAGGGGAGAAAAGAGCTGAATCAGCAGTGAGAAGCTCAGGGCCAACATTCCAGCTAATCCTGAAGAAACTGCTAAGAGCCACAACCTGCAAGGGAGACCAGGGGCTTCCCAAGCATAAAGCTCTTGAGGTAGGACTTCACTGGGAGAAGTGGGAAAGCTTTCCATGGAAGTCAATAGTTTTCTAGTCACATCAGTCCACAGAGAAACAAACCTACAATTTTCACTGTTTAACTCATTACTATATGATGTGCCAGTTTCTGGAAAATATAGAAGCCTGGTAATCAGTGCTGAGTACAGAGAAAGGAAGGAAATATTGCCATGGGTTCAAGAGTGACTAGCCTGGACCAGGCCAAGGTTTTCAGGAACACAGAACCACAGGTCCTCAATAGAAAGTTCTTGCTTCATTGCCCTTACTTCTGGAGTGAGTTACTCCAACTCTATGAACCTCAGTTACCTCATCTGTAAAATGAATCAGGTGGACTAAATAATCTTTAAGGTCTTTTAACTTTAAATCTATGACCCCATGATCCTAAATGACTCTAGTCTTCCCTGCCTGCATATTATATATGACTCTCTATATAATATGCCTGCATTATTGTAAACTCTAACCTTTCCTTAATCAGCAGTGAATCATGAAAAAATAAATAGCAACAACAGAATGAAGTCTCATGGGAAAAAGACTGGAACATGGCAGTGGGTTGAGGACAGACTCACGAAAATTTGCTTCCCAGGGAAAAATGGTAGCTCCATTCCATAAAACGGGCTAGAGTTGCTATCGAGGGAGAATAGGTTAATTTAGCCAACAAAGAGGTGCTGGTCATCCTATGGCCATATTAAGGTTAATTTAAGAGGAGAAGGAAGGGATAATGAATGGCTTTTACATAATAAGTTAAGGGTTTTTTATGCTTTACATACATTATCTAATTTGAATCTAACAGTATTCTGTGGGGAAAGTAACAAATAGTTAACACTAGACATGTGCCAAACAATATGCTAAGTTCTGAGATATAAATACAAATAAAAAGAGATTTGCCCTTAAGGAGTTTATATTCTAATGAGGGAAGAAAACACATAATAGGAGGTTGGGATGTGGTGGCAAGTCTGGGAAGTCAGAAGCATGGGCAGGATGGAATACTCAGCTTGGGCCCATCCCCAAAATGGAGGCTTGAGGAAGGCTCTCAGCAGTGGGAGTAGGAGGCCAGCATGATACATGGATGTTCCAGGATGAGACTATATCTGGTATAGGTTTTATTTCTATTTCATAAATGAGGAAAAAACTGAGAAAGGTTCGGTAACTTGTCAATGGCCACACAGCTAGGAAGGATCAGAGGTGAAATTTCAGCCCAGATCTTCCTGATACCAAGGCCAGCAATCTGTACTCCACAATATACAGCCCAGAATCTCAGATTTTTAAAAATTCTATCTCTACGCTCTCCTAGGTTTATTTCATCATTTTTGCCTTCTTTCCCTTAAATGATAATCAAGGTTCTCAGGAAACCCAGTTGTGGGCTAGAAGTGCTAAAAGAGTCACGTAACCAAGGTATGATCTGATAGTAGTCAAAAAGAGATTCTTGAAGAGATTAGATAGCTCACAACTCCTCAGACATTGGCAAGTCAAGACCATGGTTAACAAAGTAAATGAGGAAACAGAAAACCCTAGTAAGTACTGCTCACACTTCCTTACTTTCTTGGAGCCTTATTTCCTCACACTTATATCCTTGGAGAAAAGAAGAAGAGAAAATTGGACCTTCTAGCAGCCAACTCATTTCCCTCCCATACTCCATGTGGCCATCCCCAATGGCATAGGGTTGCTTGACTGCTTGTATTACTGGGGATAGCCAAGGATTAGACATACCGAGAAGCATGCATATCAATACCAGGGTTTCCTCACTCCAAAACACAGATGACGTTAAGCTAAGGGGAATGATGGCTTAGGGAAGCTGGAGACCATGGGAACTAAGCTCCCCTGCTTGCATTACTTGGCAGGATCTTAAAGCACAAGGAGTCTTACTGATGTTAGCTGATAACTGCATGTTGAAATATCTAGAGATAGAAACAAGAACTTTGGATTCTTAGACCCAGCGACAGGCAGCAGGGGAGGACAGGACATCAGGAAATGAAAAGACTCCACACATCCCATCACCAAATATATTCATGGGTATGTGTTTAAATGTATATATCTATGAATATATGTATGTCTATATATTAGCTATGTAACCTATATATAAAAGCTGACATGCAAATAACTCTTCCAACTTTACAAAGCACTTTACATATAGTATCTCATTTGATTCTAGCAATAAATTCGTATACTACCTATTACAGGTATTATCCTTATTTTTAAAGAAAAGGAAACAGAGGGCTAGAAGTTAACTTGCATTCTATGATTACACAAGTAGCAAGTGTCAGAGATGGGACTTGAATTCCATCTCTCTCTCTCTGTCTCTCTCTCTCTCCTTCCCTTCCTCTCTCTGTCTCTCTCTGTCTCTCTCT
>CM053586.1:307837704-307853645 GCA_028646515.1 Pseudochirops corinnae | reverse complement strand
AGAAATTCTCTGTGGCAGAGATGAAGTGGGAGAAAATTCAGAGCATAAGACAGCCAATGAAATTGATTATAGTGTTTAAAAAAAAATAGAAGAACAGTATGGCTGGACAGTAGTGAGAATGATGGAGAATAATTTATAATGAGGCTGGAAAGATGGTTTGAGGCCAGGTTATCAAGTATTTTAAAAGCCAAGGGGATGGGAAATACTAGGGTCTTGAGATCCACCTGACAAATCATTTCAGCTTAGTTCCATGTTTTTCCATCTGCTTGGTGCTAACATGAATACTTGTTACTTTTTTGCTGCACTGAATAGTTATAGAGACTAATGCAGATTAAGAAAGGACAAAAATCCCAAAGAAAAAGAAATGTGCAGATAAAAAAGGAATGACATTTTGAGAAAAGGTAATATGCAACAACTAAGAAGACAGAAAGGATACAAGAGAAATCACACAGTGACAAAAATTCATTTTCCCAACTTTCTTATATTATGTTAACCTCCATCTTCCCCACTCTCATCAATCTAACTTACCAACACCCACAAGTAGATAGATCTATGTTAATGACACATCTCAGACTTGTGACCCACTTCTAACTGACTGGCTACTCTTCTCAAATCTCTTAAAAGACCCATTCATTGAGTTACCATTGCAAAGGGTCATGGAGGAGTCTAGCTTGCCTCCTCTTAATAATAAATGAGGCCGTGAGTGCACTTTGGGCAACAAATCAAACCACTATTGAAGCTCCTTCAATTCAAAAGGTTCATGTCTCTTAAAGGACCAGGTGCCCCTTCATGAAAGACCGTTTAAAAAAATAATAATACATATTTTATCAGGCAAGAATGTATATCCCCATTAGGCATCATCCATTCTCAATACACTGAATATAGTCTCCTGTATTGGTATAATTAAAAATTAAACAAGAAGTATTATACTGAAACAACTCCAAACTTGATTTTTATGTATTCCCCTTCCCCCCCCCCAAATCCTACCAGCTTTATAATGTAATTCAATACACATGAAAACAGGCTGGCAAAAAAAGGAATAAATCAGTATATAATCTTGCTGTGAATATTTAGCTTATATGGATGCTCTATGCAGGCTATGAAAAACAGCAGATTAATTCTTATCTTCTTACCCTGAAAGCAAGTTCAGGCTCTTGATGGGTTCTAGGACCTCAGTTTGTCCCATTTCTATATCCTATTAAAATTATTAAAATAGAGGTAGCACCAATTAGTGGATAGAGTACTAGGATTACAGTAAGAAAGACCAGGCTTCAAATTCTACTACAGACACTTACTGAATGTAAACCCTGCATTCCTCACTTCTTACTCTGCCTCATGCTTTAGGCAATTTTCTAAGATTTATCAACAAAGTCATAAATGACTGAGAACTACAGTTGGTAGAAAGCTTTCTTTACCCTAAGGAAAATACAACTCTCTCTTGTATCCATTTTATATTCCAACACAAGAAGGAAAAAGCAAAGACTTGAACTGTGGTAAATTTAGGCTAGTCATAGAGTGCTGGACTATGATCCAGGAAAACATGGAGTCAGATCTATCAGCAAGGTTTTATTAAATATCTGCTTTGTGATGGGCACTGAGTAATGTACAACATAAAAATGTATATAATGTATACATAAAATTCATATTATAGGTAATGTATGCATATACTACAATCAACTTCATCATTATATTAACCTTCTATCCCCTTCCCTTACCTACCCAATGTAGGTAAAATATAATCGCAAGGTTACCATAATCAGTTCCCATGAACATAACACTCTACATACATGCATGCACATAATACATACATTGTACCATCAAAACCATTCTGTGAAGTAAGTAGTATAAGAACCATCACCCTTTAATAGATTAGGAATAGGCAGGGCAGATTAGTTGAGTGACTTGCCAAGATCACAAAATTCAATTTAATTAGAGACATATTTATTAAATGCTCTACTATGCACAAAACACTATTTTATAGAAAAGATGAGCTTCAGAGATTAGACTATGAACAATAGACTACACAGTCAGTAAGTAGCAAGGATTGAACCATATCTTTTAACCTTTTAACCACTGGTCTTTCAATTATATCATGGACCTCTCATCATTTCATCAACAAGATCCACATTAGTGGGATGGATACCTTAGCAAAACTCTAACAGCCTATTTTTCCTCATTTATAAAACTGGGGTTTACAGGTGAGATTTCTTCCTTAAGGACCATGCCTTAAACCCAAATCATTATGGCTTTCATTGATGGGCCAACAATAATTCCTAGCCCAAACCTCACTTGGTTATTGTTTGAGCTCTGATGGACCGGAGTGAGTGTAAGTAGCAAGTTTTTCTTTTTTGGCCAAAAATCCTAAAGGTCTGCCCCTCCCAGACTGATTTTTTGAATAAGGAAAAGAGGCCATTCTTTGCCTTATTTCTTACCTACCCTTGATCACAGAATGTGTGTTGCCTCAGTCAAGCTGAGACTTGGGAAAGACCTTAGCTTAAAAAGGCCAAGGGCTCTCACTGCATCCAGGGCCATCTCCAATAGTCCCAATCTATATTGTGCCACTGGACCCAGATGGCTCCACAGGAAAAAGTGAGGCTGGTGACTTTCCACAGCCCTCCCTCACTTAAATCCAATTCACTTGCAAGTCTTGGCATCACCTTCCTGATGTCAAAGTCCTCTTCATAAATGAAGCACAAACAACAACAGAACAGGGATAATTTTAGCATTTACATCACTGGGTTGTTGTGAGGAGCAAACAGGATACCATATATAAAGCATTTTGTTAAATTCAAAGTATCATATAAAAAGGTTAGCTATTATTATCATCATTATTATTAAGAAATAACTATCCTATTTTGTTTAATCAAGCCACACTAATGAACACAATGAGGAAGAATAAAGGTTTCAGTAGGATAGTCAGTTGCGAGTGTAGCACAGTATAGCCACAAAAGGAAAGCTGAAGTCCATGCACTTCAGTGGAGATCTCTGATAGCTTGTTTGTTTTTTGTTTGTTTGTTTGTTTGTTTTAATGATGACATTTCAATTGGTAGGAACCTCTTGGGCAGGGTTAGAATCCCTAGATATCCTTGCATATCTATGTAGTGCTTAATGCAATATGGATAAAGAATTCATTTAAAGTCACTGAAGATGATGGTGATGGTAATGAAATTGCACCATATGAAAAACTGTGGAAATGAAGTCAGCTGTCAGCTGGTGCTCCATGATGCTTTTCTAAAAGATTTTTCATTATTTGCCATAACTCTATTTATTCAATTTATAAAATCATGCCCTTTGCTGAAAAAGCCTTAGGCAACAAAATATCATTCATTAAAGCATTTAAAACAAGTGACAGCCCTAATAATACATTTCAAGAAAAGAGCAAACAACCCTGGAATGGCTTAGAAAATGCAGACATGCTGAATTCTTATAGTGATATTCCAATAGTTCTGCCCACCAGTGGGAAAAAAAGCAGGCTATTAACACACTGTTAAAACGAAAATATTGAAGCTTTTTGATCTCAGGGAAATGAATAGATGTAGCCCCACCCACCACCTCTCAGTGCCCCCAGATGAAGCAGAGATAACTAAAAAGAAAGGAACTTTCCATTTGGAAAGTCCGTTTATGAGCTGCCTAGAATATGCAGAATGTGACCCCATGGAGTCCTTCTACTTCTCATTATGATTACAGTGATTAGGTGTTCAAGGGCAGTGTAGGGGGACTCTTTGCCAACTCCATCACTCATCAGGCATTGTCCTTTATAAAAATAAGATGTATAGAGGTTTGGCCTTGGAGTCAAGTAGACCTGGGTTCAGGTCCTGCCTATGACACATCCTGGATGTGTGACCCTGGGCAAGTTAATTAACCCCTCAATGTTCCCCATCAATTCTGAGATAAAGACTTTATGATCTGCAAATTTGGAAAGAGTTTCCAATCTAAGATTCCCCTACAAAAATGAAATCACAGGGAACTCAAAGTTTTAGAAACAAATGCTTAAAAAAATGTTGTTTACATGTAACTGGAGAAAAAAGAAATACTAAATAAATACAAAAAAAAATAAAATAACAGATTCAAATGTCCTTCCCCATTCCCCTACCAACAAGCAGCACCCCCCCACACACACGCACACACTTATATGAAGAAAAATAAATAAATTTTGACTCAGAGAAATATTGCTTATGGGGTCAACCTTTCACATGAAGAGAATGACACATGATGCAATAAAACCTTACTAAGTAATCTTCTCAACAATGGGAAAGATCACTTCTTTCTCCTACCATCACCTCTGTCCCATAGCAGTGGTCACAATATATCGTCTAAAGGTCTCCTGTGTATATGCATATGAAACTGTGTCTATCTGTCTGTCTGTCTTTGTATGTGTGTGCTCACACACACCCATGTCAGCAAAATATAGCCTGCCCTAGACCTTACCTATACCAACCCTTCTCAATTCTTTAATAGTACCAAGGCAGAACACAAGAAAGATTCAGAGCAGCTTCCTTCAGCCCTCTAGAGAGACACATTCATCTTTTCTCTTCTTCCTCTCTGATCCTGGATTGCTACACACAGGTTTATAGTGTCAGTCAAGAACCATGAACTCCCTCTACCAGATCTCAAACTCTCCTTACTAAAGCATGGGGTCCAGGACACTATTCTCTGTGGAAGGCAGTATTTCAGTACTTATTTTTCCTGTCTAGAAAATGAGCCTTTTAAAATAATAAATGAGTTTCTGTTGATCTGTAAAGACTTTTGACAGCCTGGGATGGGAGCTATAGGTGAATTACAAAATATTATGACTAATGAGAGTTGTATCAGGAAGGAAGCACATGTTTCTTTTTACTCCTGGATAATGGTGCAGTTTCAAATACTAGAATTTCTACCAACAATATTCATGGGTCAATTTTTCACAGGGATTATTTCAATAGTTATCACATGCCTATTGTAGAAGGCATCAGTCACATTCTTTGATCTGCCAAGCAACACACATAGCAAGGCGGTTAGCAGAAACAAAGGCATCTGACAAATGCCTTGGGAAATAAAACTGTACCCCTTTCCCTCAGGCCCCCATACCTTCCAATCCAGAGACTCTCCAAGCACCCATAACCAAAAGTGTACCAGCTTATGTGAAAATTAGGAATTTGTCTAATATTTTCTACTTTTAAGTATAAAAAGGAATGTAGAAGCTTGTCCTTTCTATGAAGGCCCTATACCACTGGACAGAAATGAAAGGATAGTGAAGGTGGTGATACCCCCATTCATTTATTTATTTATTTATTTGTTCGTTTACTTATTTATTTATTTATTTATTTAAGAGGCATAATTTTTGCTTTTTACCATTACAATACTATGACAATTGTACTCATAACACTTTGACTCTGAAAGTTCTGGATTTCACAAATACAGAGAAAAACATGAAGCCTTTCCTTTCTTGAAAAAAAAATCCTTACCTTGAGAAATAAGGGTTTAAAGATGTACTGACCCTACCAACTCAGAAAATGTTCCTAGAGTTATCTCCTTTCTCTGACAATGGTGGCTTACAATGTTGAATGGCAGTGGCAGAACTCAAACGTCTGACAAACTAAATTGAATTGAATACATACCTTAGTCATGCCAAGTGTCTTTTAGTCACAAATGGGGAATATAACAAGACACTATGTAACCTGTCAAATTCTAATGTAGAAAATGAATTGCCAAACCAAACACTTTGAAAAAAGTCATGTATCAACTTCATCAGGTTCATCAAAAGTCAGTCATATATCTCGGTGCTAACTCCTCGTAGAAGTGAGAAAATAATGAGAAAGGGTAAAAGAGAAGTTCAAAAAGTAGGTGCCATCACATAGAAAAGAATAGGTTATAAAGGGAAAGGACAAAGGATAGGCTCAGACACCTCCACACTTGCTAACACCTCACATCACAGTGCTAATACTACATCATCATGCATTATAGACTTTAAATAAAAAAAAAATTAGAAAATAAGAGCAAAAGATAGAGATCTAAATGGAGATTGGGTTTGGAGATTGAACTCCAGAAAAATGATTGGCTCAAAGAAACATAGAAGTAATAAATTATACTGAAAATAATCATACTGACACAACAGGCCGAACCTTGCAGGATTAAGCTAACGCAATCCCCAAGTGGTAAATTTTCATATCTCAAAGTTCTTAATAACAAAAAAAGAAAAAAGAGAAGGTCAATGATCCTAGCACATAATCATAAAAAATGGAAGATTAATTAGAAATAGATTAGAATAATAGAAAATTCCTTAGATATCCTAAGATAATTACAAAAAGATGAAATCTTTAAAATTCAAGAAGAAATAGATAAACTTGAAAACAAAAACACTGTAGAACTGATCAACAAAGCTAAGAGGTGTTGTTTTTTTTTTTTTAAGACAACTGGTCAAGAAATCATTAGTAAACCTGATGGGAGTGATGGGAGAAGGAGGGAGGAGTGGAAAATCAAATCACCAAAACAAACAAGGAATAAAGTGAATTCATAACAGAGAGGAAATAAAAAGGAATTATCAGAGATTATTGTATATCATTAAATTATATGCTAACAAAACAGAATTGAAAGAAAAATGTCTACAGAAATATAAAACATTAAAATTAACAAAACAAGACATAGACAGTATAACACAATCTCAGAAAATAAATTGAGCAAGTCATAAATGAATTGCCAAAGGGCAGTGGAAGGGCAAAAAGCCCTGGGCTAGATGGATTTATGAGTGAATTCTATTTAAAAAGAAAAAACACTTGAGGAGCAATTAATATCTGTTAAAAATATTCTCAACAACAGAGACAGAAGGCACTCTACCAAAATCTTTTCACATGACAAATATGGTCACAATACCCAAGCAAAGGAGAGGAATGCAGAGGAAGAGAAATCTAAGCCAATCTCACTAATGGATTTTGAAGGAAAAATAAAAATAAACAAACAAATAAATAAAGATATAGGTAAGTAGATAAATAGATAAATAAATTGAATGCTCTCAAGGAGAAAATAATTCATTATAACAAAGTTGTATTCACATCAAATATTACAGAATAGTTAAACATTAAGAAAATAATTAAACACAAAAACAGTCATATTTAAAAACATAATGATCTTAAAACAATTATTGAAAACTACATTATTGTTTTAATGAATGCAGAAAAAACAGAAAAAGGTGACTCATTTATGTTAAAAATCCTACAAACTATATTCATGTAAAAGTCCTTCTTATCAATATGGTTAAATAATCAGGTTTCACTTCATTCTATATAAATCAGCATTTCACTACTGCTGAAGCTGGGAAATAAATAGTCCATCCATTTTGGATTTCAATTTGGAATTACAGAGGAAAAGTGATTAACTGCTGCCCTTTGTTGTAGCAATTCTACACTGAACTGCTGTCCCAAGCAAAAGAAGTCTGAAAGGGGAAAGGGATTAAAAAATACTCATGTACCAGTTTCTCTGGTAGAAAAGTATTAGAAACAAAGTGAGAGCCCATCAGTTGAGGAACTATTGAAAAATGATGGCACAGGAATGTAATGGAATAGTATTATGTTGTGAGAAATGACAAATAGGAGAAACTGAGAGAAATGTGGGAAAAGCTGTTCCAAATGAAGTAAATTAACTAAGACCTTAAATTAATGTAAGTCTCTATGAAGACAGGGACTCTCTTTCTCTTTCTCTCTGTCTCTGTCTCTGTTTCTCTCTCTCCTTTGTCTCTGTCTTTCTCTCTCTCTCCCCCTCTCTCTCCTCTCCCTGTTCCTCCCTTTCTCCCTCTCTTTTTATCCCTAGTGCATAGCACAGAGTCTGGCACTTACTAAGTGCCTAATAAACACTTCTTCGAACAGCTAGCTAGTTCCTGTGAATAGAGCACCAGCCCTGGAGTCAGGAGGACCCGAGTTCAAATCCAACCTCAGACACTTAACACTTACTAGCTCTGTGACCTTGGGCAAATTACTGAACCCCAAATGCCCTGCTTCCCACTCTCCAAAAAAAAAGATTAAAAAAATTAAATACTTCTTAACCTACTAGTTGACTGACTACAAAGAAATTGAACTTTGATGATGAGAAAAAACAACAAACCCAATACCAGTCCTTAAGAGAAATGGAAACACATCTCACAGCACAGAGAAAAGTAATTAATAATACTGAATATTATAGGCTTGGTAAGATAAGATTTCTATATCAGATGTGTTTATTATATGTGTGTGTATGTGTGTGTGTACATATATATATATAATCAGAGGGGATGACTCCGTATGGGGTGGGATAAATTGGAAACGATTATGACATAGAAAGAAAAGACATCGATACAGTGGGTGGGTGTTTTTAAGTTAACATAGCCAGTAATGCATAGATTTGAGCAATCAGAGTACTGCCCAGGGAATTGACAGCTCCTCAGACACACTTGCATCCGTCAAGGAGACTGACTGTATGATGCAAAATAAGCCCCTTCACCTCTGTACCTCAGTTTCCCTGGCTGCAAAAGTATGATAACAACCCTTACCTCCCTTCAGGAATGTTGATAGGATTAATTAACTAATATCGGCAAAGAGCTTTGAAGATGAAAAGCACCATATAAATGCTAAGTACTGTATTATTATCAGAGAAGGAAGCCCCAAGCCATGTGGAATGATGTTTCTCTTGCACAGACACACATTTTCTAAAAACCCTCTCTTTTGCTATTCTACGGGTTTGGAAAGGACTGCCTGACTCATAATGAGGAGCTAAGGGGAGCAGATGATCTGGAGTTAAATTTGGAGCTGAAATGGACAGAGTTCCTATGAACAAGAGAAAGTTAAAATGTCAAGCCAGAGGTGGTCTGAAATAAACATCTGTCTGCATCCAAAATTCTCATCATGGGCCTCAGCATCATGATCCATTCTCTGATGGGGTTAAAGGGGTCAGACATACAGGGAAATGGGGATGAGGAGAGTTTATTGAGGCTGGGCAGTTTGCCTGGAACTCTCTCTTGGACTTATTTCCTTGTTCTTTGTGTCATAATTATTTATGTACTGGACAGTTAAGTTTATAAAGCACTGGACCTGGAATCAGAAGACCTGAGTTCAAATCTATCCTCGGATATGTAATAGCTATGTGTTCCTGGGTCACTTAACCACTGTCTGCTTATTTCCTCAACTATAAAACAGGGATACATTGGTGTACAAGACACCTATATTTATAAAGACAGAGTCAGAAGACCAAAGTTCAAATTTGTCCTCAATTAAGTAATATCTGTGAGACTCTGAGTCACTTAACCTTTGTCTGCCTTAGTTTTCTCATATGTAAAGTAGGGATAAATAGCAATACCTACTTCCCATTTTTCCATAATATTTCTAAAGTGCTTTGTGACCCTTAGTGTACTACATAAATGCTATGTAGTTATAATATTATTACTAGATGAGAAGCCCCTCATATTATATCAGAACCTCCCTGTGAACATACTGTATAAGATCATTTTCTATATCCTTAGTACCTACCATAGTGTTTTATCCATATGAAAGATAAATAAATTATTTTAATTGAACCTAATTTAACTTGAAATGAATTGAATTTAACCGAATTGAATTGCACAGTTAACAGAAAACAGGTAATTTAATACTTTGCCTAGACTGAACTTGATTTTTAGCACCATGTGGGTAGGAAGACAGTATAATGTAGTAGACAGAATGCTGGAGTTGAAGACAGAAAGACCTGGGCTCAATCTCCCCTTTGACTTTCACTAGCTGTGTGACCATGGACAAGTAAATCATTTGATTTTTCTTAGTCTCTGTTTCTGCATCTGTATAATGGGGATGATTATACCAGTTGCACCTATATCATAGATTTGTCATGAGGCTCAAATTTAAAATCGGAAGGTAACTAGGTGGCATAGTAGATTGATTAAGTACCAGGTCTGGCATCAGGAAGACTCATCTTCCTGAGTTCAAATCAAGCCTTGGGTACTTACTACCTGTGTGACTCTGAACAAGTCACTTAACTCTGTATGTCTCAGTTTCCTCATCTGTAAAATGATCTGGAGAAGGAAATGGCAAACCACTCCAGTATTTCTGCCAAGAAGACCCCAAATGGAGTCACAGAGAGAAAGATACAACTGAAACAACTGAATGACCACAAAGGTATAAGTTCTTCCACTTCTAAAATACCATATAATTGTAAGCAATTATAATAATTTTTAAGCCAGGAAGTGCCAGAAAGAAATGGACAGTGTACTTCAGGGACAGAATGACTGATTTGTAGAGGGAGGGCTAGGGAAGCAGCCAACAAACAAACAGCAAAAATTGGCAAACTCATAAATTAGGACATCAGTATGTCTCTCTCTAACCAGCAGAAGCAACAAGTACTTGCATGCTCAGAGCATTGCTGAACCCACTGTGAAACAGAGGCTGCCAAAAAGCTGACAACGCCTCCCTTGACTCCCAGCCCAGAGTTTATAAAGTTGGCACAAGGTTCCCAAGACTCTAGGTTGAAGCTCTCTCTTCACTGTGATGTTAAAAGTTGGCAAATGTCAAGGAATACTTGCAGTTGATTTCTTCTTGAATAGCCAGAACCCTCTTTAGCTGCAGGTATGGTCTCGATCCCTTGGGGGACAGCTCTTAGGGCAGTAGATAGAGGGTTAGGCATGGAGTCAGGAAGACTTGAGTTCAAATATGACCACAGATATTTATTTTCTGTATGATGCTGGGCAGTCTTTTAACATTTCTTTGCTTCATGCTCCTCAACTGTAAAATGGGAATTAGAATACATGATTCACTCAGGGAGGTTAGGTGGCACAGTGAATAGAGCACCAGTCCTGGAAGCAAGAGGACCTGAGATCAAATCCAGCCTCAGACACTTAACACTTAATAGCTGTGTGAACTTGGGCAAGTCACTTAACCCCAATTGCCCTGCCTTCCCCCCTCCAAAAAGCAAAAAAAAAAAATTAAGTATAAATGATTCACTGTTAAAGAAAATGTTCCCAAATGAAGCTGTCCAAAGGCGAAATAAATTGCCTCAGGAGGGAGTGGGTGCCTTCTCAAGGAAGTCTTAAACAAAGGACTGGATGGCCCCTAAGGTTTGATGGACAAAGGGAGTCTGTGACTTTATTAAGTGTTTACTGTATATAGAACACTGTGGTAGGTACCAAAGGAAATGCATGTGTTCTCTATCTGTTCACCACATTGACTGCCTCTAAATAGTGAGACATTTGGTACTCCCCAGTGCTCACTACTTTATCATTTCTTTTGGTTTACCATTGGGGAGGAGGAGTCAGTCAACAAGGCAAGGCAAGTCAATAAGAATTATTAAGCATTTACCACATACGAGGCACTGTGCTACTGAGAATACAAATGTGACCCCCCAAAAAGACAGACCAAGCCTTCAAGAAAATTATATCTAAATGGAAGAGATAACACACAAAAGGTATGAGGGATTTAGTGAAGGGGAAGGGGATATGGTTTCAAAGACCTGAATGTCATAAATGGAACCACTAGTAGAATAAAATTTGGCTGTATCAGGGTGCTCTCCAAAATGGAGGCCACAGAAGGAATTTAACAGTAAGAGAAAAGGACTATCACGGGGTAAAGATATCCCAGGGTGAGATGAACCTAAGTCCTGAGGGAAGTTCTAGGGTGAAAAAGGCAGCTGAGGCATGATGGCAAAGGCTGGAGAGTTAGAAGCAGAGCCAATCAGCCAACAGAAACAGCATAAGTAGGTTGAATTTTGATAGTTCCTAAGAAGACTGCCCCAAAAAAACCAAAGCTAACTACTAAAGGCTTCTTCTTATCACCATTCTAGAAAAGGTTTCATCTTTTCTGTTTTAGTCATAGAAGTAAAATTACTATATAGAGAATAACTCAATTTATTCATAATGTCATATTTATGCCCAATGTTATGTTTTACTGGATCACATGTGTTTATGTTATGATTCTGGAGTCAATAATAGAAAGTTTTACTAATATCTACGGCCTATTAATATTCTCTACATATGTTCACCAAGTAAATGATGTCTCATCATCAATAAATTATTTCAATAATTAAAAAGTATGATTTTCAGTGGTTGACTTTTACCATCTTAAAGGCTGCCATAGTCTCTGTCTTTCATAGACTGAGTTTATACTTCACTTGCACTGAAGCATGGCAGTGCTCACAGAACATTGGGGGAAAGAAGATCTGGTTCTAGGCCCAGATTTTGTAACTCACTATGAAAACTTAGATAAGTCACAAACTCTCCATATCTCAGGCTCCTCATCTGTAAAATGCAAAATATGGAAGGGCTAGCCTGGCAATGGCAAAATGAGACAAGGACTGACTTTAAAATCATAAAAGAAATAGGTTTGAATCCCATCCTAGATTTTTAATCCTAGAATTAATAACCATGATCTTAAACAAATTTTATGATCTACGTGGGCCTCAGTTTCTTCATTTATAAAATAAAAGGACTTAATTAGATGTTCTCTAATATCTCTTCCAATTCTCAAATCTATGATCTTCAAGGGTTTTTCCAGTTCTAAAGGACAGTGTTTTCATTTCTTGTTGCATTCTCTTTAATGACTTGTTTCCAGCGTTCTTTATTCATATGTGTATATATGTGTGTGTGTGTGTGCATATAGTAACATACATGTATTACATAGAACTTAGTGTATATATACACGTGTTTGTTTATATATATATGTGTGTGCATAGATAAGACAGTGTGTATGTGTGTATGTGTGTCTACATTTGGGTGTACTTGGGTATACAAGATGTCCAGAAAGTCTTAGTGTAGTTTTAAGCTATTAATTCTTAAATCTATTAAAGCTATTAGATATAATACACCTAATTGGTATTATTATCTAACACATCAACTAGCTGTAATATCTAATATTAGATACAATAGCTATTAAAGCCTAAAATCACACTAGGATTTTCGGGACAGCTTGTATATATAGTCTCTTTTATTCTCTATGACCATTTTCTCCTTTTGAAAGAAGACCCAGGATTACTCATATAAATGAAAAAGTAGGTAGAAACTTATGGGTGTCAGGTTCAATTTACAATTCTTCTGACTTATCACATGGCCTTAAACAAGGCATTTAGGCATTCTGGGATCATCATTTCCTCACCAAGATAATGAGGATTATTTCCCCCTTCCTAACTAATTGCAAAGAACAGGAGAGGATTAGGAAGAGAAAAATGTTTGTGCAAGCCTTCCCAGCTATTTGATGCTACTTGAATACTTGGTCAGAATCACCTTCTGTGCATTGCAGATTTTTTTCTGCTCTAACTCTCCTTGGCACAAACTTTGGGGCTGGCAGATTTTCCCTTTGGCATGTTGTACACCCTCATCTCCCCAAAATGACTGCACCAGTACTGAAGTAGGGACTGTGCAGTAGCAAGGTATAGAATCCCTCCCAAGGCACGTTCTCCTGCCTACTTCCTCATCGCAGCTTCTAAAGGAACATGAATAAATAACCCTCACAGATCATTTATGTAGTGCTCAATGGTTGTGGAGTGTTTTACATATATCATTTCTTTTGATCCTCAAGGCAAATTTGCAAGGAAGTTGATGCAAGTGTTACCTAAGTATTTAAAAAAAAATCAAGAGTTCATTGATATGGATTTTCCCTCCATGTTGAATCCCTGACACCCTTGGGTAGTTATTTTCATGAATTGCCATGGAGCATGAATAATAACTGCATAGGAACAACAATAGTAATGATACATTCATCCCTGGTTGATCAAACCTCTACAAGCTTAGCTAACCTATTCTCTAAGGACACATTCCCCAAATACCATCAGCCCCATTCCCAATGCCCTTCTCGCAGAATAGGTCCTACCAGAAGTTTTAGACGTAGCCTAGAGTGAGACTTTCCATTCAATGATAAGGCATTAGAGTAGGGCTATCATGGAGGATGTGTGTTGTTATTATATCCATCTAATTATAACATTACATTGTTGATATTCCTTTATATTATATTATTATTTTATATTATTTACATGTATTATTGCATCTATTTAGTTAGATAATTTACATCCCTTTGTATATTATTATTCTTTGATTTTCATGTGTCATATCCATTTTAATATATTATTACGCAAATTATGCCTAAGCATGTGTAATGGTAAGGGAATTTGAAGATCTTCCTGTCCCTTGATAGATTTAAGTGAATTTGAGGACCTTCACTGATTTGAAAATATATTCTGGCCCCTAATGGGCTGAATGTGGTCACATGGAACCTGTGGTGGGAGGCTTGTTTTTCAGGAATGCCCACACTTTGTTACTTTGTGAATGGGCCGTGGATCACAAGGGTTGTGACATTATCTGACCCTGGAGAAGGCTACATATGCCATCACTACAATAATGTAAACAAATGGAACAAAAAACTGAAACTGAACACTGTGTAATTTTAATAAGCAAATTTGGCCTTGGTGAAAAATTGAGAAAATAGATCTTTGCAGAAATTGAAGAGTATGGGTATAGACTATTTTATATACTGTTAGCAATGACTGGTAAGTTAATGTTTTGCTCTTTCTTTTTCAAACCTTTGTTACAAGGGATGAATGGCTTTCTGGGTGGGTGAACATTAGAACATACTTGGAAATGAAGATGCTGTGGAAGCAAAAGATATCAATAATAACATTAAATTAAAAGGTTTAAAAGTGCACTGACAACTTAGATTTGGAAAAAACAAATCCAGTCTTCCTTTTCTCAGTGTGATATACTGTATTTCTGAAGAACTCCAACCACCTGTTTCATAGGTATTTGTTCTTCTAGGTTCTTGGTATCCCACCAAGTGATGGGGCCATGGTAATTTTTTCAAATGTTAACAACAACAAGAAAAAAGTAGATAATGCCTCCCAGTTAAAATCAGGTATATCCTGTGATTACAATTGCCCTTGTTCTGGTCTAAAGCCCTGCTCTAAACCACCAAAATATTAATCAGCCTTTTTGGCACAGATCTGCATCAAGCAAAATAGTGGCGAAATAGGTGCCAGAAATGGTGAGATGGAGAATAGGGCTTATAATATATTTCCCCTAAAACATACATAGGACTCTGCCAACCTTAAGCTTCACTGCCTCAAACAGCAGGAGGGAGATCTTTATTGCCATTTCACAGGTGGCTACCTGCATGACTAGAAAAGTGCCTGGACATACTTAAAGTCCTTGGTGCTAGAGGCAGGGCTGATATATGCCCACACATACACGTATGTGTGTGTGTGTGTGTGTGTGTGTGTGTGTGTGTGTGAGTTACTTTGCAAATCCTAAAAGTGCCTTAAAGCCATTATTACTACAGCATGGTATGTTGTAAGTCTCAATTGTTTGTATTACATAGTTTATCATAAACTGTCATTCACTAAGTATACGACATACATTTATACTTTATCTCCCTCTCTAGACTTAAAACTCCTTGAAACAAGCTTATATGATTATGAGTATGTTGTCTGCTAGGGCCAATACCCAAAGATAATGCCAGGTTTACCCCCACTCCACCAGAACTGTCAACTCTGGGGGAAAAGAACAGAAAACAACAACAAAGGATTATTCAATTCGATCTAATGACTTTCCATTTATGACTGCCTCGTTTCACTCACTTCCATGCCCTCTCTCCCTTTGTCAGCCTTTTATATTCTCATTCTCTGTTTCTATATCTACCTCATGTTCCAAGTTTCTTTTATGAAGCTGAACCCATTTATTTTTTGGGAAAGAAAAAATAAATATAATCCAAGGAATAGAGAAAGGCACCATTGTGAGAAGACTAAAACATGTCCCCCTTGGCTTGGAAAGACTAAGACAAAGAAGGGAAATGATTTTATATGTGTATATGTATATGTATATGTATATGTATATGTATATGTATATGTATATGTATATGTATGTGTATGTGTATGTGTATGTGTATGTGTATGTGTATGTGTGTGTATATACATATATCCACATATATACATACATATAAATATATACATACATATACATGCATGCATATATATGT
>CM053586.1:307798808-307837204 GCA_028646515.1 Pseudochirops corinnae | reverse complement strand
AAAAAAAAAAAAGCAGCTAGGTGGCGTAGTGAATAGAGTACTGGTCTTGTAGTCAGGAGGACCTGAGTTCTAATGTGGCCTCAGACACTTAACATACACACACAAAAATTAGCTATGTGACCCTGGGCAAGTCACTTAACTCCAATTGGACTACCTTCACCCTCCAAAAAAAAAAAGCAAAAGAAAAAAATCAATACAGCAATAAACCAAGCAGGTGTTAATGCTTGTACTGAAAATTTAACAATCACCTCTTGAACTGGTAGGAGCTGCCTATCCTTGGACATGGCAGCTAGGTAGCCTCCCTCCAGTTCAGGCAGTCATCTTGGTAGGAAAACTGATGATTAGCGTCTCCACATTCATTTAGGCTGGCTCTCAGATAACAGACAAATGCTTCATCAGTCCAATTTTTGAAGCCTATCCAACTTGATAGGGGCTGTCAAAGTTTTAGAAAACTTGAAACTGGAAGGGTTCTTATCCTTTTTATTGATGAGAAAGCTGAGGTCATGAAAGGTTAAATAATTTCCCAAACATCACACAGTGTTGTTCAGTAGTTTTAATTTTAGTTTTAGTTTTTTTCAATTCAGTTTTAGTTACTGTCTGATTCATAATGACTACATTTCTTTTGTGTTGTTTTGTTTTGTTTTTGGAGGGGGAGGGCAAAGATACTGGAGCAGTTTGCCATTTCCTTCTCTAGCTCATTTTACAGATAAGGAAACCGAGCCAAAAAGGATTAAGTTACTTGTCCAGGGTCAAACAACTTGTTAAATGTCTGAGGTCACATTTGAACTCAGAAAGATGAGTTTTCCTGACTGCAGGTCCGGCACTCTACCCACCATGGTGCCCCCAGCTGCCCTTGAAAACCTTCAAACTATACATACGTGTGTGTGTGTGTGTGTGTGTATGTATGTATGTATGTATACATATATATGCATATATACACAGGCACACACACACTCACATACACACACATGCACATATATATATAAACATTAGCTCTCACTTTCATTCTTATGATGGAGGATGTAAAATGATATGTTATTCTTATTGTTATTACTTATAATAGTAATGATACAAGGTCAGATTTTGTTTTGGGGTTTTTTTCTTTTTAGCCAAAGACAACTGCAAAACAGGAGAGCATGTATACTGTCAATCAGTCATTAAATATTTATGAAATTACCTACTATGTGCCAGGCAATATACCATGCACTGGATACAGTGCCAAATTTAAAATACTTTTAGAGATCAAACTAGAACAAAGTTAGAATGAGTTTTTTAAAATAAAAATAGGCAACATTTCAGAGTTTGTTTCATAAAAGCAGCCATCAGACCAAAGCATAATCCATGACCTTTTAACTATATTATCTAAAATAATTTTAACTCTGAATCATGTTGCAAGACTCTAAAAACTGTGTACATCACTGAGTCAGACAAGATATAACCTACCTCTTCCTGTGTTGTTTTAGAGTAAAAACAAGTTAAAATTGTCTTCAAGAAATCACTGACATTTTCTCAGATACATAGGACAGTTCAAAAAGGTAATTAGGCAATTTCTGTAGCTTGTAGTCGTGAAAGAGAGGCTTTCTGGACAAGGGGAGTCCAAAATTCTCTGCCTTACATCATAGGAAAGGACATGCTTTGAAAGAGACTGTAAAAAGCTTGTCTGAACTTCAAAAAGATTAGATTGACCAGGTGAAGTGATCTAATATGATTGTTTTAAACTATCCTATCCTAGGATTTTTTTCCTAAAATAGACAGCTTGTCAAAATATTTTGACAGAAAAATCCAGTTACATAGATTGGTATCTATTTGAGAAATGACCCATAGTTTTACAGGGAGAAGGTAGAGCTGAACCAGCACAGAATGTTTATAAACCATTATAACAGCAAGCACCCTAGCATACCCAAGATGGCCGCTAACACAGGCTCTTTGATCTGCTTTTCTAAAGGAAAGCAACTCGAAAGGAGTTAACAATCTTACTTTAATCAAGCATACATATCATTCACTTAGTTCAGGGTGGAAAGTCAGCACCCCGAACTTCAGAAATTATAAGCGGACAAAAAATACAGACAGAGAAAATAACAACAAAGTTCAACAGACAAGGCTTCTAGCTGTCTGACCATTATATACATACATAGTTAGTTTACCAGAGAAAGAAGCACCAACATTTGGGTTTTTAAACCTGGGGGGCTCAATGGTTACCCAGAGTCTCATCTGGCCAAATCACACAACTCTTCAAATAAGTGAGCCCCAAAGCAAAACCTCACCTCAGAGTACATATATCCTTCTTCAGAGTCAGAGGACGTCACAGCCTTCATGACCCACTGCCTAATTACAAAGTAACAAAATGTGTGGGCCTTCCTGAAAAACAAGCCTCCACTAAGCAAGCTTCTCTTGTTGGGCTCCAAGTGAAGCCTATTAATGGGTGCAGAAGATCTTCAATTCCCTTTAAAATTACAACTCTGTGCTTATGGTTCTATCACTGGACATAGTACAATTGGGACTAATTAGTTTGAACATGTGGTTAAAGATCCATGAATACAGGTTATATATGATTAATTTACTTGTATTTCTTCTAATACAATTTTATTTCCCTTCCTCTTTCCCACTAGAATGGAAGGAGGGTATTTTTTTAAGCAAATATTGAGCAAAATCAAGCAAAACAAATTCCTTGACTGGCTATGTACAAAAAATAGTTGTCTCATTCTGCACTCATCACCTCTCTGTCAGGAGATGGGTACCATGCTTCATCTTTGGTCCTCTCTAATTGTGATTGATGATTGCATTGATC
This sequence comes from Pseudochirops corinnae, assembly GCA_028646515.1. Classification (NCBI taxonomy): domain Eukaryota; kingdom Metazoa; phylum Chordata; class Mammalia; order Diprotodontia; family Pseudocheiridae; genus Pseudochirops; species Pseudochirops corinnae. Next base: position 307,834,416 of record CM053586.1, on the reverse strand, counting down.
AGAGTTTTTGAATCTTTCAAAGCAGCACATCTTTTCAATGTTGCTGCTATTCTATATAGTGGTCTGTTTCTGATCACTCCATTTTCTATCATTCCAGTACTCCCATGTTTCTCTGAAATCATCCTTTCCATCATTTCATATAGCACAATAACATTCCATTATATTCACATAGAATAATTTATTCAGTGATTCCCTAACTGATGAATACCCTGTTGGTTTCTAGTTCTTTGCTACCACAAAAAAAAAAAAAACTATGAATATTTTGCATGTATGGCTACTTTTTTTCTTTCTCATTTCTTGGGAAATATAAGCCAACAAGTATATTGCTTGGCAAAGGGTATGTACGGTTTGGTAACTTTTGGCACATACTTCCAAAATGTCTGAATATAAGTTCTAATTCTGGGAGATAAAAGAAAAACAGAAACCTAGAAGATCAAAGCTGAAAGTGATATCAGAGGCCATTTAGACCAGCTTATATGTAGAGCATTAAGTAATCTAATCATTCCATTCAGACATGCTTTTTACACATCAACTTCCACTTAAAGACCAACAGTAATGGGAAGCTCACTATTTTCCAAAACAAAACATTCCACTTTTAGCTTGTTTTAAATATAAGAATTATGGAAATGTTTCCCCATTAAATAGAGCTAAAATCTGGCTCCTGACAATTTCTACACCCTTTCTTCTTGTTCTACTCACTGGGAACAAGAAAAAAAAGATAATCCATCTTCTATGTGATAAGTCCTTTAAATATTTAGGCACAACTATGAGGTAATTGAAAAAGTTCTGACTATAGTCAGAGGACCTGACTTTAAATTCTACCCCTGATGCTTACCAACTATTTGACCTTTGTATGTCCAACTCTTCATGACTCCATTTAGGGTTTTCTTGGAAAAGATACCAGAGTAGCTTTCCATTTCCATCTCCAGCCCATTTTACAATTGAGGAACTGAAGTAAACAGGTTTAAGTGACTTCCCCAAGATCAAACAGCTAGTAAGTATTTGAGGCCAAATTTGAACTCAGTGAGATGAGTCTTCCTGACTCCAGGCTCAGTGCTCCATCCAAAATCATTAAAACCAATTCTGGGCCAAAGTTTCCTCATCTGTAAAATGTGAGGACATGAAGGAAGAAGGAATTTGATTAAAGGGCTTCTGAGACCTTTCCAATTCTAAAGGCATGACCCTGTGATCTTATGAGTCTATTTTATATCTTATTTTCTTGAAGTTAAACATGTCCAATTCTTTCAAGCCATTCTTACATGCCACAGTTCAAAGTCTCCCCACCATCCTCTGGACATAGTCTGATTTTAGCCAAGTTATATAAGAATTTATTGTGTACCTACTATGTGACAGACATATATGTATCTTGTTTGTCCAGAATTGTTTGTATGTTGTCTCCCCTGTTATATGAGCTCCTTGAAAACACTGACTGGTTAGGTTTTTTGCTTGTTTGTTTGTTTTTCTTTCTATCTATAGCACTTAACGTAATCCCTGGCACAAAGTAGGCACTTAATAAAAGCCCCATTAGATTGTAAACTTCTTGAAGGCAGGGATTGTCTTTGACCTCTTTACATATCCCCAGCACTTGGCTCCTAAATAAATGATCAATGGCTCACTGACTTCATTCCTAACTCTCTAAGCACTGAGGATACAAATAAAGGAAAAAAAAAAACCAGACCCTGCTCTGGAGGAGTTTACAGATTCAATGGAAGAGTTTACAGATCAATGACAGAAATGTCACGGACAACAGAAGTCATCTCATGCAACCTATACCTGAATAGGAATCCCTTCTATCACATCCCACAAATGGCTTGTTGATATCTTCCCTAAAATGCAGTTAGGTGGCATCATGCATAGAGTGCTGAGCTTAGAATCTGGAAGACCTGAGTTCAAATCTAGCCTTAGTCATTTCCAAGCTGTGAGACCAAAAGCAAGTCACTTAACTTCTGTTTACCTCAGTTTCCTCATTTGTAAAATGACAATAATAAAAGCACCTATCTCCCAAGGTTGTCGTGAGGATCAAATGAAATAATGCATGCACAGTGCCTGGCACATGGTAGGCATTATATGTTAACTATTAATTAAATGCAACATCCCAAATTGACAACAATATTCTATATGTGGTCTGAACACAGACAATAGAACTCTTTACTGTGTCCTTGAGAAACCAACCTTTACCTAGATTAGAATTATCAAATTATTGAGGGTAGAAGGGAAAAGGACCAAATATAAGAAGTTTGGGGGGAATTTTTTTAACAAGATTTTCATATTTGTATTCTATACAATAATTAAAGCATCATACCTCTACTTCCCAAAGAATTCAATCCATTGCTTTGTTTTAGAGGTAATGTGGTCTAGGGGAAAGAGTTCTGAATTCAAATCCTGGCTCCTCTACTTACTACCTCTGTAACCTGGGACAAAGTTACTAACCCCTGTTTACTTAGCTCTGTCCCTCCTCTGAAAATGACAACAATGACAACAATGAAAGGGCTGAACTCAATGATGTCTACAATTCCTTCCAGCGCTAAATCCACGATGCCAGCTCTCCAGGGAATTAATGGGGTGGCCACCTTTAGGTAGAGAATTTCAGTGGTTCCTGTGGTTTGAGTGATTGAAGCAATAAAGATTCTAAGAATAATATTGATTCCGTCTGGCCGATTCATAGCCTGCTAGCAAGTTTGCTCGGCAGCTCTGAGCAGAGGAGGTGGGTGCTTAGAAATGTCTGTTAGAAGTCTGTTTTAAGCCTGCAGCCACATTCCATTGCCTTGCCTCCTCCTCCTCCTCATCTGCTCTCTCCCGTCCTTCCAGGTTTTCACCTGCCCCCTAGTCAGAGTCTTCTGAGGAGCTGTCCCTTGCCTCCACCATGGCTTCAAGGCTAGTTCCAATGGAATTTATCTTTCTGCTATTTCAATGAAAACTAACTCCACTGCAAATTACTCTGGGCTGCCACACAGGTCACTCAGGTGTTTGCCTAGTCGGCTGTAATTGCTTTATTTCAGCAGGAAAAAAAAATCCTTATTACCATGTTTTTGCAGCTGACAGTGGCTTTTGTGTAGGGAATTATTCACATCAAAGGCAGAGGGAATATGTTGATGGTACAAACAACAGCTGCTTTCTGGACAGCTATGCTAGCTACCCCCTGGCTGCTGCTCCTCTTCCCTTCTCAGAACTCCTGGCCCAGTTACTGGTCACAGGAAAAGACTGCTCCTAAAAGGAAATCTGCATTCTGCCCACGTCAGCCTGGGTGGTCGGAGCCTGGGAGACAACCAGGCACTGTGGACAATCTAACTCAAAGGCAATTTTCAAATAAAGACGTGGATAATGAGGTCTGATCTGGTCGGCAATGACTTCAAAACAACCTTCTGTCCATGATCAATATTGCTCCAATGAGTGAATTTTACTCCCTCCCACATGGGGATCTTTTGCTCCATCTCAAATCCCTATTGCCCCTGGATTTGAGATCTCAGCCCAAGTGAGGAAACAGTAAAAGAAGAAAAAGCCTGCAGTGCAGACAGCCCCCAATTCTAATAAGAGAGCAGGGTTAACTTTTATCTCCACATTTCATGCAGCTCCGACAGTCCTGGGGCAGCCCAGAATCCCTTCTCTTATCCCTTTGCAGAGTTGGTTTCTTATCATGCCTGGTGCTCTATCTCATTATTTTCCCCCCTACATCATCTCCCACTCCTCTCTACTCCCTGACCTCTCTCCCTTGTGATGAGTTGGGAAGATTCTATTTCATTTTCTCTGGAAGGCACTCTAGGCAGAAAGAACTTAAACTAACCAAACAATTCTTGCCCAGCTGGGGATGTGTTGTCTCTGACCCCTGACAACCCACTTCTGTCAAAAGGAATACTTGGGCTGGGGCACAGGTGAATGTACACATACATCTGTGACAGGTCAGTAGTCTTGTAGATTCCTACTGCTTTTCCACCCTTTCCACCAATCCTTTTGCCCTGATAACCTGGAATATATGCCTAGAGTGATCACAAATTCATGGATTTAGAGCTCGGAAGGACCTTTGAGGTCAATCTAGCTCAATCTCATCATTTTACACATGAAGAAACTGACAGATCTCAGAGATATTATGGCTTCTAGCTCTTAGTATAGTGACTGGCACATAATTGGCACTTAATAAATGTTTTTTGACAGACTGAGTTGCCCCAGTTCACTCTAGGAACAAATGGCAGAGCCAGGATCCAAACCCAGTTTTACTGACTCCAAAGCCAGGACTTTCTGCTTTACCAGTTCACCCTGAACACTGAGCTGATATTTATTTCTTCTATAGGAAAACAGCCTTTCACCATCAACAAGGTCAAGCAAAGGAAAGAGAAACATGAAATTATTTCTACCTACCATATGCCGAAAAAGCCCTTGTTTCCAGAATTTTGAGGTTTACAAGCTGTTGTCAAGATGTTCCAGGTATAGTAAATTAGATCTATGCAGAGGGTATATACAAAGGAGATGCCTTTGGATCAAGTATTTAAGGCCTGGAAATTGGTTCCTTGAGATTGACTAATGCCCTCAGAGGAAGACTACTAGAAGCTTTCTGATTGAGGAAAAGGGTTGATTCAAAATCATGGTAGCATAACTGAAAGTTCTTCACATTAGTTCTTCTCAATGTTATTCTATTAGACTGGGATTCCCCAGTTCCTGTCCGTATAGCCTTTGACCATGTTTTTATTCTCTAGTAGGTGTGTCTTCCACATCCATGCCTAGCTACTTTTTTTATCCATCATCTTGCTTTAGTAACTGGATGTGCTCCAACTCTAAGCTTTTTGGAAGTATCTGGTGATTCAGCACCATTGCCACCCAGTCCTAGCCTTCACAGGGAAGATAGTCAGAGATGTCTATACGATCATAAAGAATTGATAACTACACTGTAGTATTTCTACCTCTAGAGTGGACTGGCCAGTGGTTGAGGCCAAGTGTACTTCTTAAATTGAGTGATGATGTCAATAGGGCAACCTAGACTGGGCAAAGAGCCATCCAAGATGGTGATGGCTTTGATGCTGAAGAAGCCAAGGCAAGTCATTTGAGATTAATATATAATTTATTGCATAGTACCAGGAATGGGAAAGGGAATAAAGAGAGAAAGAGAAGCAAAGAAAAAAATTTTAAGTCAGCAGTGCAACAATGCCAGAATCCAAAGGGCAAAAGACTCAAATATGGTCTAAAAAGTATGGTCAAAAAAGAGTCCAACGATTTGGGTAACCAAACCAGTGTGAAGATGAAACAGATGAACAACCAAAGGAGAAGGTATAGTGGGGGGGGGGGGGGTGAACCAGAAAGTCCTTCAGATGTTAGTATCAAAGGAAGATTTAGGCATATAGACAATTAAATAGAGGCTCATTAGTCTCTGTAATCCCTAGGGGTGTGGTCCTTCCTTAAGGAAGGGGAATAGATCAAACTGCCTTTCAAAGTGTTCCCAATGTCTTATTACTGTGATTTATTGGTAAAACCCTAATGCTACCACATTGACTTGCCATCAATATCAACTAGGATTTATTACTATCTGATGATATCAGATTCACTCAATCCTTCTCTTTTTTCTTCTTATTATTTCTCCTTCTTTTCCTTCTCCTCCCTCTTCAGCAGACCTTCGAATTTATTGGTGTAAGTATTTCCAAGTGAGGAAATTTCCATCAATTTAGATCAGCACCTATTTTGCAACATAAAGTTTAGGGGACTCACTGATGAGTAAAGTGACTTGCCCTAGGTCAAAGTTACTATGTGCCAGAAACCAACTCAAGCCTTTCTAACTCTCCAGGCCAGCTTTCTCTCCAGTACAGGAAGCTATTGCTTAAGAACAAACAATAAGTGTGAGAGGCAACAGGGATGAGCGAGAGGAGATGGAGGTTAGCAGAGCAGTGGGTTTGATCCTTCTGCTGCTCCTTATAACCTCGGGCAAATCACTTACCCCCTCTTCCGATAGCCACAATTGACTCATTTTTACAAACAGGAATTATCATACTTTCTTTACTGGACTGTTGCAAAGCTTAAAAGCAATACAGTATATAAAAGCACTCTGCAAACCTAACTGCAAGATGTCTCATCTCCTTGTATATTAATGCAAATGCAAATCCACATTAGGCTATACAAGCTTTCACAGAAACCAACTACCTTTTTCCTCTTTATTTTAGCAAAAGGCTGAGAACCCCTTATATTTATGAACTGTGAGTGTACACAGTAGTGATCTAATAATAGCTACCATGACAACCTGATTTACAGAGTGAACCTTTATATGTTGAGGGAATCCATCATCATCCTGATGAGGCAGATTGACTTTGGCAGGATGGTCAACGTGGATGAACAATTTGGATGACCTCTCATGCCCTCCAGGGATCACTTATCAAAAGGTGTCTAAGTATCACTGTACAAACTGAAACTAGCTCCTGCAAAATCAGCCAGGGTTTAGAAGGGCACATAAAAGCAATATTGAAATTTGGTTACTCTGGATCAGGAGAAAGGAAGACCTAGATTGGAATTCCCACTTCAGTCACTTACTAGTAATATGATCCTGGACAAGTCACTTTCTTTTCCTTGGTCTTGGTTTCCTCATCTTCAGAATAAGGGAGTTGGACTCAATACCCTCTAAGGCCGAAAATGTATTATCTATGAAGTTAAATCAATTACCCCAGAATGGGCATGCCCCACTTTAGGAAAATTCAAGGGTTAAAAATAAAATCTAGCTTCGGTTGCTAGCTGCCTGACCCTGGGCAATTTCTTTAACTTCTCTCTGCCTCAGTTTCCTCATTTGGGGAAAATGGAGATAATATCATCACCTGCCTCCCAGGAATCTTATGAGGATAAAAATAAAAAATATATATATTTGTAAAGTCCTTTGATGTTCTTAAAATATTGTATTCATGTTATCTATTGTTGTTGTTATTACTGTTATCTAAATTTACAATGTAGGTTCTTTGAGAGAGCACATTGTCATAGATTTGTAGAAAGGGGCCAAAAGCACCTCAAAGATCACGTTACCTAATTCTTCCATTTCATACATGAGACACCTGGAGATCAAAGGTCAAACAGACCCAATATCATACAGGTGATAAGTTGCAGAGCTGGAATTCATCCATACTTCATCCTCTGATTTCAAATCAGGGCTGCTTTCCATTGGATTTGCAATAAAAAAAATATTCTTCTACTTATAAAGGGTTTAGTTCTTTTTACTTCTACTCTTTAATTCTACTATAAAAGGGTTTACCACTGAGTTCCTTTTAAATGATGAACTCCTCCCCTCCCTCAATGCATTTGATTCATAAAAAAAAATATGTATGCACAACCTTAGAAACACCTTTACTCCAAAGAGTGGAGTAGAACACATATGTTATGAATGCTCAGGCAATATTTGAAATTCTTCAGAAAATGGAATCAGCTAAAGGCAATGCATCCTTGGCCAAATCCTTTGGCAGCAAGCTGGAAGGGAGCAATCCTGGGGCAAGTCCTATATGAGAACAGGATGCATCGCAGGTACCCAGGGAAGCCACTCTTGGATCTCTTTTCCATCTCATGAATGAAGGTGAAATTAATAAGAAATAGAAACACTCCCTTCAGTAAACATAAATGTCTCTGTGTGTGAGTGCATGAGTGTATGTGGGTACAGAAATAGAAACACTCCCCTCAGTAAACATAAATGTCTGCATGTGTGAGTATGTGTGAGTGTATGTGGGTGCATGTGCATGTTTAACATTTACATGCCAGGAAACAAAAACTTCTTCCATTTCATTTTCTGGGTCAGCAATCCGATCTCCTGAGCCCTGCTGTCATAGCCTTGCAAAGCTGGAAGTTGGTAACCATGGCAACAAGGTTCTGGATGGAGGCGCTGGTTAAAAAGCCATTCTCAACTCAAAAGAAACTGCAGAAATGTGAAGGGTATTTTGGTTTTTTGCTCCCTCCCTGCTTTTCTTCCTCCTAACCTTTAAGTAACTTGAAAAGAATGCAGAAACAGCCATGCTCTGGGAATCAGGTCCTTCAGAACTTCATGTATCATTCGGGATAGCTGTACCAAGAATAGGATGGGCAATGGACAATTAGTTCTGGACTATCTCTTCTTCCTCCTGATCCTTTCCTCTCTTACACCCTCCCATCTCCTACTTTCCTTCTTTATTTTCTTCTTTCTCCTTGTCTTTTTCTTCTCATCTCATTTCTATTTTATTCCTTTTCCTTAGCCTTCTCTACCTTCTCATACTCTTCCTCCTTTTTCTTAACATTTTTCTCTTCTTCCTCCTCTTGATCTTCTCCCCATTCTAGGTCTAAACCCCCCTCCTCTCTATTTCTCTCCTTCCAATTTCTCCTAATTCTTCTCTTCCTTCCTAGATTCGTCCTCCTTCTCTTGTTTCTTCTGTTTTCTTCTTCTCCCTGCTCCTGTTGTCTGTTTCCCTTCTCTTGTTTCTCATTTTGTTGCCACAGTCACTTCCCAAAGGGCATCATTTCTATTCTTTCTCTCTTTTGCCTTGATGACTAAAAGCTGTCATAAGCAGTATTCCTAAAACAGAAAACTTGGAAGACTCCGTATAAAGAAATAACAAAAAGAAGACCCTTAGAAAAACTGCTAAATGAAAACAGTTTTGATAAACATACATATTGGCATCGAATACTCATTCATGTTCCAACAGATAGGTCAGACACTGAAATCTTACAGCCTCCTCTAAGATTTCTAACTTTGTGAGTTTTTGTTAACCAGTGGTATGATGAAGAAGTCGTGGTGCAGTTCTCTCTGAGAAACCCTGAGAAGCATTTTCTAGGTCAGTGATAAACTAGTACAGTGACATCTTAAATGAGGGATTCTTAATCTTTTTGTGTATCATGAATCCCTCTGTCAGTCTGCTGAAACCTAGAATAATTCTTTTTAGAATTATAGTTTTATCCTTTCTCAGGGAAAAAAAACCTTTCCAGAATAATATTTAAATGCATAAGACAAAATACATAAGATTTCAAAGGAAACCAATTAAACTGAAGCCCTGTTATTAATTTTTTTAAGTTCATGGACTTCAAGTTAAGAACTCCAGCCTTAAATCATCTCATACACTCTGACAAGTAATGACCATTGAACTGGTACATAATAACCCATATTTCATAGCACAGCAGTAATTTTAACTTGAGTTTGCTGGCTAGCTCTCCAATTCCCACTGGATAGAATATCATCATCACCCTTTCTCAGTGTGAATATCTACTCATCTCTACCATTCCAAAAGGTTTTCTTGGTGTGGATTCATACAGAGATGAAAATCCAAAGCAAAACACTGACCAAAATGCACTTGTGCAATCATATTGGAAAGGTCTTCTTTTGACTTGCATGAGCTGATGCACAGTGAACAAAACTGCACCAAAGAAACAATATATACAACCACAATACACAACGCTGAAACAGCTGAACTCTCATCAATTGTAATAAACAGTCTCCCTCCTAGAGAGAAGCAACACCTTCTTCTTCTTAGTGCAGAGATGAGGACTATGGATATGGAAGGCAAGAGGTGGTATTGGACTGTATTTCTGGGTTGCTTGGCTTGTTTCAATGGTTTTTTTTTCTTCATTATATAGAGTGGCAGGGGTTCAATAGGGGTATGTCCATTAAGAAGAAATAATTATGGAGATAAAAACAAAAAGCATCAATGAAAGTTTAAAACAAAATCTTTCTTTTTAGCTTCTTTAATGTCAATCCTCAAATCACTTAATTCTCCTGGCTTTCAGGATTCACCACCACTTCCCCATTTAAAAATGAGTCCAGTAGGCACAGTATTGCAAGCTAATATCCACAGGACTCCCACACATGAAATTAGGAAAAACTAAGAGCTGCCTGCCGAGATGAGTTTTAGCCAGCCTTTTGTCTATCACGAAGGCTTTCTTTGAGCTCATGTGGTTAAACTGCTGCTTGCAAAATACATTTGCACCAACTCTGTCCTCTTGACTAATGGAATTCTATGGGATGAGCCCAGGCATCAAGTCCAGCTACTGCAAAGTGGCCTTCACTAATTGGACAAATCTGCAACAGCATCTGCTTAACAGCTGCAGGTAGTACCATGAGTCACCTATAGATTTTCCAGCTGAAATTCTCCTGATTTCTCAGGGCAAAAAACTTTTTTCTGTGCAGTTTTACTCCTATTCCAATGTAAGGCATGATATGTACCAGATGCATCATAAATTCTCACTGATTAAGCCTATAGGCACACATTTAAGATGCCCTAAAATACAGATAGTATTCCATCTTTAGAATTCAATTGGACAATGCTTGGGAAGGATATGTAAAATCATCTCCTTGGAACTAGATGGTGCAAAAATATTGTAGGCAGAGGCAAGTGCAGAATCTTTTGATAATGAGGACAGTTATTTTTCAAATTCAAGAGGTGGCGAATGAGTATCACCAAAAGGAAAAAGTTTTCTCACACATCCATGGCACCTTGGACACAACGCATCTACTTATTTCCCCTTGGGCATGGAAAGTTCTTTTTGTCATTCAATTTGCTTTGTGATTTGGCTAAATAGCTTTATTTCAGCTAAGTATCCTCTGGTTGTCTGGTAAAAAGTTATTCTGAGTGTATGCTAACCTGCTTACCAGGTCACAAGTAGGAACACAGATTTTGAAATAGAAAAATCTTCAAAGGCATCTTGCTCCTATTTTTTTTTACTCATTTTATAGGGAAAAACAACTGAGGTCTAGAATGTTTGGGTAAGTGACTCATCCAAGGTCACACAGGTGGTAAAGTGGCACAGAACAGACTTCAACTCAGGTCCTTTTACCTCAAACTGAGAAGTTCCATGATGTCATGTTAGCTGAATTGAACTTAATTGAATGATGACTGGAAAGAGCTACCTACTGGGACCAGAGCAGATTAAATAAAATGAAACAACCTTCCAACCCACGGAGTGTTCCACTGGGCAGGGCCTTTTTTCTTGGCAGATGCAGAAAGTATAAATCCTAAGGTGAGGAAGTCCTATCTCTACCTGAATCACTTTGAGAATAGTGGGTTAAAAAAGAAGTCAATGAGGGCCCTATTGGCACCTGCCAAATTCTCTATTTTCTTCACACCAAAATGGCTTTTGTTAAGTGAGTCGGGACAAAGGAGTAGCAGGCTGACCCTCTTCTGTTACTAAGACATTGAAGAAACTTGAAACGTTAAGGAGAATGGCAAGAGAAGTAAAAGCAGGAGGAAGATATGGATGAGAGGTGACATGGGCCTGTTCTTGGAGAATCAGGAGCGTAATGCTGCCTGAAAAGGAACCCAGGGAGTGTAAATGCCTTTGCTTCCTGTCAACCTGATTAGTAGCAATATCTGGGGACCTTCGGGCTGTGCACAGACAGCTCACCAAGCTTGACGAATGCTCCAAGGTGGCCAAGAGCCAGAGTTCTATCCTGACAGGGGTCCGAGACTTCCCATAGCTCTCTTCCTCTCAGGCTGATATGCTGAAGCCCTTGGGGAGGGATGGGGGAGAGGAAATCACAGCAAGAGAGCCAGGAAGGAAAAATAAATATTCCCATATTCTCTAACCTTTGGAACATGAGGAAAAGCTCTGCTACAGTGACCCATAGGTTCAAGTGAGCTCATCACATGGGGAGAGAGCAAAACAGGCATGAAACCCAGAGCAACTGAAGAATTCTCCTAGATGGGAGTGACAAAACCACCTATGCAATATTATTGTCCTATACAGCTACTAATCAACAGTGTGAGCAGAGATCACAGATGTGGAGCTGGAAGGGAGGTCAAGGTCAGACAGGTAGCAGAGCTAAGATTCTGTTTCAGGTCCTTTGACCCCAAATCCAGGTCATTTCCTACCACATCCCAGGTGTCTACGTTGTGGTTACAGACCACCATTTCTTAAGATAAACAGGTGAGATTTTTAAAATACATAAATGGGGAGAACAATCAATAATTATTAATTGCCTGTTTGGAAAAGATATCCTAGGATGCCATTGTAGTACAGACAAGCCAATGACCTCATCAAAAAAGGAAAGATTATCTCTGCCAAGTTACAGGGCAAAAAAGGCAGGGAGAGATGAACTATCCTTACTTATAAAATTCAGATTCTAATTTTCTATGCTGAAAAAAGTAACCAGGTAACAGGGAAGAACTTCTCATCCCATTCCCACCCATCCTTCTTAAAGAAATTCTCCCCATTTCTCTGGATATACACTGAGCACTGAAAGCTAAAAGCATTACTTTGATTCATTCTTTGGTTCATTCATGTCTCTTCCCCACAAGGTGATTACAATATAGCAATTGGTTTTTTATTCCAGATTATATGAAAGAAAAAACGCTTTTGAAACTAAAACCACTTTTTAAAATAGGCTCAAAAATTTCTTTAGAGGGTTCACTATGCATTCACTCACTTCATAGGTAAAGATGTTTAAGGAAAAATACACAAGCCCATACTAATAAATATTTTGTTCTCCATCTCAGTCCTAAAACCTGCAATGGCAGCAGCACTGACTCATTAGACCATCAGTTTGTTTGGCAATGAATAATCTCATTTTAGCAAACATTCTTTAAAACTGAATTCCTGCCAACAGTTTTGGTATATACAAAGGGATTGATCCAGAAGAGTTTGGAGCAGGCTAGGATTTCTATCTGTAAGACCTTGGACAAGTCATTTGGCCTCTTATTCTGCATTGATAAAAGGAGAAGAGTTGACCGCAATGACTTCAAAGGTCTTTTCTGTGCTTTAAATCTGTGATCCTATGTTCTAGGTCAGCAGTTCTCAACCTGTGGGTCGTGACTCCTTTGGAGGTCGAACAATCCTTTCACAGGGATCACAGTGGTCACCTAAGACCATCGGAAAACACATATTTCCAATGGGCTTAGGAACTGAGACACTGCTCCTCTATCCATCTCCAGGAGGGTCCGCCCACATGCAGATACACCCACATACGAGTATTAAAGGGTCATGGCATTAGAAAGGTTGAGAACCACTGTTCTAGGTAGTCACAGTCAGCCAATAAACATTTATTAGGCACCTATGATGTGCAAGGCACTCTACTAAATGCTACCTCCCATCTTACTAGATTCAGAGTATCCTTTTGAGGAAGGTGATGGGAAATATTCCCTTAGGAGAGGAAAAAAAATCAACAATTTAAAAACACTCTGTAAACTTTTCAAGCTTCTTACAAATTATTTAGAAAGGAGGTTACCAGTGATAGAGCTAAGTTCAAACTGACAAGGATTCCTCCTTACCTTTCTCACCTTTAGCAACATCTTTATAGAGCCAGAGGTAACTTGGACTGAATTTGAATGTAAGCTTCTCCTGCACAACCTTGCCCACAGAGGATGTTTAGTGTCCACATGTACAAACAAAAGACAGCCACCAATTTAAAGGCCCTAAAAAGGCCCTTTGCATTGCAAAGTTATAAAAGCAGAGTTAGGCCTCCCTCATTCATGCCTCACGAAAATCAAAAAACAAAAAAAATCCATTAAGACACTGAGACATGAATGGCTACGATCAAGGTCAGGAAAACACAGATGTCCACATTGTATAACGTTTCAGAGATGAAGCATGAAAAGAGATAATGAGAGACAACGTGTGCAGAACAGAATTCATTAATGATGGCACAGATTATACGTGCAGAACACCTTCAGAATGTTTGTTCTGCTCGGGCACAAACAATGGCTTCATTCCAAGAACGAACGGGAAGTATGGGCAATTTCTCTGCACCTAAAGGTCACCCCTCATTTGCACAGCAAATTGCAGGCACAATATTCATTTAAAAAAACAAAGGGAAGCAAAACAGCAGTATCATGAGGCCTACAGGACCTTGTGTCACAAAGATGCAATTTCCCAATTCACTGTCTTTTGCTAAGCTGCTACAAAGATAGAAAATGACATCTCCTACCCTCGCGGATCTTATAATCTAATAGACATATATAATATGTATATAGAGAAGTATAATAGCAGGTAGAATGGGAAAGGGCAGAGGAGATACAAAATCAATGAGTGATAAAAATTTGAGATAGAAAAAGCTTCCCAGAAGAGGTGATCTATGAATAAGGAGGAGAATAAAGAGACATGATACTTTTATGGGTTTGGAGTGGCAGGATTTGAGGGTTTCTAAATTGTTAGTAATTGCTTGCTGCTCTTAGCTGTGAAAAACACAGAGATGAGTGAGTTGATAGGGAGAAGTTTACATTCAAATTCAACCAAAGTTACCTCTCAACTTAATTGGTTATTTAAAGATGAAGAAGTAAGGAGGATACACTTTGCCTGTTGAATCTACCTGTATGGTTGGGAACCTCCTTTCTCTGTGACTTGGGAGAAGGCGGGTGTGCGTGTTCCAGAAATGGAACACAAATACATAAGAGTCTGGAATATAGAATGAGTGAAGGAGGGTGGTATGCTATAAGGCTAAAATAGTAGGATAAGGCCGTATTGTAGAGGTGGATTTAAATTCCAAGCAGAAGTTAGTATTATGTTGCACTAAGAGCCTAGTGATGCTTTTAAGCAGGGATGTGATAGTCAAATCTCTATATTGGAGAGATAATGCTGTGTTTAGGAGTGATTATAGAAAGAGACTGAAAAGAGGGAGACTAATTAGTAACTGATTAATTCAAGTGAAAGGTGATAAAGTTCTGCAATAAAGTAGTAGTTTTTGTGAAAAGGGAAGGGGACAGATGGGAGACCCACTCTCAAGGTAGAATTCATAGGATTCAACCCCTATGAGTAAAGGGTGGAACACAGATACCTACCAACCAGGATGGTTCTGGACTTACATTCCTTCTTTAAAAAGAACACTAAGCAAAGAATATGGCAGGGGAGCCTACAGGGATCATTCTCTCTCCTTACAAAGAAGTGATCACTGAAGTTGACAAACTTCACAGTCTGTTCAGTCCTTTGGCTATTATCTGGGAATTCAGGCTCAGGGCAAATCCTTGTCACCCTCTACTCTTTGAGAACTCAACTCATTCTCCCAGGCTAAAAGTAGTTCTTTCATGGAGTAGCTATTATTTCTGCCATATGAAGGAAAGGGAGGGGAGGAGGGGAGATGATAAAGTAGCTCCATACGGCAAGGTACTGAGTTAATGAGGCCTGGTGACCCTCCTGAGGTGCTTCCTCCCGCTGTGGGGTCACAGGTAGCTGGTGTTGCTTTGGCAACACAATGGGGCACATATGATGAATATACAGCCAGTCCTAATCAATGGAAAGCTTTGACTGAGCTCCTACTGGGGGAAGAGAATTTTTTTAGATAGTGAGAAGAGACAGGAAGTCAGTGAGGTTACCAAAGAACTAACTTCTTTTCTTTAGGACTTTTTGTAGTTGGGGAAACATCACATAATGAACTAATAACAACAACAACAATAATAATAGCCAGCATTCATTTAGTGCTTTGAGGTTTTTGCAAATCTTACCTCGTTTGATCCCACAACCACCTTGCAGGTAGGGGCTATTATTAGCTCCTTTTTACAGATGCGGAAACAGAGGCAAAGGGAAATCAAATGACTTGATGAAGGTTACACAGCTAGCAAGCATCTGAGGTTGGATTTGAACTCACGTCTTCCAGACTTCAGACCTAGGGCTCTATCCACTGAGCAACCAAGCTGCCAACATATCGATTTGTAAGGCAATATGAGTTCAAAACAACATGTTACAAACAGTGTACCTAAGCAGGGAAATACCAGTCCTGAGCCATCAGAGACAGAGTCTTTCATAGTGTAGTAGAAAGGATGCTAGATTTTTTTTTGATCAAGAAACTAAGTTCAAATCTTTCTATTGCCCTTTGTTATTACTCAACAATAGCAACAAAACATCTCTGGGTCTCAGTTTCCTCATTTTTAAAATGAACTAGAATAGATGATCTCTAAGGTTCCTTACAAGATGTACATTGATGATCCTATGAACTTCTGGCAGACTAACCTCTGCAAAAGTCAGGAAGACTTCTCAAGGTGTCATCAAACACAGAGCCCCCATGAACCTCATGATGCAGCATGATCAACTCTTCAGGCATTCAGAGTATTTTCTACCTTAATATCTCTAGAAGCCTGTAGTACAGCCAACTCCAGAAGACCCTTACTATACATAAGGGGGCAGCTAGGTGCTATAGTGGAAGAGTGCCATGCCTGGAATCCAAAGAACCTTAGCTCAAATCTGGCCCCAGACACTAGCTGTATGACCCCGGGCAAGAGATTTAACCCTATTTGCCTCAATTTCTTCATCTGTAAAATGGTCTGGAAAAGGAAATGGCAAACCACTGCAGTATCTTTGCCAAGAAGACCATAAATGAGGTCACAAAAAGTCAGACACGGTTGAACACATACATAGACATATAAAATACAAGGGAACAGCCACACTAGGAAAAAAAAGAAATAATCAGACTCTCCTTCCAGGATGGTATTGTTCAGTCACACAGAGATGTCAATGGATTCCTTGTTCTTCCTACCTTCTTTTACGCCCACCCCACCTCCAACAGTCATAGTTCACAGAATATGAAGACCAACTGATAATCATAGGCCAAAAAAAAAAAAGATAATCACAGTCCCAGAAGCCTAGGGGCTCTAAGTTTATAGGTACCCTGGTCAAATTCATTGGCAGTACCTGTTGCCTTTCTGATCCCCAATTTATTTGCTCCTACTTCCTTTAGTAACATTAAAGCAGAGGAATGAACACAGATGAGGGTATAATGGAAGACCAAGGAGCCTAGCCTCCATTAATCAACAAGTTGAAATGTCAACAGTAGACATTTATTAAACCTCTGTATCTGGTTCTGTGCTGGGCATAGGAGATACAATACAAAGAATGACGCAATCTTTATTCTCAGCAAGACAGTGGCTTTGGAAGAGCTGCAGGACAAAGACAAGTTGGATGTTCTTGGCAGAAGAAACAGTAGGTGCAAATCAATTACTCTGAAGGGAGACATATATGGAATCATGGGAGCATATGGCCAACTTTCACGCATGTAACACAGACACATAAAACTAGACCCAGAAGCCTCCTCTTCAAGGAAAATCAGGTATGTGCTAAGGATAGAGAGTCAATGTCCTTGCTCACAGTAATCAGATTTGTCCTTTGGGAGTTTAGAGTTTTCACAAGCCTATTTGCATATACAAGTTTGTCTTATTATCTATCTATCTATCTATCTATCTATCTATCTATCTATCTATCTTTTCCATTTCAAGCTCTACGTTGTCAAATCTGAATTTGTTTGCTCATTTCATACTGACCATAGGTGGTATTTCCTGGTATCTGTCATAGCAAAACCTACTGAAGGTCCTTCAGATGAACTTGTGAACTTGGTAGGGTAGGAACAATGGAAAAGGCAATGAAGCTTTTTAAAATGTATGGTTACTAAAAGGGTAAAGAGAGAAGTAACAGAGAGAAGGAAAGAAAGAATACCTGTGAGGTTATTCTCATCTAGTCCAGGTATGACCAATATATTTTTTGAATACTATTTAAAAAAAACAAACATGCATTTATTTTCTCTCCTTCCTGCTTCCATCACCCTTCCTCACTAGGGAAAAATAAAGAAAAAAGAAAAATAAGCCCTTGTAGTTAATATTTTTAATTTTAATTTTAATTTAAGCAAAAGAAAATCCTATATTGTGCACATTTAAAAAAATATATATATATATATATAATTCTGCATCTTGAGTTCATCACTTCTCTTTCAGAAGGCAAGTGACATATTTTTTTCTTTCATCACTCTTTTTGAATCATGGTTGATCATTGTATTGATCCAGGATATTAAGTCTTTGAAAGCTATTTGTTTTGAAAGTGTTATAGTATCAGTTGTTTTCCTTGTGCTACTCATTTCACTCTGCATCAGTTCATACAAGTCCTCCTGGATTTCGCTGAAACTGTTATTTTTTTTTTTTCATTTCAGTTAGTTGTCCAAGGGGAGTAATTTCTCTCAAGGCCAGAAAGTTTAAAATTAAATTTACTAGAAATGAACTAGTTCATTTTTAAAGCTTCTTCTTTAAGCACATATAATTTTAATTTCCTTGACCCTGAAAGAAAGTACATCCATTGGACAGCTGATTACCACAGGGTTTTCACCAGCCTATGTCTCTTCTTATTTCCAAAAATGTCCCAGTCAAGCTTGTATGGAGGAATTCCACACTATTCAGAAATAGTTATAAGGCACTCCTCCCAATAACCAATGTTTATTTGATGCTTTACAATTGACCAATCAATCTCCATAGAATCCTATGTAGTAAGGAGTGAAAATATCTTTGTCTCATTTTACAGGTAGGGAAATTGAGTCTCAGAGAGTTTAAAGTAACTCATAGTCAGATAGCTAGTTATTGTCAGAACCAAGGTTGGAATATAGGTCCTTCAATTCTAAGTCTGCACCATGCTATCTCTCTTCCTATAAATTACTGTACATGGGAGGAGGGACAGAGTTGCCAGAATCTCCAAATGAGAAGAGTGTCCCCTCCTACTAATGCCCCAATGTGGTATAGCCATAATTACAGATATTCTTTTGGGAAGTCTAGAAATTCTTGCTTGTCACATCAGCTCTTGCTAGGATGTGGATGTCCCTTCAGTGAAGAAGTATATATCACTGAGATAATCTGAGATTGCAACTTTCCCATCTGTCAATATGTCTTTTGTACACGCGCGCGCACACACACACACACACACACACACACACACACACACACACACAAATAAAAAGTCTCCAAGGGAAAAAAGAAGAGAAGTCAGCTGGGTATCCATGAACAAATTTCAAATGTTGAGATCATTTGAAAGAGCTGTTAAACTTTATTTGGAAGATATTCCATATAAACCCAGATTTGATGAATGCGATAAAAACAGAGTAAAGGCAGATTTACATATGATATATTGCCTTAAGCACCTTGACACCAGACTTCACAAAAGCTACTTCCTGGACAAAAATAGAAAAAATTTCCCATACCAAAGTGAATACCCTACAAACATCCTTCACATCAATTTAGAAGATTCAAGGTGCTCTAATAGGAAGTATTCCATGTCCAGTAAGAGTTATTAATAATAGGGAAAGAGCAGGAAGGAGTTATATCTCAGTAATTATGGTCATATTAATAAATAACAGCTGACATCTATAAAACTATATATATATATATATAGTTATATAGTTATATATGTGTGCTGAAGTGTGTTGGGGAGCGAGCATATATCTATAATCATACATACACACATATGTATATAGTTGTTGAGTAACTTCAGTCATATCCAATTTATCAGGATTCCATTTGGGGTTTTCTTGGTACAAATACTAGAACAGCTTACCATTTCCTTCTCCAGTTCATTTTGCAGATGAGGAAACTGAGGCAAACAGGGTTAAGTGACTTGCCCAAGATCATATGGCTAGCTTAGGTCTTTCTGACACCAGAGTCAGCATTCTATCCACTATGTCACCTAGCTTTGCTCTATACATACATGCATATATGCATATACACACATATGTATATATGTATGCATACATGTATAACTTTACATTTTTATATATAATTTTGTTTCCAATAAGATCAAATCTCATTTGAGCCTTACCATAGTCCTCTAAGGTCCTATGGACCTAGATGGTCCTCTATTACAGGTGAGGAAACTGAGACTGGGAAAAGTTAAAAGTCCTTGCCCAGGGTAATATAGCCAGTAAAAAACGACAACAACATTAATAATAATAACTAGTAAATAATATTACTAGTCAATATTGATATAAAGAAAACATAGAGATTCATAAATTATCCTACTTATGTTGGATGTCCCCAAAGTCTTCTGAGACATCCTGCATTACCTCATCTGATCCTAACAACCCTGTGAGATAGGAGCTATGATTATCCTTATTTTATTACTTGTTTTTATTTATTATTATCCTCATCTCCTCATTCACGTGAACAAACTGAGTTTGAGAGAGTTTACATGTCTAAGAGAAAGAAGGCTAGGAGAACAGGATAGCTTAGAAAGCTACAAGTTCATCTTAAACTTAAAAAGAAAAGCCAACGTTATTCAAGAGACCTGGAGTTTCATGTGCAATCTTCTCTCTTCTACTATGTACATGGAAAGGCTCATTTTTATTGGGTATCTGCTAAGTTCAGAATAAAAATCATTATTTTTTAAAAAGAGTTCGAATGCCTTGTCTAGGGTCACCCAGCTAGTAAGTATATGGAGAGATTCAAATTCCACTCATGCCACACTAAATGTCTATCTAAATTGGGATACATCGGGAATCCAACTGAGTACTTCCTCAACCAATGCAGTTCACAACTATTCATTGTCTTATAAATAATAATCATGATGATGACAACGACGATGATGATCACAACGGCAATGATATAGTGCTACTAAGTGCCAGGCACTGTGCTAAATATTTTACAATTAGAGAGTCTTCATGAGCTACTATGGACAAAGCAAAAGTCAAGGAAAAAAACAGTCTGCTGATAATAAACCTCTTTGGATTAAGTTGTCTTGCCCTCAAACAGGGTGTGGCCCCTCTTACACTCAAAGCTTTCCTCACTTGGTAGGATTATTGGAGCCAATGCTCACCTGCCAAGGCATTTAAAAAGCCCTGGGTACCTGGACACCATAGTAAGGCACCAAGAAGAGGTATTTAATGGCAAGAAAATGGGCTTCCTGCCATTAAATGGAGAGCATCACCACAAAATTACGCTTAAATTTCAGAATGCTTATATGCCCCAAAGTAACTAGAATGCATTTCCACTTCCATTTTCAAGGGAAGGAACTCTGCTAAATTGAGAGCAATGATGGCCTGATTGTTTAAATATTCACATCCAGTTGGGCAAATCGATCAACCAACACATTAACTGAGTGCCTAGCACTGTCCTTGGGTTGTAAGGGAACACGAGAAAAATATGAAACGTTATCCTTGAGTAATCTAGTTGGGGTACAAGCCAATACACATGAAACAATTAGCAAACAATGCAAGACAGCATATAATTAAGTGTTACATTGCTCAGTAGAGATAATAAATGCTATAGGATTTCAGAGCAAGGGGAAATCAATGAGGTCTATAGTGATAGTGTATGGTTTCATAAAAGAGGTGGGTTCCTAATTGAACCATGAATGCTAGGTAAGATTAGCACAAGCAAAAGGGAGAGATGGCAGAGAGATACTAATCCCAGGAGACTATGAGCAAAAAAATTCAGTATGGGGAGGGTGGGCCACATCTTTATATAAATAAGAACAATAAGTCTGACATGAATTCATGCTGAGGATTTGTGTGAAATGAAGTTGGATGGGCAGTGTGGATTGTAAATCATGTCACCTCTTCGGTATAAAACCTTCTCTCATCCCCTCAATCCTTTATCTTTTCTTTCTTTTTTTTTTTTTAGCAAACACATGGCCTTTGATTTGAACCTTGTTAATGCATTAATCATATATTCTATGCCACACACGCAGGGGAGACTATATAATATGAAGGTGGAAATTATGTCTCATGTAAACTTTGTGCATCTCCCAGAACCTCCTGCTAAACTCTACACACATTAGTTGTTTAACAATTTTTTTTTTTTTGCTGGAATCAAACAGAACTGAAGCTTAAAACATTAGGGTGCCTATTTGTTTGTTTCTGTCTTTCTGAGGGAAGGGATGGCCTGATGAAACCAGAATTTGCCACAGATGAGGGCAGTAACTGTATGCAGTTTAGATTGAAGAAGGAAGAGACTAGAGGATTTGGAGATGAGGATTTGTGGTAGTAATCTGACTTTGACGTGATAAGGTTCTACAGGGGAATGAGAGAAATAATGAGAAAAGAGGAGATTTTTGAAAGGAAGATTTCACAAAATTTAATAACTAATTATAAAGGATGAAAGACAGAGAAATGGCAAAGATTTGGGGCCTGGACAAGTAAGAAAGTGGTAGTACCACTAGAAGGCAGGAAAGGAAAAATAGACCTAGGTAAAAACAATGACTTCAGGGCCTGGCTTGTTGAATTTAAGGTGATGACATGCTATAAGTTAAAATATCCAAGAGATTTTGATACTGTAGCCAGTCAGAACTCCCCAATCACAATTAAGCTCCTTGAGAACAGAGATTGTTTCATTCTTTATATGTGTATCTCCAACACCTACCAGAGTATTTGGTACACAGTAGGTGCTTATTAAATGATTATTGATTGATAAATGAAATAGCTGTTAAGCATATGGTATACACTTACATATTTGTGCTTTTAAATGAACGTAAAAATATCAGATGAGTTGCCATTCCAACTATTTATGGAGAGAACCCAAAGAACCAGATGTGCCTCCCCTATTTCATAATTCCATAAATTAATTAGCAATTCAGAAGCATACTAAAGGCGACATGGTTTCTCTGAGAAAAATTTCCTAAATTTATCAGTAAATGAAGCTAAAGACCTGTAGAAAGCACCATTTGCTGTTGGCCTATATATCGTTTTCCCCTTCCTCTCCTCTAGAATGTAAACTGCATGAAAGCAATGATTGTTTCATTTATGACTTTGTATTTCAAAATTAATTGAACCGATTTTTTTTTAAATCCAAGAAAAAAAAATGTTAAGTCCTTCCAATCCGACATTTGCAAAGGGCTTAGACATTATCATTCCCTCTAAAAGGACTTCTGTCTGGTCTAGGAATACCAGATTTTAAACTGCATTTTAAAGTAGCAGTTATCAAAACCACTTGGTACTGGTTGAGAAATAGAGTGGTGAATCAGTGGAATAGATTAGGTACATAAGACACAGTAGTCAATGACTATAGTAACCTACTGTTTGATAAACCCAAAGACTCCAACTTCTGGGAGAATAACTCACTATTTGACAAAAACTTCTGGGGAAACTATAAAATAGTATGGTAGAAACTGGGCATAGACCAATATCTTACACTGTATACCAAAATAAAGTCAAAATGGGTTCACGATTTAGATATAAAAGCTGATACTGTAAGCAATCTGGAAGAGCAAGGAATAGTTTACCTGTCAGATTTATGGAGAAGAATTTATGACAAAACAAGGGATAGAGAGCATGACAAAATGCAAAATGGATCATTTTGATTACATTAAATTGAAAAGTTTTTGTACAAACAAAGCCAATGTAACCAAGGTTTAGGAGGGAAGCAGAAAATTGGGAAAGAATTTTTACAACCAGGGTCTCTGATAAAAGTCTCATTTCTAAAATATACAGAGAACTGAGTCAAATGTATAAGAATACAACTTATTCCCCAATGGATAAGTGATCAAAGGCTATGAACAGGCAGTTTTCAGAGGAAGAAATTAAAGATATCTATAATCATATGAAAAAATGTTCTAAATCACTATGTTTAGAGAAATGTAAATCAAAACAACTCTTTGGTACCACATCTCACCAGTGAGATTGGCTAACATGACAAAACAGGAAAATGATAAATGTTGGAGAAGATGTGGGGAAATTGGGACAGTAATGCATTGTTGATGGAGTTGTGAACTAATCCATCCATTCTGGAGTGCAATTTGGAACTATCCCCAAAGGGCTATAAAAATGTACATACCCTTTGATCCAGGAAAATCACTTTTAGGGCTGTGTTCCAAAGAGATTCCACAAGTTGGAGCTTTCAAGAATCCATATGTACAAAAATATTTATAGTTGCTCTTTTTGTGGTGGCAAAGAATTGGAAATAAATAATTGGAGAATGGCTAAACAAGCTGTGGTAATATGAATGTAATGGAACACTTATTGTGCTATGAGAAATGAGGAGCAGAAGAACTTCATAATAACCTGGAGAGACTTAGATAAACTGATGCTGAGTGAGGGGAAAAGAACCAGAACATTGTACACAATTACAGACACATTGTATCTGTGATGACTATGAGAGACTGGGCTCTTCTCAGCAATATGAGGTTATAAGACAATTCCAAAAGACTAATGATGACAAAGGCTATCCACATCCAGAGAAATAATGATGGAGTCTGTATGCAGATTGAAGCAAACTACTTGCTCTCTCTCTTTTTTGTTTTGTTTTGTTTTGTTTCTTCTTTCTCATCATTCATTCCATTGGTTATAGCTCTTCTTTACAACTTAACTAATGTTTAATGTGAAGGTACATGTAGAATGTATATTAGATTGCATGCCGCCGTGGGGGGGGGGAAGTTGAGGCGAGTGGGGGAATGGGAAGACTTGGAACTAAAAACTTGTGAAACTGAATGTTGTAAACCAAAAATAAATAAATTTTTAAAAATTTCTTTTTTAAAAAAAGTACTTTTGTCCTTGAAACTTCAAAGTTTAACACCTAGAATTAAATTCCAGGATTCAGAGAAACAAATGTAGAGCCTCCCTATACTTTCACTTAATGATTTTTCCAAACTCTAATCCCAGTCTTTATCTTTCCAAAATGAACCCATTCACTCAACATTTATTGAGCACCTACTATGTGTAAGGGATTAATGAAAAGGATACACAATAAATAAGACATGGTCCCTGTTTTCAAGGAGCTTATATTCCAATGAGGAAACTGAGGCACATATCTAATAAGTGACTATAATATAAAATCTAAAAGATATAATAAGCCTTTAATATTCCTGCCCTCACTAACATGGGAGCTTATTAAGAGCAGGGACTCTCTTTTGCCTTTATTTGAAGCCACAGCCTTAGCACAGTGCCTGGCATAGAGTAAGCATTAAATAGTTGGCTGACTGACTTACTGCCTTAACAGATATAAATAAAATACTATGAGAACTGAGGCAGGAGACATCAATTCCAACTGGGAGAAATCTCGGAAGACTTAGGAAGGAAGAGATGTTTTAGGCTGAAGAATGAATAGGATTTCAAAAGGCAGAAATGGGAAAGCATTACTATGAGAGGTTAAAAAAATATGTGAGCAAAGACATGGAAGAAGACGGGATATTTCTGGGAATGAGAAAAGCAAGTAATTTGGTTTAACTGGGGTATATATAAAATTTGTAAGGGACAGTAGTGTGAAATAAGGCTGGAGGGAAAATAACTTAGAACCAGATTAAGTGGTTTGAATTTTATGGATTAATCAAGGAAGCAAACAACCATCTATTCCAATACCAGGTATTTGTATACAGAAACAAGGACATATATACATATATACATATATATGTGTGTGTATGTATATATGTATGTATATATGTGTATATATATATATATATATATATATATATAAAATCTTTTCAAAGGCTTTTTGAAAGTTTTAATAAATCATTTCCACTCATTTTTCTTGTTCACAGGCCTTCCAAAAGCTCTAGATAAATGAGTTGTAATTTGTTCTTAGAGAATTCATATTTGTCTTTTCCTTAGAGATGGACCCAGGGATAGAGATGGGAGAAGATGGAGTAGGCAACCATTGATAGAGCAATTCAAAGACAGACACAAAGAAAGACAATATTCCACATGATTTTCAGAAAAAAATATATTTCCCCTAATTACATATATATAGTCCCTTCCCTCAAAGAAAGGTTAGATTCTAAGAGAGGAGCTAATATGTACATATATAGGTACATACAAAACATACACAAGGTAATCTTGAGGAGGAAGACATTGGATGCTGAGGGGACAAGGAGAGTATCACACGGGTAATACTTGATCTTAGTCTTTTTAAATATTTTAAAAATCAGTTAATTTATTTTTAGTTTTAATCTTTCTGTTCTACAAGCCTTTGAGTTTTTAACTTTCTCTACCTCCCACCCCTCCCCAAGATGACATGCAATCTGATAGAGGCTCTACATATATATTAAACATATTCTCACATTAGTCATGTTGCAAAGAAGAATTAGAACCAATGGGATAAACCATGAGAAAGAAGAAACAAAACAAGAGACAGAGACACAGAGAAAGACATAGACAGAGAGAATAGTGTGCTTCAGTCTGCATTCTGCAATCAGACTTTGTAGTTTTTTTTCTTAACGTGGACAGCATTTCCCATCACGAGCCTTTCCAAGTTGTCTTAGAATTTTGCTTTGCTGAGAAGAGCTAAGTCTACCAAAGTTAGTCATCATACAACATGACTGTAACTGTGTACAATGTTATGATTTTGCTCAACTCACTCAGCATCAGTTCATATAAGTCTTTCCAGGTTTTTTTCAAGTCTTTCTGCTTATCATTTCTTGTAGGACAATAGTATTTCATCACATTCATATACCACAACTTGTTCAGTCGTTCTCCAATTGATGGGCATTGCCTCAATTTCCAATTCTCTGGCATCACAAAAAGAGCTACTATAAATGTTTTTGTACATATGGGTCCTTTTCCCATTTTTATAATCTCTTTTTGCTACAGCCCTAGAAATAGTATAACTGGGTCAAAGGTTATGCACGGTTTTATAGCCCTTTGGGCATTGTTGCAAATTGCTCTCCAGTTCATCTTAGTCTTGAAGAAGACAACAGATTCCAAGAGACAGAACTGAGGAGAGGGTACATTCCAGGAATGAGGATTAGTCAGTGCAAAGTCATGGAGGTGGGAAATGATTTGTATGTGTGAGTCACAGAATGTAGGCCAGATTTTGGAACAATGGATTGACATAAATAGACCTATACATTTGGAAAGATGAATCTGACAGTGATAAATGTTGGATAACTTAGAAACAGGAAAATAATAATAACATACATCTCTGTAACACTTTAAGGATTACCAAGTATTTTCCTTGTAATAGACCTGTGAAGTCATCTTCATCATTCTCTTTAGAGATAAGAAAAACCACTATTGAGGTTGAAACAACTAGTAAGAATCAGAGCATAGTAGAAGCCAGAATAATGCTTCAAGTGCACTGCTCCAGCTACCATCCCAATGCTGCCTTTTTGTCCTACATTAAAACATGAGATTTGATTGTATATTCTTCCAGATAATTTATAAGAATGCTAAATGATTCTTGTCATACCATTTCCTAGGGGACTCTACTCTTAACTCTCCCTGACCAAAGAATTGTCCATTTTATTCCTTCCCTTTCTTTTCTGTCTCTAATCCAACTCTCTGGCTATGAGAAAATATTTCACTGAACTACCAATTCCATAGTAACCTTAAAAAACAAAACAAAACATTGGAATCTTTTCAAAAGCTTTTTGAAAGTTTTAATAAATTATTTCCACTCATTTTCTTGTTCACAGGCCTTGCAAAAGATCTAGATAAATGAGTTGTAATTTGTTCTTAGAGAATTCATGTTTGGCTTTTCCTTAGAGATGTACCTAGGGATAGAGATGGGAGAAGATGGAGTAGGCAACCATTGATAGAGCAATTCAAAGATAGAAATAAAGAAAGATAATATTTCACATGATTTTCAGAAAAAAATATATTTCCCCTAATTACATGTACAAACAATTGTTAAGATTCTTTTGGTTAACTTTTGAGTTCTAAACTATTTCACATGATGCTTTTAAAAACACACATTTTAAAGTCATAAAATTTAGCTCTCAATGAAACATACTTGTTTTGTGATAAGTCATGTAAAAAGAATGAACTGGGAATGATAAGACCTGAGTTCGAGTTCTAGCTCCTATATTAACTACCAATGTGACCTTGGACAAATCACTTAACCTCTGTAGACCTCAGTTTCCTCATTTGTAATATGAGGGGGTTGGATTAGATGACCTTTATAGTCCCTTTCAGATCTAGATGTATGAAGTCACACGATTTACAGTGAAATAATTATTAAAACAAGAAAAGTTATATGAAAATCATTGTTGTATTTTAATTGTATCTGCAAAACTTCTGACAATTTTGTCCTAGAAAAAGATATATGAAAAAATCAGGAAATGCTCAATGTGTCCTTTCATTGCTAGAGCAAATAGTCCAATCTTGACTTAAAACCACATCACAGAAGAAAAAAAAATCCATAGAATAAAGTTTTTTTTAAAAATAATACCTGAATGAACCATTCAAAATGTAGTGATGCTACATTCAAGTTCCTAGCATACTTTGGGATTTATTCTCTGCTTAGCCAATGCCCTAAAGTCAAGTCTCCCTTTTTATCCCTCTCATCCTGCCCTACCGTCAAGAATCAATTATATAACAACAATGAAGAGGAAAATGGTGTTTCCTTAAAAAAGAATACAAAATAGACACAAAGAAATAAGAATCAAGCAATGAATAATTTTGTTGCCCATTTCCCAAATGAAAACCTCCTGAATTTCCAGAGAATGTAGGTCCTTGGTCTCTACTTCCCATATCAACTTAACTAACCATCAATTTAACCTAGCTGAATGAGAAATTTTTCTGTTGTTGCAAATTTATTCTCCCTGCACTCGCTACCTTGCTGCTGCACCCACACATTGCAATAATCCAGGCAAGGGTTAAGATGTATTACCAGTTTGCCCATTTATCAAACCCAGGGGGCCTAGAATCTGTAGGAACCTTGTATAATCTGTAAAACTTTGCAAACATGACTTCCCAAGATAGGAACAATAAATAGGAAGATGCTTATAACCATTGTTTCTAAGCACAGGAAAGAGAGAGAAAATCCTTTTAGTAATATAGCACAGTTACCTGGGGCAGCCGCCTAGCATGGTTTTATTTTTCTGTTTTCTCTTTTCTAGCCCCTTGCTTAAATCTTCCTGCATTCCATCTCTCTCACAAGAGTTTGGAACCAGCCTTCTATTAGGAGGGCTGAAAATATTCCTACCCAATCACAGCTTGCACAAAAGAAACCTCATCACCTACTATCCTCTGCTCAGTCTTGTGGGAGATGCAGTTCCCAAGGAAAATATGTTCTTTCTATGTGTTTATAATGGATATTATGTATGCTTTTTCACAACTGTGATTTTGTTATCTTGCTCCTCTTACACCTGTAATATGAGGTAAAATTCCCTTTTAGGAATTAAATTTTACTCATATATTTGTTAGTAAATGGGAAAATGGGTGTAATTTTCAATCCTTGCTTAGGTTTCATAAAATATTTTGTCCTGGCATCGCCTTTCCCCAATAGGTTGGATGTGCTTATCTACCCATATCCTTTCTGACAGATACTATCATTTTTCCTGTTGTGGAAGCAAGACTCACTGGGCTGCAAATCCCAGAATCTCCTCTCTAGCCCTCTTACACATGGGATTCATATTGTCAATCCACTAGTCCTCAGGCAAAGCAATCATTTGGAGAAAAAAAAAAAAAGTTCCACATTTTAGTTAATAGTTCCACAGTTTCACAGTAGTGTTCCTTCAGACCTCTTGGGTGGGTGGCATCCAGTTCTGATGGTTGATCTTTGTCCAGTTTTCCAGTTCTAGAACATTCTATCTGCATGATTCAAGATAAAAATATTTGCTTTAGCCATAACTATTCTTGGCAGTTTTATGAGGGCACTTTGCATTGACAAATGGAGACCTTCCTTCCAAGCAATTGACACTTTTTCTATAACTATTACCTTGCCAGAACTTTAATGCCCTGGTAGGCAATTTTATTCAGTTCAATTCAACAAACATTTATCAAACGCTTACTCTGTGCAAAGTAATTGGTGGGTGTTAGAGGAAAGGCTGTCATCTATTTCAGTTTCAGCTGATTGCGTAAGGTATTGTATGACTCCAGTTCAAGCACCTGGAACTCAACATGGATGATGGCCATGTTAATTCTCTCTTTTTCAGTGAAGGAAAATGTGATGGATACAAGAGGATGAAACAGGTTCACAACAGGAAAGCAGAAAACAAAGCACTGTCATCCCTCCTCCATAAGACAGTAAGAAAATTTTTAACTTCTTGCCAACAAAGGCCAGTCAAGGTTTTATGCACAAGAAGGATTATCTGCTTTATGGATTATCCCCATCCAACTTTTAACCCCAGGTTGACTTCCTCTTGACACAGCATACTCTTGGCAGCCATTCCCCACTGCCCAGCAGGTGCCAGTCGGTCAATCAACAGCATCTACTGGGAGCCTACTGGGTGCAAAGCATTGAGTTTAGGGAATGCAAATCAATTTTAATATTTGCCTTAGCAAAACATAATTAGAAAAGTAAATTTGATTTAAAAAAAAAACTCCAAACCATAAAATGAATTCTGAAGTCAAATGTGTTTGTATGCGTGTGTATGTGTGTGTAGTGTGTGTATTTTGGAATGCCAGCTAATTTTAGATTATCCTCTCCAAATGTAGATAATCAAAAGTTGACTCTGTCTCTGTCTCTGTCTGTCTGTCTCTCTCTCTGTCTCTCTCTGCCTCTGTCTGTCTCTGTCTCTCTCCCTCTGTCTCTCTGTCTCTGTCTCTGTCTCTGCCTCTTTCCTTAACAATTAAATGAATCAAGAAAGGCTTTCCTAAATGGGAGACACCCGAATTAAGCCTCCAAGAATTTCAAGAGAAAGAAGTGAGGGATGCAGTAGATTCCAGGCATGGAAGACAGCCTGTGCAAAAGCAGGGTTGATGTAGGAGATACAGCAAGTTTTAAGAGCAATAAGTCAGTTTGGCTTAATTACAGAGTATATGATGGGAATATATGAAATGAGATGGCTATAAAGAGAGACATGAAGAGAGATGGAGATAGAGATGTATCTTTCACTTAACTTAAAAAAATAATTGTTGAAAATAAAATGAACTGCTGAATCCCAAGGAAGGAATCTTTGGAGGCTAGATAGCAAATCACCTAACTCAGCTGTGACTTAAAAAGGAAACAATTTAAGGGGTCACCCAAGCTGCAGATTAAAGGACATCATGAGGTCAGAAAGGAGAATCTGGTAGCTACAATCAGAGTAAAATATAGAGACTAAGTAAAAATTCTTGAATTTTAGAAGCTCTAATTTTGAAGAATCAAAGTTCCAGCCTTCAATGATTTTTCAAAATTTTAGCAAGACTTAGAGTAAGTCTGGTGTTGGGGAGGATGGGGAGCTAGATGGTGCAGTACATAGAGCAGCAAGCCTGGAGTCAGGAAGATTCATCTTCATGCATTGAAATTTGGTCTCTGTCACTTATTAGCTGCATGACCCTGGGCAAGTCACTTAACCCTGTTTGCCTCAGTTTCCTCATCTGTAAAATGAGTTGGAGAAAGAAATGGCCAACCAATCCTGTATCTTTGCCAAGAAAAGCACAAATGGGGTCACAAAGAGTTAGACACAAGTGAACAAAAATGTGACTGTGGGAAAATAACTTCTCTGATATCCAGTTTTCTTATCTGTAGAATAGGAATGATAATAATACCAATAGTGGCTACAACACAGGTCACTGCACAGCTCATACAAGATGATGAAAAGGACTTTTGCACAACTTAATGTACCATATGTCAGTTCTTAGCATTGTCATCATCATCATTTTCCCAAATATTCCAAGTAGGTACTTGTTCTACTTAGTTTCTTCTCTCCCTGTATGGTGATAGACTGAGGCATTTCAGTAGACTGATCTGGCTTACTTCCATCCTTATGGAGATTTCCATTAAGGAACAGAGAAAAATGGCCTATTGTTACCCAGAAGTTCACTAGGTGGGAGACAGAGCCCTGTGTCCACCAGAAGCAGGCTTTGTTAAAACTGCCCTTGCCCAACAGTTTTGCTTTCAGGATGTTTTGGGTCCAGGTTAATGGTCTGTGTCACCTCCCCACGCAGTAGCTGTGAGTCAGCAGTCAGTCTAACTCCTCCCTGTCACTTGCAGTCAGGTCAGGGAGCTGAGAACTGGCTGTTTGTACCCTCTAGAGTTGGTCCCAGTGGAGCCACACCCTTAAGGTAATGCAGCTACCTCCCAGATGCAGCTAATTAGGGGACCCAACTTGTTAAGGCCCCGTCACTCACTGTCAAGGCTAATTAAATCAGGGATTAGTGTCACCCTCATCCTGAAAGAGCTTGGAGTCAGCCCCTTGTCCTGTTAAAGCAGCAGATATTGCTTGTCAATGTAAGCCACCATGGTTACCATTAGCTTATGCTATCCAGCATTCTCTCTTGTGCACATCTGTGGCTCATTTCCTTGGGAAGGAAAAACTTTAGTTTTCATTTTCCCTAAAAGATACTTCACTATGAGACCCAAGCACCTTCACTGGACTTTTTATTGATATTTGACATATTTCAGTTTTTATGAATCAATTTTAAATGATTTTTTCCCCCTACACCCCTCTCTAGTAATAAATGACATTATTCTCTTGGTTCTCATCCTCCTCTTCCCCATGGAGTTGCCTAGATAAAATCAGTTACTTTTTTAATTTCCGTATAGTCCAGCTCACTCTTCTGACACTTTCCCTTCTGACAGATACTACCTGTGTGACCTTGGGCAAGTTCTTTAACTTTCATGGGCCTCAGTTTCCTCACTGGTAAAGATTACATGTGCAGTCAAGGAATAGAGAATGAAAAGCCACCAGTTGTGGGATATTGGGCAAGGCACTTGACCTTTCTAGGCTACTGTCCTTCTCTGAAAAATGAAGAAACTGTACTAAAACAGAGTGTCTCAAAGTTGGAAAGGTTCTGAGAGACTAGTTGTCCCTGTACCCAAAGAAAATACAATCTGCAACCAATGATCATGCAGATTTCTCTTGAAATCTATTGAGCGGGTACACATGTGGAGGCGATTTAAGAAGTTTTGCCTTCTACCAAAGGTCAGCAAGGTTAAGCAGTGGATGGAGCACTGGACTTGGAATCAGCAAGACCTGAGTTCAAATCCAGCCTGAGATACTTACTAGCTTTTTAACCCTGGGCGAGTTCCTCAATTTCCTCATCTGCGAAATGAGTTGGAAATGGATGGGGCAAACCATTCCAATGTTATTACCAAGAAAACCCCAAATTGGGTCATGAAGAGTTGGACACAATTAAAACAACACTTTCTACCAAACTTCAATCTGTCTTTCAGTAACTTCTATCCACTGCTCCTTATCCTAGTATAAAACAGGTCTAGTCTCTTTCACATGAGAAGCCTCAGAACATTTAGACAGTCATCATGTCCCTCCTAGGTCTTTGCTCCAGGCTAAATGTCTCCAATTCCCTCAACTAGTTACTGGGTTACATCATTTCTAGGTCTTCCACCTTCTTGATCCCTTCTGAACACTCTCCAGCTTATCATTTTCTCTATTAAAATATGGCACCCAGAAATGAACACAATACTCCAGAAATGGTGTGACCAGTACTAAATAAGACTATCACCTAGGAGAACAGTCCTAGACACTATGCCTCTTTTAATCTAACCTATGATTGCACTAATGTTTTAACTTTCACATTACACTATTCACTCATATTAGGACTATAATTCACAAAAATTCCTAGATGTATGTTTTTGGGCAAACTACCTCATCTTATACTTACGAAACAGAGGATCATGGGTTTAAAGCTGCAAGGAAATTTAGAGGCAATTAAACCAAACCCCCTTTTGTGAAAAATTTTATATTTTATTTTTCCAGATACATGTCAAAACAATTTTTATCACTTTTAAGTTCCGAATTCTTTCCCTCTCTACCCTCCCCCTTCCTTGAGAAGGAAGGCAGTTTGATATAGATTATATATATGCAATCACACAAAACATATTTTTGTTAGCCATGTTTACAAAAGAAAACATGGACTAAACAAGAAAAATAGAGTCTTTTAAAAGTATGCTTCAATCTGCATTCATACTCTATCAGTTCTTTCTCTGGAAGTGGATAGAATTGTTCTTCATAAGTCTTTTAGAATTGTTTTAGATCATTGTATTGCTGAGAATAACTAAGTAATTCACAGTTGATCATTGCACAATATTACTGTTACTGTGAAAAATATTCTCTTGGTTACGCACACTTCACTTTGTATCAGTTGATATAAATCTTTTCAGGTTTTTTTCTGAAATAATCTAGCTCATCATTTCTAATAGCATTCCATCACAATCATACACCACAACTTGTTCAGCTATTCTCCAACTGATGGGCATCCATTTGGTTTTCAATTCTTTGCCACCACAATGAGCTGCTATAAATATTTTTATACAGATATGTCCTTTTCCCTTTAAACAAAATTCTTTGAAATACAACCCTAGTAGAGGTATATTGCTAGGTCAAAGGATATGCACAATCTTATAACCCTTTGGGGATAGTTCCAAATTGCTCTCCAGAATGGTTAGAACAATTCAAAACTCTACCAACAATGCATTAGTATACCAATTTACATATGACATTTTCTTTTTTTGTCTTATTAGGCAAGCTGATAGGTGTGAGGTGGTAGCACAGATTTGTTTTAATTTGCATTTCTCTAATGAACAGTGATTTAAAGCATGCTTTCATAGTTCTGCTTGTGAAAACCCTTTTTAATTTAACATAATCAAAATTATCCATTTTAAAATTCTTTTCTTTGGTCAGAAATTCTTTCCCTCTCCACAGATCTGACAGGTAAAACATTCCATTCTCCCCTAATTTGCTTATGGCATCACTCTTTATGTCTAAATCATGTACCCATTTTGACCTTATCTTGATATACAGTGTGAGATATAGTACAACCTCCTTTTTTCAAGTAAGGAAACTCCAGCATAAAGGGGTAACCTAGAGAGGTTAATTGACTCACCTTGCTTCCACTGGAACCCAGGTCTTCCTGAATTCAAGTCCATACTCATCAGGCCATAGTGCCTCTCAATCATGTATCTTTTTTTTTTTAACTCAAGCATGACATTATCTCTATTAACTTTATTTTTCTTAAAAGATCTAGCTCAAGGTTCTAGCCTTAGAAGTTCAAGAACTTTTAAAATCCTATCATCCAATATGTTTCCTGTCTTTTTTAGCAACCTTGTAATTTAAAAAGCATTCTAGCATGCCTTTGTGCAAGTACTTGATTAAAAACAATTAAACAGTGTAGTGCCAGGCATAGATCCCTTGAAAAGGTCCACTAGAGACCTTCCAATAGATATCAACCTATTAATGACTATTCTAGTGGTGGGGAATTTGTGGCCTTCTAAGTTCTCAAGTGCAGTCCTTTGACTGAATGCAAACTTCACTGAAGAAATCCCCTTAATAAAGGGATTTGTTCAGTAAAACTTGGACTCAGTCAAAAGGCCACCACTAAGGACCTAGAAGACCACATGTGGCCTCAAGGCTGTAGGTTCCCCACCCCTGGACTACTCTCCTTTAGTTTGATCCTTCGACCACTTCTAAATTAATCCACCTAATAAGGCTTATTTAGCTTGACTCCATCTTGTTCATAAGAATAGAAGGGGCAACTCCATAGACTATTTTGATACTATGTAGGTAAACTATGTTTCTGCACTGCTGCTTTGATCTATCTATCTTGTAACCCTATCAAAAAAGTAAATAAGTGTTGTATGAAAGAAGAGGTTAGCACTCCCCTTGATAAGGATGGAAGAGGTCCTAGTGGCCTTTACAACACATATACAGTTAAGGCATTGCCACCTACTCTGTGGCATCTAACCATGTTTGGGGTGGCAAGGTGGCCGCCAGTGAATAGAGCACTGGCCCTGGAGTCAGGAGGACCTGAGTTCAAGTCCAGCCTCAGATACTTAACACATACACACACACACACAAACCTAGCTGTGTGACTTTGGGCAAGTCACTTAACCCCAAATGCCCTACCTTCCCCCCTCCAAAAAGCAAAAGCAAAAAAAAAAAAAATAAGTTTAGCCTGGAATGTTCTATTCTTCTTGAAACTATGCTGGCTCTCTGTGAGCTCTTCCTGTTCCATTCATTCTATTTATTCTCAAACCATCCCTTTGACAATATGTTCTAGAATTTTTTTTTTCAGAAATCAACGTCAAGGTTCAGTAACCTCTATTTTACATATCCAACTCCTCTTCTCTTCTGTTCTCTTCTTTCTTCCTTCTTCTTTCCTTCCTTTCTTCTTCTTCTTCTTCTTCTTCTTCTTCTTCTTCTTCTTCTTCTTCTTCTTCTTCTT
>CM053586.1:307756935-307798308 GCA_028646515.1 Pseudochirops corinnae | reverse complement strand
ATATACATATATGTGTATATGTTTATGTCTTCTATCAAGCTAGGGGCAGTTAGGTGTCAGAGGGGATAGACTGCTGGCCCTATAATCAGGAAGACTCTTCATCAGTTCAAATCTGGTCTCAGACACTTAATAGCTGTGTGACCTCAGGCAAGTCAGCCCCAGATGCCTCACTTTCCTCATCTGTTAAATGAGCTGGGAAAGGAAATGGCATATCACCTTAGTATCTTTGCCAAGAAGACCCCAAATGTGGTAATGAAGAGTCAGACTCAACTGAAAAGGACTGAACAAGAGCAACATTAGGCTACTGGGCAAGGGCACTGTCTCATCCATCATTCTACCTCTTCAGCATCTAGCACAGAGGAGATGATTATTCAGTGTTTGCTGGATGGACAGATGGATCTGAATTTGTAGGGTGAGCCAAATTATGAAAGGTTCTGAATGACAAATTAAGGGGTTTAATTTAACCTTGGTTTTAAGTTTAGACATCAGCCCTGGCACAGGCCCTGCTGTGGGGAAACTTGTGAGGGTTTTCAGAAAGAGAGCACGGTAATGAAATCAGTGCGTGGATAAGATGGACATGACAGTAAAGCATCATTATCCCCATTTAACAGATGGGAAGCTGAGATGCGAAAGAAGAAAGTGTTTTGTCCAATGACAGCACCAAGAATGAAGAGCTAAATCCTGGATCCGACTTCGCTGCTCTTGAAACCGCCCTCCTCACAGGCTCCGGAGAAAATGCTCCCAAGGAATGTCTCCCAGACGCTCCCAGGTCACTACATTAAGTGGCCGAGACACTTCTACTACTCCCCTGGAGGGTATTCTCTGAGCTAAATGGTCTCCCCATCAGGAATATTTCTATTTTCCTGATACGCAGCCCAGAGATACTTACACTCAGCCTATCAAGGAGATAACAAAATGGTAAACAAGCCAAACCCCACTAACCACTAAATGACTAGGAACATCCCCCAAACGAGGCCACCCCTTTTGTGCTTCATTGTTGGTTTGTGGGTTTGTTGGGTGCATTATTTTTCCTTATTTCCCCCCTGTTTTTCTGCTGTCCTTGTTTAAATAAGTGCCCATATTGTGTCTCTGCTCTGCCTCCCCCCAGTCTGTGGCTGGGAAAATCAAAAGGCTACCTCTGAGCACCTCCATGCATCAACAAACAGAAAAGAGCAATGCTATCACCCAAGCAGTGCCAGGGGCAATGGATGGTATTTGTAGGTGGAAGGTCCCTGAGATGAACAGGGCAGCCCAGAACTTCATGCTGTCCTGGGCCTGTCTCCAGAGGGGACAGCCTTCTCTCATCATCCCCAACAAGCTCTTCTTCATTCCTATGATCAGATAATGTAATAAAAGTACTCTGTGCACATCAGATCACTATGCACATGTTAGTGAGGGGTAGTAGCATGGGCCACACCTCCAGGACTAGGTCAATTCAGCTCAGCAGGGTATGACCCCTCATCTAATCACTAGGAGATAGAGGCAGTACTGACCTTTACTACCTTACAAGTCAGCTGAAGAGTCCCCACATCTCAGATCAAAGGCACAGACAAATCTGGTACAATGGGCCTGCCTTTAAGGCTTGGGACACTGTGTAGTAGTGAGATATCAAATTGTAACATTTACCAAGGGCCTTATAACCACCCTATGTGGTGAGGGTTCTTTTTATTTTAACAGATTTTATAGATGAGGAAACTGAGGCTGAAATATGTTAAGTGACTTGAGGAGGATCACACAAATATTAGGTGACTGAAGATTTTGAAACATCTTCTTATCTTATGAAATATCATCCTATTCTCTTGATAAAAATCATAGCTTTTCTGATGTGCAGGTGTGATAGACAGCAAAATATTCAAGTAGAACCTTTTTGTGGTACCAATTAAAGGATTTAGGGCAGATGCCCATTGTTTGAGGAATGGCTGAACAAATTATATTATAAAAATGTACTGGAACATTACTGGATTTTGAGGAAAGATTATTATGAACAATTGAGAGAAACTTGGAAAGATATATGAATCAACATAGAGTAAATTCACCAAAACCAGAACAATAGGCACGATAATTAAAATGAACAAAGCAGTAAAAGGAAGCCCAAATCTGAATATTATAGTGACTAATTTTGTTCCTGAGAACAGAAGACAAAATGAACCTCATTACTGTAGGCAGAGAGGTGGGGGTTTCCAGATCCAGAATGTTACATACACTGTCAGATGTGGCCACTTTCAGTTGGTTTTCCTTTATTGTCTTTCATTGTGACAAAGAAACGGGAAGAGGAGGAAAGGTAAAAAAAAAAAAAAGACGATATTTTAAAAAGTTATCAATAAAACAATTTTAAGTAGAAAGGCATTGGCAAGAGTTATCTGGACATATTAAAGTCATTTTCCCCGTCACACAAATGGGAAAAGCAAGGTTCAGATGAATAAGTGCATGGCTCTGTGAAGAATAGTAGCGAATATAGTCTCAGACCTCTGCCCAAACCATTTCCCTTGAGCTATCCTACCACGCCAAATAGCCTGGTATAGTGTCAGTGGTTAGCATGACCTTATAGCCTGTGTAATACATAGTAGCTCCCACCAGCCTATTTAGTTTCGATAAATGACCCAATTTATTAGCTGCAGATCACACATCCACAGGGCTATATGAATTTCTACCAGTAATCCATCAGCCACAAGGGAGTGCATAGATCATTTTATGATGAACTGGGGCCCTAGTAACTGCAATAAGAACCCTGGCATGCTCTCTTTGGTCATATTTATTCTAAGGTTATTACTGTTTTCATGGAAATAAAATAATAATTACATATTGCAAGAGAGTTCGCAGATCCTAGACAAGGTGGCTGGCATGTGGATCAATGGTCAAACTGTACAGGTTTTTTTTTTTTATTATGCTTGTTAATGTACCCAGCAGCTGTTGAACAACAAGCAAACTCAGGAAATACAGTAAAAGAACAAATAAAAAAAAAGTAGCTCATGCAGAGAGATACATAAAGTCAAGCTAAAATGCATGTGTGTGTTTTTCAGAAACATGGAGTCTCACCTAGTTGCTGCTAGTATTGGAGTACTGATTCACTCCAGGAAAATACTAGAGAACACATCTTTGTAGAAAAGAAAGCTAAGAGGTGAGAGAGAAATATTCAAGAAAATCCAAGAGAATCTGCTTTCAGAGTTAGAATGGTGATCTACATACAGAGTGCAATCAACAAAGTTTTCTCAGGATCATGACTTTATATATAAAAACCAAAAAAGTAAAAACCCCAAGCAGTCAATTGCTCTGAGTTTGACTTTCTATGAAAAATGGCTTATTTAAATCAAGATTACTAGTTAAGCAAGAAGACAGCTTCTACAACAAAATTTCTTTAGGGGGCTCCATTCTCTGCCATTTCCAGGTAGGCTTATCAGATCCTGGCAAATTCTGGAAATGTCTACTAAATAGATTATTCATAAGTAACCTAAGAAGGAATGTAGCAATCATTAGGTGCTAACATAAATTCCCTAAAAGTAAATGAATAACTTCATTTCTTTCTTAATATTGTTAAGATGTTACTATATGGGGGAAAGCTATTGAAAGTGACACACCTGAATATTAAGGCCATTTGACAAAATATCTTATGATATCCTGGTGGAGAAGAAGAACTCTGAGATTGACAATAATACTGTTAGAAGGATTTGAATTGCTAGAATAATAAGTTACAAAGAATGTTACCTAGACTGAACTCATCATGCTTCCTCACAAACCTACTCCTTCTGACTTCTGAGGTTTTGTTAATGGCACCACAAATCTACCAGTCATCCTTCAAAATCTTCTGACACAATAGTACAAGCACTAGATTTGGAGTCAAAAGACCTGGGTTTGAATTCTAGCACCTTATCTCTTTGACCTGGAACAAGTTACTGAACCTCTTGAGGCATCACATGTCTCATTTGTGTAAAAAAAAAAAAGGGGAGATGAGCTTGAAGAACTAGTTTACTTTTTACTTTTAAATACACTTTAGAGTTAGCAAGATGTCACAGTGAACAAAAAGCAGGGCCTGGAGTCGAAAAAACAGGAAGTTCAAACCTGGCCTTAGACCCTTATTAGCTGTGTGACCCTGGGCAAGTCACAACCCTTTTTGCCTCTCTTTCCTAATCTGTAAAATAAGCTGGAGAAGGAAATGGCAAACTTCTCTAGTATCTTTGCTAAGAAAATCCTAAAATAAGGTCATGAACGGTTGGACATGACTGAAATGACTGAACCACATTATTTAAATAACTTTCAGCTCTATATCTGTGATTCAGTCTTCCTTCTAAAACAATTTTCAACCAACATTTTATTATTTACTGAAAACTTGTGATCCTGCATGTTCAGTGTCTCCCCCATGCAATCCTTCTCCATTCTGTCCATTGCAACCCTACTCTAATCCTTAGTATCTCTCATAGACTATTACAATAATCTCCTAATCAGTTGCCCTGCCCCCAGGTTCTCTCCCACCTCACATCCCCTATTCATCTTAGACATCATAACGAGGTTAATTTTCTCCAAACACACGACTTGCATTATGTTCTGCCACTACTTACTCATTATAAATAACTGTATAGCCTCTGAGGGCCCTTTGTACTCAGATAATCTGTGATTCTGTAATACTGAGTGTCACTTCCCTTTTCTGGACCTTAGCTATAGGATGGAAGGATTGGATTATATATGAATGCGAAGGTGCATTCCAACTCT
Organism: Pseudochirops corinnae; assembly: GCA_028646515.1. NCBI lineage: Eukaryota > Metazoa > Chordata > Mammalia > Diprotodontia > Pseudocheiridae > Pseudochirops > Pseudochirops corinnae. The sequence continues at coordinate 307,793,604 of CM053586.1, read as the reverse complement.
AAAGTTCTATGATTCTGAGATTTAATGATTCCAGTAGAATTTCAGGACTCTTAATTTAATACTCATATGGCCTCTCTCCCACCAAATTTCCACTCACTAATTACTATAGCATGTGACGAGAATAAGAGAAGGAAGGTGAGTCAAGCAGATGAGAGGAGAAAAAGAATTTAAGATGATGGCTAAATTCCATGAGCCAAAAATGATTTAAAGCTGTATTAACTCCTGAGGATTGAGTTGAGACTGAATTCACAAGACAGATATATTCAGAAAATTTTCTTCTAGATTTAAAACCAAGAGAACTCCCAGACTTCAACACATACCACATGGCAATCCAACCTTCTGAAATAGCTACATTGCTCCAAAGTTCCTAGTAATCACCTTTACAAAGTACCTGAGAGAATGTAAAACTGCCAGGCGACCAGGTGATTTACATGGTGACCTGCAAATGAAAGCAGATTTTGCATTTATATTGGGAAAAATCCATTAACCAGATAATTTACATTTCCCTCTCAAATCTCCCTCTGGCCTGAACATTCCAAGTTGTTGTCAGTGTCCAACCTTATGAAGAACACTAACTCTCACCACTGCCTCTACAATTATTCATCAAGATGGTTATATTAGAAGGATGAAGTTGAATTTGCTCTGAGCATGTGAAAAGCACATTATTCTAGATATCACTTTCATTAGCCAACTAAACATGAGAATGCAAAAGAATGAACAGTAATGACATTGGTCTGTCACTCTAGTCATTGATTTAAATATGAACATACATAGAAAGTTCTAAGCCCTGTGTTCTTTGCATAGCTTCATCATGTTGTTTCTAAATCTTTACCAAATGAGATACTGAGATCCTCCAGAGGCGTTTCTAGTATCTGATGAGTTAGTCACCATTTATGTTTTACCATTCCAAAGCACTAGAAAATAGTTCATGACCTAGGAAGACTCTAGAGTTGCCAGAATCTGGAAATGTGAAAAAACAGACTGTCATTTGGATATATGCATACTCTATGTGTCATGGGAATTCCACAGATAATTGAGAAACTAAATCCAGTCTGAAAAACTGCTCTTGGGAACATTATATACTTTAGTGGTCTCATACTCTTCTTTCATGTTTGTTTTTAGTTTATAACATTAATCTTGTTGCGTCACTACATAAAGCAGTATTTCTCTTCATTAAGACTTGTTAACCCAGTTATATATTTGTCTGAGTCAAGTGACACAATCTGGCTTTGAATACAGCAAGCAGCTCAAACTGGTTGATGGTCTTGGATATGAAGTAATTTATCTAATACAGGGTTCTAAACTTGGGTTTCATGAATTTGTTTTTAAAACTGTTTTTGTAAGTGTATTTCAATAATTGGTTTCCTTTGTAACCTAATTTATTTATTTATTTTTGCATTTAAAAACATGATTCTTAGAACGGTTCCATAGGCCTCAACAGATGGCCAAAGGCATCTATGATTCAAAAAGTTTAATGGCCCCTGCTCTAATATCTATTCAAGTCTTATACTGTGGAAACCAGAATCCATTACTAATGGTATAAAAATAGTTCATTCAATATATTAGGATGAAGATATGGGCAAATCAACTCACTTTTCCAGGCCTCGGTTGGTAAAGTAAGATGACATGCTTTAAATATAAGAAGTACTGTGTCTATAAGCCTCCTCTAAAAGCTCAAAGTCACATGAACTCCTAGACGTCTTCTCATTCAACCCCAGGTCCTCTCCTTTATCCTTGATCTCTCTTTGAGGAGCTCTGAAGTGACTAAAGGTATAGTTCCTTATATTAACAGCACTCCTATTTTCACCATGAATGATAGCAACAACATGTTTCCCAGCATTATTCTATTCTCAACACTGGGAGCAAAATGGCCGATCTAAAAAGTCCCTCCCTGTGTAGAGCATCCCCATGCAACTATAGAACATCCCTCTATAAAACGACAATTTAATTTCTATAGTTATTAGAACATGTGTGCTAATATTGCAATTACTCCAGAAAGAGCCCAGAATGGGTTGCCCAGCAAACCTCTGGACTTAACAATCTACTGCCCACCAGTACAAATAGAAGGTTCATTTAGTTTGCAGGAAAAAAAGAATTAACCAACCAATACTGAGGAAGAACTTGGGGAAGAGCAAAGAGAAACAAGACAAGAGGCATAGAAAAAGGAGAAGGAAAAAAGAGGGAGAAGGGCAGAGACAAGTTGTTGGAATAAGGGCAGGGATTTGCCTGAGCCCTCCCCCAAACCTTTCCAAATACCTTTAAAAATGACTCTAAACAAATTCTAGAGCAACAGAACCCACAAAAAGACAGAGTGAAACAATTTAGAATGGAGCAAATGGAAGCTAATGCCTTAATGAGAAATCAAGAAATTATAAAACAAAGCAAAAGAACGAAAAAATAGAAGACAATGTGAAATATCTCATTGGAAAAACAACTGACCTAGAAAACAGATCCAGGAGAGATGATTTTAAAATTATTGGACTACCTGAAAGCCATGATTTTAAAAAGGCCTAGACATCTTTCAAGAAATTATCAAGGAAAACTACCCCCAATTTCTAGAACCAGAGGATAAAATAGAAATTGAAAGAATCCAGCTGAAATAAATCCTAAAGATAATATTGCCAGGAATATAATAGCCAAATTCTAGAGTTCCCGGGTGTAACAACAAGCACCGTAGCATACCCAGGATGGCTGCTAGCACAGATTCTTACATCATTCACTAGTTCAGGGGAAAAAGTCAGCACCCTGAACTTCAGAGAAAATACAAACAGAAATTATAAGCGAGAAAAATATACGCAGAGGAAATAACACAAATCAACAGAGAGGGCTTCTATTTGTCTGACCAAAGCTGTATATAAGAAACAATTCAAGTATCGTGGAGTCACAATCAGGATAACACAAGATTTAGCAGCTTCTAAATCCGCGATTCTCAACCTGTGGGTTACGTTCAATTTGTAACAATGAAAATACATCCTGCATATCACATATTTACATTATGATTCATAACAGTAGCAAAATTACAGTTATGAAGCAGCAACAAAAATAATTTTATGGTTGGAGCTCACCACAACATGAGGAACTGTATTAAAGGGTTGTGGCATTAGGAAGGTTGAAAACCACTGTATAAGGATCAGAGGACTTGGAATATCATGTTCCAGAAGGCAAAGGAGCTAGAATTACAACCAAGAATCAACTACCCAGCAAAATTGAATATGATCCATGAGGGGAAAAAATGGACATTCAATGAGATAGATGAATTTCATACATTCTTAAGAAAAGACAAGTGCTAAATAAAACACTTGAATTTCAAATACAAGAGTTAAGAGAAGCATGAAAAGGTAAATAGGAAAGAGAAATCATAAGAGACTTATTAAAGTTAAACCATTACATTCTTACATGGAAAGATAATATTTGTAGCTCATAAGACCTTTATCATTATTAGGGTAGTTAGAAGGAGTAGATATATAGATACATATATAGAGATATATAGAGATAGAGATATAGACACAGAGAGAGAGAGACAGAGACAAAGAGAGACAGAGAGGACAGGTGTGAGTTAAATATGAAGGGATGATATCTTAAAAATAAAATTAAGAGGTGAGAGAGGAATGTACTGGGAGAAAAAGAAAGGGAGAGATAGAATGGGGTAAACTATCTCACATAAAAGAGTCAGGAAAACGCTTTTACTTGGAGGAGAAGAAGAGAGGGGGAATGAGTAAACCTTATTCTCATCGAATTTGGTTTAAGGAGGTAATAACATATACACACAATTGGGTATGGAAATCTATCTTCCCCTACAAGGAAATAGGAGGGAAGCAGATAAGGTGGGGAAGGTCATAGAAGGGAGGGAAGATTGGGAGATGTTATAAATAGAAGCAAAACACTTTTGATGAGAGGCAGGGTGAAGGAAAAGAGAACAGAAGAAATTCTAAGACAGGATGTTGGAAAATATAGTTAGTCTTTCACGACATGACTATTATGGAAGTGTTTTGCGTGACTACACATGTATACCCTATATCCAATTGCTTGCCTTCTCAATAAGAGGGGGTGAGGAGAGAGGAAGGGAGATAATTTGGAATTCAAAGTTTTAAAAATGAATGTTAAATCTGTTTATACATGGAACTGAGGAAAATAAAATAGTAAATAAAAAAAAAAGAAACTTGCAAAGAAAAAAAAAAAGGAGGGAAAGATTGACCTGACATCATCTGCATCAACTCTAGCCCAGAGAAGGAAAGAAGTAGCAAGCAGGAGCAAAAAATGTTGTCATATAGATATAACTATGAATATTTAATTGTAAACAGTTAGACTCTATCTATCTATCTATCTATCTATCTATCTATCTATCTATCATCTCTCCGGATAGCATTGTGGGGAATCCCACCCTAGAAGGGGACAGTAATTTACATACAGGGTTTTAACAGAGGTTCTAGAATCAAGCAGCTAAAAGTGTTTTTGAGACTGAACAAATGCAATTCTTCTCAGTCTCTGTATTCAAGAGTATGAATTAGGTGTAGATTCACAAACATGGGCCACAAAAGAATCAAAAACCTCAGATTAAAATTCTTGTATGCATTTCTGAGATGATCCAAAGGTTTAAGAAGCTTGGATTAAAACCCAAGGGATGGTGTGTCTGTGTGTGTGTTTGTGTGTTTGTGTGTGTGTGTGTGTGTGTTTGGAAAGTGTCACTAGATGATTTTGTTTGAGATTTGTCATCTGATAATCACTAGAGAAAACACCAGTTAAAGTGTTGGAGACAGAATTTAAACTCAAATCTTCCTAACTCCAACTCTGGTGCTCTATGCACTGAGCTACCTAGCTAATAACTGAAAGTCCACAGGATTACAAATAGATAGCTGTAATAAATGAACCTCAGAGGCATTAGCAGCTTCCTTTTAAAGATGAGGTAATTGAGGTCCAGGAAAGCTAAGTGACTTCTCCAAGGTCACACAGGTAATACTGAGGGAGGATTTGAATCTGGTTCTTCTGTCTCCAGTGTCATTGCCCTCTCCACTGTACCAGGATATCACCTATAGCTCTTGATATGGATTACTCATAGCAAATTTCACAAGGTCATGCTATAATAATGCTCAATGCAGGTATTTAAAGAACATTAGTTTCCAAAATTACTTCATGATACATCCAAGGCAAAGTTCTTCCCAAGTTCCTCAGGTATTCACAGAGAACTATACAGTTCCAAATAAATATCTAGCCTGTCATACAGAACTCTTAAAAAAACGACTCCCTCTTCAGTCTTTTGTTCTGAGTCAATATCTGCCCTCATTCTCTCCCTTCCTGTTCTGAAGGCTAATTCAACAGCCTTATGAAACTTCTCTCAGCTCCACTACGAACATCAATGCGACTTCCTTTGTAATTGCTCTTTAACACTTCATTTACCAAGTATTAATGAGATATTGAAATAAATAATTATCTTCAGAGGATCAGAAATTAGAGCTGCAAGGAACCTTAGCATTCACCTAAACTAATCCCTCTATTTAACATATGAGAGAACTGAGGCATAAGGAGGTCAAATGGTCAAATATCTTGCTCAGGATCACTCAGGTAGTCAGTGGCAGGGCTGAAATTCAAACACACTCCTCTAATGTCAAAATCAGAGTGCTTCCCATCACACTGAGCTGCTTCTTTTAAGAATGAAGTCTTATTTTATCCATCAGAATATATTACATACAGTTAAGATGAAGGATTCTTAAGTACTCTGGAGGAATAAACAGTCACTATCTTTGGTTGTCAATGGCTCAGAAGGCTGAGAAATTCTGCAACACTTCAGGACCTGTTTCACGGGAGACAGAGGCATCTATTGTTTTTACTAGATCTGCCCATCTGTTGATTTGTCTGACTGCCCACATGGAAGACACGTGCAGGTGTGAGTTTTCCCAGGTATATGAAGGAATTTACTCATATACAGAAATCTGACAGCTTTCCTGGAATGCAATTCAGTGCTCTCAGTCCCTGGGATGGCTCCATAGTCTCTGAGAGAGCCCCCATCTCAAAATAGTAAGCTCCCCATAGAGCGTGGGGTAAGGATGAGGACAGTATGCCAAGTGGCATAGAATGGCCAGTGGCACAACTATAAAAAGCATAAACCCTAGAAAGGCAGTAGAGGAAGGAGACCAGCAGCATTGCCATAATACCACTACTATGATCACCACTATTACTATTACTACTACTACTACTTCTACTACCAATACTACTACTACTACTATTATCAACAGCAACAATGATAATGATCTATAGTGCTTTCAGATTTTCAAAGAACGTGATATGTTACCTCATTTGATCCTCCTAATATCCTGGAAGGTAGGTAATGTTATTATCTCCTTTTCACAGATGAAAAAAAACTGAGCCAAAGGGCTTAAGTGACTTTCCCAGAGACACATGCTAGCAAGTGTCTGACACAGGATTTGAACTCAATTGTGGCTTCAAAATGGCTAAAAACAAAAATAGACTTGAAGCTCTCTGGAATTCAACAAGAATTAACCATGGAATGAATGAAAATGCTTGGGTGTGTTATATTTCCCAACTTCTTGGGAAATATAAATATAAAGCAACTTGTATTGCTTTGCCAAAGAATATTGTAGGGTAAAGGAGTCCAAACCAAGGGTCAAAGAAGCCTTTGAGGAGGCATGAATTTAAAACATGGAGAACTATTGGAATCTTTGCTGAATTCCAGTCCATAATTTTTACTATCTCTAGTATTTAAAAAACAAATACCATATTTCCTTGCATAATTTTCCTTTGCTGCACAGTTATTTTACTGTAAAATAAGGGGAATGGGATTATTCATAGACAGACATTCCTTTGGCCAACCTATAGGGAAGTCTCTCCTTCCATAGTCATACAAGCTTCATAATCATAAGTGTCCCTGGAAAATTACAATTATTAAGGGGCAGATTAATACGTAACCATTACTTCTATAAAGATTGCCTTCCTTCTACATTCTCGTGAATTGAAATCCTTCCTATCATTGAGGACTATTAAAAATACCACTCAGGGTCCCTAGGTGGTGCAGTGAATAGAGAACCAGCCCTGGAGTCAAAAAGATCCCAGTTCAAATCCAACCTCAAACACTTGACACTTACTAGATGCATGACCTTAGGCAAGTCACTTAACCCCAATTGCCTTGCCTTCCCCCACCAAAAAAAAAATACTACTCTTTCCTTCATCATCATCATCATCATCATCATCATTTAAGGACCTAGTATAGGGTATGTATTAATATATATTTGTTGATGCATCATTACAACAGCTCACACTTATATAGTATTTTATAGTTTATTGGTCTCATTATTAATAACAGCAACCAGAATTTATATTTGGATAGCACTTCAGAATTTATGAAATGCTTTTACCATAACTCTTTGAGATAGATAGTACAAGTATCGAAATTCTGAAGTCTTTTAACTGTATGTATAAGCAAGTCACCAAAACTCCTTGAATCTTAGTAAAATGGAGCAAATAACACCTTGACAAAGCTGTTGTGAGGATAATGAAATAAGATGTACAGTTTTTTTAAACCTTCAATAAATATTTTTGTTCAGACGTTGCCTTCTCCCTCTGCTTCTCTTGGCGCCAAAGTAAATCTGACCAGTTCTCAATCTTGGCTTATAATGAGCACAATTATTGTGATGCACCAGCCACAAAGGAGAATCTCAGCTGAAGTCTTTGACCTACTCTCCTCTTTGTTGCCTCCCCAACCCGGGAAAGTTAAATCAGCACCATGGACACCACTCAGTGTTGGGTCCTTTACATAGATTCCTGCTTTGTTCCCACCCCATTCAAATATCACAGTACAACAAAAGTTATGTGGTAATTTCTAAAGACTACATGTTTCCATTTTGGAAAAAATTGAAAGAGGCCATGCTCCATAGTCATACTATCCTACTAATTCCTGCTAAGCCCTCATTCCTTCTCCCATTGCTGAGAGTTGAGTGGGTGGGGCATTGAACAGTTAGGATGACCTGGGTTCAGATATTTATTAACTATGTGACCTTGGAAAAGTCATTGACCCTATCTTTGCCTCAGTTTCCTCATTTGTGAAATAAGAGGGATAGACCTCTAGAAAGGGAGAGAGGGATTTCTTTAGGAGCATTCACTATATCACCTTTGGTGAAAGAAGGCAAGACTTCATAAAGTATCCCCAAAAAGTTTCCCATCCCTGTCTAAGTAACTAGCCTTGATTAATATTAGATTTTCTGGTTTTATTTTTTTCCTATAAAAAACAGAACTAGATTCCTACTAGGCAGCAACAAGACAATGAAAGAAAAGGAAAGGTCCACTTTTACCTCAGTTTGTCTTAGAAAACACACACCCTCAAAAAATTACTTTATTTTGCCAATGCCAGGAATCTAAACCAAGTAAGGATTCTGGGGGAGAATTTTGGAAATATGGGTATTATAAATCTTTGCAAAATATTTGCCAGCTAATTATTTTTCCCTTTCTCCCAATCAATTCAATTAAAAATATATGTACTAAGCTCCTAACGTGTGAAAAAGCTCTGTAAAAGAAGAAAGGTAAATATCAATTATTTCAATTATAAAGAGTATAAAGACAGGAAAACGTGTTCTATTAACTGCTATGCATCCTACCTTAAAGTTGCAACCAATGTTGTATTCTTCTAACAGAATGTAACTTTCTTACCTCTTTTTTTCTTCTCTCTCTCTCTCTCTCTCTCTCTCTTATCCTTGCATCCCAAGCACCTAACAGTTCCTTGAACACAGCAGGGGCCTCACAAAGGGTTACTGGAATGATCTGCTTCCCCCAGCTCCACATTTTTTCACTCCCTGCTCCCTATGCCTGGAATTCAATCTCATTTCATCTTCACCTTTTAGAAAATCCCTTGTTTCTTTCATAGCTCTCTTCATGTGACATCTTGTAACCCAAGCCTTTCCTGATCCTAGACCAAGATGCTAGTGCACCCCCCAAAAAATAAACTTGTATTGATTTTATTTACACGTTAGAGAAGATCATCCTCAATAGTCCCTCTGTCCTTCTAAACCCCATCCCCACTCTCATTACTCAGAGTTCAGTAAATAAGGCAATGGAAAGTCAGGATGACCTGGGTTCAAAGTCTACCTCAAATACTTATTAGCTGTGTGATTTTGGACAAGTCACTGACTCTGTCTTTGTCTCGGTTTCCACATCTATAAAATAAGGGATGAGTCGGTGGATGTATATACAAATATGTATATGCATGTTTGAATACATTTTGTCTGCCTTATAGAATATAAACACCTAGAAGGCCAGGGCTATTTCATTTTACTGCTGTTCCAGGCACATAGTAGGAGCTTTTGATTTCCATATAAGCACCACTTTATCATATTCTACCGTCTATATTAGGGAAAGGATAGAAATCATCAGGAAATGCTGAGTGTAAGGCTGAAGGGGCATAAGAATCTGGGAGAGATAGGTATTGCTTATTGACAAAGTGTCATGTGATTGAAGTATCATAGGATCACAGATAGAAGTAGAGAGGATTTTAGAAGCAATCTAATCCAACCCCTTCATTTTACAGATGGAGAAACTGAGACTCCAAGAAGTAAAGTGGCTTGCCCAGGCCCACAATGGGTTAAGACCAAACTCAGGTCTTCCTGAATCCAAGTTCAGCAGAGCTGTGTCTAATCCCCACATTATGCTATCTCACACTGGGACAGAAAGTTTCCAGACACTATTAAAAATAAACTACCTCTGCCAAGTCTTTACATCAGTACCTAAGATGGAATTCTTCTACCAGTTCTCCATTGTTTTTCTTTTGGAATTCTCACTAAAATGTCCCTAGGATATACCATCATGGTAAAGAGACAGGCAGCTGATTATTAAATATCCAAAGATTTCTTGCTATTTGGAGGGATTTCTATAGCCTCTATGTCTCTAAAGTTTTGCTCCAATAAATCATGTTATCATGGTATGAACCTGGAGTTGACCCCATGTTCACAAAGTCTATAACTCTAGAGCAGTGGTTCTCAACCTTCCTAATGCCGCGATCCTTTAATAGTCGTATGTGGGCGTGTCTGCATGTGGGCAGACCCACTTGGAGACAGATAGAAAAGGTTCCTAAGACCATTGGAAATACGTGTTTTCTGTTGGTCTTGGGCGACCCCTGTGACCCCTGTGAAAGGGTCATTAGATCCCAAAGAGGTCGCAACCCACATGTTGAGAACCACTGCTCTAGAGCATAAACTCTGGAAGGTTCTACTAGGTTTGAAAGGTTTCAGGTAGAGGCCCAATGATAGACTGGAAGTTTGTGATCCAGGAACTAGCCTAGATAGATGTGAAGAGGCTTATCACCAAGATTGACACATCATGATAATGATGATGATGATAATGTTGATGGTGGTGGCGATGGTGATAGTGTTACCATTATGCACCATAGCATCTCCTAAGGTCTATGTACTACATTACAGAGGGGTTGCAATCTTCATCACTCCTAGAAGCACCCACACCCTCCTAGAATGGTGATATTTGAGGTATATAGGATCCTAGGGAAAAATCATATTTCCCTTCTCAATTCCTACCCATCCTCAAAAGCCCATCTCAGGACACATCTACTATACAAAGCCTTCTCTAACTACTCCATTGTGCAGTGGTATTTTCATTCTCTGAATTCCAAAAACATCCGTTGCATATGCCAGCAACTCACTCCATAAAAATGAATTCCTCAACACTCTAATGAGAACAAAAGTGAAAAATTATCAGACTGTTTTAAAAGTTTGTAAATGATTTATTTTAAGGCCCATGGAAGTCATGCCCAGAATGATGCAATGAAAAATAAATTCTGGTTCTGGAGTCCTAAGACCTGGGTTCAAGTGCTCTATTTCTCACTGTGGCATGATAGACTGGAAGTTTGTGATTGAGGGATCTAGCTCTGAAGTCAGGAAAATCTTGGGTCAAGTCTTGCTCCTGGCACCTACTGACTATGGCCAATGATAAATTACTCAAACTTTCAATACTCTAGGCAATTCTCTAAGACAAATAGTTGCAGAGAAGGTGGTGACCTGAATGGATAGGGAGAGTTTCCTCATCTGGGAGTTCCTTATAGCAATGAAATTATAGGTCCAGTCCCTATTCCTATCCCTAGAAGCCATGGAAGAGGCCATACGGTATTAGGGGCAAAATGCTGATTTTTAGCATGTAGGACTCACGGGACTTGAGTTCAAATTCCAGTTGTTTTACTTGCCACTTTTGTGATCTTGGAAAAATCATTTAACCTCTCCAGGCCTCAGTTTCCTGTCCTGTAGAATGCAAGGGTTATAGTACATGACCTCTGAGATTCTGTATAGGTCTTGATCTATGATCCTCTAACATCTGACCTAGTTAAAATTTCACCTTCTGTAAGAACTCTGTCCTAGACCTCTTTAATCTTAGTTCTTTCGCTTTGCCTATCCCCCAATTTATCCTCTTTATATCTTGTTTGGACATAGATGTCTGAATGTTGTCTCCCCCATTAGACTGTGAGCTCTTTGAGGGCAGGAACAGGTTGGATTTTTTTTTTAACCATTCTTTGTATCCCTGGTATTTAGCGCATAGGAAACACTTCTAATTGAGTGACTCATTAATGATAAATGCTATTTTATGACTTACACAAAACTTGACAAAATTTAAAATCAAATTTACCTTCACTCACATACTATATCATCATATCTTTGAACCTGAACAATAGTTTTGTGAGTGTTCAACATTGGAAGGTGGAGAAGAAAGGGAGGTTGGGGGTGATGAAATACCCTTTACTCATCCAAGTCAGCATCTGTTCATTTCCTCCAGCACCGAGGATGGCTCTGGATATATTACACCATGGTACCTCTCTGGGTATTTCTTTTGAGTGACCTGTAACTGACTGGCATATCCAAAAATACAGCGTTTTGAGAGAAAAATCTTCTCATCCAGAATATGTTAGAATAGGTTAGGAACCTACCCTATCCCTAGAAGCACCTGTCTCTATTTAGTATACAAGCTTGTTGCCCTCTCAATTTCCCTCCTTCCTCTCCACTCATTCTCTAAGATAGTGGTTCTCAACCTTCCTAATGCTGCAACCCTTTAATACTCGTATGTGGGTGTATCTGCATGTGGGCGGACTCGCCTGGAGATGGATAGAGGAGCGGGGTCTTAGTTCCTAAGACCATGGGAAATATGTGTTTTCCGATGGTCTTAGGCGACCCCTGTGAAAGGGTTGTTCGACCCCCAAAGGGGTCGCAACCCACAGGTTGAGAACCACTGCTCTAAGACCTGTGTCAAATCTCACTTTTTCTGCTTTAATCCAGCAATACCACTACTAGGTCTGTAGGTTTATTCAGAAACTGAGTGATTTCTCTTACCAAAAAAATAAAAAAGGCTATGACTCAAAATTGAGTCTAAACTATCCTAATTGGGAGAGGGACTGAAGACTCATACTCCAAGTTAAACTTCCAGCATTACATCACATACATGCTTTGTTTCATCCCCATCCAACTCTCCAGCTTTCTCTTCCCACCCTTGGTCACATCCTTCCTAGCTCCCCTTTATGCCTTATCTTCTTGTATTAGAATATAAGCTCCTTAAAGGTAGGAATTATTTTTTTGTGCTCATTTGTAATTCTATCTCTAGCATTAATCACAATGCCTGGCACATATCAGGCACTTAATAAATGCTCTTTCTGATGATCTAAATGTGAATCTAGAGTCAAAATTGAAAAAAATACAAATTTTAATTTTATAAATTCTTAAAATTGCTACAGCTTTTATTTGTATGTTTGATTTTTTAAAATCTACTCTGCTACCTTCTTAAAAATCAAAGCAAAAAAAATTCCCTTTGTATTGAGAATTTCTTGATATTTTTCTAATGCCTCTTGAAATAACGAGGAACAGTAGTGAAATGTTAAAAACAGAAAGATTAATAACAACAAAACACACCAAAGATGTGTATAGGAAGCACTGGTCTAGCAGAAAGGGAACAATAAAGAAAGTTTCCTTTAACCCAAATCCCTTTTCAGGGATCACTAAGTGACTTGTTTTCAATTAATCTAAGTTTTCACATCAACCCTTTTATAAACAGTCATCCTTTCCCAAAATATGAACAAGAAAACAAACATAGGATGCTTTTCACCCCAGAAGTCATGATCAGATCTAGGGCTGACCTAGTGAACTAGATCAAGAATGATCTTGGTGAATGCTCCCCAGAGGATGTGATGAGTCCAGGCAAAAAACCCTTCAATGGTTCTCTGTTTCCTACCATATTCTAGTCTGAACTCTTTAGCCTGACACCCTCCTTAGCCTAGGTAATTATGAACCCTTCCCTATTGGATGGTCAGTTTCTTCAGTATCCCACACAAACCTCATACTTCTACTTATGCCTATCCATATCTTCCCCTGGGCAATTCCCTCTAGTTTAATAATAATAGCTAGCTTTATGGAGAGCCTTAAGGTTTGGAAAGCGATTTACAATTATTTCATTTTAGCCTCATGACAATCCTGGTAGATAAATGCTTTTATTATCCCCATTTTACAGATGAGAAAACTGAGGCAGACAGCCAATAAGTATCTTCCCTGGGGTTACAAAGTTAATGATTGTCTGAAGCTGGATTTAGACTCTGGTCTTCCTGACCCCAAGTGCAGATCTCTATCTAGTACACAAGCTAGCTGCCATCTTGTTTTTTCCTCCTTCCTCTCCATTCATTCTCTAAGACCCATGTCAAATCTCACTTTTTCTGCTGTATCCCTTTGATCGAACAATGCCACTACTAGGTCTATATCCCAAAGAGATTATAAAAAAAGGATATATATGTATGTATGTATGTATGTATGTATGTGTGTGTGTATATATATATGTATGTGTGTATACATATTTATATATCAGTTCTTTTTGTGGTGGTAAAGAATTGGAAATTAATGAGATACCCAGCAATTGGGGAATGGCTGGAAAAGTTGTGATTTATGAATATAATGGGACACTATTATTCCATATGAAATGCTGAGCAAGTGGATTTCAGAAAAACCTAGAAGGACATATATGAACTGAATCTGAGTGAAGCAGGAAGAACCAGAAGAACTTTGTAAACAGTTACAGCAACATTGTGTGACGACCAACTTTGATAGACTTAGCTCTTCTCAGCAATGCAACGATCTAAGACAATTCCAAAAGACTCAAGAGGGAAAATGTTATCCAGAGAAAGAAATATGGAGTCTGAATGCTGATTAAAGCATACTATTTTCTCTTTTTTGTTGTTTTTTTCTTTCTTGTGGTTTTTCCCTTTTGTTATGATTCTACTTTCACAACATGACAAATGTGGAAATATCTTTAACATGACTGTATATATATAATGTATATGTATATGAATAAACTATACATGTATATGTATAGATCTCATTCCATGTTGAGGAGGGGGAGAGGAGGTAGGGGAAAAATTTAGACCTTGAAATCTTATAAAAGTGAATATTGAAAACTAAAAATAAATAAATATTTTAAAAGATTTTTTAAAGTCTCACTTTTTCAGGAAAACTTCTTTCCCTACCTACTCTTGCCTTTACTAATGTTTTTCTCTTGTGATCTTTTCCTGTATTATATATTCTATACCATATAACTGGACACTTACAGACTTTCTCCTTTAAAGTTCTAGTCCATTGCTTCAGAGTGGTATGACTATGACTTTAGGTGAATATATTACTCAAATTTGAGTATGCCAAGAACCATTCTGGACAGGTTCTCTATATAGATCAGGCATTTGATTTCCTGCCTGCTTTGCTAACTGAGTTTTAAAAAAAAATAGCTCATCAATTCCTTATCAATAGATCATGAAATCATCATTGTGTTTCACTCAATCAGGGTTCCATCCCAATGGGCCTGGGCCTGCCTTTTTGCTGCTCCTGGAACTCAGTCTTCCATCTCTCCCCTTTGTGCCTTTATACTAGATATGCCCCATACTAGAAATGCATTCCTTCCTCACACCTCCACTTCCCAGAATCCTTAGCTTCCTTTGAAGATCAATTCAGGCACAATCTCTTAGGAGAAGTCCTTCCTAATCCTCTTAGTTCACTTAATCAATCTTTCTATCAGTAATTAGCACAATCTAAGCTTCTGTTATATGCTAAAAAAGAGACCAATCACCATCCTCAAGGAACCCCCATTCCAATGTGGATGAAGGATAGGGGGACAATACACTAGCAATTAGTAAAAACAAGATGTATATAAAAGGTAAACCAAAAGTAATCTCAGAGGGAAACTTCTTGAAGATGGAGACTTTTTTGTCCTCATACTGTCTGATCAATAATCATTAAAATTTCATTAAGCACCTACTATGTGCCAGACACCATGCTAAGCACTGGGAACAAAAAGAAGGAAGACAATCCTTGCTCTCCAGGAGCTCACACTCATGGGGGAAGACAACAAGCAAATATATACAACCAAGCATACAGCTGGCATTTAATTAATGCATACCGAAGAATTAAGATTTTTGACCATAGCAATTCATGAAAACTATCTAATAAGGTATGGAGAAGTTGTGATTTGCCTTGGGGGAGTAGGGTACCCCACACTCAGGACAAAATCCCCAATATTCTGAAGTGTTGAAGAGGAATCTATTGGCCTTGGATTGTTCTCTTGCTTCACATGTGTCAATCCTGTCTATCCCCATCCCTTGAGAACAGGAGCTCACGTCTTATTCTATATATTCCAGAAAACTTGGCAGGATATCATGAGAAAGTGGGCATTCAATAAATATTTTCAGATGCTCCCAGTACTTGTAGAAATGTAACCAAAAACCAATGGTTCTGGCAGGCAATTCCTCAAAATGAAGCAATACACAGCCCTTCTTGCCCCTCTCATATTTGTCAGGGTGAAAGGGCCTAGATTTTCAAATTAACACATTCCCACCACACATGATGGCTTATGCCCTATGCAAAATATCAAACTCAGCATGATGGATGTTAGCATCTCCATCCATGTGAAGGCACATTATTGACTTTCAGGAAAGAGAAAAGGAAATGGGTGTTTACTGACAAATATAATTGGCCTTGAAGTAAAAGAGTGGGGGTATAAAGGCTAGGATGCTCCAGGTTACCATAGCTACCCCATCAGGTCTCCACAGTGAGCAGCATTGTACAGAGTTCAGAGAGTCCATCGTCTTGCATCTGACCTTTCACTATATGCTAGAGATCCTGGTTAGCAGTTCATGGCCTTAGGCCCTGGCTTTGAAATTCAGGAGCAAGCATTATGTACCCCAGTCACCCTGGCTCCTTCCTTTCACATAAGGTCCAGCGCCTAGTTCATGCACAGTCAACACTAAAGTGCTCAGCCAAAAGCAGACACTTTGCATGAACATTATTGCTCCCCCAGTCCTTCCACCACATGCCATATAATATAATGAACTGATACACCTGCACCTCATCATGCCATTGCCAGAGTCACAAATGCCCATTTAATTACTCCAGCAACTCAGCACTTTAACAGATCAGGCTGGGTCCAAAGACAGATGAAGCTACAAGGTTTCCATTGCAAGACATAACCCAAACTTTTTTTCCTTCAAAACCAAATAATGCAGTAAAGAGATCTGATTGGGCCAAATTGGCCCCCCACCATACTGAACCTCAGAGCTTGAAACCCAACTTTTCAAAAGATTGGGCAATTTATGAGATCACTGTCTTCCATTCCGGAAATAAAAGTTTTACTCCCCCATATTCCATATGGTTTTCATGAATGTGATTTGCCATTTGGGAAATAAAGGTGCCTTTGGATATAGGAGTGGGAGTGGGAGGTGCTAAGAAGAATACAAAGTGCCTCGATGCTTACACAGGGCTAACTAAGAGGGATGTTCATACAAAGTGAACTTTGACTGGGAGGTTCTAATGCAACTGGGGCAGTCCGTGGGGTATTTATTGTTTGTTGTGAATTGGGGGCTTACATGGGATGGAGTTTGGATTTTTCTTAGGTTTAATAAGAATGGTGATAGCACATTATTGGAGTTTTCACTTGAATTGGTAAATGACAGGTTACTGCCTAGCAGGGGGAAGGATGGCAGGTGTGTGGGCCTGATGAGGAGAAAGACAAAGCTGTAGTCACTTTAGTTGAATGAGTCACACAAGAAGGAATCTGTTTTTGTGTGACCCTTTGCAAAATGGCCTAACAATGTTGCAAATATTGCTGAAGTGAGTACAGTGCAAAAGGATGTTGGGAAAGAGGTTAAAGAAGTGTTGTTGTGCCCTTATACCAGGGTGGGGAGATTTTTGGGCTATGGATGGGTGGGTGGGGATAGTAAAAATGTGATCATCAGGAGGAAAAATGAATATAAAATCAATATTTCATTCTCCTCCTTACTTAGGTGCTTTTGGCATACAGGAAAGCTGGGATTTATGCCTATGTTGATAGTGTGTGGTACATGTAAATGAATTGTTCATGTAACTTAGGTGTTTGAAGGTATGTGAAGAGGTAGGCATCAGCAGAATATGGTTGGATGGGTCAGGTGCATGTTCCCTTCCATGATGGAGATTGGACATCCACAACTGGAGGTTCAAATGGAAAACCGGGATGAAAAGAGCTACAGCTAAGCGAATGGAGGCAAGGCTGATGGCAGTCACATGGTGATAAAAGGATAAGGGCTTTTGAGAAGCAAAGCAAAGAGTGATCTTGTGTGGTTGAGTTTGGCCTGTAGATTCTTCCTAAAGGGATGAAGAACTGCAAGGTTTGGGACACACTCAAAAATTTCGTTCCAGTGCGAGTTGATGGGGGGTGGTGTAGAGAATATGGTAGCTGGGGAGTGGGGGGAAGGGGCACTACTGCTGTGGGTGGTCTGACGCCAGGGGCATAAATGCCCTCCCTTTAGCTAGCTATCCAGAGAGGTCACAGGGTTTGGAGTTGGCTATATGAAGACTCCGAGTATGTGTCCTTTGGGGAGAAGAGATGCAGGTGGGGGCAGAAGGAGCTATAATTGTGGGGAAACGGTGTTCTGGCTGGAGGTAGGGAATGTTCCTGTGTACAGGCGACTCTGTGTTGCATATGGGTGTGGAGAAGACGGGTGGCAGGGCGGATCCATGAAGGTAGCAAGGGGGGGGGGGGGTCGCAGCGAGCGAGTGGGTGTGAGTGTATGTGTGTGTGTGTGTGTGTGTGTGTGTGTGTGTGTGTGCGCGCGCGCGCGCGCGTGTGTACGTGTGTGTGTGGCTGTGTGTGTAAGTATGCATGAAGCGAGAGTGGGGGCTGGGGGCGAGGGGGCCTCCCTGGGGACTCACCCAGCACGAAGTAGGGGAGTTCTGTATTCTCCAGGTCGTCCACCACCACCATTTCCCCGGGGAAGTCATTGCGCACCGAGAACAGGAGCTTGGGCTCGGAGGCCGAGGGGCTGTGCATGATGCTGAGGTCGTTCTCCCGCAGGAAGGGCAGCGCCGACACCGTGATGCTTTTCAGCTTGCACTCCAGCTCCTTGGATGGGTCCCCGTCTCCTCCTCCTCCGGCGGCCGCTGCGGCCGCGGCGGCGGCGGTCGCCAGCACAGCCGCCGGCATCCAGCAGCAGGCGAGCAGGGCGCAGAGCCGGGCTAAAGCCATCTTGAGCCCCGTCCGCCTTCCTCCCAGCATTGAGATGGTGGGGGAGGAACGGAAGGGAAGGGAAGGGAGGGAGAGAGGGAGGGAGGGGAGGAGGGTGGGGGTTTGGGAGGAGATGTGGACCCCGAGCGGGGAAAGCCTTGGTCCAAGTGGCTGGGGAGCAGAAGACTGCTTGCCTTCCGGGTGCGGTGCACTCTCTGCCTGAGCCCCGATGCAACCAGAGACGGATTTCTTTGTTTTCAGGGCTGCGAGCATTAAAAAGGGGAAACACTGGGGGACAGCAAGACCCAAAAGAGGGAAGGCAGATGGGAGAAAATGAAAGAGAGCTAAGGATTTCAGAGAATCAGGTCAGCCCCCGAGCTAGCGGCTTGGGCTGCTCCTTCTCCTTCGCATCTCCCCAGCTCTCGCACCCACTCCGCTATTAACTACCTGAATTGGTGCTTCTTTTTTTTTTTTTTTTTTTCCCAATCAGACTTTGCAATGCAAAATCTTCCCCTGGCATCATTCAGATGGCTCAGTGGACTAGGTGGAGGCGAAGCGAGCAAGCACACACACACACACACACACACACACACACACACACACACACTTACACTCACTCCTTAAAGGACACTTTTGATATGAACCATAAATATGATTTACGGTCACCCTCTTCAGTTTATTTTGGTGTCTAAACACTCCTCCTATCACTAACTACCCATTCTTGTCATTTCTGCTCCAACAGTTGGATTTGGTTACTGGAGTTGGGAGGGGAGGTGAGGAAGAAGAGAATGGGGCTGTGTTTAACATTGTTTGGGAAAGCATTTTAAAGGAATTTGGAGGGCGCTGTGTCTATTATCCAGGCACCCACTGGAAGCCTTAATGTGTGATACAAAATAATAGACTGGAGCTTTTCCCTCCAGGTCTGCCTACCTGAACTCTGTTTCCATTTTTTTTTTTTAAGGAAACTGTATACTCAGGTGATGGTATGGTATAGTGCCAGAAGCAATATTCTTGACAGGAAAAGAAATATAAATAGTTAAGGTTGGCAAATGTGCAATAGAGAATAATTAATAATAATAAATCAATCTAAAGAGAGAAAGGAACAGAAAGTAAAGTTTTCAACCCTCTACTAATAAATCAGAAATATTTGAGTGTATAGTTGTGTGTGTGTGTGTGTGTGTGTGCATACTAACTCAACATCCTTCTTATAATGACAGGCATAGAATATTTAGCAAGTCTTCTAGGGGGAAAAATTATCCACATGAGATTAATTTCCATTAATGTTAGGTAGCCTCCCCTTTTCTAAATAACAACAGCCATAATAAAATGTTTTAAACATGTTGAGGAGTATTCCAGCATCTAACATTCAAGTGAATTTTCACCTAAGTTGTATTCAATCACTAGGAAGAGTGCCCTCAAACACTTAAATAATGCAGCTCCCTATACTTAGTCCCACAAAGGGTGAGTGACACTCAGTCCCTCAGGAACTTGAACCACCATGAATTTTTTTGTGCAGAAGGTCTCGTATTTTGAAAGCCATTTCATTCTCATCTTATCAGAGATGGATTCCATTTTGTTTTCATATTGCCTCATAGGCAAATGCTGTTTATCTTATAAATATCTTTGACTGAATATATAATACTGGAGACTGGGTGAGATCTTCTTAGGGAACCTTTTTTGTATGTGTAGATAGTATGTAAATGTATCATCCAACAAACTACTAATAGGAAAGGAGGGAGCTAGTTATTAATTTTACTAATTCATTGTTAGCATAAAAGAAATTGCACCCTATGACTCAATTTAGCTCAATAAGTGCTTATTAAATGCCTACTATGTGCCAAGTACTATGCTAAATATTGGAGATTCAAAGGAGAAAAGGGGCAGCTCTTGTCTTCAAGGATCTCATAATGTAATGGGGGAAAGAACACAAAACAGGAAGCGAATGAGGACAGAAACCAGGAGGACACTCTCCTTCTTGGAACAGAAGCAAAGCAAAGTTGCTAATGGAAAACATTGAGTTATCTTCAGAGCTCTGAGGCCTCTACAACAGGAGGTATTGAGAGTTTATTGCTTCACTATCCAGGTCTCCAATCAGAGGGGAGAGGCAATTGAAGGGGTTGAGAAGTCATGGAATATCCAAAAACTGAGTCAGTCTGTAAGATGGTTTTGAGATTTCAGGTAATCAGTTTATCCCAGGAAGGCTTGATGTTCCCCAGAGCTGCTGATGGGAAATGGAAAGGTGTTTGTTGGATTGGATTGAATACCAAAAGAAATAATTCTGGTAGGTCAGGTAAAAAAAAAAAAGGACTTTTATATTGACAGAAGCTCTATACGGTCCGGTAATAATGGCAACAATGATAAGTTGGGAGGGGACAGAAGAAAATTTCAACCTTGTATTTGAGAAAGAGCAGATGGCGGGAACATCTTTAAATGTCCCTTTGAGTTGGCCAAATGCTATATCCCACAGGATCACTAGAGAGCAAACTTTGCAGAATTTGCCCAGAGAAAATGAGGCAAAGGATAATACCACAATCGTGGCCTCAAAGGACTGTTAGACAAAGCCAGTCATGGTGAAATGAAAAGAAAATTGAATTTGGAGATGGCCTTTGGTTCAATATCTGGGTCTGCCATTTAGTAGCTATGTTACCCTAGCCAAGTCACTTAAACACTCTGGGCCTCAGTATTTAAAATAGACGACTGTGAAGGTTCCTTCTAACCAGTTTATATTATAATGATCTAATCCTAAAATGCTGGGCCACTCATTTCAATACACTTTCAGTCAACCAGTATTTATTAAGTGCCTATGATATAATAGTGATATAAAGACCAAAAAAGAAAAAAATATTGCCCCCAAGGAACGCAACTTGCCTCATATTTTAGATAAAAATTGAGGCTGTTCACAATAAGCCCCATCTTCTCCTCATTATATGAATCACTCATATGTTTTCTACCATTATCTCCTCCTTCACACCTCTGTCACATGATGAGATGGCCTTACTCCTTACCTAGGCTAACCCCACTACATGATCTAGCAATTTAATCCTTTTCATCTCCTCCAAAAGATTGTTCCTGCATCCTCTCTTTATCATATATTTTCAATCTCTCTCCTTGTCTACTGATTTGTTTCCTACTGCCTATAAACATGTCCATGTCTCCCGCATCCTATGGGGAAAAAACCACGTTCATTTGTTCTTTCCATACCCAATATAATCATATTTCTTCGGGCCTTTGGGGCTAAATTCCTTGAGAAAGTTGTCTATGATAGGTGCCTCCACTTTCTCTCCTCTCACTCTCTTCTCTACCTCTTGTAACCTGGCTTCCAACTTTATTCCTGCTCTTTCCAAATTACCAATGGTTTCAGTTGCCAAATCCAGTGACCTTTTCTCAGTCCTCATTCTTTGTGAGCTCTCTGTAGTCACTGACTCTGTTGATCACCCTCTGGTCCTTGATACTCTCTTTTCTAGGTTTTTGGGACACCACTCTTTCTTGGTTCTCCTCTTACCTATCTGACTGCTCCTTCCTGGTCTTCTTTGCCATCCAAATGTCCTGCAGAATCCTGTTCCGGGTCCTCTTCTCTTCTTCATCTCTACTACTTCACTCAGTGATCTCATCACCTCCTGGATTTAATTACCATCTCTATGCTGACAATTCTTAAATCTACCTCTCCTGCCACAAATTCTCTTCTAACCTCCAGTCTCACATCTCCAACTGCCTTTCTGACATCTTAAACTGGTTGTCTAGTAGATACCTTAAACTCAACATGTCCAAAACAGAGCTCATTATCTTTCCCCCAACCTGCCCCACTCCCCTTTTCCTATTCTGTTCAGGGCACCACCATCTTCCCTATCTCTCAGACTCAGAACTTAGTTACCAATCTCTCTGACCTCCTATATCCTGAATCTGTTGCCAAGACCTGTTGATTTCACTTTGTACCATTTCTTTTCTACTCTGACGCTGCCATGGTTCTGGTGAAGGCCCTCATCACTTCGCAACTGGACAATAGTAACAGCATGCTGGGGTCTGCTTGCCTCACATCTCTGACTGCTTCAATCCATCTTCCATTCAGCCACCAAAGTGATTTTCCTAAAGCACACCATGATTATGTCTACCCCCTCCTCAATTAATGCCAGTGGCTTTCTGTTTTCTCCAAGAGAAAATATAAAATGCTCTATTTGGCCAGGAACAAATAAAAAATGGTCTATTTGGCATTCAAAGCCCTTTATAATCCATCCTCCTCCCTTTCTAGACTTCTTACATCTTACTCCCCAACCCATACACTTTGATCTAGTAAGACTGACCTCCTGTTGTTCGATGAGTAAAATACTCTACTCTCAACTCTGGCATTTTCTCTGTCTCTCACCCATGCCTGGAATGTTCTCCCTACCCATTCCTACCTACTCAGTTCTCTGGCTTCCTTTAAAATTCCATGTTCTACAAGAATCCCTCTCCCAACCCCCTCCTTCTTTTAAATACTTCTTTTTTATCGTAGAGATACGTGTGTGTGAGTTCTCTTCCCCATTAGACTATGAGCTCTTTGAGGTCAGCAATTATCTTTTGCCTCTTTTTGTATCCCCAGCACTTAGCAGAATGCCTGGTATGTAGTAGGCACTGAATAAATTTATTGATTGATATATAATCCAACAGCAATATAATGGACACGGACATCAAAAGTACTTTTTAGAGCTAAGCCCTGGGTCCCTGTATAAGTTTAAATAGATAAACTTTCAGATATCCACTTTCATTCTTTCTAACAATAACAATAAAAAGCATTTCTTTCCAAATAGCCGAAATGTTCAAAAGCTGATCTGTAGAGATGTTAGATATGTGCACACACTCCCCTTAGTTGGTATCCCATCAATAATTTTTCAGAAAAGCCTTGGGCTTCTCCAAAGAAATTACAGAGAACCCCCTCCCCCAAAGTCAACCATCAATTTTTGGGGGAATTATCTGTCTTCTTCATTTATTTGCCATTTCTTTTGCCATCTTCTTTCTCCCATGGGGTAATATTCTCCATGTGGTCTAGACCTTCTGATTTCATAAGTGTAGGGAATGCCTAACGTGTAAACCTCTGTTCATTCTTTGGTAAAGAATTACCTGGTAGCACTGAAGGATTAAGTTGCTGGCCCTTGGTCATAGAACTCTTAATTGTCAGAAGCAGGAACTGAATTCAGGTCTTCTTAACTCCAAGGCTGGCCTTCATATAGATAGCCATACCAAGTTAGACTCAGTTGTTGCCTGGAGTTTTTATAGATGGTTTCATATGTTGGTGAGTAAAAGGGTCTAGTAAAAAAGAAAAAGAAAGAAAAAAAAAAAAGGAAGATACCCTACCATTTTGAGGTGGCTTGATTCTTAGAACTGAATATGGTCCTGTTTGGAATGGGGAGGGGGTGGACTATGGGAAACAAAGAACCTGAGAAACTTCCAACACAATGAAATGGAGGACTTGGGGGTGGGGTGGGGGAAAGGAATTGATACTATAGTCAGATCATTAGGCTAACTCTGCCCGACTTTTTGAAAATGAGTGAAAAAAAACAGACAAAGTAACCTCAACCATTCCTTCTATATCAGTGGTTCTCAACTTTCCTAATGATGCTGCCCTTTAATACTCGAATGTGGGCATATCTGCATGTGGGCAGACTCTCCTGGAGATGGATAGAGGAGCAGTGTCTCAGTTCCTAAGACCATCAGAAATATATGTTTTCCAATGGTCTTAGGGACCCCATTTGACCCCCAAAGGGGCCGCGACCCACAGGTTGAGAACCACTGTTCTATATGGATGCCTCTCAGATCTCCAGCTCTTCCTCTTTTTTGAATTCCAGTACCCCCTGCATTTCATTGTAACATAAACAACACCAGATTTGGAGTCAGAAAGTATGAGTTGAGCCCCACTTCTAACATTTCTTGAATATCAAAACTGCTATAGCATAACTATGGACATATCACATACCCTACTTATTCAGATCTCCAACTTCTTGATTGGAAAAATAATGGTTGTTTTATTTCACTGGGCTGTTGGGAGGAGAATATTTTATAAATATTAAAGTTCTATATGGAAGCAATTGTATGTCTGCTCACAACCTGACTTATTTTATTCCTTCTAATCCCACTACCCTTCATTTCTATCAACTTGTCAAAACAGGACCAAACCTGGAGCCAGGAGAATCAGGCACATGAATCTTGCTTCTTATATTTACTTAATGTGTGACAATAAAGAAGTCACATAACTGTTCTGTACCTTAATTTCTTTATCTGTAAAATGTAGCTAATAATACTTGTAACACCCCCTCCCCCCCCCCCCCCGTGGTTGTGGGGAAGCTCAATAATTTATGTAAAGGAAATAATGTACATAAAGGACTTCCTTTGTATACCTTAACTCACTATATTCTTGGTACTTGGGAGAGTGTATGAAGCCTCTTCTCTTTTTATAGGATCATAGATTTACTGCTGGAAGGAACCTCAGATGTCATTTAGTACTCATTTCACAGGGGAGGAAACTGACATGCAGGTAACTTAAGTGTTCTGCTTGTAATTATGCAGTTAGTCAGTTGCAGAGATTGTTGTAGTTTGTCTTTCATTCTCAAAGAGGACCACAACAATCAGGGAGGTGATGCCATGACACACAAGTGAATTGGATTCAAGGAGGGCTGTGCAAAGTCACTAGACTCACTTTCTTCTCTGGAACCATCTGGATCCAGTGGCAAGATATAGACTGGGACTGCTGGAGATGGGCCTTAGATGCAATGGGAGACCTTGACCTTTTTAAACTAAGGTCTTTAACAGGTCTCAGTTTGACTGAGGAAACACCCATTCAGTGATTAAGGCTAGGTAAGAAATGAGACAGAGAATGGCCTCTTTACCTAGTTAAAAAAAAAAAAAATCAAACTAGGAGGGGAGGACCCTCAGCGTTTCTGGCCAAAACAGAACCAATTATAATTTACCTTCACTCTGAGCCAACTGGGACCCAAACAATGACCAAGGGGGGTTAGTCTGGGATCTACTGTTGGCCAATCAATGTGAGCCAGAGTGATTTGGGTTCAAGGCATAGTCCTTAAGAAAAAATTCTAGCTGGTAAACCCCAAGATATCTTTAAAGGTTTCAGTGATCAAAATTTACATTCCTTTGGGCAGAGCACTTTCAGGTAAGAGTCTGATACCCAATGTGGACAGAGGAAGAGGAAGGAGAGAGAGAGAGGAACTGTGTTGCCCAACTGGCCGGTTCCAGTTAGATCTCCAGTGGTGCAGCTTTTAGGCTAGGATTTGAGCCAAGGTTCTTGGGCCTCCAGTCCAGTGCTTGTTTCACTGCACCCAACAACCTCTCCAGTGCTATCTCTTCCCATTCAAGTGGCACCTATCTTCAAAGCTCAGATCATATCTCAACCTCTTTATGAACTCTGACAATGTGCTGTACCTTTAAATTCCTGTGGCACCTGTAGACTGAACCACTCATGCAGGCCTTAATAGTATAGATTGAGTTTTTATTTAACGTTTTATGAACCTAAGTTATACTACTTCAAAAAGAATCGAAGGTTATTAAGAGCAGGCTACTGTTCTTTGTATCCTCGCGCTAGAATGTAAGCTCCTTGAAGGAAGGGACTGTCTTTCTTTTAACTTCTATCTGTAGGACAGGGCTTAGCACAGTGTTTGGCACATGGTAAGTGTTTAATAAATGTTTGTTGACTTTACTTGACTTTGTATCCTCTGCATACAGTTCTGGTGTCCTTTCTTTGCCGATTCTATCCAATTTATCCTGAGTAGATCTTATTTTACTTATTTTACCATTAGACCATGAGCTCCTTGAGAGCATCAATTGTCTTTTGCCTTTATTTCTATCCCCAGCACATAACACATTAGATACTTAACAAATGTATAACAACATTTTGCTGATTGACTCTAGAACACTGGAATAGTTTTTAGAATGAAGAATTCATAATAAATACATTATTCATTCTTTCTGGAAGAGTGGGTGACCTATTCATGGTGATTACCAGCAAGTTTATCCTGTAATGTTTACCACATGAAAAGAACGGTTTATAACATGATAGATAAAGGGGATTTCAGTTCTGAGCATATGAAAATACATTTTCCTGTATTCAGGTGCTTGGTTGTTATTCCCAAATCTCTGTTGCCTGTGACTATGATTTTTCTCTTAATTGAGGTCAGTAATCTATTTCATTCTTCCTTCCAATTCCCAAGGCATTTTCAGTATCACCATCAGACTTTCTTTATCAGATACTCCATAATATGTTGGCACCAGAGATCTATGTTTTCTATCATTAGCTATTGACTCCATAATGATTCAGGGAATTTCATTTTTGTTAGATCTTTGGACTGAGAATGTATCCCAGAGTCTATGTAATTTAACTCCTTCATTTTACAGAGGAAGATGCTGAGACATTGGCAGATTAAGTGATTTTTTTTTCCAGGTCATGTAGATGGCAGAAGTTGAATTTGAACCTTTGTCCCCTGATCCCAGAGTCTGTCGTTCTTCCAAGGTAGTAGGAGTGACTAAAAGGGATTTGATGATGAAGATGATGATAAATAGCTATATAGCATTGACTATGTGAAAGGCACTGTGCTAAGCAATTTAATACTAGTATATCATTTGATCTTCACAAAAACCCTAGGAGGTTGGTGCTATTATTATTCCCATTTTGTAGATGAGGAAACTGAGGTAAACAGAAATAAAGTGACTTACCCAGGGTCTCACAGCTAGTAAATGTTTAAGGCCAGATTTTAATTCAGATCTTCTGCACTCCAAACCTGGCATTCTATCTACTGTTAACACCCAGCCCCCTTCATCTTAAGATCAATTCGATTAAATATTTATTCCATGCCTAGATGTATAATGAACCCTACTAGGTGCTGAAGATGCAAAGACAACAATGAAATAGTCATATTCCAGGAGCTTATAAATTCAATCAACAGAAACAACACACATACAGGGGAGTCAATACAAGGTTTATGCAAAGGGAATATACAGATTTAGAACTGAAGAGGATCTCACCAGTCATGTAGTGCCACTCTCTCATTTTATAAATGAGGAAACAGTGTCAGAACCATGACATGACTTGGCTAAATTCCCATAGGTAGAAACTGGCAAAATCAGGATTTGAACTCAGGCCTCCTGACTCACAACCTCTGAGCACTAGCCTATGATGAAAATACTACAATGCAGCAGTGCACAGTGTGGAGAAAGATAGAAGCTGGGAAGCTCCCATTTCTTTAGAAGGTTCTTATTGAATTACCAGAAAACTATCCACCAAACCGTTCCCCTGGTACTCTAAGACTGTCATGGGTTTATTTGTTGGGGGGAAGATGGGAGTGAAAGCAGCAACTATCCCACACTGGGAAAGGTAGGGCTTTGTGATAAGGCTTGAGTGCAAGTGAGAGACTATACAAGTGAGTCAGAATTTCCTGTTGTCTCTCATTCATTTGAAACATCTGACTTCTCAAGAACCTTTTTGTTCGCCCTGATTTATAACTCTGTGACATTCCCTAAAAATTTTAATCCTCTCTTCCCTCCCCCCCCAAGTCACTTGCAAAATAACCTCTGATGTTGACCTGTTAAAGAAAACTAAATTGAGAGTCTCTCTCCTTTCTTAGGGGGCTCTGAGTAGTGACTCAGATATATGGAGAAATCAAAGTAGGATCTCCAGGGAATAAAAGTAAATTCCCTCTATTCCACAATGTACACTACATTCTCTAAGCTCATCTCCATGGTTCATCCTCTGTTAGATAAGCTTCAAGGACCACCGTCCCCTTTCTCCCTTGCTTATAGCACAACATGCAAGGTAGGGGTTACATTTTTCAATTTTGCATTCTACTTATATGATGAAAATCCTTCATAATTTAGCCCTTCCTGGTTACAATTAATATTCTTTCCTCACACTTTCCTTTCCCCCCTCCCCCCCTTCTCCTCTCTATCTAAATTCGCAGGCTCAGCAGCAGCACCTGCTTAGGAGAAACAAGGCGGCTGCTGTTCGGATTTCTCCAGTGTGCCTTTAAAAACAAAAAATGGGAGCAAGATCCACGTCCCCTCCCCGCCCCCACCCCCATCGCATAAATACGACGGAAACTAACAAAGTGGAAACATTTCCACATTCAAAGCAATAGGTGTTTGGGGGTGTGTGTGTGTGTGTGTGTGTGTGTGTGTGTGTGTGTGTGTGTTCCCTTCCTGATCTGTCCCTGGGATGAAGATGAATAACCTAGCACCCTCAGATCCCTTCTCTTCACTTGCTTTTCCTTACTGATTGGAGAGCTGCCTTTGCCTTACTTTTGTCCCCCCAAATTTCTGAGTTTGCTGCTAAGCTTTGTAACTCCTTCATCTCCCTGAGCCCTTGACTCTCCCCATTTATTTCTCCCTGCTCATTGTAGTGTTGTTGTTTTTTTTTTTTTTCCCCTTTTGGTCAGTGTTTTGAAACAAATGTCTTTCATTTCTGGCCTTATTTCTACA
Source organism: Pseudochirops corinnae (assembly GCA_028646515.1). NCBI lineage: Eukaryota > Metazoa > Chordata > Mammalia > Diprotodontia > Pseudocheiridae > Pseudochirops > Pseudochirops corinnae. The sequence goes on along the minus strand of CM053586.1, from coordinate 307,764,657 downwards.
GTAAATATGCTTAGATATTTCAGGTGCAAGAGGAGAAAAAAGAGAAAACAGCTGTATGTTCCATCTCCACCCTCTAAGCCAGAAACGGACCTCTGTCTACAGGAGTTCAAATTAACAACAATAGAAGTGTGACCAAGGCATTACTGTAACTCTAAGAAGATTAGGGCTCTTTGAATTGCTTTTTTTTTAGACTCCACCTCTTTTGCCCCAAGCTCCCTATGCAACCCCAATCCCGAGTCAAGTATCCGTCCATCACTTTTTCCACCACACTGGAAAGTCCCAGCTACAAATCTGGGAGGGTTAACCGAGTTCTTACCCCAGCCTACTAGCTACCCAAAGGAGACAGCCGGTAAAATCCAGAGCCCTCCCTCCTGCAAAGCTGACTAGCCAATAGGCACCTGGAGGGAATATGAGCACGGATATCATTGGCTGACAACCTCCGTGCATAAGGAAGAGAGAGGGAGGCAGGCAGGGCAGCATTGTTATCTTAAGACACTCATCTGGTCCCTGAGTCTGCAGGTGACACTGCTTAGGTACGGAGTACCGAGTCAGAGCATGGGAACACAGGGCTACAGGCAGCCTTGGAATCAAATCGCCGAGAAGGACCGGTTCCTCCTTTAGTTGTGCTCAAGCCCGGGGGACCTTTCTACTAGTTAGCCACCTATGTGGGCGCACCTGCTGTGTGCTGGAGAAGGCAGGGACAAATCAGCTAGCGGCATGATCTCGGCTGAAGATTGTGTACTTGCCTTTCCCCATGTGAAAAATACTTATTGGGAGGAGAGGGAGTGTGAGTCTTTTTAGAGTTGGAAAAGAAGGCAAGGTCCTGGATTTCTCCTCTGCAGAGGGACCTGGGACTCCCCAAGGGGCTGGCTCTGGGCTGTGCTTGCTTCTTTCTTCTGGTCTTTACCCTCCTGATCCAGTCCAGAAGCACTCCTCAACCATGCTTTGGGTTCCCGGAGTTCTTGGTGTTCGGCTGGAAGAGAGCAGGCTAGAGGTATAGCAGCACCAGCAGCAAAGGGAAGACAGAATTTGGAAGGGGTATCTGTGCTCTCTCACATTCTGAAAGGAAGGCGTTCGCATTCTCTCCAACTATGGGGAGGGGGGGGGAAGCACGTGAAATCATGAAATAAAAACTTTGGAAAGCTGCCACCGGAGATGTGGTCGGTGCTGAAAAAACCCTGGAATCTGTTAGGAATCTCCTCTCAGACACTCTGGGGTTTGGGAGCAGCTGATACAGCAAGGAAGATTCTTGCAAGGATTCAAGGTAAATAAGCGGGTATTGTATTTGATGGTTTTCTGGTCTTGTTTTGCCGGGGAAGGTTGGTTGCATGTGAATGGGAAGCCTGATAAAGGGGCAAATTGCACCCTGGAAGCAAGCTGTTTTGGGCATTTGCAAGCAGTTGCAGCCGGAGAGGATAATTCCGTGCTTCTTGGCATCTTAGCTTTCTCCTGTCCTGTTCTGAGCCCGGCTAAAGGCTTCCTGGTTTGAACCAGATCTAGTCCTTTAACCGCTGCTGCTCCATGGCAGCCAGATCCCTGGGCATTCTTCCTGACCTGTGTTATTATTGCCTGGGGTAAGTCTTCAAAGTTAGAACAACTCTCATTAGCTTCAGTGAATCCCATCTTACTGAGTTATCGTGGGGGATGACTAGGTCTATTTGCCTGTTCTTGGTCCATGGCATACTCTGCATGGGATAAATAGAACATAGGTTGGACATATGCGATCCCCATTCCTACGGTTCATATAGCTACCTAGTATGTCTGTATAGCGTCTGTCTATATCTGCCTCCCTTCTGCCTTCCTTACTCTCTTCCACGCTCATACGCTAGAGAAAACAATCTGAAGAGGGGGACCTTATTAGAGAGCAATTCTTCTCCCTAGGGGTAGTGGTGGAAGTCCCTCTGATTGAGTTAAAACAGGCAAAGCACCGGAAACCATGGACAGGCGGCTCGGCTGTTCTGAGAGAAATACGGTATTCATTCTAGGATCTAGCAGTTCTCTTCAATCTCGTAATGATCTGCATATATTTATTTGCATGTTACTTTCATGCATGGTCGCCTGAGCACATAGCTGCATGCGTACAGGCACAAAGTGCTGCGTATGGAAAGAGCATGCTGGCCCTAGAATATGCTTGGGCAATACACAGGGCTAGCCAGAGATGACTGAATTGTTCAGTGAGAGCATGAACTTGTGAGCCCAGAGGAGTTCTCCTCTCCAGTCAGTCCTCTGTGTGGTATATATTTATTCAGAGTATATAGACTTAAGCCAAATATTAACTAACAATCAAGCTAATGCACTATTAACATGCTTGAACAGACCCCTCTGTAAAGAACTCTGTGTGTGTTATCCCTAGCCCAGGGAGCCAGGTGCCCTGGAAATTAACAAATGATTTTTTTAAAGGTAGTAATTATCAAAGGCTGCCCTTGTAGCTGTGTACTCAGGGCCTTCTGTATCCGGGACAGTGTTATGTCAGCATAAACCAATAAGGAAGAGAGAAGGTGTATTGGGGAGTCAAATGCTTCTGCAGCTGTCTTTCTCAACACATGTGCACATCTAAGTGTGTCCACTCCTTGAATATACTACCCGAGGGCATACAATGCCTATAGTGACCAAACCAGCAGCTGGGTAGTAGTTTGTAAAATTTCCTTGAAAGGGGAAAGAGAAATTGGGGAAGGGGTTTCAGTCTGATGACATCACAAGCTGGGAGAGTGATGCTTAAGTAGATTCTCTTGAATCAGAAGCTGGAGATGACCCTCCTTGAGGGATTGCTGTTGCATTTTTGTTATTTATTTAAGCCAGGAGCTTTCTGACTTCTCTCTCAACCTGAATAAGTTGTCTTGTAGCATCAGGTGCGGACCTGGACAATTCTACCAGGATGGTCCTGAAATCCTATCAATACCCATAATTGCTTTCTGCTGTGCAGCAGAGCGCACGCTTTGCTGCCTTACAGAGTAGCAATGGAGAGAGAGGGCAAGGGGGCAGGGAATGGCTTCTGTGAAATGTTGGAGAGGAGGGAAGCAGATTCGGAAATGTGGATTTTTCCCAGTAGAGTTCAGCTTGCTCCAGAATGTCTGATGACTTGTTACCCAACAGCTGTATCAGTGGGGCAGTCTCAATAGTCCCTGAATGGTCTCTCCTCCAGAATTAAGAAGGGGTGTTTTGAAGAATGAAGTGATGGGTGATGCAGATGTGGCCAGCAAAGACAGGCAGGCAGGCATGGAGTCAGGATGGGGGAGGAGAAGAGAGGCTACTGAGGGGATAGTCCTGAACCTTCACTCACTGGGTTTCTGACTGTCTGACTGGGGTGCTAGTGACTCTCTGGTACCCTGCCCTGGAGACCCCTGCAGGAGGCCCCCATCTGGCTTCCCAACAGGTTGTTTACAGAGTATGGCCAGAGGGTAAAAAATATATGTTGCCAGAGCTAGCCCTGCGTCATCTACCTCTTCCTGACCTCTCCCCAGGCACAGGCAATCCCTCTGGGACTAGCACATAAAAAAGAGCCCCTCTGAGGGACTGCTCCAAAATCACTTCCCATCTCACAAACAAGAGGGAATCTTGAGGGAGTTTAGACACCTGCGTGGGCACTTTCTGCTGACTTGAGATGCTTAGGATGGAAGTTCCTAGGTTGATGCCCTGTCTTGTCCTCACCACACACACACATACACACACACACACACACACACATTGCTTTTTGCTTTTGGTGATTCAACTATTTCTCTTAAATAATAACAGCCTTGTATAAATTGTATGATGGCATCTTTCTCAAAGAGCTGAGAGTACCTCACAGAGCTCCTCTAATTAATCCTCGAACAAGCTTATTGTCTCATTTATCTTTGATTATCCTGTGAGGTAGAGTTAGAGCTGATATTAAGTCTCCTCACAGTTAGGGAGGGGAGATGGCAAAGAGAGCCACAGAAAGGTAACATGATTTTTCCCAGTTGTACACAGAGTCAGTCTTTAGCAAAATGGGAAGCTCCAGTCTGGGTCTCATAACTCTCTCACTCATGCCAGACCATGCTGTCTTTTTATGATCATTTCTTTTAATACATAGCTCATTTTGGGTGATTTTATTTTACCTCAACTACTCTGTTTTTAACTGGAATTGGAGGTAACAACTGAACACAAGGTTGTGTTAGAGAGTTAATGAAACCAACAAATACTTGCTTGGTGCTATGGAGCTTACAAAGATGGAGTCTCTTGCTTACCCTCTGGGAGCTTACAGTTGAGAAAACTGTAAAACAAAGAAGTTAATGATAACTGTGTAAATTCTAAGCCGTACAAAAGTTGCCACTGTACTATACAGGGATAGCAAAAAATGTGACTTGAGAAAAGATAGCCATTACTTTCAATTGGTGGAATGGGGAAGAAATCCAGGGAAGCTATGAAGAAGAGGCAGGATCTGATTTATACTTTGGAGAATGGTTAGGATTTGGATTGAGAAGAATATAATAAGGGGGAGAGTAGTTGTAACTGGTAATAAAGAGGAGGAGGTCTTATGTCTCCAGAATAATTCTGTCCCTTCCAACCCACCTCCTACCCTTTGGATCCTGACAATAAAGTAGCAACTGAACTTCAATAATAATAAATCTGGAGGAAGCAGTCCTAAGGCCTAAATAAAATAATTTAGAGCAGGGACTCCTTTAAAAAAATTTTTTTAAATCTACATTTCATTATAATTGACTCAGTTTCCTTATCTGTAAAACGGGAAACATAATAGCACCTACCTCCCAGAGTCAGTGTGAGGATTAAATGAGTTTATGTTTACAGCACACTTTGTAAACTGTAAAGTACTCTATAAATGATGACTATTATTAATACTAGGATTATAACTGGTTTCCTTTGTAACCCTATATATTTTATATTATATGTTTAAAAATATTCATTCCAAGAAGGGGTCCATTGATTTCACTATACTGTCAAAGAGACACACACACAAAATAGTAAGAATGTCCCCTTGCTCCAGAGGCTGTCCTATTCTCTGAATTTTGATTGGCCTTTTCCACCTTTTCTAGTCAATGACCTGTGTGTAATGACAAACAAACAAAAGTCCTGATGAAATTCTGATGATTCACCATTTCACATTAGGAAATGGCATGGGGATTGTTATCAACTGATAAGGGACCACCTAGATCGCACCATTATAAACCATTCTATCTAATTGAAATTGTAGACTTTTTGGAGTGGGTCTCTATTTCCACCAAATATTTCCTTCCCAGTGTGCCTTTAAACCCAGTAGAATCCCAAAGCTCTGAGTTATTTAGCACAGAGGAGTTTTCAGTCTTAAAATTCTTGAGCATGTCTGTGTGCATAACCTCTTACCTCCCCTCCTCCTTTTCCTTTTTAATAAAACACTTGCTGTTGAAATCACACTGGAGTAGAGGGAGGGTGGAGTGGAGGTGGGGGGGTGGGGGTAGGGAAGGTTGTGCTGTATTGCCGACAGCCTTACTACTAGGTACTGTGATTCAGGCCTTTCCCAAGTTAATCTGGAAAGAATAAAAACATTTCTAGTATGAGGGGCAGCTCTGAGGACAGCCAAGGACCATGGACACATACAGTAAAGGTAACATCTGGCTTCTCCTAATCTCCTCAACTTCAGACCTATGACAAATAGACCTTATCTTTCGAAGGAAATGTCATGCTTTGAGAGGGCTGATAAAACCATCACATTCTTGACATTATTCCTCATTTGATTTCTGGCGTTGAATATTCTCTTTGCATGTGTCTCTGATTCTTTGGGTGGCCCCTTCCGCTATGGATTGGGGGACTTGTAGCCAGTATGAATATTAATGGGATTTATAACTGGTCCAAAGTCACATAGGTTTTAAGTTTCTTCATAGAGAGAAAAACCCAGTGTCCGCAGAGTTTCATTCCATTTTCTCATTCCTACTCACTTTCTTGGTGGCAGGTACTTGTGGGTTACTTAACATGTTACTGAAAAAACCTTACTAGACACAGCTGTCTTCTAATACCCCAAGGCTTGGAAACCCCTTGCTTTATATTTAGCCACAGAGGTGAGAAGCTTCATCTTTCTGTTTGTTCAGTTAGGTTCTTGGTGACTAAGCCCTCCTCCTCAACTCCCTCACTCAGTAGTTGATGGAAGGTGTGACACAGGCAGCCAGGTTTGACATTGGTAGTTGGGGTAGCTGCTGACCATTGAGCTCTAGTCCTAGCATAGGAGTCAGTGGATGGTAGCTCAGTCACTTCTTACCTGTTTGACCTTGCACAAGTGGAATCACTTGTCTGTGCCTCATTTATGAAATTAAAGTGGCTTGATTACATGACCTTTAAGGCCCCTTCCAGCATGAGTTCTATGATCCCATAAGCCTACTGTGGTAAAGAACTATGACAGACACTGGGGAAGCAAAGAAAAAAATTATTCAGAACCTATCCTTGTTGTTCAATCATTTTCAGTCATGTCCAAATCTTCATGACACTAATTGGGGATTTCTTGGCAAAGATACTGGAGTAGTTTGCCATTTCCTTCTCCAGCTCATTTTACAGATGAGGAGACTGAGGTAAGCAGGGTGAAGTGACTTGTCCAGGGTCACACAGCTAGTAGGTGCCCAAGGTCAGATTTGAATTCAGGCCTTCCTGACTCCAGACCTGGTGCTCTATCCACTGTGCCATCTAGCTGCCCTACCTGCCTTAGAGGGGCTTGCATTCTATATGGAGGGGAGTGAAGAGGAGGAAAGGATATAACATATACACAGCTAAGTGTAATTCAATGTGGAGTGTGGTGATGGGTACAAAGGAACAGATTGCTTTAGGGAGTTTGAGGAAAGAGTACCATAATATCAATGGAGAGTGTGGGAAGGACTCTGGATGTTTTTCTAATGTATTTTAATAATCACTCTACTGTATTTGAGGTTGTCTTACAGTGTCATGACTTGGGATTTTCCTCACTCAGTCCTTGTATTTCGCTTTAATGTTTCCTCTACCATTAAAGGAGCTATGGACAGTTGTCAGTGAACAAGCATTTACTAAGGAGTAACTATGTGCCGGACTGTTCTAAGCACTGGGAATATGAAGTCAGGCAAAGAAAAGACAGTCCCTTCCCCCTGAGGAGTTAATAATCTAATGGGAAAAGACAACATGCAGAAGAGCTCCAGAGTAGAGGCTGGTTCCTACATAGGGTCACGGTGGTAAATTCCAGAGAATCAGAAGAAGAGCAGAGAGAAGAATGCATGATGGCTCCTCAGGGCCCTTTCTCTATATGGAGATCTGGGAAGGAACTTGCCAATGGGAGGAGAACTTGAGATGGAGGGACATTCCAGGACTTGTGGGATGAGAAAGCAGCTGAGGCATGGTGAAGTCCAGAGAGTCATAAGTAGAACCAAGAGAGGGATTAAGACGGGTGTGCTTGCCCATTCATGTGAAGTGATCGATGAACCCATAGTGTGTGTGTGAGAAGATGGGTGCTCTGCTGTCTTCTAGCTTCCAGCTCTAGTTCCTACAAAATGGTGATCATATAAAAGACAAAAAGATACTGAACAATGGAAGCAAGAAAGCTTAGAAAACTATGGTGTATGGAAACTTAGGCAATTTCACCCCTCCTGAAGCTAAGAGTGAAGGAGACTGATATACTTTAGAAGACTAACCTTTCTGGACTGCCTTGAAGTCAGAATTGAAAATTATTTCTTTGACAGGGTCACTTGAAGTCTCAAAAAGCATTAATAGGTGTTGAAGAAGAAATGTATTTGATTATAGATTTAGAGTTAGAAA
>CM053586.1:307737506-307756435 GCA_028646515.1 Pseudochirops corinnae | reverse complement strand
TGTGTGTGTGATTCCTCCAGTAGAATTAAAGCCCCTTGAAGGCAAGATATGTTTTTCATTTTGTCTTTGTATCACCAGTTCCTTGTACATAAGAGATGCTTAACAAACGGTTGCTGGACTGGACTTTATTATGATTGACTATTAGAGCCCTGAGTTCAATGTATAGAAGACAGACATCTCCTGAATTTTATAAAACTCATCTTCATGGGAAATTTTGCCCAGTAGGGAAAGGGAGGAGACTGAAAGTGACCAGATTCAGAGAAACTGCCTTTATTTTTTAAGTGATAAACAGCTGAAAGAGCACTGTATTGGTGTGAGGAACAACCTTGGAGTCACTCTGGCTCCAAGTTACCTGGAAAACACTTCTTATCTCTTTGTGTTTCTGTGTCCTTTACTTTAGAGCAACAGCAGCAGCGGCAACCACAGTTACAGCCAACACTTAGAGAGCACGTTAAGATTTGCTTAGTGATCTATAAATATTATCTTATCTTATCCCTACCACAACCCTAAGAGGTGGGTGCTATTATGCTATTCATTTGACAGTTGAGGAAACTGAGTCAGGCAGAGGTTAAATGACATGCAGCGGGGAACTGATCAAGGGTGAGGACAAATTTGAACTCAGTTCTTTTTGGATATCAGGTCCTACACTTGATTCACTGTACCACCTAACTATCTCTAATTGGAAGCATACATAGCCCCTTTTAAGACTCTGAGGGTATCTTTTCAGGGACACTGTGGAATCCTTAGAATGGTAAAACAAAACAAAACAAAACAAAACAAAACTGTTTAAGAATCATTGCTAAGAGAGTTTCCACTGTTTGCAGTTGTGACCCTCTTTGGGGGCAGAGAGGGTGAGAATACAAAGGTTTGACATTCAATATGAGGCTATGGAAAGTTCAGAAGAGACGTGAAATCCATTTTAGCCTGATGTTTGCCCCAGTCCCTGCCCTGAAGCTTCTGACGATGGGTTTAAGTAGGCTAGGCATTGAGCTTGCTTGCAGACTGACAGCACATGACCTGCTTGGTTCAAAAGCAGCACCTCGATTTTTTATTTTATTTCTTTTATTTTATTTCCAGTCTAGATTTAATTAGTGCCTTTGTGAGGGGTAGGAGGAGCGGGAAGCAGAACAACTTGGAAAAGGTTTATGTTTCAGGTCCGCAGGACTCAGCAATTTGACATTCTAATCCTGTTATTTCTCACCTTAAACTGAATAGTCAGCAAGGTTGGATTTTTTTTTTCTTCCCATAATTCATCTAGCTATTGAATTTCCCTTCTCACCCTCTACTACTGAGCTCCCTTTCATTTGTCTCTCTTCATTCTCTCTACTTCTGGCTTCTCTGAGGATACCACAAAACCTCAGACAGATCATTTTCCATCTTGGGAGAAGGGGGTTACTTTCGGGCAGCCAGCAAGAAGCTGATGTTCTCATTGCTCCTGGATTCAAGCAAAATTATGAAGGCACATATGGTGGAAGGTACAATGGAAAGAGCTTGGTCAAAATCTTGGCTTGGCTGTTTACTATCTGTGTGGTCGTGGGCAGGCCATTTAACAGCTTTCCAGGTCTTTGTTTCATCATCTGTAAAATGAAAGGTTTGAATCAAATAACATCTTTTAAGGATTCTTCTATTTGTAAAATTTTGAAGTCAATAACTGCCCCGCCAATAACGGTGTACCAGAGCTAAGGAGAGGTATTACAAATTTTTTTACTTTATTTTTGTTTTTGATCACATATGGGATGGACATTAACTCTTCAAAAAAAATAAAATGGATGACTACAAGGGAGGCGATAAATATTTATCACTTGCTCTTAAGGAAATGATATGTAGAATTTTTATCTGAAAGGTCAAAAATTTCCATACTTTTTGTTTTTATCTCCTCAAGTCCTCAACAGCTCCATTGGGTCCTCCTTTATCAGATGTCTATTTCATCCTTAAAAACCCTTTACTTCACTGTTCCATTCCCTCAAGTTACCATCTTATATTGCTTCTCTCCTTCTTTTGCCACAAAGGACCCCTACACTCCTTGCTTCCATTTTATTGTTATCTGTTCAGTTCCTGATTTCTAAGTTTTCTTTTTTAGCTCTCAAATGAACCTGCTCTCTAAGCTTAGGAATGGTATCTTAATTGCTGAATCTAGTGGCATTTTCTCAATCATAATTCACTCTGGAGAGGCAGTCTCAATGAATTTATCATCATCAACAGACAAATCATCATCAAGAAACTTAGGTGAGATGAAAGTTTCTAAGGTGATGGAGAGTTGGCCATACATCAGAAGCCAACCCTGTTCTGATGAATAAACAACCCTTACCCCTATGAAGAAAGTAGTGTGACATTGGGATAGAACAGAATGTTGGCCTTGGCATCAACAAGATCAGGGTTTGAGTGCTATCTCTGACATATACTGGTGGTGTGACTTGCCAAGTTATTTCATCTCTCTGGGGCTCAGACAACCCTCCCTAACACTACACATTTCAGAAAAGATGTCCATCTTCTCTGTTAGAGAGAATGCTTCTCACTTTGAGCTTTCCAAAATGATGACACTTGTCTGGTATAAAACAGAAAAACAAAGTTCTCCCTGCAATTTTTGATGCTGCTGACAACCCTCTCCTCCATGGTAATTCTCTCTCCCTTGACTTTTGTGACTTTGCAGTCTCCCGGTTTTACTTCTCCCTGTCTGATGACTCCTCAGGCACTTTTGTTCCTATATCATCTGCCTTCTCCCTCCTTAGCAGGCAGTGTCCTCCACTTCACAGTCTGGGGTCCTTTTCTCATCTGACTCTGCACTTTCTCTCTTTGTTATCTTATCTATCTCAAGGATTTGCTTATCACCTCTGTCCAGATGATTCCCAAATCTTTACTTCTAGCTCTAATCTGCTATCTACTGCTTAACAAGTAGAAATGGAACTCATCACCTTTCCCCCTAAACTTGTTCCTCCTCAAAACTTACCTATTTATGTCAAAGGTGCTCCCATCCTTTTAGTTCCCAGCTTCATTCTTGGAGTCATCTTGGACACTGCTTTGTCCTTCACCCTCCACATTCAACCAGCTACTCAATTTTGTAGAACTTGACCTCCTCTAATCTGTTCCCTTCAATGCACTCCCAACCACTCTCCTTCTAGTCCATCTTTATCAACTCCTTCTACCAGCCTTGCAATTGTTCTTGCTTCTAGACTCTCTCCATAATGATTTCTCTATCCTCCAGCTGCCAAAATAATCTTCCTAAGGCATTGGTGTGATCATGTCACTCTGACATTAATAAACTCTTAGTGGCTAACATTGTTTTTTAGGATAAAATACATTCCCTCAGTCTGTCACATAAGGTCCTTTCCAATCTGAGTCTGACTTATGTTCCTAGCCTTCCTCCACATTATTCCTCTGCATTCTGGGTACACCAGATTGCTCTTAACTTGACACTGAATCTCCTGTGATGGCTTTGGCATATTCATCCCCCAAAATTCACTTCTTATCTCTGTCTACCAGAACTCTAGGCATCTTTGAAGGCTCAGCTTAGGAGCCACCTCCTCTGTGAAGCCCTCTGTTGTTAAAGATCTTTTCCTCTTCTCTGTTTCTTCAGCCATATTTGTTTGTGTGTATATGCAGTATCTTCCCCTTATAGACTATAAGCTCCTTGAAGGCAGGGACCATTTTATTGTATCTTTGTATCTCTAGTGCCCGGGTACGTTGCATGTGCTTAATAAATGTTTGTTGATTACTGTTTAAGACAGGGAAGAACTGGTTTATTATTATTTACTATTATCAATAATAATGGTGATAGCTGGGATTTCATAAAGTACTTTGCCTAATAAAACACTTTCTTCCTAATATCCCAGTAAAGTCAGGAGTGAAGGTATTGTTATCCCTATTTTGTAGATGAGGAAACTAAGGTTGTCAATTACCCATTGTTATAAGGCTATGTTAATTGTGTAACTCAAAGCCAGGTCTTCTGATACTAAGCCATAGGGTCTTTCTATTATACTGGAAGACCATAAGGTGCCCAGAATAATAATTGCAAGGCTGGTACAGTAGCATTAGAAGATGAAGAAGGATGGACTAGAAGGAGAGTGGTTGGGAGTTCATTGAAGGGGACAGATTGGAGGAGGTCAAGTTCTACAAAATTGGAAATGGCATGGTATGGTAGGCAAAGGAGGGGATTTCAAGTCAGCAAACATGGAATTAAATCCCACTTGCTACCATTGTGGTCTTGGATAAGTCACTTCACCGCTTCTGGGCTTCAGTTTCATCATTAACAAATTTAGGTGAGATCAGAGTCTCTAGGGTGATCTGTTCAGTACCAGAATGTTTATTGAACCTGTGGGTATCTAAATTTCTTCATCTGTAAAATAAGAATAATATTTCTTTGAGGAAGAACTCACTGGGAATGTTCAGTTTTTGTTCATGATACTGGAGTGCAGGGACCACAAACATAATTTATAAGATCCTGATAGGTTGAGATGGATATGGGACCTGATGGAGAGGGAGCAGATAGTGGCATCCATTGGGTTTTGTAGTATCATCTTAGTATCTGGTAGCCAGGTGAAACAGTGCATAAAGTAGTGGGTCAGGAATCAGGAAGACCTAAGTCTTTAGGGAAACTTACTATGTGACCCTGGACTAGTCACTTCACCTCAATTTGTCTTAGTTTCTTTCTCTGTAAAATGGGGATAATAGCATCTACCTCCTAGGGTATTGGAGGATCAAATGAGATAATATTGGTAAAAGTGCCTGACACAGTGTTTGGCACATGGTAAGTATTATATAAATATTAGTGGCTATCATCATCATCACCATCATCATCATCATCATCATCCTCATCACCATCATCATCATCACCATCATCATCACCACCACCATCATCATCATCCTCATCACCATCATCATCATCACCATCATCATCACCATCATCATCCTCATCACCATCATCATCATCACCATCATCATCACCATCATCACCACCACCATCATCATCATCATCATCATCACCATCATCATCACCATCATCATCATCACCATCATCATCATCATCATCATCACCATTATCATCACCATCATCATCATCATCACCATCACCATCATCATCATCACGCAGTTTCAGAGTTGGAAGGAAACTTGATGGTTTGTTAGTCTACACATACCTGTAAGATGAAACCTTTATACAAAGCATGAGGCTTTCTCTTTGCTATTGGTCAACTTTACATTTCCTCAACCCATCAGTAAACATCTATTAAGTACATACTTTGTGCTAGGCACTGTGCTAAGTGTTGGGGATACAAAAAGAGGAAAAAGTCTTTTATTTTAAGGAATTTATAATCTAATGGAGGGGCTTACAATCTAATGGAAGCCCATAGATAGCAGCTTAGAAACATCTCGAGGCTTCCTCTTGATGTACCTCCTAAGCTCTCACCTGCCATAGTCCATCCCAGCTCTGCTAATGGGCCACCTAGCTTTGTCTTCCTATGATAATATTCCAGTCTGACCAAGTCATAGGAAGTTATATAACTTGTTGATGTACTTGTAAGACTATTAGCTGTACTTACTAGCCATGTGACCTTAGGCAAGTCACTTAACCCCAACTGCCCTGCCTTCTCCCCTCCAATAAGCGGAAAAACAAAACAAAACAAAAGAGACTATTAGCTGTAGCAGCATTTTTGTTATTCAATCATTTCCTTCATATCTAACTCTTCACAACCTCGTTTGGGGTTTTCTTGGCAAAGATACTGGAGTGGTTTTCCATTTCCTTCTACATCCCATCTTATAGATGAAGAGCTGAGGCATACAGGGTTAAGTGACTCACCCAGGGTCACACAGCTAGAAAATATCTAAGGCCGGATTTGAACTCAGGAATATGAGTCTTCTGATTCCAAGCTCCGTGCTCTATCCATTGTGCCACCTAGCTGCCTGTAGTAGTATTATGGAAGTTAGATGGTAGATCTTACCCACCCAGGCTTTCAGGATTACTGAGTCTCACATCTTTTCAGAAAGGCCTGGTGCCACCGTATTATGCCATAGGGTCGGATGTTTTCATACAGATCAACCACAAATCCAAACTTACCCATATTTTCTTTTTCCTTAAATCTGTTTCTCCATCTGATTTCACTGTTTCTGCATATAGCACCACCCTTTGCCCAGTCTCCCATGTTCTTAGTCAAGAGATAATAGAATTATAGTTGGAAGAGATCATAGAAGTTATATAGTTCTATTTCCTGATTTTACAGATGATGGAAACTGAGACCCGGACAGGTTAAGTGACTTATCCACAGTCATGCAGATAATAAGTGACAGAGGTGGTATATGCACCCAAATCTAGTGGTCTTTTTTCCTGTACTACACATATTGCCTTTTGATAATCTCTGGTGATCATTAATTTTTCTGTCTCCCTTACTTCTTGTTCACCTTCTCCCAATTCTGTGGGATTTAGGATAAAATACATTCCCTCAGTCTGTCACATAAGGTCCTTTCCAATCTGAGTCTGACTTATGTTCCTAGCCTTCCTCCACATTATTCCTCTGCATTCTGGGTACACCAGATTGCTCTTAACTTGACACTGAATCTCCTGTGATGGCTTTGGCATATTCATCCCCCAAAATTCACTTCTTATCTCTGTCTACCAGAACTCTAGGCTTACACCAATCTCTTCATCCCTTAGGATTCTCTGAGCCTCTTTACTGTCTGATAAAGGAGATACCAATGCATTATATTACCCAGTATAATATATGTATATATAATAACATAAAATAATATGACATGATGTGATAAGATAGAATGTAGTATTGTACAATTATATAACAACATAACATAACAATATCCATCTGTCCCTTGTCTCTGTTTCCACTCAAAACCGAAATATAGGCCCTAGTTACCACCTGCTCAAACTAATGCATTAATCTCCTAACAGTTATTCACCATTTTACCTCTACTTCAATTTATCCTTTAAAATACAATAGAATTTTTTTTTCTTTCTGGAGGGGGGAAGGCAGGGCAATTGGGGTTAAGTGACTTGCCCATGGTCACATGGCCAGCAAATGTTAAGTGTCTGAGGCTAGATTTGAACTCAGGTCCTCCTGACTCCAGGACTGGTGCTCTATTCACTGTGCCACCTAGCCGCCCCCACTGACAGAATTCTTAAGCAAAGGTCAGGTGATGTTACTTTCCGGAAATCTGCCTTCGGTTCCCTATTACCTACTGGGTAAAACTCATATTCCTCTCTCTGACTGGTGTTCAGTCTGATAACACCCTCTATTTCCAGCCTTAGTGGACTATCATTTATTCCTTTCTATTTCAAACTGGACCATTCTCTGTGTCATGAACATGCCCTGTACTTCTATGTCTCTATGCCTTTTCTCATCTTTTTCCCTGAGTCTGTAATGCCTGCCCTCTTGCCCTGTTTTGCCTGCTGATTTCATACTTATCCTTTATAGCTCCAAAGAAACATCACCTTCTCCACCAAGGATCCCTGACTCCTCCCAGTCAAGGACTACTTTGCCCCTCACATCTCACAACACCTTCTGTTTTGTAACTTTCTAATAAATGGATCATGTCATGTTCCACATCATGCTTTCTGTGTTGGAATCTTATCTCCCAACTAAATGCAGGCTCTGGGGCTGCAGGGACCAAGTCTTATCAGGACTTTCTATCTCCTCCAGTGCCATACACAAAGGAAACACTTAAGACATGTTGTTGAATCAACAACTTCAGATGCTGCTGGAGAATTTTTCTGGTACAACTTGGTTATTTTGCAAATGAGGGAGCTAAGGCTCAGAAATCTGAAGACTGGCCGAAGTCATTAAAAGGATTATAAAAGGGGCAGCTAGGTGGCGCAGTGAATAGAGCACCAGCCCTGGAGTCAGGAGGACCTGAGTTCAAACTGGGCCTCAGACACTTAACATTTGCTAGCTGTGTGACCTTGAGCAAGTCACTTAACCCCAATTGCCCTGCCTTCTCCCCTCCAAAAAGACAAAAAAATAAAAATAAAAGGATTATAAAAGTAGCCCTACTTCAAGAACCAACCACTCACCCATTGTCTAAGGCCAGAGATGATAGAATCTGTGCTCAGAAAGAGCAGAGGAGAGGGTAAGAGTAGGTATATTAAAGTGAAACTGGAAAGGGCTGCTCCCCTCCCATTCCAATTCTTGGTTTCCACATTGTCCAGGCTTGTTTCCTGCTTGTTTCTGTAGCTGAGCAGAGGGGCTAATCCAAAGCCACCTCTTCTTCCTGATCCTCATTGAGTGCCCTTCCTCTAAAACAAAATGCTTATGGCCCTTACCACCTGGCTGGCACACAATTTGTCACCTCTCACCAGAAACATAATGATGTATCTCTGCCCTCACTTTTTCCTGCTCTGTCAAGATCTTTCCCTTCATGGATATGTTTTTTCTGACTCTCTTAACCCTTTTGCTATGTGATGAGAGATACTCAATGGATGATTGTTTCAGTCTGAGCTGAATACATCACCTGGTAGAATTATTATTCTCTGAACCTCCAAGAACTTGGTATTGTTCCCCTCCATCACTTTTTTTTTTCCAAGACACAAAGACGAGAGCTTACACATCCATGAGCAGGAGAGCCAGGGCCAAGAAAGAAAATTCACTATTCTATTGCTGACCGTGTTTCTCTTACATGGTGGAGTATTAACTTTCACCCAGATTCATTGTTCACTTGCTTTCCTGTCTTTGAGTTATGCAGGAGTACATAGGGTGGTGGAAAGTTTTACCAAGGCCCAAATCAAATCTCCTTATAAACCTCTCTTAACCACTAGATCCCATAAGAATCTTACTGTCATCTAAACCCTGTCTTCCTAATTGTCATCTTAAGTTACACCTAATATATTTCAGAGTGGCATCTCTTGACTTCTTGTTCAGAATTTCTTTGAACATAGTTACTTGAGTTTTATACTTTCCGCAATTAGACTGCAAGCTCTGTGAGGGTGGGCATCAGTTACTATGACTCCAGACTGAAACTGTTCCAGTTTCATTCTCAGATGTCATCAATAAATGCCTCATTTCTGGAGCCAATGGCCCTTTCTGGGTGTCCATTCTTTTTAGCATTTGGTCCTCATCCCCACTATTTGCTTTTTTGACTCTTTCTTCCCTGTGATTCCTGGACATAATTCTCTCCTGGTTCTTGTCCTCATTTTCCATGTGTCTCATCTCCTTCAGTGGTCTCTGTTCCACGTTCCTTAATGTAGGTCTTGAAATGATAGAAGGATTATGCAGTGGAAAGCCAAGAAATGAGGTATAACTTATGTCTAGAATATTTTCCCAAGCTTTAAAAATTAAAACATCTTAATGAAAAGTAGAAAATGCATATATCATGAGCTCAATTGAAAGAGACACGTAGTTTTAGCTTTATTTGCTTTCAAATAAATCCAAACAATGTAATCATTGAGATAATGTTATAAGGTCTCTAAAGAAAGGTATGCTAGAACCAGAAAATACCATAGGCCTTTCCATCTCAGTCATGGAGCTGACTTAGATGTGAGGCACCTTTATAATAAGAGCCTTTTGAAACTCTAATAGCCAAATATCTTTGGAAGGGATCCTAGACAGATTTGCCCCTAAGTTCTTTCAAAGGTTAGCTCAGGTTCCACATTCTATGTCACTCTATTCCTAATTTCTTGCCACCCTTTCTCCACTCTCAGCTTCTAAGTCCCCTTTCCTTTCCTCTCACCCCTTCCCCCCGCCAAGTTCTCTTATACTCAGAAAAAAAAGGCCAAGATCTCCTATCACATCCTGGGCCTTCTTTGGTCATTCTGATCTCTATTTCACTATTGGACCCAGATGACTTCAGAAAATAAAGTGAGGCTGGTCACTTTGCACAATCATGTCTCACTTAAATCCAATTCACTTGCATGTCATGGCATTACCTCCTTGATTTCATGATCCTCTGAGAACAAAGGACTGAAAACAATTTCTTGTACTCAAGTTATTCAAATAAATCTGTGATATCATCAATTCTTGAGTATCCTCTAATGAAACAAATTGTAGTTCATTCATCATCGTATTTATCCTATTCGACTCTTATCCATATTCTCTACAAAGTTTGCCACAAGAGGTGCACCCAATGTTGAAAAGTACCTTGTATTTATCATGTGTGTGTGTGTGTGTGTGTGTGTGTGTGTGTGTGTATACATGTACACTCCCCATATAAAATATAAACTTGCTGAGGTCAGGGTCTCTTTGAGTTTTGTCTTTCTGTGCCGTGTGCCTTGCATAGATCTTGGCACATGGTAGTCACTGAATAAAAACTTGATTTTCACTTTTCATTATTCAATTTAAAAAGCATTTATTAAATACCTACTATGTGCCAGGCAAACCCCTGCTCTACAGTGTTCTAGGGAGACATTATAGGAACATATTGGTAAGATGGGTTATCATTTTCAGCTTCCTTGTCTAGTAGATGGAGCCAAGTCTGTTTGTGGTAGATTGCCTTTGGGGGTTTATAACCCTGAATAACTAGAAATTATTTCTCTGTTCCATTTAAACACATAGTTGCCTTCCCTGGTTCCAAAAAAGCTTTTTGATTCTTTACCTCAAGAAGCCTTGTCAATGTAAAAAGCAACTCAAATTGGTGTCTGCTCAACCTTGATCATAATTTTAGACAGGGTACACTACATTCGGCTGGGTTCATGCAGGATGTAACCTGCCTGAGTAGCACATTATGTGACTGCCATTTCCCAGAGGCCCTCACAAAAGAGAGGTGTCTATCTTTAGTGTCCAAAGGCAAGCTCAGTGCACAGAACCATTAAAAAAAAAGTAATGTGCATAAATTATTAAGACAAGCTTTATTGGCTAGTGTAGGGAGAAGGAGGTAGAGAATATGGGACAGCTAAGTATGCCATCAGTATGCACTTTGGGGTGGTCCTCAGAGCCTTATAACAGGTGGTGACTCTGTAAGGTTCAACCATGCAGAAATTCCATCACATCCTATTGTGTAGCTCTCCCAGATCTAATTCTCAGAGAATAAGATTTAGCAGGAACTGAGAGGCTAGGGTAGAATGCTTCAGATGCTTTGCTGAGCTGCCAATCTGACCCCAATCTAGTTGGGTTGGGGGAAGACTTCACTGCTAAAGTGTATGCATGCTAACAAGGGCAAGGGAGTGGTACGTTGACTGAGGTGTCTGAGGTTTCCATGAATGCTTCAGGCCAGAAAATGAGCAAATTCTCTGAGAACTTGGAAGACTGACTTTATTAAGCAACTCATTTCTTCCTTTCTTGTTCTACTGGAGTTCTGCTTTAAAAAAAAAATAGAAGGAAAGAAGGAAAAGGAAAGAAAATCCTTTCAAGTCCATTTTCTTCCCATCTGTTTTCTTGGTGATTTCCTATCCTTCTGTCTCCTCCTCTTCCATGTGTATCTCGTTTAACTTTTGCTTTTTGCTTGTGTCACACTTCTTTCCCATCTTTCTCTTGTTCTTTGTCAGCCAGCAAAACTCTTTCTTTTCCCAGCTCCAAAGCTTCCCACACACCATCTGTCGAGGTTGGCAAACTCCATGTTCTCCTTCCTCTCTTCTTTCGTTTAGTGGGGGGCCAAGCAAGAAAAAAGGTTACTGATTCCTCTTTCAGGCAGGCAGCATGAACTGTTCTCTCCTCTCCTTACTGGCAAACCATACTCTCAGAGTTTAAGTGGGAATCCAGGTGGTATAGTGGGATAGATGTGGAATCCTGAAGATCCGAATTCAAATCCTACTTCTAACACTCACTGGCTGTGTCACCCTTGGCAAGTAAGGTATCCTCTTTCAACCTCAGATTCCTCATCTGAAAAATAATACCCAATTTACAGGTGTGGTTATGGGAATAAAACAATACATGTAAAGCATTTGAAAGACTAAAGTTTTCTATAAATGCTAACTCCCTAAATAAAGGGTACCATTCCATTTCCTTGCCTCCAGGGAGGGAACTAAAAACTCATTCAAAGCCAGTGGGTTAAGAGTCCCAAAGACCCATAGAACTTTCCTAAATAACAGAGCCTTAGAGTTTGGAGGGCATAGGACAGTGGAGGGGAACCTGCAGCCTCGAAGTCCATCTGGCTCTCTTGATCCTCAAGTACGGCTCTTCAGTTGAATGCAAACTTCACAGAACAAATTCTTTTATTATTTCTTATTCTGTGAAGTTTGGATTCATTCAAAGGGCCACACTGGAGAACCTAGAGGACCACATGTGACCTTGAAGCTCCCCAGGTATAACAGAAGCCATCACTCTTGAGTCATATTAGATGGAGAACCTCCATTTGAATTCCCCTGACAGATGGCCATTTGAGCCTTTTCTTTAAAAAACAAAATAGCCAACAACAACAACCACACAATCTTTATGTGAAGGAGGATCCATTACATTTGAGATGGCCAATTCCACCTTTCCACCATTCCAAAGATATATTTGCTAGAGATTTTTGACTTTTTATAAAGCTGAAATCTGCCTTTCTACACCTTGCTCCTGCTGTCACTAGTTCTGTTCTCTGGGGTCAAGTAGGACTGATATAATCCCTTACTAATATTACTAAGCCCAAGAAAGATCTCGCTCTGTGAGATGGCCCTGTAGTACCTACCAGAGGGCAGTTTTACATCAAGATAGTTCAATATTATTTTCATTGTATACAAATTGCCACACTTGGAAACTCAGTTTATTCTTCCAAAACCTTCCACTTTCATAATAGACACCAAATGTGGCCTTTGAAAAGGCAGCTCCTGAATTCAGGGACAATCTGATACCATGTAGCAAGATGGCAGTTTTTGGGCTAGTAGTAGTAGGACTGCTTCCCCGGTACTCAGAATGTATTTTTTTTTTTCTGGTAATTGTGGAGATAAGAGAACAGTACTGGAAAACCATAAATAATAGGAAGAAATTAAGGGAGTTCCATTTTAGACTAAGCATCAGGGAAGGTTTTCTAATAGCACAGCTTTGTTTCACCAGGACCAACCCTTGGGGAAATGCATTGCTGGAGATATTTGAAATCTAAGCTAGATAAAACTCTAGAGCAGTGGTTCTCAACCTTACTAATGCACGACCCTGTAATACAGTTCCTCATGTTGTGGTGATCCCCAACCATAAAATTATTTTTGTTGCTACTTCATAACTGTAATTTTGCTACTGTTACGAGTCATAATGTAAATATCTGATATGCAGGATGTATTTTCATTGTTACAAATTGAACATAACCTATAGGTTGAGAACCGCTACTCTAGAGGATATGCAGGTGGGAATAATCTTAACTTAGCCCCTGGGGATTTGGGGCTTGATGACCTACTGGGACTTTCCTATATTGGGTTCCTATGTTTTATATGTCATTTTCCTTTCATGTGTGTGCATACACACATACATACACATGTATGTAGCTGTCTGGGTCTCTTTAGGACTGGCAAAGAACTGACACTACCAAAATCTGTAGCTCTCCAGCTGCTGACTGAAACTAGAGATTATCCAACAGTGAGAAAAGCCTTGGCTTCCTTTCCAAGTTCAGATCTGTTCTCTATATTCAATTAAAAAAAAAAAGTGTCACATACCATATATTGCTCATCATATGCCTTACTTTAACCAAGGGTTTCAGATAGATTTTGTTTTAAATCATCTACTATAGGCTATGTTACATTTTCTTTAGGCAGAACTAAAGATAGCAATCATATGAGATCAATTAATGAGATAATCACAGTAATATGAAACTATCATTAATTTTGGCATCATAGTTCACAGTTGAATATTTAACCAGATAATTGCTTCACCATGAAAGAAAGAAAGATATCTCCCATGAACCTCTCCCACTTTACAACTTTTTATCCACCCAGAGTAGTAAGCTGGCATTCTCTTTTGAAGCTTCTTGAGTTTAGAAAGGTTACATGCATGATTCTGCTACATTTCAGTTGGATTCCCAGAGCCTGGGGTTCCCATCTGAGAATATGGCACCCATGCAGTCATGTAATTAACTGATGTCTGCCTACTTCTGCAATCAGTCAATGGATCTAGTAATCAGAGGGCTATTCTTTTAGGGAAATGTTTTGCAGGAAATGCAGGAGATTTAGAGGGATACATTGTGAAAACTTTGTTTTTAGACTCTTAGATACACATACACATACATTTTATAACTGTATATAAGTTGGTTTCTGGGGAGGGGGAAAATTATACTCAGTTCTGCCCAATAATTTTGAGCTTGCACTTTTAGAAGTAGTTGCTAGCCATTGCTAGACCAGAGCAGTATGCGTGGATTTTGACTGATGGGTATCCAGAAATAATGTAACACTCAGATGTAATCCATGGCTCAGAACCAAAGCTCTTGGCTTAACATGGACTGAATTTGATCTTGGGAACTATCTTTCACAAAAACTATCTTTGGCAAATGCCCTGACCCAAGTTTCCCCCTGGAAATATCAGCATTTGGTTTGTGTCCAGGTCTCAAGGAGATGTTTCACATTGCCTTCTATTTTTTCATTTGTTTGGATCTGTTTAATAGTATCTTGATTTCTCATAAAGTCATTTGCTTCCATTTGCTCCACTCTAATTCTGAAGGAATTATTCTCTTGAGAATTTTGAGATTCTTTTTCCATCTGGCAAATTCGACTTTTTAAGGCATTCTTCTCTTCATTGGCTTTTTGGGCCTCTTTTGCCATTTGAGTTAATCTATTTTTCAAGGTGTTATTTTCTTCAGTCAGGTTGTTAACTCTCTTTTCATGATTTTCTTGCATCATTCTCATTTCTCTTCCCAATTTTTCCTCCACTTCTCTTATTTGGTTTTCAAAATCCTTCTTAAGCTACTCCATGGATTGTAATCAATCTATATTTTTCTTGGAAGCTTTTGGTGCAGGAGTTTTGTCTGTGTTGTCTTCCTCCTATTCCATGCTTTTTGCTTTGATCCTTTTTGTCCCCAAAAAAGTAATCTAAAGTTGGATTGCTGTTCTTACTTTGCTTCCTTTCCCTGCTCATGTTGCCAGTCAATTACTTGACTTTTTGGCTCTGTGGAACTCTGCTTCCAGAGGGGAAAGCTCTGTCCCAAATCACTGGGGTTTTCACAGCTGCTGGAGCTATTAGGAGGCTGCTGCAGCCCCCACCAACTTTGGCTCACTGAAAACGCACCTCAGGACCACCACCCAAGACCACAATCCTGATCCAGGCTGGTTAAGGCAAGATAATTTAGCCCCTGAATGATTTCTTGGCCCTCCTGCAATCTGCAGGCCCCGAGCTCTGAAGCAGCCACATGGAGATGGCTGCACCACTTTGGCCAGACCCGTTTTTCTCCCCCCGATTTAGCTGAGTTCCACTAACCTTTCATTTAGTCCCTATTTCTTATGGCTTGATAATTCTGGAAATCGCCATAGCTGCCACTGATCCACTCTCCTTTAGGCTCCAGCTGAGGTTTGTCCTGGTGGCCCTGGGACCAAGCCTTGGTTTCAGGCCAGGCTGGTTTCGGCTCCCAGTGCGCTGTGATGAGCCCTTCCTGTCCCGCCTGCTGAGCTGCCATCAGTGAGAGATGTGTTTTTCTGTACTTTTGTGAGTTCTGGAGCCCTAAAATTTGTTTAGAGTCATATTTTATGGGTATTTGAAGTGGCTATTTGGGAGCTGTGGAGTTTTCCTGCTTCTATGCTACCATCTTGGCTGAAAGATTTAAATTTTAATCATTAGTTATAGGATCTAGAAGTAGGCAGGACCTAAGAGATCATATCCAATTTCATTTTAACCTCCCCTCACACGGCCTGCCACACTAACGCTGGGATGTCCAGTCACTGAGACACAGAACTGATAGAACTATGGCCCTGTGCCCAGGTCTCTACAGAAGAAGTCAAAGGTCTTCAGTTCCCATGAAAGCCCTCTGCCTAACTATACATCAAAAATGGGACAGGCTTTTCTCACTCCAACAAAAATTTCAGAGGACTTGCACCATAGCCAGTATAGTCAAAACAATTCCCTTTTCCTCTTTGATGAAGGCTATGTATCCCCAGGACACAGATATCCCTTCCATCTTATGGCACTGTGTTAGAGTTAGCATCTCTTGCAAGGAGGAAGTTCTCTGGTCATTAAAGAATTGACTTTTATACTTCTGTGATCTTTGCCTTCCAAGGGGTCTATACAGTCACTTGTAGTCCTGTAATACTACCCTGAGTGAAGCCTTTATACCTTCCTGCTAGTCAAAAGGACTCAGGATTGTTGGAGTGTCCAACAAATCTTCCTTCTGGTGTACTCAACCTTTCTAAGGATCTATAGAGCCCCCAGATGTATAATATGACTCTGGTTGGGGCCTCCATAAAAGAAGAAAACATGTTGGGTCAATAGAAACCAACCCATCATCTCCCAGGTCTTCACAGTCCATATAATCCACAATACTCTTGAAGGGTAAGATCCAGTTTTGCTCTTTTACCTTGTAGCTCTGTCCTTTGTTGTCCCTTAGCTCTAGCTCCTTCTTAGCCCTAGAACTCCTGCCTTTAATCTGAAAACTTCTTCTTTTCTTTTCTTTCTTGAAGAGAAGTTCAAGAATTTGTCATTATCGAGGCACTTTTATCATTCAACCATTGCTGTTGGTTTTCATTCCCATGGCTTGGTTTGGTTTAAGAATTCTTAGCCTCTCCACCTCTACCTCCAAACCCTTCCATATCTGGGACATCCTTTCTTGGGACCATGTGGCTATCTGATGCACATAATTTCCTAGAGGGGTCATGGGTTATGTGACTATGCAAGTTTCCCTCCAGGGAACCAGATCCATGTACTATCCTCAAAGTTTCTCTCTGTTTATCTGCTCTCTGATTCTCTACATGTCTATCTTTGTATCTTCTCACCCTTTTAAAAGCCAAGTTTAAGGGAGTAGGATCAAATATGATTCAATCACTTATTCTCATTGTGGCAGAGAACCAATGAAAACCTAGTGCAAGTTGAGGTCATCGGGCATCGATGTCAGAAAAAAATCCCAAAAGAAGCATCTTGTGTACAAAGACATCTTCAGTGCCCGAAAAAAGGCCTCCCCCTTGAACTTTTCATCTTCCTCAGGCTCTCCTAGATCATACCTTCTACTTAAAAACAGAAGCAATTTAGGGAGAAAGAATAAAATGCTAGGTTCCTATTGACTCCCATTTCAATTCAACTAGCATTTATTAATTTTTTGCCATAGGCAAGGATGGTGCTAGCGGCTAAAGAAACAAAGAACCAAATGAAACATTCCCTACCTTACCTTACATTCTACTAGAATATTTAAATGGGGTCAGTATTCCTAAATGTGCCAGTATGATTATAAACCACTGCTAGATATTTGTTTGTTATGAACCTTTAATTAGTAGTAATTTTGAGACACAAGGAAGGCATGAATAAATTCATCTCTAGATGAAAGCCAGAGCTTATTTGAACCAACCACTTTAAGCTGCTTCTACTACAAGCATGTTGGTGATAGGATGGGTAGCTTCTCCTGTGTCTAACTGGAGTATTCTGTCTGGCCATAGGATGATGCGATGGGAGGTTGCAAAGAGGTAGATATTCACCTGTAAACCAGTGAACAATGTAGATCAGAATTGTGACTCAAACTGGGGGAACCCAGTTTGATGTGTTATATGAAAGATGGACAGAGAACCAGAAGTTTTCCCTAAAGAACAGCTGTGTCAGTGGTACACTGAGATGTCTTCAGTTATTTGAATCAAATAACTAGGTGGTGTGGTCAGGGCTGAGAACCCTGAGATAAAGTAACAGGCATAACTTTGTTATGATGAACATGGGATTTTTGTGGCTATGCCACACTGTAGAATAGCCTTTGTTTTTATAGGTCTATTCTGTAGCCCTCTCTGGCCTAGTGTCATTTTAGCAGCTTGTCAGAAATGGGGAAAAAAAACCTACATTATTCAGGTAGATGGATACCCCACACAGAATTCTGGAATTTTTGGAAAGCTATAGCTATGCCCATTTTCCCTTTTATGGAGGAAGCTGGGGCTGGGGAATTGCTTGGGCTCAGAAGTTCTGAGCTGTAGTAAGTCTAAAGCTGAATGGGTTCCACATTAAGTCTAGCACCAATATGGTAGACTCGGAAGAGGAGGAGAGGGGCTACCTGAAGACAGTAAATCCAACTAAGTAGAATCTGAGCAGGTCAGAACTGTGTGGATCAGTGATGGGATTGGGCTGGTGAATGACCACTGTACTTCTAGCCTAAGTGAAATAGGGAGATCCAGTCTTTATTAAAAAAAAAAAACAAAACATTGGAGATATTCATCTGAAAGGCATCATCCTGAAGTAATGGAATTGCCTCTGATTATTCTTGAAGCACTTCTCTCTTCTTGTTACCATCACTGATTCAAGTGAGATTGGAACATGCCACGTAGAGTTAATTTCCAGGGGTGGAGTTGGGAGGTGGGGGTGGGAAGATGACTACTTGCTGTACCTGGTCCAACAGATAGATGAAGGACAGAGAGGAATGGTCTATTCTCGTGATTGTGTTTAGGGCCCATCAGCCTCATGTTATTCTTTTTTGTTCATAAATACAGTAGAATCACTAGAAGTAAAATTGAGGATCAGATGAGTTTTTAGGTTCTTTTACAGGTAACTCTACAAAAGACTCAGGATTATGTACTAGGAATGGTGCTAGTTGTAGAATAGAAAAACCTGGTTTAGAATCCTGGGCTACTTACTATCAATCAACAATCATTTATTAAGCACTAATATGGCAGGCATGGTGCTAAGCACTGGAAACACAAAAATAGAAGTGAGCCAGCCCTTGCTCTCAAGAACTTTACCTTCTACTAATAAGAAACAGCAATGAACCATCATCGTCCACTACCACATTCATACTGCCTGAGTATAATTAGGCAAGTCACTTCAATTCTCTAAGCTCTAATTTCCTCATCTGTACAATGAAGAGGTTACACTAAATGATCTCTTAAGTATTTTTAGATCTCTGAATCTATGGCCCTTTGATCTTTTGGGTCACTCCTTGAATATATGAGGAGTGAGGGAATCGAGGCTCTTTGTTGGACCAGTCAATAAATA
>CM053586.1:307701262-307737006 GCA_028646515.1 Pseudochirops corinnae | reverse complement strand
CATTCTTGTAATCACTTTTTACTACTCTATGTGTATACATACATATATACATATATATAGAGAGACATGTACTAGAAAACATTCATATTCATATATGCATGTACAGGCAAACTACATATAATAGAGAAAAATCCATTTATATTTACATACATGCATGTATATACATGTGTGCGTGCTGGTATCATACACATATACATGTATATGTCTACCTAGTCAGCTACCTGCAAGGCACTAACCCATGTGCTAGTAATACAAGTACAAAAAGGAAATAGATCCTGCCTTTGAATAGCAAATAATACATGTATGTAAGTAAATATCATATATACACATACATATACATGCACACATATGTATAATGTATATGTATATCTGTATACACACATATATACTTTGTATGCATATGTATAATGTGTGTGTTTGCACATACACATATACATATGCAATATACATACATACACACATGCATATATACATATACAATATGTTCTTTGTTGAAAAAAAGATAGTTAACCAAAACCAATTAATGAACTGGCTGTGTCCGACTGTATGTACCATTCCTCACCCATAACTCCCCACCTCTCTTCCAAGTGGGAGATGCCAGCATCTTACCAATATATACTGGACTTGAAGTTGGGAAATACATATATTTGAATTCATTTCCTGCTTATGTGACTTCCAAAAAGTCATGTTATAGTTCTTCTTTACCATCTCTTTCTTTTCCTCTCAAGGGAATCACGCTCTCTCTTTCCTCTGTTACTCTTCAACACTGTTTGCAATTTTCTCAATTCCACATCAGAGAAATTCATTCTTCTCATTCGTTTTAACTCACCTCTTCATTTCCCTATAATAATAATTATAATGATAATAATAATAATAATATTTATTTAGCACTTTAAGGCATGCAAAACACTTTCTTCAAAGCAACCCAGAGAAGGTGGTATTGCCCAAGTATTATTATCCCAGTTTTATAGATGGGAATTATAACATGACTTTTTGGAAGTTACACAACCAGGAAGTGAATTCAAGTATGAGTATTTCCTGGTTTTAAGCCCAGTATACATTGCAATGCACTGCCTCTTTTTTAAAAATCTTACCTAGTTAACTAAAAACAAAATCTGAATTTCTTTCTCACATTTCCACCTTTCCCTTTCCTCTGTTGCCTTAATTATTTATTGATACGTTTTGCTGTTCTTGTCCACATATCATCCTCAATTTAGTCTACTACACTTTACATGTACTAAATACCATCTCAACTGGCCTCCTTGCTCTTACTTGTACATGGCATTCCATTTCCTATCTCCTCTGTCTTTATATGAGATGCCTCTGTATTTAGAATTCCTTCCTTTCTCAACTCCACCACATGGAATTCTACTCCTTTCATGATCCACCGTAAGCATATCCTCTTGTTCCTACAGGGCATCTAATTCTAATGCCCCCACTTGTTAATGCCTTGAAATTTTACACACCTACACACACATACACGCACATAAATGTATGTGTGTGTATATTTCTGTACTTACTGATATGTGTTCATGTTTTTCTCACTCAGAATAATGTAAGCTCCTTGAAGGCAGGGAATGTTTAGTTTTTCCTTTTGTGCAAGACATTGTGCTAAGCACTGGCGATATATAGACAGAATTTAACAAATACTTGATTAAAAATATCATGAAATAAGGTTAAAAGAGCCTCAAATGCCAGACCAAGGGGTTTATACTTTTTTAAAAGGCAATTGGAAATCACCGAAGGCTTTTAAGTAAAGGAGTGATGTGATTAGAACTATGCATTATGAAGATTACATTGAGAGCCATGAGAAGGATAGAGTAGAAATGGCAGAAAGTGAAGGTAGGTAGATTTCTTAGTAAGTTACTATAATAGCTGAATTAGAGAGGTCAAAAGGAAATGCATTTGTACAGAAATCAGAAGCACAGAGTGTGTCAAGAAGGAGGTGGTCAACATTATCTTATGTTGCAGAGAGGAGTCATCATCAGTCAACCTGACTTTCATCTTGCCACTGGAGTCTAATGACTGGAGAATGGAGTGAGGCTGATGACTTTGTGTAGCTCTGCCTCACTTAAATCCGATTCATGTGCAAATAGAGACATCACTCTCATGATAGTGTTGATTGTCTTCAGGAAGGCAGGATGGACAACAGCAATCTGTTGTAGAGAGAATAAAGAAAATAATGAGAAGAAGCAATGGAATTTGGAAATTAGGAAGGCACTGCTCACTTTGTTTTTGTTTTTTGTTCTTTTGCTTTTTTTTTTTTGGAAGGGGAAGGTAGGGCAATTGGAGTTAAGTGACTTGCCCAAGGTCACATGGCTAGGTCTGGTGTGTGTGTGTGTGTGTGTGTGTGTGTGTGTGTGTTAAATGTCCAAGGGCATATTTGAACTCAGGTCCTCCTGATTCCAAGTGCTCTATTCACTGCACCAACCAGCCACCCCCAACACTGCTCACTTTGTAGAATGCAGTATGAAGATAGGAGTGGGAACAGAGGTCAGAATTTGGGGGGTTGAAAAATAATTAAGTGGAAAGGGAGTGCAAGGAGGGTGGGCATAGAAGCATATATTTGTATATGTTTATGTGGAATATTCTTTGTAGAGGCTCAGTGGCAGCTAAAGTGAAGAGATATATAGCACAGCAGCTTGAAGGGGTGGAAATGGTCAAAGAAAGAGGCATTTTTAGCCTGAGAGAATCTTAATCATGTTTGTAAGCAGAAGAGAAGGAGCCAACAGATACTGAAAAATGGGTAAAGTTGATCAAATGGGCAAAAATCCTAGAAAAGACAGAAAGAAAATCAAGGGTCAATCTCTGGCATTGGCAGTGAGCTCCCTTTCTTCTCCTGAGATGAGCCTGAGAGGTTTTGAATTAGCAAATCATCTCTTCAAGATGGTAGGGATACCTTAAGATATCACCTAGTCTCATTCCCAGCTAGTTTCACAATGATGAGAATTAATGATTCAGATGAGAACAATGATCCATGTATGTAATTGATTAATGTCAGGCAGGGCAGTTTTGTTATTCTTTTGAAATGAATACAATTCAGTCAGTTACCAAACATTAAACAGTGAAATTTTTAGGGATTGTATGGAGATACAAGGATAAATGGGAAAGAGCAGCTGCCCTCTAAGAGCTACATTCTATATTTATATAAGATGATTTATTTATTTGCTTGTTTATTTATTTGTTTGAGGCAGAAGTCAGTAGCTTGGGGAGATAATGAAAGGTTTCACAAGGAAGGTAAAAATTGAACTTATTCTTGAAGGAAACTGGATGGTCTAAGAAGCAAAGTTCAGGAAGATGGGTATTCTGGATATGGAAATCTATCCCAGCAGAAGGGGAAACTATCATTTCAGGATATCACAATGAATTTAATATTGTGAAATGAGTGCTGCAGACCTACTAACTGCCTTTAATCATTTAGCTTCTAGAAATACCTCCCAATGGACTGAATTTATGTAAAAACCCCTCCTGACCATCTGCTCCCCAACTCCTTCCACTAGATTCTCAATTTGTCTTGTTGTAGTTAGGCATATTTTCATGCTGAGAAGTCACTTCCGGTGACCCTAGACATGAAGGTTTGGGCTCAGAACTAGCTTTACTGTATGGTTAGACAAGAAGACCATATTATAGAGGGCATTGGAGTGTTCTTTCCTTTCATTTTGGTGTTGTGCATTGTCAAGAGTAAGATTTGTATATTGTGAGAAAGACAGTGATGGGGTTGTGAGACAACAGAAGTATGTGTATATATGTATGTGTACATATATGTGTTTGTACACATACATGTGTTGTACATATACAGAATAGAAAACTTTCGTATATGTGAGAATCAATCTGATTCTTATATTTTGTATATATATGTATACATATATATATATATACACATACACCTATATATACATTTCATATATAAATACACATATATGTATACCAAAATATACTTATGTATGTATTATACAAATACATATGGGTATATTAAAATCACTGGCCTAATTAGATAAATGCAGAATTCAGGCACTGATAATACATACAAAATTTCTCTCTAGGTCTTCTCTAGGCAAGAAGTCAGGACAGAAACCATCCTCATGCATCATTAAATAACCCCGTCTTGCTGTGGCATGAGGTGGGAAAGTATGCTTCTACTGATGACCCCAAACCAAGTCTAGGAAATAGCCTGGACTATCCCTGGAGGCCTTCCAACTCAAGGCTGACTAAGCACAATCCTTTGGAACTTGGCAGAATAGGCGGGATTACAGGGTCTGGTGATAGCTAGAGAATGAATGAACCCTTTTGAATGAGTGTGATGAATTGTTTCCATTAGCTTAGACTGAAACCTAGGCCCTCCTTACAAGTAGAGCAACCAAGTGGAAGAACTGAGTACTTGGCAAAGAGTGGCAAGTAGTGACCTGGTTGGAGGAGATGATCTCCACGGCCCATTTTTGCTTAAACATTCCATGTTTCCTGGTCCAACCAGCTGGACTGATTTGGTGGCTAAAGCTAGATTCCAAACAATGAAAGTAGCTAAGACTCAGGATCTGTGCAAACCCATATGAATTATGGAGAGATAAAAACAAATTAGCATTCTTAATTTTTTTTTTTTTTTGCTGCTTTTTAGAGGAGGAAAGGCAGGGCAGTTGGGGTTAAGTGACTTGCCCAAGGTCACATGGCTAGTTTTTTTTGTGTGTTAAGTGTCTGAGGCCACATTTGAACTCAGGTCTTCTTGACTCCAGGGCATGGTGCTCTATTCACTGTGTCGCCTAGCCTAGCCACCCCTCAAATTAGTATTCTTAATTCCAAAAACTTATTTCTAATCCTGTACTGTTAGGAGTTCAAGATTTTCCACTTCCACTGTCTTAACCCATGGAGCACTGGACTTAGAGTCAGAAAGACCTACATGCAAATCCCACTGCAGATATTTGCTGTGTGACCTTAGGCAATTTATGTAAACTCTTAATCTCAATTTCATCATCTGTAAAACAGAGACAATGACAGAACCTTCCAAGCAAAGTTTTTGTGAAGATTGAGTGAAATACTCTATTTAAAATGATTTGCAAATCTTAAAGTCTTATAAAAACTCAAGCCAGTGAGGGGTAAAGAGGGAAGAAGGATGGTAGCATATATAGTTCCTTGCATTATGAGTGAAACAATCATGATTCTAATTTGGTTGAGTTGCCCAAGAGCAGAGAAATCTGGAGAAGAGCTAATCTTAGGTCTTCTGACCTTGGTGTCACTAATTTGGTGATCAGTGGTGTCAAATTCAAATGGAAATAGCATCGGCTAAACTGGACATAAAGATCCCAATGGGCCATAAATTTACTTAGTTTAAAAATGTAATATCTCTTTTATTGTATTTTTTTTCTTAATTTTGTTAAATATTTTTTAATTTAATCTAGTTTAACTGTACTTGGGAATATTTTAGGCTGTCTGACCCCTTGAGAAGAGATAATACTGGCTCATGTTTTTACTTTGAGAATTCTGCATTTAGGAGTTATAGGGTGCCTGCCTCTCTATAAATTACAGGTGAGAGGCTACAAGTCATGATCTCTATTTTATGTCTGTCCACTCTGAATCTTTGTGCCTTTTGAAATAAAGCCAAAAGGACATGTTGCTTCTCAACCACACATGGATTTTGCTTATTTTCTCAAATGGAGTGAACCAAGGCAACCCAAGAACGGAATTATTGAATGCCATACTAATTTAAAGTTGTATTTGAACTTAATCCTTCCAGGCCTGACAAACAGGGTACCAGAAATAAGCTGTGCTCAAGTAAAGAGTCCTTCTTACTTCCAAAGTGACTTCTGAGGCAAGATTAGAATGTGTTGACTCAAGTGCTTAGAAAATCTTTATACAATAAACTCAATATTGTCCAGAATAACTGGGGAATGTGGCATTCCAGGTTATTGAATTTTTCTGTGTAATAGTTTGGCCATAGAAAACAAGATATATGGATTGCAATTTTCAGATATTTAGAATAAAATGAAATACAGTAAAATTATTTGAGCACAATTCGATCTTTCATGATTTAGAAAGCACCTCAGAATTTTTCAGTGTTTCAAGGTGCCCATTACAGATGTTATCATTGTATTATAAGGCTATATGAGAGAATGAAGTAAACAGGCTTATGTGCTGGATTGGAACCAAGAAAGATATGGGTTCAAATCTTATCTACCTCTAAAACTTATTAGTTCTATGATCATATCTTTCTTAAGCTTCAAGTATCTCTAAGACTTAGCTATTAAGTTATACATTGCTTTGTAGATTACTCCCATTTTTGTGGAGGACCCCTACTTGGAAAATCATAGATCTTTAATATGTTGATAAATGCTTTCAAATGTAAATCAATAAAATTCCACTGAGAAGAACATTGGGAAGATTCTAGTGCCCAGCCTTTGAAAATTGTCCCTTTCTTTGAAAAAAACTCAAAATATTTTTTTAAGGAGGTTAAACAGAGCAGTCCCTTTTCAATTTGGTGAGTTTCTCAGTCAACTTGATGAGGTTATAAAGTGTGACTCTTTGGATACATCAGAAAGTCATCTCCCTATGGAACAACATAGATACCTTCACTGGCCCTTTGCTAAGAAGACAGAGGGAATAAATAATGATTAACTGCCCAAGCAAGGAAATGAAGACTTGTTGGAGCTACCCTTCTCTGTGATGTATAAAAGTGATCTAACAGATCAGGTCATTATCTTTCTATAGGGGTTCCTCCTCTTTTCCCTTGTCCTTGAAAATTACAGCAAGGGATAGATAAAGAATATTTTCCTTTTCCTGTATCCCTCACGAAATGCAAAATGGTAACTTGTAGCCAAAGCACATGGCAAGCTCATGTACCCATTGATCTGACAGGACATATCCTCTACTTAAAGTTCATGTCTACCCTCTGCCATTTTTTTTTTTCATTTTTGAGCACAAATAAGAGAGCAGAGACTTGATAGCAAACACACCAAGTGTAAGGTACAGATGGTGATAGAGTTCCTTCCTAAGCACATGACCAGGGAAGATATGTGCTTATTCTGCCCAAGAGGGTAGATCATCGTGAATGCTCATGAACCCCAAACTCCTCTATAGAAGAGAGGATTCTGAATTCTCTAAGCAGTGTGGTCCCAGAATCTAGCCTTCTGCCCAGAGATGGAATATTTCCTGGGCAGTGTCCTGTTTGGGAATTGCTTCATGGAAAATCACAAGTTTGAAAGTTTTTAAATTTGAGAGTTTGGGTACCTGCTTTCTAGATTTCCTCAACACTGTGTTTATGGGTGAAAGAAGCAGACTGCCAACAAAACCACTGCAGGAAAAGAATTAAAGTAAAGTCATGGAGTGGAGGGAGGTAATAGAGCTGTACCTTATTACTTTCAGATTTCCATTAGTGATTCCTATATGCCTATGGGAAGGAGATTACTTGTTCAATAGTCCCCAAAGTATGTTTTTCTTCTGAGGGAGTCTAAACCACTGTGTATTGAGGAGTCCACTTGGTAAAAAGGCCAAAGAATTGCCCCCAAAGAAACCCCAACTTTCATTTCATTCCTGGGGGAGCTGATGGGCTAATTGTGTGCTTTATGTGTTTCATATCTGTTTAATGACTCATGTGAATCCTTTGTGTCTTTTGAGTTTTCCTGTGAGTATAAATAAAGGTTGTCCTATAACCAATTTGTATGTGCTATCCTGAATGCTTATACTAGACCTGGGAACCCCTTTTATCCACTTTTATCCAAACTTAAACATAAGCCATATCCGGAGTATGTTTGGTGATCTCCCTGAAGTAATTCCAAAGGGAGCAATGAACCAAAGAGAGAAAATTATTTGCTCGGGATCAGCCTCCAGGTTTCAACAACTGTATATGTAAATCTGGTCCTGTATCACAGGGTACACTTTCAAATTTATTGTCTCAGTAATAGTTTGATAACTTCCCTCCCCCCTTCAGTGAAGATGCAGCCCAATGGGAAGAAGGATTGTCCCTATTGTAAAGATGAGAAAAGGAGACATAGAGAAGTTAAGTGATTTTTCTCAAGATTATATTTCAAATCAACAGTAGAGTGAGCATCACAGGCTTATTCCACTTCTCTGCCCCTTAGATCAGCCCTCCCTCCCCCATTTGATTTAAATCTACCAGTATATTTAAATGGCTTAATTGGTTGAATAACAAACCAACTGTCACTGCCATGTTATGTGCTCATCATTATTCTTGATCTACACTATTAGTATCCTTCCCAATGGACCCATCCTCTGGGGGTGATCGTAAGATTGGAAGAAAGCAGCAAAAGTGGCTCCTGATTAAGAAAAGGTTCCTTGCCTTAAAGTATGTTGTAATAAAGGGTGATCATTCTTCCTCAGTACACTCATTAACATTCATTGAGCAACATATACTTTATTTTAGAGAGAATTTCTACTGTCGCTTCTATATTTAATCCCACAAGCTGTCGGGCAACTCATGTATTTACAAACACAGTTCCAGAAACAATGTGTTTGCCAGTCACAGTCTCATCTATAATATCTCAGCAGCTCCTTGCTCTGGGGCATACATAGCTCAGGAGTTGATGAATTCTGATGCCAGCTGAGGCCCAAGCTGGGCAGAGCATTCAAGTCAAGGTTCAAGTCCAAAGGCAGGTCTGGCAAAGCGCCCAGAGTAAAAGTGAAGGCAACAGAGTCGAATGGAGTGGCTTTGGTAGGCCCCAGCCTGCAATTGTGATGGTGGAACTTCCCAAAGTTTAGGGATTTTTTTAAAATTTCCTTTTCTTCTTCACAAGAGTAGAAATGAACACTTAGAACACTCCAAGAAAATAGATCTCTAATATTTAAAACAAGTTAATCTTTCCATCTCATCACCATGAATCTTGTTCAGGTTCTCACTACTTCTCACCAAAACTATTGTGTTAACTTTCTGACCAGTCTCCTGACTTGCAGTCTCTCTCCTGCCAGTCCATTTGCTTTTGTCATGTTAATCACCCCTAAAAGCATAAATCTGGTCATATAATTTTCCTGTCTAGTAATCAGTCACTAGCATTAAAGGCCTACCCTGCGATTAGACTTTGGACTTTGAGGACACAAATATAAGCAAGATAGTATCTGCCCTCAGGGAGCTTACACTCTAATGAGGCAGGTAGGTGGCAAAGTAGCCTTGGAGTCAGGAAGACCCAAGTTCAGATCTGGCCTCAGCTGTGTGGCCCTGGACAAGACACATAACATCTATTTACCTACTTACTCGACTGTAAAATGGGGATAATTATAGCACCTATCTCACAGGGTTATTGTACTGATCAAATGAAATAATGTTTGTAACATGCTAGACCCGTTATGGAGACCTAGTAAGTGTTTATTGTTTATTCCTTTCTCCCTTCCCCAGGGGCAAGATAACACAAAGAGCCACAAAAGGGAGAGAGGTTTGAGGGAGGTTAGGAAGTATATGGGGAGGTAGAATGGCCTGGTTCTGGGGCAGAATGAGGTGAAAGTTCATCTACCTGATGTGAGTATTTAAGTATATACAAATTGAATGGGAAATAAATTTAAAAATAACAAAACAAAAACCTTCAGCTAAATAAAAAGTCCAGACTCTTAAGCCTGGCATTCAAGGCTCTGCATAATCTTCCTTCAGCCTTCCTTTCTAGTCTCTTAGCTTATAATGAGTCCCCTCACAAATTCTATGCTTCCTCTAAACCAAATTGTTCGCTGCTTGTCCAATACCAGCCTTACTCTTCTTCCTCATTTGTCTGTCTACATCTGACTATTCTTTGCGAATGCCTTTCCTTTTTTTGGTCCTGTTACTTCCTAACACATCCTGTAAGACTCACCTCAAATGATTATTCCTTCAAGCCTTTCCTGTTCCCTATTCCCAGCACCAACCAGAAGAGATGTCTGCCTTCTCTGACATTGCAAAGAACACTTTAGTTATAAGGATCATAGATCATAGATTTAGAACCTGGAAGGGACAATTGGGACTTTTAATCTAGTGATTCCATTTTACAAATAAAGAGAGAAGCCCAGAGATGTTTGGTGAATTGCCTAAAGACATGCAAGTATTTAGTTGCAGACAGATTTGAATCTCATTCCTCTCAATCCAGGACTTCTTCCCTTGTACCACACTGTCTCTCTTGTAGAATTGTACTTTTTTTCTTTATGTTATAGTAATTTGTGTACATCCTTATGTCATTCCTGCATTCTCTAAGTTTTTTGAAGGATGGAATTGTGTCTTATTCTCCTTTCAGAAATTCCTAATGTTTCTAATTTCCTTGAGCATTCATAGTTCTATAAATATCTTTCAAATGAATGAATATTCCCACTTTTCCATGTCATTCATATTACATTTAATATTATTGATTTCTTTGAAAATATATTTCTATAGTACATTTAAGTTTGTCATGTGCTTTAACATGGATTATCTCTGTAGTGCTCCAGGGGTAAGCTGCCCCAATTCTCAGGTTTCCCTCATGAAGAGCTACTCCATGTTCAAGGTACTAGGTGAGTTTGTACTCTTAATGCTTATGAGCCCCCACTGATGATCATAGGGTTGCCCCCTTGAAAAAGAAAGGGGATGGAAGGGGAAGGGAGAAAAATAAGCAGAAAGGGAGAGAGGGACAGAGAGAGGGAGAAATGGGAAAAGAGGAGAGGAGAATTTACTTCTTAATGTACATGTTTCCCCGCAAGTAAAATGTGAGCATCTTTGAAGGTAGAGATCACTTCATTTTTGTCTTTGTATCACTAAAGGCTAGTTAGGGTGCTGTCCATAGCAGAATGCTATTACTGGAGTATATGCTTAAGAAATACTTGTTGAATTATGTTGAATCCACCCCCCCCACCCTCTCAACACTATCATATACATGTCTTAATCTGCTATAAATTTTATGACATTTAGCATTTATTAAGCACCTATTACATAAATATTGATATGGTAGATATAGTCTCCATCTTCTATTTGCTTACAATTCAAAGGGAAACAAGACATCAATACTAAAAAAAAAAAAATTTAGAGGACACGAGCAAATGAAAGGTAATCTAGGACAATGTGTGTACTCAAGTGCTGATGGAATGCAAAGTGACTAGTGATCAATAAAGGGTGAAGTTAGGCAAGAAAGGCTTCTCGAGAGGAAGGGAGCCTAAGAGCTATACCATAAAGAAAGTGATCAACAAGAAATGAAAAGTTGTTAGGAAGCAGGACAAGGAGCCTGAAAGAAGGTGCAGGAACAACAGTGAGACAAGTTATTTATAGGGGACAATGAGACAATCTGTTTATAACAGAGGGATCATTTTAGGGAAGTGCTTAATATAATAGAAAGAGGCACTTGCCTAGAAGTTAGCAATTTGGCTTCTAATCTTGGTTCTGTCATTACCTAACTATGCCACCTTGGGGAAGTCACTCTAGCCTGAACCTCATTTCTTTATCTGAAACATGCTAGGGATTGAAAAAGTTGATCTCCGTGATGGGTCCCTTTTTGTTCTAAAGTTCTGTCATTCTTTGTATGGGCAATACATGAAGTGGAAGAGTAAAGGATATATAGAGATTTAAGATTCAAGGTGGAGGTGTTAAGATTTATTCTGATAACCCATGGTTTCTTGAGCAAGTGATTTGACAGGATGACAATGGTATTTAAAGAAAGTTAATCTCATAGTTGTGGGTTGAATAGATTGAAAGCAAGTTTGTATCAACGTATGCTTTCATTGAAAATTTTGGTTTGGTCTTTATTATATCAATTTTCTTTTTAAAAAAATTAGCATTCCTTTTCCCCCTGTCACCTTCATTTCTAAATATATAAATAGTTCCCTCTTCCCTCTCCCACCTGCCACCACCCAGCCTTCCTTTATAACAAACAATTTAAAAGAAAGAGAAGAAAAAAGCAATTTGACAGAATTAACCAATCCATAAACCAGCTGAGGCAGTTGGTCAGTGAGATAGTTGGTGAAATGTTTCACATCCCTTGTCCCTCACCTCTGCAAGAGGCAGATGGTCTTTTTCCTGTGACTATTATTTGTTTATTGATATTAAACAGTATTTAGACTGTTGTTCTTTCTAACTGTATTTTTGTAGTCATGTAGGCTGTTTTCTTTGGGAGAAACCAGTTTGTGAGGGAGGTGGCACATTAACAACTGAGAAAAATAGGAAGGGCCCTTGTAGGCAATGGCATTTGAAATGAACCTTGAATAGAGCTAAGGAATCAAAGACATGGAGATGAAGAGGGATAACCTCCATGCAAAGGCATGGAGGAGAAAGGGGGAATGTCATTTATAAAAAACATGAAGTAGGCCAGTTTGTCTGGATCCATAGTGTGCATGAAGGGGATTAATGGGCAGTCAGTCTAGAAATATAGGATGTAATTAAGATTGTAAATATTCTTAAAATTCCAAATAGAGGCATTTGTAATTGATTAGTAAAGGCAATAGGGAGCCAGTGAAGCTCCTTGAACAGGGCAGTGACATGATCATCATGAGTTTTAGGAAGCTCTGGCATCTGTGTGGAAGAACTTTGGGGAAAGGAGAAAGACTAGAAATATGTTAATGAGATAGTTATTATAACACTGCAGGCTAGAGAGATGAGAGCATTTTAAAAGGTCATGTAAGTAGTGAGGAGATGGATATGATTGATTTTGTGGATGTGGATAGACAAATCTTCGGAATATATTAGATAGTGGGGACAATGAAGGGGAATGAGATGATGCTGAGGTTGTGGAAGGGGACAACCGAATAGGAAACTTAAGAGAAACTAGGAATGACAATGCAGTCTGGGTAAAGTGGTGTGTGGGGTGAAAAACCCCATTCAAAATTTAATCAAGAACATGGAGGTTTCTTGGGATAAAAACAGGAAATTTTTATCTCCCCTCCCTCTCTCCAGTAGGAAGAAGGCAGTCCTCTCC
The DNA here is from genome assembly GCA_028646515.1 of Pseudochirops corinnae. NCBI lineage: Eukaryota > Metazoa > Chordata > Mammalia > Diprotodontia > Pseudocheiridae > Pseudochirops > Pseudochirops corinnae. Next base: position 307,724,173 of record CM053586.1, on the reverse strand, counting down.
ATGGCAGATCAGGGAGAGGAGATATGTTACAGGAGACGGAACAAGAATTTATACCCTAAGGCAGTCAAGCTCCCTGCCACCACTGTCCTTTCTCCCATTGGCTGGGAGGCGGGCTCAAGTCTCCGTGTGAATATCTTCCCCAATGGCAAATAACAAAGAAGCCCACCACTATCCCCTATTGGCTGGGAGGTGGGCCCGGAACCAGGGTATTGTTCATGTCCTTATTTGGCAAATGATAAAGCGAGGGAGGAGCAAAATGCCCCAAGGGTGGAGACTGAAAAGCCCTAAAGGGCCTAATGCTAATAAGGATGTGGCAAACAAGGGTGGAGGTAGCAAGACCCCTGAAGAGGCCTAATGCTGATGTGGCAGTAGTAAAGAAGGGGGAAAGAAGGGGCAAGCTGAAACTCTGGCTTGCTCCCACAAGAAAACTTATGGGCTGAGAAGTTTTAACCTTTCCCATTCAATGGGGAAGAGGCTCTGTGCTCCTGCAGCTTCACTCTCTTTTTCTGCCCCACAGCTGACATATATTAATCACATTCTAGATACTAGAATGTGGGACAGGGAATGGTGCTGGGAACTGGATTTTTTTTTTCTCATCACTTTCTCTCAAGCCAAGAGAACTGTTGAGCCTAAATCCTGAAAGGCTTGGTGGAACACATACTAATAAATAAGTCTCTTGTTCCAGGAGCCAACTGTTCTCTCCTCCACTGATGGTAAAGCAAGAGAAAATGAACTTAAATTTGCAGCAAGAGAATTTAAGGGTAGATATAAAGAAAAAATTTATCGGATGGTAGGACACAGTTCCCATCTAGAAGGGGAGTTAGAGAAATCATATAGTTTGAACTCTTTACAAGAGGTATCCATAGCCTCAAGCACTGAATTGACTTAAGATCACACAGGTAGTCAAAAGGAGAGTTGAGATTTGTACCCTGGTCCTCTGACCCCAGATCTAGTCTCCTTTGTTCAACCTGTCCCATAGCCAGTTACAAGAAGAAGCTACCAAAGAAGGTTTATCTACGTAAAGTCAACATCTCACGATTTTGTACCCTATACACATATGTCATGTCTACCTAAAACGTGATGTTTTTGGATTATTCCATGTGTACTGATACTGACATCTCAGAAAGATCACAAACCTATTAATGGCAGAGAGACTGCATCATTTATTTTATGTTCCTCATCATGTAAACAACTTATTGGTGCTTGAATTCCTTTGCTTTAACTCTCTGAATTTAGGTTTGCTCATTTTTAAAACAGAGATAACCATACCTGTGGAATTTATCACACAAGCTGTTGTGAAGCTCAGGTGAGATAATGTGTGTCAAGGGCTTTGCAAATTTATGTCAGAATTAGTTGTAATAGTAGGAGCAGTAGCAATAGTAACAGTAGTAGTAGTAATAGTGAAAGTAGTAGAAGTACTAGTAGTAATAAAAGTAGTAATAGTGGTGGTGGTGGTGGTAGTAGTAGTAGTAGTAGTAATAGTGGTGGAGTTGCAGTCTATGGGTATTAGGAATCCTGAAATTCAAGGGCAAAAGACATGGATTCTGACTTGAAAGAATTCAACTCAAGTCTTTTTTCAGTTCCGGACAAGGTTTATTATATCTCCAATAGAAGGGGGTAGATTTTAAGAATCTGAGCAATTGTGACGCTTACATTGAGAAGTGGACCAGATCCCTAAGAAATCTGCAAAATTTAATGGGGAGGAAATTTGGACCTTTTGCACAGAAAGACTGTGGGAAGATCTAGATGTGATCTAGAAGTGACTACTAACCTGGGGTGATCTGGAGGTAACAGAGAGGGAAGGTTGGAATGGGTCTGGGGTAACAGAGAATTAAGGAGTCACAATGAAAGGACAGTTGAAAGATTTACTGGGATGGGTGATGCCTCAGGCAAATGCTTTTCCCTTTTGGGGTCCAGATACCAAAGACATGATCTTTTCCTTTTAGGGGTTCAGATCCCATCCCCATCCCCATCATCATCATCATCATCATTAGTACTAATAGTAGCAGTGGTAGCAGCAGAAGCAGCAACAGCAGCAGTAGTAGTAATAGTGGTGGTAATAATAGTACTGGTAGTCATTGTTATAGCATAGACACCCATGAAACCATTTTGTTTTAAGACTCATCCTTTTCTGGCAGTGGGGGAAATTATTGAAGAGGTCCCTAAAAATGGTGTGACCTGACTGTTTGTTGGTGATTTGGAGGCTAGTTCATTTATTGCCTTCAGAAGTGTCAGATGTCCCCCTGCCTTAACCTGACAGTAATAGTCTACCGAACAAGTTAGATGCTACAAAGCCCAGGCAAAATGAATGGTGTGGAAACGAACATTCCAATCTCTCTGAACCAAGGCTGACACTATCAGCTGGGTGAGAACTCAGAAGACTGAAAATCAGTGAAACAAAAGGGGTTATAAATATCCCCCACCCCCACTGTAGGCCACGTATTCAGGGGCACACCCTATTCCTCTGGCATTCTTCTCTCCCAGCCCCCAGTCCACCCACTTTCCCTTTTTAGTGCTCATTCCTTAATGAAAACAAGGCTTTTTCATGAAAATGTTTTTGATGGCATGAGTGAACTGCATTGCCTTGGGTTTTCTACCACTACCACCTTCCAATTTAATTAAAGAAACACCCCCTCAATAACGCTGCCCTATTAATCACTCAAAAATGGCTTGAGAACTTCTTTAATGCCACTGCCTAATCATCTTATTAAATATCACTGCTTCAGCATCTGTGAATTATGGTTTATAACTCTTTTCTGCCACCCTTCATTCATTCATTATTTCATGCATTCAGTTGATAGATAACAAATCTGTTGTCTATGAAGAACTGTCCTTAGCACTCTGAGGGCTTTAAAGATGAATAGGGCACATTCCTTGCCCTCAAAAAGGTTAACAAATGCCTTCCCTCAAAGGATATCTCCCACCTTCTAGGTTGAAGGGTTAAGTTAAGGAAATTAACAATATCCTACAAGGCATAATGTGCTAAATTCTATCAAACCACAAAAGCTACCTTTCAAAGACTTTCTTGCCTCTCTCCATTACACGTACCATCTCCCTCTCCACCTGAGTTCTCTGTATTAAGTTCATAGATTGATCAGATATTAAAACTATCAAAAGGCTTTCAAGTTCATCTGGTCCAATTTATTCATTTTTCTGATGAAGCAACTGAGGCCCAGATGGGTAAAATGATGTGTTCAAAGTCATTAATCTGCCAAGCCTTTTAATCTCAACCCCAGTATTCCACCACAGAACCAGGCAGTATCTCACAATTATGTGGAGATGTAACGCAGAGCTAGATACCATAAAGGTGACTGCCTCATTTTTAGAGATGTAGAAATGGAGGCTTGAATACATTGTGACTTACTCAGGATCACCCAGCTCATTCCTTAAATCCTGATGATCATTGAAGGCCAGGAATGCTAAACTGGGTCTAACATGAGAGAGGAGAAGAGGGCCTCAATAGGAATCAAAGAAGACTGGTCACAATCTAGCTGACCCTGCTGGTGGAAATCCATCTAATTACTCGTTGATTGACCCATTCTTTGTTTGCCTGAGACCTCTGGGTGTCATAACGGGATAGTGCTGGACTTCAAGATAGGAAGACCTGAGTTCAGATCCTGTCTCTGGGTAGGATACTTAGTTTCTCAGATTATAATTTCCTCATCTATAAAATGCGAATAATAATGGCACCCATTTCACAGGGTTGCTGTGAAAACAAAATAAGATTTTATATATATAAAGACAGATATATACACTCACATATATACATATATGATTTTGAAAAATCTTAAAGCTCTGAATAAATAATATTGATGATTGATGATGCTAATTGTTGTTATCTTTATTTCCATGGTGCTTGCCTCTGAGAACCCCTAAAAGCTATATCCAGTGGAACACAGCTGTTACACAAAGGATAAGGGGGAGGGAGGGAAGGGAACAGGTATTTATTGAACACCTACTATCTATCAGACATTGGGCTATGTGTGTTACAAATATCTCATTTGATCAGCACCACCACTCTAGGAGGCAGGTGCGATTATTATCCCCACTTTACTGTTGAGGAAATACCAGGTAGATGGGTTAAGTGGCTTGCCCAGGGTCATAGTAAGTGTCTGAGGCTAGATTTGGACTCAGGTCTCCTTGACTTCAGGCCCAGCACTCTATCCATTGGTCCATCTGACTGCTGTAGAAGTCATCTCTAGCCAAAGAATGTTACAGTGAATCATAGAAGTGATATGGACTGAGAATAACTACCATTACCCTGCCAACTTGCTTCCATCAAGAGCACCCTCCCTATCTTCTTCCTTCCAAATCCATTGTTCTTCACCTTACTCACTTATCAAGATAATGTGAGGGTTTGGGATCTAACCATGTTGCCTCCCTAGCCCCAACCCCTACCAACACAACACACACACACACACACACACACACACACACACACACACACACACCCCTCAACCCCTCAATAAACTCCAATGGCTTCCTGTTGCCTCCAAGATCTGTTAGGCACTGAAAACCCTTCCCAACCTGGGTCTTCTCTACCTTTCCCATCTTCTTTACAATTTACTCCCCACCAGTCACAATGGCCTTCTTGGTTCTTGAATACAACATTCCACCTCTCAACTCCATACTTTTTCACTGGTTGTGCCCCATGCCTGCAGTATTCTCTCTTATCTCTCTGCCACCTGGCTTCCCTGGCTTCCTTTCAAGACTCAGCTCATATCCTACTGATGGGGTACAGGGTCTGAGAACCCCCTTCAGCTCTCCTTGAATCTTCCCATTTGATGAGGCATTTGCCTGAGGCCATAGGCCTTTCATTGTGGCTCTGCCCAAATCTTTAGCCCTCCTTTGTCCAGCATCTTCCCACCCTTGATCTTCCCAAAATACATAAGACCCCATCTTGCCTCCATGTGGTGTGAGAGCACCATAGACTTTTCTAGTGCAGACTCACTCTGTGTCTGAGTATTCTGGCCTGCTAGCCCAATGCAAGCATCACAGATACTGAGGTTCCTTAAGAGTCTACCAAATATGGCGAACTTTTAATAAACTTTGCTTTTCTTTGGCTGAGAGAAGGCTTGAGTTGAATTCATTTGGCAGGACCTAGCATGTTAGTATTCTGGAGTCTCATGCAGCCCTAGCCTAAACCTCATCATTTTATGGTAACCTTCTTCACTATCTTCTGGAATAGGTCTTTTTGAGTCCCCACCCATGGTTAGTGCCTTCCCTCAAAGAGTATCTTCCACCTAGGTATATATCAAGTATCCACAAAGTTATTTGCATGTTGTCTTCTCTATTAGAACATACGTTCTTTGAAGGAAGGGTTTTTATTTCTCTTTATCTCCCTGGTGAGTAGCTTGGTGCCAGGAAGTATTAAGTGTTCCCTGTGGCAGCAGACAGCCTTCTAACACTTCCCAGAGAAGTATACTGCCTCACTTCTTGGGCATTAGGACTTTTCTTTTTCCCTGTTCCTGAAAATGAGTAAACTGATCTTTAATGACTCCTGAATAAATTGTTAATCTTTCCCTTTCCCCCCTTATCAAATACTCTACTTCATGGATCGCAAAAATCCCAAAGTAGGTTGCGATTGATTCTCACTCCCCTGTTTCTCTCCTCCTCTCTCCTTCTCCTCCTATCATCTCCTCCTCCTACCTTTTCCAGGCCTCACTTTTTCTCCCAATCATTATTCTAGGCTCTGTTGATGAGGTACAGGCTCTGGTAACTCACTTTGAACACTGATTTAATCTTCCTATTTGATAAAGCATTTGCCTGAGGCCATAAGCCTTTCATTGTGGCCAAATTTCTGTTACTAGCCTAGCTGTCCTTTGTCCAGCTACTTCCCACCCTTGATCTTCCCAAAATATCTATTCACCCTTAAACTAACTTAGCCCTCCTTTGTCTGTCATCTCCAGTTAGGCTCCAGCTACTCCCCACCCTTAATCTCTCATTACTGGAGTCTGACCTCCTTTGACTCCTCCTGAAGACCCTCCCCAAATTCCTCCTCCAGACCACCCCTAGGTTCCTCCCACAACCTTGCTGTATATAAGACCCCATCTTGCCTCCATGAGAGGGATAATGCCTGAAAATTTTCTAGCACACACTCACTCTGTGTCAGATTATTCTGGTTAGCTTGTCCAATACAGGTGTCACAGATACAGGCTCCTTAAGAGTCTACCAATTATGGCAAACTTTTAATAAACTTTGCTTTTCTTTGGCTGAGAGAAGGCTTGAGTAGAATTCATTCCGCAGGACCCAGTGTATTGGTATTCTGGGGTCTTGAGCACCCCTAATCCTAACCTCAACATTTTATCTTTCTTTGACCTCATCACTATGACTTCCGGCTCAGATACATGCAAAAGAATGAGACAAGAACAACTCAGAAGATGTCAAATAGTGAAGCAGTGCTGATCTTATGAAACTGATATATCATCACCAAAACCTGTTTTCATACCAAGATGTTGGAAGCTCAACATCATTCCTCAACCCATAAAAATGCACAGGCACATGCAGAATAAAGAAGGAAACACACTGACATACGGGGAGGGAAAGGCACCCAGAAGTACCAAACTCTCCTAACTGAGCTCCCACCTGGCACTCTCCAAGAGCTGTTTAGAGGGTCACCCCTGGAACAACCACAAAGAAGCCCTCTTCCTCCTGGCTGTTCTGTATTAAATAGCTACTATAATCTGTCCATGGGAGAGAAACTGCTCCCCTTCTAAGGTATATCGGCAGTAGTTATTTTTTCTGGACCTAAAGTTCAGTTATCCAGCTTTCTTAAATGTGGACTGATATCCCACCCCCCACCCTCCCCACCCCCACTTCTGGCCATTGGACAGTTTTTTCTTGACCACCCTGTTTGCCTTCACTATAACTTTATGAACCCAAGATGATCCTCCCCAACTGCCACTCCCAATGTCTATGGTCTCCCCCATTAGAACATAAATTTCTTGAAAGCAAAGACTGTTTTTGCTTTTCTGTTTGTATTTCCAGTGTTTAGCATAGCATTTGGCACAGAGTAAGCTTTGGAACTATTTTTCATTCATTCATTCATTCATTCATTCATTCATTCATTCATTCATTCCAGTCCTCATCTAAGCAAAAACCAAAACCTAGAGAAGCAAGAAACCAACATGGCTTAAAGGAAATCTACCACCTGGATAAATTATCTTCAGGACAGTCACCTTTGTGACTCTAATATGTATAACATGGGAACAAACTTCTTGAATGACTTCCTGTTGTTGTTTAGCCCTTTTTTCAGTCATGTCCAACTCTTTATGACCCCATTTCTTGGCAAAAACACAGGAATGGTTTGCCATTTCCTTCTCCAGCTCATTTTATAAAAGAAGGAACTGAGGCAAACAAGGTTAAATGTCTTGCCCCGGGCATATAACTAGTTAAGTGTCTGAGGCTAGATTTAAACTCAGGTCTTCCTGACTGAAGTCCCAGTGCTCTATCCACTGTATCATCTAGCTGTCCCCTTGAATGACTACAGGTGACTATTTTTGTACCTCAGCACCTGCATTTACAAAGTCGTGGCAGTAAAACTTAATATCACATAGATCATCAGTGAAGATCAAATGCCATTAATAAATTCATCTGCCAGACAAATTCATTAATTATGATTTTATTTACCCTCCTGTTACCAAGTTAATTGCTTATTTGTTAGAGTAAAGAGATGCAGCCTTGATTAAGGTCATTAGTTGCCATTAGAAATTGAAATTCTTTGGATTTCCTCTGGTGAGTTTGAATTTCTCATGTTTAGCATTTCAAATCAAGAAACCAAGGTCAACCAACCTTTTCACATGCTAATTACACCTAGGCACAAAAAAGTTCACTTAATAAAACCATCAATTCAGGGACTAGAAATGTAAAGAAAGGCCCAGTCCCTACATGTGCTAATTGTTGAGCTCTGTTTGTTAACGGTATGCATATATCATAAAGAGATTAACATTTACACACAATTTCTTCAGCCTCATAAAGTAAAAGGTTCACCAGAGGAACAAACAGCGTGAAGACTTGCTGAGAATAAGTGGATAGGAGTAACCACATAAAATCTGAGTTCTATGCCCTTCAACCCCCAGATTTGCTCTTTTTTTAAAAAGAAAAGAAACAAGTTCTAACAATTGCTTTGGGGGGTGGGAGGGTATGTGGAGGGGAAAAAGCTTATTAAAACATTTTGTTTTTACATGAATTACACTTCCCAAGAAATACCCAAATAAACTCTTACAAAATACAAAATACTAATCCTAAGATTTATTTAGATACTGGGGCATGCCCAGAATATCTGAAATTGTCGTCCTTGGTGAGTTGGTAAATTCTTCAGCTATTTACTATGTGCTGGGCACTATGGAGGCTTGAGCCAAGGTCATCCTAACTATTGGTCCATAGAGGGAAGGATGATTTGTCCATGTTCACAAAACTAATTAATAGGAAGCCAGTATTGCCTTTTACCATTTCATGCCTCAGTTTCCTAACATGGAAAATGTTTAACAGAAAGGAGGGATCTGTCCTTTAAAATGGATGGTATGGTACCAACATTGATCATTATATTTAACGAGTTTTATAACTACTTCATGTTGATTTTACTTAGATAGTGTATGTATATATATGTATATATATGTGTGTATATGTGTGTGTGTATATATATGTATATATATGTATATATATATATATATATATATATATATATATATATATATATATATACACATATATATATATATACACACAAATGTGTATTACACACCTGGGTGTGTGTTTGCCTTCTCAAATGTTTAATTCACTTCAATTCAATCCAATTCAATTAAAATATATACCTATGTGTGTTGAGATTTAGGGGTCCTGGTACCCCAAAATAGTAACATGTGGGTCCTGCCCAAATGAATTCAACCCAAACTTTCTTTCAACAAAAGCAAAACAAAGTTTACTAAAATTCCACCATACTGACCAAACTCTTAAGGAATCTGAGCAGTTGTATTGCTAAAGCAAGTGGGTCACATCGAATCTGAGCCCCTTCATGGAAGCCAAGATGGATCTTATATATAGAAAGACTGTGGGAGAGATTTAGGGTTGGCCAAGCAGTGTGGGATGACTGGAGGAGAGATCTAGAAAGGATCTTGATGGGAATGGCCAGTAGGCTGGGGTGACTAGAGGTCAGAGGCCAGGAACCAAGGGAATGAGGTTTAGATAGCATCCAGGGTGGGAAGCAGTTGAAGGCAAACTGGTCAATGAAGGCCTGTGCTAGGTTAAAGATAACACAGAATTAGGGATTATGAAAGACCAGTTGAGGGGATTATAGCCTCAGGCAAATGCCAGATCAAGTGGGAAGATTCAAGGAGAGTTCAAGGGGATTCCCAGAGCCTGTACCCCATTATATATGTGTATATGTGTATATATATGTATATATGTATATATGTATATACATACATAAACACACATGGTATATACATATATATTGCACACATTTTTGAGTACTTCTATACTTGAAGCCATCATAAGATATTCTTCTTTTGGCACTGCTTTCTTCACTTGGTCTCTTTTCCTATAGATCTTCCTATATTCATGGGAATGCTCTATTTCCATCCTACCTTACGGAAGAAATGAAATGCACTTCCTTCATTCTATCCCTGTGCCATAATGTCTAGCCATCACCCAGTTCTTAGGCACACAGTTTGTTTCTAGCTTTTTGTTATCACAAATAATGTCACTATAAACATTTTTGTACAGATGGTCCTTTTCTCCTAGTGATAGGTTTTTGCAGAAACTTTTAAAATAGATTTGAAACTTATCTGTCTTATGAAGAGATTTTTAGTCAAACTGTCTTCAGCTCCAGAGAAAAACTGATGAAGTGGAAAATATATTATTCCAAGGCCAGGTTTTTTTTCTTTTTTTTTCTTCTCTTTCTGAGGGGCAGTCAGTGCCGAATGCAGCCTACTTGCTGTGCTCAGCGAATTTAGCTTAACAATCAAAACCGTTTGATTCTGAAACTGGTCTTCCTCCATTCAGTATATTGTTGAATAAACATCATTACTAAGAAATAATAATATGACTCCATTAAGTTTTATATAACCTGTTCCTTCCAAAAAAACTTCATTAAAACACTCTGACCTATGACTTATTTCTCCTCCCAAAGTCCTTGATATATGAGTCCTTTAGTGCATTTGGTAGATTGGTGGTTTCATCAGCATAGGTTTACCCTTTTACCAATGCAGTCTTTCTCTACCTTCTCAACCTTTTAATTCAGTTCAGTTCAGTTCAATAAATATTTATTCAGTTAACCATTCTATGCCAAACACTGTGCTGGGTGCTGAGGATGCAATGACCCAACATGAAATAGTCAACAAGCATTTATTAAACCACTGCTATGTGTCAAGAACTGTGCTAATCACAGAGAACACAAATGCAAACAGAAAGAAAGACAGCACCTGCCATCAGGTAGGTTATATTCTAATGGAAGTAGGCAGTGCATGAAAGGAAATGGAAAAGGAAAGTGGAGTAGGTACTTCACACTGGGAGTTGTAAGTACTGGTAGAAAAAGTCTAAGGTACAATCTAGAGAAAAATGAAGACATGGCTTGCCTAGGCAACCTTCTTCAATAGAAATTCTGGGAGAAGCCACCCAGTCAGAGGGAGAAGCCTTGGGGTTCAAGGGTACTTGTAAGGTATGAATTTCAGCACTTGAGTGAACTTCCAGGATGAAGAGGTTTCTGGGATATTGGAGAAGGTCTAGCAGTACTTCTTAAATTATGGGTCTTGATCCCACAGTTAGTTTAAGAAGCCTTGGTCTTAAGTGCAGTCTGAGGAAGAATGAAATTCCCACCCTCAAGAAACCCACTTTTTACTGGTAGGATACTACAAGTACGTAGACATGTATAGTACAAAGAAAATGAGGGCAGAGAGTGGGAGAGACAGTACTAACAACTTAGTGGGTGAGTGAAGACTCCATGGAGGAGGTGGCATCTGAATTTTTTGAAAAACCCTCCATATATGATCAAGTCAACATGCTAAAAGCCTTCCTCTTGTTCTTCTGATTAGTTAGCCTTCCATCCATAGTCCCCTCTCCGCAGTACCCAATACATGACTGGCCAAATTCCTTCCATATTTATACAAGTCACCAAGTAAATCAAAATAGTATTTATTTAAGAACTCCTATTCTCTCAAAGAAGTCCAGCCACCTGTTAGTAGGAAAGCATCTAATAAAGTAATTCAAACTAAGATAGCATTTTAATATGGTAACTCTTCTAAGAGGTTTGCTTTTTTTAAATTTTTATTTTAAGTGTGCTAACCTCAAAGGAATGATTTGCCAATGGTAAAAATTCAGGCTTAGAAACAGGCTTTCCCAGTGCCCAGGTGACTGATTGCATTCCCACCTTTTGTTGTTTTTTTAGTCTTCAGTCCTGTCAGACTCTTGGTGACCCCATGAACCTTAGCACACCAGGCCCTTCTATCCCCTACCATCACTCAATGTCTGTCCAAGCTCATGTTTGCTGCTGCCAAGACACTTTTGCTTGAATCTAAAACTATCCTTTTCCTTATATGTTGAAATATGTTGGGAGAGCTTACAACTGGCTTCCAGACATTGGCATCTAACACCTCCTGGGCATGGCTCATGGGATTTGTTTAGAGATTGGGCATGCCCAGAACATCTGAAATTGTCATCCTTAGTGAATTGGTGAGTTCCTCAGCCATTTGCTATGTGCTAGGCACTATGAGGGCTTGAGCCAAGGTCTTCCTAACTATTAGTCCCTAGAGAGAAGGATGATCTGTCTGTTAATTAATGTGAAGTCAATATTACCTTTTACCTTTGTGCCTCAATTTCCCCACATGGAAAATATTTAAAAACCTAATTCATAGTGAAAGTTAATATTTTAAAATGATAATGAGTCAGGAAAGGAGCTCCCAGGGTGGGCTCAGCCCAGTAAAAGGTTCCACTTGAATACCTGTGGGTGGTGGGAAAGGTGGTGATTGCCACATAGACTGTAGGGTCACTGCACTGGCATCACCCCTCTGTATCCTCCTAGTTCCAGGGGCCCTGGAGGAGCAGTGCTGACGGGGAGAGTGTGGCGAGAGAATGAAGAAGCCAACCGCCCAGGAGAAGCATGAGGTGGCAGTGCGGCGTTCGGTTTAAAGGGCCTCGGCTGGCGACCCCATGGGCGACTCTACTGGCACTATGTTTTCCCAGCTGGATCTTTGCCACCACTGCCCTTGCTGCTGCTGCTGCTGTTGTGGGCCCTGAACAACATGTCTCTTTGGCTGGTCAGCCCCCTTTGGACTGGTTGCTCACTGACCGGGGCCCATTTCACCGTGCTCAGGAGTATGCTGACTTCATGGAACGATACCGTCAAGGTTTCACCACCAGGTACAGGATTTACAGGTGAGAGAAGTCTTTATCCAATAAAAACTGAATATCATTGACTACTTGACATGGGCTAGCCCCTCTATTACCCAAAGCCCAGACCTACAGCAAAAACCAGCCAAGCCCTGGCCCGGAATACCCTCAGAGTACCCTCAGAGTAAGCAAGAGGTGAAAGCAGGGGAGGACATGAGTCAGGGAGAATATACCCACCATATTTTTGTTGTGTTTTGTTTAAAAGAAAAAAAAAACCCTGCTGATGTCTCCTGGGGAACTTGGCAAAAGAGTTTCTATTTATAGGCCATGCTGCTTATAAACTGAAGACAAATCGTGCAGTATGGAGTCAGCGTGTAGCCCAGGATGCAGCAGGAGGTCAGAGTCAAATGTGGGGGCCAGGTTTTAACTAATGGGTTGAATCTTTTTATGAGTGGTAATCACTTACACATGCAAATAAGGAGAAGGGCAGCCCAACCTCCTGTTTCAGAGACCCAGCCGAGCTCTGTAGGGGACAGAAGGGCACCTGTCCTCCCCCCTGACAAAGTTGTTCTTCATGGCAGTTAGCAGTTTTCTTCTCTACCACTGATCTCTTAGAACATCAGAGCTGAAGGTCAAATACGAGACCTGCCCCACACTTCTTTTAAAGTCACATGTTCCTAGGATGACCGGACCAATGCTTATCCACACCCAAGTCCTGACCAGATGTCCCACAGTGCCATTCAGTGTACTTCAAAATGCATAGACAATGCACACATCTTCCCTTGAACTCTCTCTGCCTCTCTGTCTCCTCTCTCTCTCTGTCTCTTTCTCTATCTCTCTGTCTCTCTGTCTCCTCTCTCTATCTCTCTCTCTTTCTGTTTGTCTCATAATTCCACCTTATCACCCTCCCTCCACTTTTGCCAATTTATCTTGGGAGATTTTTGATGAATTTAAAACATCTGCATGAGTTGTTTTAGTTAACACAAGGACTATGAGAGCTGATGATAGAAGCATGTAGCACAGGAATATTTCAAAGCAAAACTTTTTTAAATGGTGGCCAGATGCTTGGTATAGGAGGCCGCACATCAGTTGCCTAGAATGCCCGCACTCATACCCCATTAAGAGAGACAGCTAGATAAGTGTTTGGCTGATACCCAAATAAGTCAGAGGTACAGAGAAGCGAGTTTGCCAAGATCTTCATGTTTGTAGCCCATATGCAAGCCTGGCAAGGTCCTTTTCTAAGCCTCTCTTGGCTTCCAGTGTTCCCAAATCCCATTCAACCCACAACACAGCATAATGCCTGGCATTATACATAGTAGGTGCTTAATAAATGTTCCTTGGTTAATTTTAGTCATGAAGAAGAGTTTAATGAATTTTTTATGAATTTCAATATCCCTGTTCACAGGTAGTTGTTCAGTCATTTCAGTCATGTCTGTGACTGTGACTCTGTGACCCCATTTGGGGTTTTCTTGGCAAAGACACTGGAGTGGTTTGTCATTTACTTCTCTAGCTCATTTTACAAATGAGGAAACTGAGGCAAACTGGGTTAAGTGACTTGCCCAGGGTCACACAACTGGTAAGTATCTGGGGTCAGATTTGAACTCAGGAAAATGAGTCTTTCAGACTTCAGGCCCTGTGCCCTATTTACTGTACTACATAGATGCCCTCTGTTCCCAAGTACCTGCTCCTACTTTATATCTCCTCCTCCAAAAGGCTATACTGGATGGGGATAGGGATTAACTGAAGTGGTTGATTCATTATTTAAATTCTGCCCAGTCTGAAGGCTAAATTCCCTTCAAAGATGACTGAGCTTTCTTATTTTACACAAGTAAAATAGAATAAGCAGGCATTTAAACAGTATGGCAAACCCCCCTCCCTTACTTTGTTAGCTAGATATATGAAACTCTTGATTTTCCTTCCCAAATCCAAAAGATATAGTAGTGAGCAATTCTCTGCTTTATAAGATTCTTTCCTTAACTGAAAGATTCACCATGTTCATCACAGAATTTCTTTCTATGAGCCTTTTTGATTGCATTTAAAAATAAGCTATGACTCAAAAATTTATGCATTTAAATATGCATTTAAAAATAAGCTGTGACCGCACAATTCTCCACTCACACTAAACCTTTTAGAAACCCATTTACTGTGTAAGACAATTAGCAAAGCAAGAACTGGAGTATATGATGGGACTTCTCATCCCCACCATTTGGTTCTCCTTTTTTCTTCCTCCTCCACCTGCCCTGACCCACCCACGCAGCCTTTCTGGCAGTTCTCATGTCTGGTAGCCTGGTGATGAGGCGGTAGCTTAGAGCTGGCCTTGGGGAATGGTCCATAATCATTTGTGTACACTAAACCCATCTCTCAGGTCATAAGAGCTTTTGGATCATTTAAGGTGACAAGCTCTTGAAGTACCATGTTGTGCATCTGGGCTCAGTCACTGTAGAGTGAAGAGTCTAAGAAGCCCTGTGTTCTTCTGACAGAACAGCAGCAGTCTGTTACGGGGGTAGGGAGAGAGGCATTTTGAAGAAGGAAAAGGCAAAATTCATGTAGTACTGCCCCAGTAGTATTCTGGAAGTTGAAATGTCCATCCTTAAGGAAACCAGTGCGACTCAGGGTAGCCACTGAAGTTGTGTGAGTACTCTCCCAGCAAAAATTTATTTGTTTTGTCTTTGTTCCTACTTAGGTCTGTTTCTACTTAACACAGTCATTTGGGTGTTTGGCTCAAGTCTGAAACTGAGTTACTAGGTATGAACTAGAAAACACTCCCAGAGGAACATTAAAATGCTGTAGAATCAACCCCTACTTTGTCCGCTTTTTCCATAGAAAGCATATTGTCAAATCCCATGAATGAGACAAAGTAGAATACATCAGAAGTGTCACATGATGTCATGTTTGGATCTTGGCTGAGGTAGCTACTCCAAGGCAGATGAGCCTCTCACTTATTGGATTATTGAATTCCCAATTCCCTCTCACCCCACCCCCCCAAAATGTACAGAGGACATAATCATATTGAATCAACATGGCTTGCCTTGATTTCACACAACCATGGGGGAAGGGGGAAAGCAATTCAACTGGACCGTGCAGATGAAAATCAGACACTCGGAGGCCACTCACACATAGTATAAGAGCGAAACCAACCTTTCTTCCTCACTGATTGAACAAAACACTTGTTGTTCAGCAAGCTGCAGGAAGCTTCAAGAGTTTTGAAAACAAAACCCCTAGTGCCCCTGATTGCTGTTTAGGAGCAGAGTACCTTTAAAGCCATCAGACAGCCTTTGGCTATTAACGGTGACAAGATGTGGAGAGTAGTGAGAATTGGTGCTTATTAGCCAACATATCTGCCTTATACTTTTGTGCTTACTCAAGATTGGCAAAGCTAATACACTATTGGTGCTACTGGGCCCCCTCTTGTGCTAGGCACAAAGTATCCTTAAAAGAAATCTGTGGTAAAATTCCTGTTTAAATCCTATATTCAGTCATAGAAAGGGACTCCTCCTTGACACCCTTGTCTCTTCCCTCCCCTCTCCTTCATTTCCCTCCATCCCCCTTCCCTTTCTTCCCTTCCCTGCCCTCTGATTTACTTGTGAATTTTTCAGTGAACAGAATATGCCTTTTCTCCCATGTACCCACCTTCACTGGAAAAAAAAATTATGGATAGTCAAGCAAAAAAAAAAAATCATGTCCAAATATATACACACATAAATGCATATACATGTATGTGTATACACACTTATATGTATATATATACATACATATATGTATTTTTCATTGTAAATCCATATGTGTGTTTCAACATTCCAATTCCAAAGTACCTGCCCCTCTTTTGTACTGCTGTTCACAAAAGGCTGCACTGGATGAGTCCATTCAGGCTAAGATTTAGTATTTACACTGTACCCTGTCCCCAGACTCAGCTCTCTACAAATGGTAAAGCTGTGTCTTTAGAATGTTTGCTCCCTCTCTAGAGCAGACTCCTTACTTGTCACAGCTCTGAGAAGCTACCAGAAGGAGCAAGAGGGATGCCAAGATATTAGGCTGCTACAGTTCCCACTCTTGTCCATTAAAGTTGCTGTTTACTAAAAGGAACTGGCCTTCTCACTACAAATGCTTCAAGGGCAACTGATGTGTCCCTGATGCAATGTCTCCATTTCCCGGGATAGAATGAAATTCATTTTGTTAGGATGTAGACCTTGAGATCAACAGCCCTTCAGTTAAGTGTGCTTATCCAAGGTCTTGAGCTTCTTGGCTCAATTTTATAGCAAATTTTCACATTTGTACCTATCTACCTCTCACAAACTCCCCTAAATCCCTAACACTCTGATCCAAGAATTGAGCAGGCTTCAGAGGCATGAACCCATCTCTTGGTTATACAGCACATTATTATTTTTTAAGGGGTCAGATATACTCTTATTTCCACCATCTGCCCTAGCATCTAGTAGGCCATACTCATGGCAGGACCTCAAGAAACCATTACTAATTGACTGGCATCGCACAAAAGAAGCCTTATGGAACAGATGGAAAAACCAAGACCCAGAGAATTAAAGTGGACTTTTCTTCAAGGTCAGAGAACCATCCAGAGCTGTAGCTAGAAATAGTGCTCAGGTCTCCCGACTTGCAGTCTAGTGCTCGTTACTCTAGACCATGACACTTCCCTTCAACTGGTAAGTGCATCTTCATCATAACACGCAACCTAATCAGGCACCTAAATTGAGCTGATGCAAATGTAAATATGGTTTCTCGAAACACTCTGGCGGTAATGTTCCATTCTCTCTTTGCTACAAATCAAAGTAATGAGCAGTCTTTTTTTTTTAATTTCTTTTTTTATTAAGGTTTTAATAGAGAGACAATCATGAGAAGGGGAAAAAATCCAGCCCACTATGATGAAACACTTAAAACTAGGAAAGAATAAATTAAAATTTAGGGTTGGAAAGAGGCTGAAACCATATAGAATGATAGATATAATATTACAGTTCAGATGAATGCAAGTCAGTGCAAGGAATTGGCCCCAAGTCATTGCTGCATCCCTTTCCATTTCTTTCTGAAAGTGAGGCATTTGTAGGTGAGCAAGAAGTCTTTATGGGGAAAAAGACCATAACAGGAAAAGAATCACAAAAATAGGACAGAACAATCCAGGGAAAGATGCAGTCTGGGAGAAGCAAACAAAAAGCATAGAAACTAAAAACCATGAGGATGATGGGTTACGAATGTAGCTGGTTTTGACTAAGGAAAGTTAATGGTCAAGGACATTTGGAATTAGAGAGTATAAGGAAAGATGCTGACATAGGGTCATAGATGCAGAGCTAAAAGGTATGTTAGAGATCATTTAGTTCTTAGAGAAATGATAGTTTCTCTCTTCTATTAATTGTCAATTATTAAAATTGGGAAAACTCCAGCTTTTTTCACCCCTGTTCTATTTTCTTGTCCAATCTCTTTAGGACAGGACTGATTGAAGATAGGGTTAATATTCTCCTCATTCTGGGTATTGCTGCCCCATACAACTAGCTGGGGCTTAGGTGAGGGATATAGATTCTTTGTCTAGATTGCTCAAGGCTGGGTATAAGGATGGTTTCTCTATCCAAGAATAACATGATGTCACTCAGCCCCTCGTTGGAGTGAGCTCACTTCTCTTTGTAAAGTCCACTTCTCATTAATTATTAGCCCATCAGAACTGATTGACACCCTCACCAACACCCCTTTTCCAAGGGCATATAAGCCATGAACCACTGCCATAATTATCTTTGGCATTCAAAAATGCTACTGGCCTTTTATTAAAAATGCTAGAATTATTAATAAAATGCCGAATTACCCAGAAACTGTCTCTTGAGCTTTTTAAACATAATAGTTAAAAATCCCTCCTTTTACAAATGAGGAGATAGAAATTGATGGTCCAGAGTCGCAAAGACAGGATAATGGCAGATCTTGAACCAAGATCTTTTGACTTAAAATCTAGGACTCCTTCTGCTGTACCACATTGTCTTTTGGAAATCTTGTCAACAAGGCAAAGAGATAGCAAGAAGTGTAAGAAAGAAGAATGTTTGAAGATATACTAGGGAGTAAATTAAGACACTGCAGGAACCTGAATGGCAATGAAAAGTGGAAAAAACTAAGTCAAGGACTTGATAATGCTGAGTGTCAGGGAGCTGGAGAGGGGAACTAGGGCTGTCAGAGCAGGTGAGTAGAGACAGCTTATAGGGGAAGGAATCTGCCCCCAGTGAAGATTTCAGCTGGTGAGGAGACTTAGGAGAGGACGCTGTAGACACAAGAGAGAGGTTAGAGGTGGGAGGGTAGCTCTGGGAGATGCTGGTGCACAAGCAGATGAAGTCGTGGGAACAGATGAGGTTTCTGTGGAGAAAACTTGAAAGCAGAGAAGGGAAAAGGGCTCCGAAGAAGCCTGAGGGGTGCCTCTGGGAGTGGGAAAGATGAGGGAGCAGACAGGGAGAGGGAAAGCATCACAGAAGGAGGAACCTCACAGCTGATTTAAAATCTGGGCCACAACTCACCCGCGAACAAATGCTTTCTGGGGATAAACAGCTTACCCTGAGAGAAAGGCACCATTTCCAATTAGAGATCACAATCCACATAAATATGAAAAGCCATTTAAATCTTCCGGAATAAATCCCAGTGATTTTCTAGATGTTCAGTGCATCTGTTGGAGACAGACAGACAAATAGACAGACACACACAGACACACGTATAGACACACACAGACACAGACACAGAGACACAGAAAAAAAGACATAGATATGGGGTGGGGGGAAGGAGAGACAGACAGACACAGGTAGACAGACACAGACTCAGAGTTACAGAGAGACTAGGTAAGAGGAAGAGAGAGAGAGAGAGAGAGAGAAGGAGAGAGGGAGAGGAGAGAGGGAGGGAGGGGGAAAAGAAGGAGGGCAGGCATTATTCTGTTAGGAGGATACTGTGAAGGATGGTGAAATGATTACAGTTTGGTTACATGGGAGAAGGAAGGAAGAAGCTTAACTCATCTTGGGGCAGAATTATATGACTTTGAGACTAGTAAAGCTGCCCAGCTACGCAATATGTATTGGCTTATGCTCTGGGTCTGGGGCTTGGCAAAGGAGGCATTGATTGGAATGGAAAGAAAGGAGCTATATACAAAGCTCAGGGGATACAAGCAGAACCAGAATGAGAAAATCCAGGAATCCCTTATTTAACTAAGTTCCAGTATATGGAACATAGAGCTGAAAACCTACATGACTAGTCAGAGCACCTGACTGCTTTCATCTATCTACCCTGGTAAATTTTCCATTGAAGCCTCCCTTAACTCCACTGGAGATATCTATTGCTTTTATGGTAAGGGTTTAAATGAAAGCAGTAGCTGGCCGACACATGGTGATGTTAAGCTTCTAACCCTGAGCTCAGACAATATTTCCTGGGGGTACTGATGGTGAGGTGGCGTAAAAATATGTAGCACTTAGTACAACCATGAATTCAGTTCACTATTTAGCTGAGCATAAAAAAGTCCCAGTTTACAACTACAATATTAACAACTGACGTTTATATTGTGGTTTACAATTTGCAAAGGATTTTACATAGATTGTCTCATTTGAACCTTACAACAATCATGGGAGGTAAGTACTATGGATATGATTGTCTCCATTTTATAGATGAGGAAACTGAAGTTTACCCAAGACCACATATCTAGTGAGTGTTATACATAAACTCTGAATATAGATCTTCCTGACTCCAGGGCCAAGGTTCCCTTTATTATAGTATTATACCTCTTACCTCTATAATCTACTTTGTTATAGAATAGACTTACATATGATGTAAACCTCTCATGAATTCAATCTCCAAGGTACACTTAATACACTGTAAGCTCCTTGAGGGCATGGACCATTTTCATTTTTGATTTTGTATCCCTAGAACTAGGTCTGACACATACTAGGCACTTAATTAATTGAATTGAGTGATTTAGTTATCAAATTATCCCCAAACTCTTTATATATAAAGCAGCCTCAACTATGAGCCAGAGCTACAGTATGGATGTTGAGAACAAGGTTATAGTGAAATTTGTAGGGCACCAGTACAATCCAGAACTATTATTTTCTGACCACCTATGAAAACAATATTCATAGTAATGATAGCATTTCTGTAGCATTCCAAGCACTCTACTAAGTGCTTTTAAACTATTATCTCATTTGATCTTCACAACTCTGGGAGGTAGGTGCTATAACAACCCCCATTTTATATTGAGGAAACTGAGTCAAACAGGGTTAAGTGACTTGCCCAGGATCACATACCTAGTAAATGTCTGAGGCCAGATTTGAACTCAAGAATATGAGTCTTCTTGACTCCAGGCCACCTAGCTATTACACTGTTTCCAAAAATGATCACACATCGTTTTTCACACATTTAGTAAGGCAGTAAATAAAGGGAACTGGGGTTCTGGACAGAATAAAGTCAAAAGAAGGTTGAAAGGATCAAACATCACCCTTGACATCTATTGACTTCATAATCCTAGGCAAATCTCTTATCACTGCTCCTAGACACCTCTTCAAGGCTGTAAGTTACAGGCAAGTTATTAATTTGTCTCAGAGGAGAGAATTTCCACATGGAAAATTCCATGGATAGGTGAAATAACATTTTCAGATCTCTGTCTGGCAAAATTTTTTTTAAAAAATCTATAATACATGTAAGCACCTACCTCCCACGAACTGTTTTAAGACCCTACTTGTCACCTCATCACAAATGTCTAAAAGCTATAATATAATGCAATTCTGATCCATATAATTTCCTTACATTAAGTCTGTCAAGAAACATTTATGGTGTACCTCCTATATGCAGAGCTCTGTACAAGGCAATGTGGCTGGACCCAAGGGGAGTAGAAGACAGGGTCCCTTGGTTCTCCATGAGTTTGAGATCTATTCAAGGAGAAGCTACACACATACACACACAATATATACACACATGTATATATTCACATAGGCATACAGGCAATGTATGTTCATGCATGTGTATCTGTATGTATATATGTGTATATATACATCTATGTATATTATCATGAAAGAATATAGTATTGCTAGAAAAAAATTATAGGGGTTTAACTAATACTTGAGCATATTTACACAGTTCTTTTCCATTGAAGTGGAAATCAACTACTGTGCTTCCAGTCCCAGGTTCCCCATGTGATGTAATTCATCTAACATGTCAGTACTTGAAAAGATCTGTGACTTCCGTTAGCAAGATTGGTTGGGGCTTCCACCCTTCCAAACCTGCTCTAAGTGGATGGTCTTTCTGCATTGCTGGGGTCAATCACCATGTCTAAAATGCACTCTCTCCTCTCGTTTTCTTGTTAGAATTTTTAGCTTCTTTCAATAATAATAACTGATACTCACATAGCATTTGAAGGTTGGCATTGGGCTTTATATATACTACCTTATTTGCTCATCATAATGACCCTGTGAAGTAAGCATGGCAGATGTCAAGATCTCCATTTCATAGAAAGGAAACAGAAGCTCATTGAGCTTGAGTGACGTGCTTGTGTTTACACATGTGGGACTCATGAAGACTTGGACATGACTGAAATGATTGAACAACAGCAACAGTAACAATAACAACAAAACCAAAAGTGTCAGAGGCAAGATTCTGGCTGAAGTCTTTCCTGACTTCAAACTTAGCATGTTATCCATGACCCTGCAGAACCTCTCAACAGTCTGAAAATTAATCCATGAAGTTAAAATGAAGAAAAAGAAAGGAACACGGCATGAAGGAAGAGGGGGCCCAAGAGGGTGGAAAGATGAAGGGAGGAACAATTTTGTTTTCAGATGAGATTTGGTAGAGAGATCAAAAGTCAGCCAGGCAGAGAGATATAGGATTAATTTTTGCTTCAGAAAATAATTAATTTTATTCTTGAATGAACCACTACTGTGAGCAGTGTGTGTCTGGAGGGGTGGGAGCCTCTCGCCATGGCCCATGAAGACCATTACAAGGAATTTGTAGCCTCTTTACTCTTGAGACCAGGATTTGCCAGTTAGGAACTCACTCATTTTCTCATTGTATATTCTCTATGTCTCCTTTCAAAATATATGGTTCCTTCTCCCTTAGACACTTCTGCCACCTCTGCACCCTTTGGTAAACCTATTCCCTTACTGTGTCTTTCTCAAGACTAGTTGAAAATTAAAGGGGAAGCTGAGAAGGAAAGAGGTTGAGCCCATTCCACTTCTGCAAACCTCTGTCACTTCCTTGAAGCTTTGGAAATCATTGCTTACCAGACCCACCTTATGAATTTAGGAATCACCAACAGGTCCATGCAGGAAAACTTGACCTAGGATGACAGGATCATCGATTTTTAGAGCTGAAGAAACAGATGGTCTTAAAGGTAATCTAGTCCAATGTTCTCATTTTACAGATGAGGAAACTGAGTCCCAGAGTAGTTAAGAAATCAATCAATAAGGGGGGCGGAGCCAAGATGGCGGCGTAGCAGCAGCAATATATCGCAGCTCTCACATAGCCACCCCCAAATACCCATGGAATAGGACTCTGGACCAACCTAGAACTTCAAAAACGCACACAGATACTTCCCACTAAAGTCAGCTCGGCTACGAGGAACTATCAGCACTGCCAACC
>CM053586.1:307659687-307700762 GCA_028646515.1 Pseudochirops corinnae | reverse complement strand
TACACAGGCACTGTGGTCGGGAGATCCATCCTGCCCTACTGAGAAGTGACATAGGAGAGAATAGCCTGGGGGAGGGGGGACACACTGGGTTGGCTGTTTTGGGGCGGTGGGTAGGGGGAAGAGGGGGAGAAAATATGTAACTCAAAATCTTGTGGAAATGAATGATGCAAACTATAATAAAATTAAAAAAAAAAAAAAAGAAATCAATCAATAAGCATTTATTAAGCCCCTTCTGTGTTCTAGGCCTCATGACTACAAAAATGAAAGTGAAAGGGGGCAGGGACTATCAGAGGATACAACATATACACATATATAAGAAAGAGCTGGACTTGGAGTTGGGAATGACCCAAGCTCAAACACTACCACAGACACTTGCTAGTTATTGACTTAGGGCAATTCACTTAACCTCCATGTGGCTCATTTTCCTCATTTGTATGGTAGAAATAATAAAATATCACATATCTCACAGTGTCAAATTAGATAAGCTATATAAAATGACTTACAAATTTTAAAGCATTATTTAAATACTAGCTTATTATTATTATTAAAATAAAATAAATGCTAAGTGAAGGGGAGTGGGGCATTAGAAGTTTCAGGCTTGAAATCTGCCTAGTGGTCTTCCTAAAGAACAAACACAACTTCAGGCACTGTGAACAAGAGTACCAGAGTCTTCCACCTCCCCAATGCCAAGAGCTCCCAGCTCAGCCCAGAGAGAGGCCCTGGCTGGCAATGAGGTGAGGCACTTGGTACCAGGGATGCACTGAACTCATTGTTGTGAAGCCAGGATCCCATGAGAATTGCCATTTTTTTTTCTTCTTTTCACATCCATACTCTACTTTATGTTCCGCAAGTGCCAGTGTTCCCTGTGGGATCTGCTGGTGACGAAGAAGGGACAGGAAGAGAGAACCTCCGGGAATGAGATCTCCTAGATCCATTGGGGCATAGAGACTGCTAATGATGATTCCACATAGGCGACGGTGTTGGTTTACTAGTAACTCAGGTAAACTTAAGAGGATGAAAGCACTCCCTGGGCACTGCTGGTGCTGTCTGTGGTTAAGTTCCAGTCCTAAAGGAGATATTGACTGGGATGAGAGGGTGGGGGAGGGAAGGAAGGAGGATTGATCACAGACTTGGCAATTGTGGACACAGGCTTTATTGTTTTGGAATCTTACTTTGAAAAAGTATTACCTTTGGCAACAGGGGATCAAGATTCAAATCCCAACTCTGCTCCTTTTATTCCCCATGTGACCTTGAACCTGTTACTTTACTTCTGTAGGCCTCAGTTTCCTTTTCTGTAAAATGAGGGAGTTTGGACTAATTAAACTCTAAGGGCCTCTCCATCTATACGTTCAATGATCTCATGTATCTGCAGGCCAGTGAGGCATCTTTACTTGCCTTCAGTAGGCATGAATGCAACATTATTCTGTGTTCTCTGATGCCTGCAAATCCCAGGTGGGTTGGGCGACTCAAACTAGAAACCAAATCAACTTAATTTAATGTAACAAACACTTATGAAGCTCTTGCTATGGGTATGGTATCATGTTAGGCATTGGTGATAGAGCATAAATCGTACCTTCATGGCATTTATGATACGGTAGAGTTAATGACACTATGTAAAGAATGATGCTAATGAGAATCTGATAAAATCTAAAGAAGATATCAATCAAAAGGTTCATGGTTAGTTTAAAGAGAGAAAGATCATGTTCACCTAGAGTTAGGATTGGTGTGCAGAAGGGGAGAAAAGACTTCAAGGAGAGAGAAGGACTTCAAGGGTTAGGTGATTAGGGTGGACCTTACCGTATGAGTATGAACAAAGGACCACAGATACTTGGTTTGGCGAATGACAGATTGGTAGAAGCAAATGAGAAACCAATTCTGGAACTCTGTTACAAGTCTATATTGAGGTCAACTAGCTGAGGTGGTGTGGCTATTCTGTACCAGAGTGCAAGAGGAGAGAGAATCAGGGAATCTTGGAGCTGAAAAAATTCTTAATGCTCATTTAATCCAGTCATTGGGGGAATACCCTCTGCAACATGTCTGTTAGGTAGTTATCTCAAATTTGCTTGAACACTTCCAATGATGGTGAAATCACTGTTTCACAAAATAGCTTATACCATTAAAAAAAAAAAAACAATGTTCTAGTTGTTAGAAAGCTGAAATGTTTCCCCGTGATTCCCCATTGGTTCTATTTTTGCTTTCTGGAGCTCTATAGAATATCTTCTCAATGATAACTCATCAAATAAATGAAGACATTACTCATGTGCTCCATTAGTCTTCATTTCCTAAGCTGAATATCCCCTTTTCTTTAAGTTATCCTGGTTATGACATAGTTTTGAGGGTTTTTGTTTTAGTTTTACCTTCCCAGGTTGTTGTTGAGTCATGTCTAACTCTTCATGACCTTGTATGGGGTTTTCCTGACAAAGAGGTTAGAGTGATTTGCCATTTCCTTCTCCAGTGAATTAAGCGAACAGAGGTTAACAGACTTACCCAGGTTCATACAGCTAGTGAGTGTCTGGGGCTGGATTTGAACTCAAGTCTTCTTGACTCCAGGTCCAGTGTCCTTTGAACCACTGAGCTGCCTCACCATCCTTGGTACCTTCTTCTACTAAATATACTCTAATTTATCAATGTTCCTTTCAAAATGTGATACCCATTGGGAAAAAAAAGAGTTAAAATCTACCTCTGTGTATTACAGAGGTGAAACTGTGGGCTATACATGCATGAAATAATGGACTCTGGCAGAGCCGATGTATGGATTGGTCTGACTCTGGCTCGACAGCTTTTTAATTTCTCTTTTCTTTTTAAATCTTGGTTAAATAGCATGACTCTGAGTCAGTGAAATGGGGAGAGATATAGGTATAGAAATGAATGTAATGTAAAAACAAAAGGCCTTAATAAACAATAAAATAAAATGTGCACTGAGAGCTAAACTCTGTATTCCACATGCTGTCCGACCATCACAGAGTCATGTGGGACTGTACCTAACATCTTGTGTTCAGGACATTATACTTCTGTTAACTGAGCTTAAAATTGCATTAGGATTTTTTTTGGGGGGCAGCTAAGACGCACTGATGACCCATTGAGTATTTAGTCAAACAAAACCCTTGGGTGTTTTTCACATAAATTATTATTAAGTAGTCCAGGTTTCTATGTGATGGTATTATTGAAGGTGATATATGTATGTGTTTGTATATATGTATATATAGATGTATACAGACATATAAATATATCCAAATATATGCATATGAAGTCTATATATGCATATATACATGCACACAACACACACATGTTGGTGTCTGTATACATACATATATACAAACAAGCATATGTGTTATGTAGGTACATAAATATATGTAATATTAAATCAACTGTAATAATATATGCTATATCTACATATACTACAATATACATTATGTATATTATACATTATATATGTATGCTACATAAGGCATATGTAGAAAATATCCAACATATATGTGTGTGTTATGTAAATATACATATATGTGTATGTATACATACTTTTATATGTAAACACACAAACATATGCTTATACACAAGCATACATTTATTCCCATTACCTTTCATCTTGTGAGTTTCATCGCAACCTTCCAAATTGTCAGAGTATTTAAAAAAATGGGTTCTGCCACTTAACGTATTAACAGTCCCTCCCATCTGACTCATCCACAAATGTGGCATCTCTGTATGCAACTAAGTCATTGATTTTTTTCACCATTGAACAGGAGTGGAAAGAACATTGACTCTGAAGGCAGAGGCCTTGAGTTCACATACCACTTCTAATGATACCTCTCCATTTGACCTTCGGCAAATCATTTCACTTTCATGGGCCTTAGTTTCCTTATAAGCCAAGTGAAGGGGTTGGCCTAGATGGCAGATCTAGATCTATGAACTGCAGATCTGAAGTCTAGAACCCTCTTGCTTTGTCCTAGAGCAGCAGTTCTCAACCTGTGGGCTATGTTCAATTTGTAACAATAAAAATACATCCTGCATATCAGATATTTACATTATGATTCATAACAGTAGCAAAATTGCAGTTATGAAGTAGCAATGGAAATAATTTTATGGTTGGGGGTCACCACAACATGAGAAACAGTATTAAAGGGTTGTGACATTAGGAAGGTTGAGAACCACTGTCCTAGAGACTTCTCTCTAGGTTAACATGAATCAACATTCCCCCAATATATCTTTGACATTCTTTTTACCTAATGAATGAGAAACATTTTTTGTTGAAGTGAATTCATGCTGGCACTTAGAAATCACATTTCTCTTTCTATGTTCACACATCATCTGTTTAATAATCAATTGAATGTTGACTGAGATTGACTGACATAAAGCTCAATGGCCTATACTTTGCAAAACTGACCTTATTGACTTTATTATATAAATATGGATAATATTTGCTTATCTCCAGTCCTCTGCAAATATCCTCTCTCATGTTTCCCATAATCACTCAAAGTTCAAAAATAGTATAACGTAGAAAGAGAACACTGAGGGAGAGATCTGGGAGACCTAGGTTCAAGTTTGAACTCTGGCATATACCAGTTCTATGACTATGGGCTAATTATCCTATTTCTATGAGTCTCTGTTTTCTCAAGCATAAAATTAGATTAGTGATACACTAGATATCAGGAAAAAGGTTTTTAAAGAGCTTCAGAAATGTAACCTATTCTTTCCTCCCTTCACTGCAGAGCTAGGGGACTATGGGTATGGAATATTGTACGTATTATCAGCCATAGGCCATGTGTTTATAGGAAGAAAAATTTCACTCTATAGAAGGTGGACCATATGTAGAATCAAATATGATATAAAATCAATAAAAATGTAAAGTGTGTTATTATTATTATCATTGATCATTTATTTCATTAGCTGGTACTTTCATTTCATTCATCTGGTCCTAAAGATTTGACTTACAAGAGAAGCTGTGATTTAACTAGAGATGTATACTAGACCTGTGCAAGAATTATCCATGACTATGCAGAAGAAAGAGACAGAGTGATAAGGATGTAAAAAGCCAGAAACACTTGGTTCAGGTCCTGCATGCCCCTGCATAGGTCACTCAATCTCTCTAAGCTCTAAGTCACAAAGAAGATTCCAACCTCAATTGCTAGAGTTTCCTACCCAAGAGTTCCTTGTATCAATAAAATAACAGGTCTGGTCCCTGTTTCTGTGCTGTAAAACTCTGATTTCCCCTTAGTTACTCAGATCTTTATTCCAATGTAATAAAAGTAGAAATACTTGTCTTTACTATTCAAATCAACCAATAAGATCCAATAAATAAATCATTCTGCCTGAGTATAAGAAAAATTTTAGGACAGTATCCAGAAAAGGGCAACCAATCAGGATGTTGATTGTCCTTGAGTAGATTCCCTGAGCATTGGCTGAATAAACTAGGGATGCTCAACCAAGAGAAGAGAAAATTTATGTGTTAGAAATTGGGGGTTGGGTGGGGTGGAGAGGTGAGTCATACTAGCTACTGGTCTTCCCTAAGCATTTGACAGATTATTATATGAAAGAGAGAGGCATCTGAGGATTGTACTTGAAATAATGGATGAAAGTTGTAACGTGGCAAGTTCAGACATGTGTAAGGAAAGTCTTCTTAACAATGAGTTTTCCAGAAGTGGAATGGGCTGCCTTTGGAGATGATGGGTTCTCCCTCTCTAGGGGTCTTCAATCAAAGTATGAGTGCCTGCTTGCTGGGTATGTTGTAGAGGAGATTTCTGTTTAGTAATGGTTTGTATTGAGAGGCATGGTGGTATAGGAGGTAGAGCATGGGCTTTACAATCAGTAAGATCTGAGTATAAGTTCTTCCTCTGGCACAAAGCAAGGCCTTAAGCAAGTCACTTAAGTGCTTTAGCTGAATCTGTGATTAGAAGTTGAAAAGAAGGCACCATGATACATTGGTAGAGGGGAATTCCATCATCCAAGCATAACCAGCACCACCAACAAAGAAATCATAGGTTTAGACCCCCCTCCTCTATAAATTGTAGTCGATGGCCTCTAATGACCTGTGGGAAGATTTCCAAATATATTACTCTGTGGTTTAACAGAAGGATTTGCCCTCCTCCGGTTGGAGAAGGATTACTCATAGATCTCTATCAAAGGGTATTCACTATAATATTCCTGCCCCTAGCCCAACTAATTATTTCACTTCCTCTTCTCAATCAATATCGAATTGACTGATATATTCATTTTATTTGCATATGGGGTCACAAATATGTCAATTATAGCTATCACCTCTATGCCATGCAGCATGTAGAGTTCACAGAAAAGACAGGGTAATGGGACTTCTAAAATTCTCTCTCATTTAGCTCTAAAAGTTGTGAAACCTATAGACAAAAAGTCACCAAGTTTGTACCTTACCAATAACTGCTATAGAGAGAAGGTAGAACGAATCTTTAAAAACAACAATATTGAATTGGTTGACCAGGTGGGCAATGAAATGTTGGCAATGTCAGGTAAAGAAAATAGAACAAAGGGTGTTGATTGAAAAAAGAAATGGAAATGACACAAAGCTGAAAGGGACAACTACCATGATGGATGCTAGAATAAAGTGACAAAGTTATCTGGGTAATAAAACTCAGTCAAAATGAACAAAATGTAATTTAATAGGGACAAATACAAACTGCCCATTTGGTTCCAAAAATTTCACTGTATGTTTGGAGAGAAGAGGGAAAGGAGGGAATAAGCATTTTTTGAGTGCCTATTATATGCCAGGCATTGTGCTAACCCTTTATAAATATTAGCTCATTTCATCCTTATGACAACTTATGAAATAGGTGCTATTATTATCCCCATTTTGACATATGAGGAAACTGAGGCAAACAGAGGTTAAGTGACTTACTCAGGGACACACAACTAGTATGTGTGTGAGATAGAATTTGAACACAAGTCTTCCTGACTACAATCCCTGGGTCCTATCTATATCGCCAACTAGCTACTTCCAACATTTTGGAGTGAAAAAGATTTGAGGCAGAGTGAAAGGAGATTGGTTGATCACAAGCATGACATGAGCTCACAGTGTGATGCAGTTGGTTTAAAAAGAAAAGTTAATGGGGCAGCTAGGTGGTGTAGTGAATAGAGCATCAGCCCTGGAGTCAGGAGTATGTGAGTTCAAATCTGTCCTCAGACACTTGACACTTACCAACTCTGTGACCTTGGGTAAGTCACTTAACCCCAATTGTCTTGTCTCTGAAAGCAAAACAGAAAACTTAAACAACCCCTCCAAAAGAAGAAAAAGAAAAGAATATAATTTTGCATTCCATTAAGAGAAGAATTGTTCCCAGGCTCTGGGAGGAGGAAGTATGATACAGTATGGAGAACCCTGGTTATGGGGTCAGAGGACTTGGGTTCAAATGCTGCCTTTGATGCATATTCCCCGGATGACCAATAACAAGTCAGTTACACTCCCTGGGCCTTAGTTTTCTCATCTTTAAAATGAACAATTGGAATTAAATGGCTTCTGATGCCCCTCCTAGGTTCATGTCTGTGATCCTGGGACTTAAAAGCTCAGGTAATTCTGCTGTTCAATAAACTCCAGTGGCATCCAGTTACCTCAAGGATCACATAGAAATTCCTGTGCCTTTGTAGCTCTTTCTACCTTATTCCAGTCTTCTTAACCTTCTAGACTTTGCATGTTACTTCTTACACTCTCTGGTCCAGCCATATTGACCTGTTTGTTGCTCCTAACCATCATTTGCAGTTTAATGCGCAGTCATCGTTTTTGTTGTTGTTATTTATTTGTTTTAACTTTACTATGCTATGGAAATGTTTGTTTTATTCCATGAATTTAAAATGAAATAACGTTTTTCTTAAAAGATTCATTTCTTTCTCTTCTGCTATCTCCCATGCCTAGATTACCCTCACTCCCTCCTCACCTGGACCTCACTTGGACTTGATTTTCTTGGTCCCCTGGTTTCTTCCAAGACGTAGATCAAACACCTTCTACATGTAACCTTTCCTCCTCCCCACATCTACTAATACCTCTCCCTCCCCCCCCTCAAGTTTTATCTGTATTTTGGGTATGTTAATTTGCATCTTGTCCCCACTGTAAGCCTACTGAGGCAGGGACTAATTTGTTTTTATTTGTCTCCAGGATCCAGTACAGTGGTGCCTGGCACATAGTAGGCTCTTAATAAATGACTGTTTGTTAATTAGTAAATCATCAGAAATTATTATTTTATGAAGGTGGAAGTAGAAAGGTGGGAATTTTTGGCAGTCTAGGTGTACTTTCCAAGGATCCGGGGAAAAGACAAGTGCTTAAAGGCAGGCGCAAGGAGTGGTTTGTAATGTTATAATGGTGCACAAGATAATCATTTTCGGGATGAATAATGATGATGGTGAGCCCAGTTTCTCTGTATCTGAACACAAGGAGGACCAGAGCTGGGACTGCTACTCCAGCAAAGTCCAAGCCTCCCAGTTGGTTTCTTCTGGTCCCATAGCTGCACTACAGTGATAGTCCACCAGGCATTCAATATGGATCTTGCATTTCACATGGACACAAAAAAAACCCCACCAACCCCACTGCTATCCGATAGTCACCCTCCAGGATTCACCAGTTATTTCCCACCCCTCCTCTTTTGTTTCTACCCCCCCCCCCTCCTCATGTCTCCCAATCAGCTTTAATTAAGCTGTTTGAAAGCTGCAGCTTGATTTTAATTAGAGCAAAATTGGGAAGATTAGAATGAAATTGGCCAATCATTGTTTACCAGCCGTTGTTTGAGAACAGAGTGGGCTTTTAAATTACCTCCTTGTCAGGCTTTTCAGGCTATCCAGGAACCTTACTTAGAAGCTAGGGGTTGGAAGAAATGAAGTTGACTTCATTTTTGCCTGAAAGGTTTCCTCTACCTGGAGATATCTCCAGTCAGGACCTCCTTCTAGGGACAATGTTCTCCAATGCAAAAAATGGGCAGGGGTGCTATCACAGAGGAATCACCTGTAAGAGGTAGGATGTGCCCAGCTGCAGTAGTGCTACCATAGCAGGGATTAAACATACCCATAAGACAATGCCAACTCCTAGCCAAGATTCAGTTCAGGAGGCACCTAATGACTGGAGTTGGCTGAGTTGGAGTTGGAAGGAGCCAGCTTCAAATCCCTCCTCTGATACTCCTTAGCTATGTGAACCTGGGAATATCAACTACCTTTTCTGAGCTCTAATAAATTTCTTCATCTGTGAAATAGGGATACTAATATTTGTAATTCCTTCCTTTCTGGGTTCTTATGGGGCTCAAATGAGATAGTGTATATAAAATGCTTTTCAGACTCTAAAAAACTGGAGTTCATAAATCCCAAATCCACCATAGAGCTAAGGCTATTGAAATTCCCTGGGTCTCAATTTCTACATCTATCATTTTTTTTTCAAATGCAGAATAATTGGAGTGAAGATAATAATAGCTAACATTTGTGTAGCACTTGAAGGTTTACAAAGTGCTTTACAAATATTATCTCATTTTTAGCTTACAATAGCCCTGGAGGTAGGTGGTATGGTTATCCCCATTTTACAGATCAGTAAACTGAGGCAGATAGTGGCTGAATGCCTTGCCCAGAGTGTCTCAGTTAGAAAATGTTGGAAGCAGGATTTGGACTCAGCTCTTCTAGACTTGAAGTCCAGCTTTCTATCCATCATACTACTTTAATCCTTGCTGTCCTATTTCCTCAGGTTATATTTGCTTTTTGCATGTGTCCCCAGTGCTTAGCATGGTTCCTGGCAATAAATCCTTATTGATTGATTGTTGCATGGATCCCAGATCTAGAGCTGGAAGGGGCTTCAAAGGCTTTCTTGTTCAACCACCTCATATTACAGATGAGGAAAGTGAAACCTAGCAAGGTGTAGTGACTTGCACAAGGTCACCCTGGTCATAAACATCCAAGGAAGGATTTAAACCCAAATGCTCAGTGCTTTCTTCACTTGTACTACATGGATGAAGTGAGAGGAAATGTGAAAATATCTTACAAATTCACAACATTACCCCAACACAAGGTACTCTAGGTTTTATTATTTTTCACTTTTAGAGTTCAGATTAATCACTCCTTGCTGTCCAAGGCAGGCTCATTCTATTGGCTAAGAACATAATAATAATACTCATTTGGGCTAGAGGCCAAGTCATGAGATGATAAATAATATCTATCCTTTTTTTCCTCTAAGATATTCAAGTACTATGAAGGAAACCCCCCCTTTGATTGTGTCACAGACAAATAACAGGCTTTCCATTGGTATCCTTCTATTTCCTCACTAGACTTATTTAGGGCCAGAACTCCCTGATTTCCACAATTAAAAAAATAATAATACTTGATCCTCCTTCTGAAAAAATGATGCATCTTTCTGACCCAGAAAGCAGTAAAGGTTTAGCTGCATAGATAGAGTCTCTGCTGAAGTCCAAGAGGTCAGAGACCTAGCCTTTCTGCCAAGACACTCCACATCTCTGGATATAGATATGCCACTTAGAGTGGCAAGAACCCAGCATACCATCTTTTCAGACACCTGGGAGCATCAACAAAGCTGGAGAAGATGGAAGAAATTATTTCTGCAGTATACTTTGAGTTCCCCCAAAGAAAAGCACATTTTAGTGACCCTATGTTCAATTTGGCAAAATCAGCTGAACAGGCATCATGACCAAGTTCTCTTCGTGGAAAGACCTGTCCTGAGAAAGAGAGGACTATGTGAAGACAGCTTAGGTGGTACAATAGATGGAGTCAGGAAGACCTGCATTCAAACATAGCTGTATGGCTCTAGTAAAGTCATTTAATCTCCCTCTGCCTCAGTTTACAACTTTGTAAAACAAATATAATAATAATGCCTTCCTCCCAGGATTATTGTAAGGATAAAATGATATGACATCTGGTTTGCAAACCTAAAAGTGCCACATAAATGCCATGTCATCATCTTCATTATTAAAATCAATAAGAGACAGGTGGGTTCTGGGAAATCAATTCAGTCAATCATCTGGCATTTATTAAATGCCTACTGTTTACCAGCTACTGTCCTAGATGCTGAGGATACAAAGACAAAAGAAAATAGTCCTAGCCTTCAAAAGGCTTATATTTTATTTAGGGAGCCAACATGTCCATGTGTAAATATAACCTCGAGGGGGCAAGGGAGCAGTAGCAGCTGGGGCATCTGGTGGCATTGAATAGAGCACTGACTGTATCCTAATCAGGTTTCATTAGTCTGTGACCTTGGCATGTTACTTAATTTCTCTAGCTTCAGCATCCTCATCTATAAGATGAGGGGATTGGCTTAGAAGTTCCTCTGAGAACCTAGATTTCTGTATTTAAGTTGCCTGGATTCTCCTGATCCACCCTCTACATTGGCAGTGCCAATCAAAAGTCCTGGGGAATAAGGAAAAATTGATGAACTTAAGCCAGGTAATCCTTTTACCACTGAAGTTGTTAAACTTCATCTTCAGATGTCTACCATTCCCACCCATGAACCCATCAATGTTTCATCCCTACAAAAGATAAGATTGGTCTCAGGTTTTCCTCCAGGTGCTACCATCACTAGTAGCTATTCCAAAAATAGCAACTTTGTCTTCCTCTTCAAGGATTGAAGATTTTTTTTCCTTCCTTCCTTCCTTCCTTCCTTCCTTCCTTCCTTCCTTCCTTCCTTCCTTCCTTCCAGGAATCAAGGTTAAATGATTTACTCAGGCTCACACGGCTAGTGAGTGCCTGGGATCAGATTTGAATTCAGGTCTTGTAGTTATATCCACTGTACCACCAGTGGAGATAGAGTTAAGATTTAGGGGGAATAAGTCTCTAAAAAATCCTAATATATTCCCAAAGGGACAAAATGATGGTGATCCAGAAAAGGAGCACAGATGCCCAGCAAAGAGGTGGAAGAAAATGAGATTTATCTTAAAATAAACAAATCACAAGTCACACTACTTAGTGCTTGTCCTCAGCTCAGCAACTCTAGGAATTATACAGTTGAAATTATATTAATAAATCAAGGAAGCCCAAGATGTTGGACAAGAGTGCTATATTTGGAGCCAAAGTTCTGGGTTCAGATCCTGCTTCTGCCTTTGGGACCCCAAATATAAAATGAGGGGGCTGGACTGCGTGGCCTCTGAGGTCCATTCCAGGTCCTCATCTATGATCCCCTAAATCTTAGGCACAACTACACTGGTACTTTGGGGAATATAAAGATGATATTGATAAGTATGGGGTGGTAGAAACAGTGCTGGATTTGGACTCAGAGAATATAAGCTCAAATCTCAGTTGTGTTACTACTTGTGTGCTCATAGGCAAATCACTTAAGCTCACTGAACCTCAGTTTCCTCATTTGTAAAATGAGAGGTTTGTTGTCTCTTGACAGAGAGATGATGGACCAATAGGAGGAATGAGAGTTTTTTTGAATGCTATCAATGTAAGGATTTGTTTTGCTTGTCTATGATTATTTAGTACAAAGGTTTCTTCCTCCTTCCCCCCAAAAAAGATTGTCTCCTTCCCCCCAGATCAAAGGACGTGTAAGGAAGAAAAAAAAGTAGTTTTACTTGAAAAAATAAAATAAAATGGTTGGACTAGATGGCCTCTTACAGTCTCTTCTGTCTATAAGTTTAAATAAATGGTTTAAAATAAGGCTGGTTAGGTTTGAAAAAGCAGAAAAAAAAAGATTCCCCTTCAAGGCTGGGAGGTGGGTTTCCTAGATAATTACTCCAGGTGCTTGGCCAGATCAAAGGTTTCCAGTTTACCAGCAAGCCTGAAAGTGGCACTCCCAACCTCAGCTGATAGAAACCTCACTTGGGATCACAAGATCCAGCTGTGCCCTTGCTGCCTCTTTCATCATCACTAGCCATAACATTCCTGCAAGGGGGAACCTTGCTGGCAGATCTCTTTTTGACCTTGTGTAAAACAGAAGGGGGTCCATTCCTGCTGGTGCCCTGCAGGGTGGCTGGTGTCATTCAAGTCAGCAGTTAGATGACCTAAAGGCATCAGGGAGGGGAAGCACTGCACAGCCTGCATTTGCACTTCTCTCATTACCAGCACGTTGTTTCCTAAGCTATTTTACTTTATCTTTGGGGATCCCTTTGCTTCTAGCCCAGGAGATGAGGCTGGCCAATTCCCAGGGTATCACTCATGGTCCTCTTATGCTGTTAGGTTAGCATAGCCTTGGAATCATGGGAGTGTAGATTTAGAATTGGGAAGGAAATAGAGAACACCAAGTCTAACCCCCTCATTTTATAGATGAGGCATCTGAGGCTCAAAGCAGTATAGGAGATAGGATTTGAACCGAGGTTCCTCATGCCAAGTCCAGTTAATCAGGTATATTCAATATCCTTGCCATGGTAGCTGGTCTTGGTGAACTACTCTCACTTCTGGGAAAATCCTTGGATTTTACCCAAGGTAAAAGTCTGGTCTTTCTGGGTCATGTTGGGAAGAAAAAAACTATTAGGGCAAAAGGAAACTAGTTTGCTCTTTCTACAGTAGCATATCTTGGCATTGTACTTGGAGTCTAGACACATGAGTTGGAACCCCATTTCAGAAACCTACTAGACAGATGACTTTGCTAAAGCACCTAGTCTTTGAGCCTGTTCCCTCATTTATAAATTGGAGGTGGTAATAGTTACTCTTCTTCTTTCCCAGGGTTATCTGAAGAAAACACTTTGTAAGCATTCAATGTCAGTTAAATGTGAGTTGTTATTGTTATTACTTAATGCATTAGGATAGGCATAGAATAGTGTATTAGAGGGTAGGGGTAATGACATTGACTAGCTAATGTCCCAGAACTTTCTTGACTCTTTCTGCTCATTTAAATCTCTCACAATCTGGCTCTAGCCTACTTTGCCAAGTTCATTTCACATTCATCCCCTTCTATACTCATTGCCAAACTGGTTTTCCTGCTGTCCCCAAACTCAGCATTCCGTCTCCCATGGGCTCTGTCCTAGGCCTGGAATGCTCTCCCTCCTCACCTCCATGTCTTAGGATTCTTAGATTCCTTCAAGCTTCAGCTAAGGTGCCCTGTTTTAAAGAAAGTCTTTCCCAGTTTTCCTACATATTAATGGTTTTTCTATCCTCAAGTAATTGAGAATATGCTCATCTATTTACATGTGGTAGCATGTAGATACCATACTCAGCAGAAAGGCTTCCTGAGGGCAGATTGTTTTCATTTTGTTTTAATGTCCCTCAGGATCAGTACAGTGCCCTGCAATAATAGATGTATACTAAATCTTGGATAGAGGCAGCTAGGTAGTACAGTAGATTGAAGTCAGGAAGACCTGAGTTCAAAACTGACCTCAGACACTTGTTTCCTGTGTGAACCCATGCAAGTCATTTAACTCAATTTGCCTCAGTTTCCTCATCTATAAAGTGAGCTGGAGAAGAAAATGGCAAACTACTCTGGTATGTTTGCCAAGAAAACCCTAAATGGGGTCATGAAGAGTCATATACCACTTAACAATAACAACAATATAATATAATATAATATAACATAATATAATATAATATATATATAATATAATATAATCTTGGATGGGGTGGTATTTGGGGGGATTATTTTGTGTCCCTGAAGCATAAAAGTAAGTAACTGTAACCCCCCTTAAGCATAAAAGTAAGTAACTGTAACCTACTTTAAACAATCCAGAATATTTTTGGATTATATGGAAAAGAGACAGAGTGGTAATTAAACCCCTGAAGTTGGCCACAATGTGATACTGAAGCAGCCCAGCAGGATGCTAGAATAACAAACTGCAGTCTGGGAAGTCTGTGCAGAGATCTCTTTACTCTTTGGATTTACCCATGAAACTCCTGTTTAGTGCTCTCTAGAGTTGCATAGGCACTCTTCCCTGTGACTAGACTAAGATTAGAAACATTTGATTTCTCAAGCTGCTCCCCATGAACATAGAGAGCACAGTAAGGAAGAATTTGGGAAAGACATCTAAATTGAAATGGAGGGATTTTGGTCTGATGTCTTAATTGAAGCAAAACAATTTCATACCCCAGTCTGTCCCCCCTCCACTTGCCACCCCCCAAAAAACGTTTATTCTTGACTGCCTGTAAAAATAAAAACATAGAAATCTCCCCAATGTCTATTGAATTAATGATTGAGAAGTAAGTATTTCATTCTTTGAGTATCTTAAGATGACTTGGCACACTTCTCTGAGGTTTGTAAATGTTGTCAGAGAATGTAACTAGGGTTCATTGACTGGAGCTTTGTTTCAGGTCAAAAATTTAAGATTTGCTTAAAGCATCCTTTGAATATTTCACCATTTTGCATACTCCTCCTTTCCCACTTCTCCACATGCCACTTTCCACAAACAGAAATTTCTAGTTACAAGTTTAGCTGAAGAGAATTGAGTTAGTAACTTTAGAGAAGACAGTATCACAATTTCCTGGTGAAAGTTTTATTCACCAATATTTCCACATTCATTTTAACTCATACTAAAAAGCTACAAGAAGGAAAGAGAGGAAGGAAGGGAGGAAATACAAATTAAATGTATATATCTATATATATATACATATATATTTATAAATATATAATATAAAGAAGTATAAAGAAAAGTAAAGAAAATAAAATGGTTATTTAGTCTTAGATGGCAAGCTTCCTGAGGGCAGGTGTTCTATTTTTATTTTTGCACCCCAGCTTTTAGCACAGTGCCTTGTACACACACACACACACACACACACACACACACACACACATAACTCTTAATAGATACCCATTGAATTTTAAGTGGGCAAGCAAAAATAATTTCCAGACATATTTATTGCTTTGTTTCAAATATAGCTTCTTGATTTCTGAATTTCTGCCAGAGCATATGCCTAAGGCATTGTATTCTTCATATCTCTTCCACTGACTCCTCCTGACTTCCTGACCCTTCTGACTTCAAATACAAAAAGAAAAAAAAGTGATTGAATATTCTGGTTCTATAGAGGAAGAAGAAGAAGAGGAAGAGGAAGAAGAAGAGGAGGAGGAGGAAGAGAAGGAGGAGGAGGAAGAATCTAGACTTCTTATTATATCATCATTTCATCATTTATTCTCAATTCTTTATTTTAGGTTTTCTTCCTTATGATTTACAGTTTAATCAGGGAGGTGGAATAATCTGAGTATGAGAGTTTGAATTCTGCCTTTGATACCAATATACTATGCTACCTTGAAAATATGTGAATTTCAGAAAATGGGAATAATCATACCCCCTTAACCCAGCAGGATGGCAGAGTGGTGTAAATGCTGTCAAGTTCTTTGGAAATAAAGGAAATGTGTGTTTATCCAGCATAGTTGTGGGATCAGGTGCTGGATTAATCAAGTATGTTTGTTTATAGTTACCATATGTAGCATTTTTAAAGAATTAAAATATGATCAAACACACCTACCATTAAGCCTGAACAGAGAGTAATGAAAAGCTTGGTGTAGTAATGAGCTCTGAGCCTGGGAGGCAGGTGACCTACCATCTAGTCCCAGCTTGTCCACTAACAATAATTGACACTGATGTAAGTCTTTCAAAATTGCAAAGTGCTTTACACAGATGATCTGAGTTGACCCTCACAATAGTTCTAGGAGGTAGGTACTTCAGGCCCCCTTGTGGCCAGATGACAGAGCATATAGTGGAACCTATCGTGTCCAGTTCTCATGGTTTTACAAATGAGGAGATGGAGACCCAGAGCAGTGAAGTAATGTACCTGTGGTTACACAGGAAATAAGCATCAGAAGCTCGGTATGGATTCAAGTCTTCCAGATTCCATGTCCAGAACTCTATTCATGGCACCACTGCACCGCCAGCGAGCCATCTCACCATGGCCAAATAGATTTCTCTCTCTGGGTCTGTGTCTTAAGAAATAAATGGTCTGAATTATGTGACCTTTAAGGTCTTCCAGCCCTAAAATTCCAGATGCATATTTATGATAATAAAAGTATGATTTAGGATTCTTAATGAAACTGGTAATGTTTTACACTGGTCCCCTGTGTGCTGACTTTTCTGATAGTGGCACTATCCATGCATGGCAAGTGTTAGACAAGTTGTCAAGCCCAGTATAAATGTAGCTGGGCCATAGTCAGTATGAGAGTCGGAGTTGGCAATGCCCATTTTGTATTCCTTGATCAAGTTTCAATCAGATGATCTCAATAAGCATTTATTAAGTACCTATCATGTGTCAGGCACTGTACTAAGTGCTGGGAATAAAAAGACAAATAGAAAAGAGTCCCTGCCCTCAGGGATCTTATATTTTAA
This sequence comes from Pseudochirops corinnae, assembly GCA_028646515.1. Taxonomy (NCBI): domain Eukaryota; kingdom Metazoa; phylum Chordata; class Mammalia; order Diprotodontia; family Pseudocheiridae; genus Pseudochirops; species Pseudochirops corinnae. Next base: position 307,683,588 of record CM053586.1, on the reverse strand, counting down.
TGGAGAAAAGAACATATATGTATAGAGGATAGAAGGCAGTTTAGGGAGGAAGGGCACTAACAGGTGGGGTGAATAAGAAAGATTTTACATCACAGGTAACACTTGACCTGAATTTGGAAAAATTCCATGAGGTAGCCAGAAGTGAGAGGGGGTATATTAAAGATTGGGGAGATAACCAAGGCAAAGAAACAGATACATGAGAGGGAGGGTCATATGTGAAGAATAATGATTAGGAATTAAGAATATGGCTTGACAATAGAATATGTAGAGGGGAGACATATAAAAAGACTAGAAATTTAGAATAGGATTAGATTGTGAAGATCTTTAAATTCCTAACATATGAGTTCATATTTGGTCCTAAAGGTAACAGGGAGTCACTGGCGTTTATTGAGTAGCAGAATTACCTAGTAAGACCTATACTTCAGGGAAATAACTCAGGAAGCAATGTGGAAGATGGGATGGGATGGAATGGAATGTGGAGAGACATATAGCAAGCAAGGAGATCAGGTAAGAGATAGTCTTAATAGTCCAAATGAGATGTAATGAGGGCTGAACTAATGCTGTAACCCTTTAATACAGTTCCTCATGTTGTGGTGACCCCCAACCAAAAAATTATTTCCTTTGCTACTTCGTAACTGTAATTTTGCTACTGTTATGAATCATAATGTAAATATCTGATATGCAGGATGTATTTTCATTGTTACTAATTGAATATAACCCACAGGTTGAGAACCGCTGGTTGAGATGTTATAGAGAAACAAATGACAAGACTTGGGATCTGATTAGATATGTGGGTTCAATGTGAGTAAAGAATTTATGAGGAGAGAGAGCTTTCAAAGTAGACTATATAATATTGGGAAGTTTGGAAGAGTGGGCTTTGGAAGGAATATTGAGTATTGTTTTGGTACATGTAGAGTTCAAAGTTTCTGGGTGAGTTTGAAATATTTAATAAATGTTCTGTGAGTGGGAATGGAACTCAGGAAAGAAATTAGGACTGAGCAGAGAGATCTGGAAGTTGTCTTTATAGAAAGGATACTTGAATCCACAGAAGGTGGAGATGTCACCAAATGAGAGAGGGTAAAGAGAAAAAGATTTAAGAATTAATCTTGGTGTATAGACACCTTTAATGGGTGTGTAAGATGATCCAAGAAAGGAAACTGAGAAGCAGTAGTCAGACTAGGAGGAAAACAATGAAACAAAAAAAATCAGGGAGGAGAGAACATCCCAAAGGAGAGGGTCAAGGGTGTCTAATACTGCTGAGAGGTCAATAAGGGTGCAAACTGAGATGTCTATTAGATTTCACAATTAAGAGAACCTTGGTAACTTTGGAGAGAACAGTCTCACATGAGTGATGAACTTGGAAGCAACATTGCAGAGAATTTAGAAGTGGGAGAAGTGAAAGCAGTGACTATGGAGGGAATTTTTCAAGGACTTTGTCTGAGAAGTAGAAAAAGAGACAAAGGACAATAGTAAGAGTGGTAAGACCTAGTGAGGGATTTTTTTTTAAATTTTAATTGACTGTGACTTGTGAGTGTTTGTAGACAGCAGGAAAGGAGTTAGTAGATAGGGATTGCAGATTAGAGAGAGAATTTGATAGAAAAGATGGAAGGGGATGAGATCAAAGCTCCTTGTTGTTTTCCATGAAAGGACATCTATTTCACTCCTTGAAAAAGATGTCTATACTATATACCTTCATTTCCTTTCCTCTCATAATCATCTGACATAAGCAATCTGACCTTTTCTACCTCATCCCTCCTGTTTTCTCTCTCCTTAGTGACCTCATGAACTCCCATGGGGTTCAGTTATCATCTCTAGATTAATCCCAGATCTATACTGACTATATCTGAATCTGAGAGATAACTGAATATCTTGAGCTCCACTTCCATATCACAAACACCTTATTGTCTATTTTGAATTGGATGTTATATAGCCATCTGAAAATTAACATGTCTAAAACAAAGTTCATTATCTTTTACACCCCCCCCCCCAATCTAATCCTTTTCCTAACTGCCCCATTACTATTGAGGTCACTGCCATTCTTCCAACTGCACAGGTACACAACTTTGGTATCAGCCAATCAGACAGTTAACAAGCATTTATTAAGCACCTACTCTATCAGACACTGAGCAAGGCACAGAGTTACAAAAAGCAATCCCTGCTCTCAAGGCATTTACATTCTATTGGGGGGAGAGGGGAAAAGACCACAAACACATTTATAAAGTAAGTAGATGATAAATATGGATGAATAACAAAATGTTTAATATGGTTTAGTTAGGAGTGACAGTAGAGATTATGGGAATCAGAAGGAGGTATGGAAGCTTCCTCCTGCAGGAAGAGAAATATTCCCTGAGGAGGATGTGAGAAGGAAGAACATTCCAAGCAATGGGGCAGCCAATGCAGAGCTGACACAAAGACAACTTCTCACTCTCCCTTACCCAACACATTTAGGTCAGTTGCCAACTTTTGACATTTCTATCTCTACAACATTTCTCAAATATATTCCCTGCTCTGTGCTTATACAACTCCAGGTCAGATCCTCATCACGAGGCTCTCAAAATAATATCCTAAATTGTTCTACATGAATCTAATGTCTCCTGACTCCAAATTATCCTCCCCCCAACTTCTGGGGTGGTTTTCCTAAAACTCAGGTCTAGCCATGTCACCCTCCTGCTCAATAATCTCCTGTGTCTCCCTATCACCTCTGGACCAAATAAAAACTGTCATTTAAATTTCCTCACATCAAGTTTCTGTCTTACTTTTGCTAGCCTCATTACACAAAACTCCCTTCCATGCCCCATATGGTCTAGCCATACTGGCCTATTTATTGTTCCTTATATGAAACTCCATCTTCTGTGTACTTTTCACTGGCTGTCCCTCATGCCTGGAATGCTGATCCCTTGCCTCTTGGCATCTCTGCTCTTCAAATCATAGGTGAAACACCTCCTCCTACCTAAGTCCTTTCCTGCTTCCCCCAGCTGCAAGTGTCTCCCCACCCTGTAGGTTACTTTGTATCTTTTATGTGTGTCCTTTATATGCATACATTTTGTCTTCTATAAACTGTAATCTCCTTGAGGGTAGCCACCGTTTCACTTTTGCCTTTATTTCCTTAGCACCCATTGTGGAGACTTAATAAATGCTTGTTCATTAATAAATTTTCTTAGAAAATATAGGGCAAGGGATCCAGATTGTATACAACTAGATATATCTTGTCCTTTCACCAGTGATGTATCCTTGAACAGTTAAAGATAAAAAGCAGATTTCATACATCATATCTCATTTTCCATTGACTTAAAATGACAATTTCAGGGATGAACTATCTTTACTTCTGTTTGATCTTTAGCTAGTCATGGCTATTTCATTTCTCTGATTGTTCCTGGTCAGCCTTCCTGTCAAGTAGTGAATGATTTGTAAATAGCCATTTAAATGGGGTTGGTGAGGTACCATTTTCAACAGGCAAATCCTTCTGTAAATTAAAGAAATTTTTTTATAATTAGAATAATATTATACTTTCACATACTGGAGAGAACTTTAACAATGCTGGAATATATGAAACTTTGCCCTAAGACACTGAAATTTAGAGGGAATAAAAATTTAGCACAGTCTTTCAGCTATGTAAAAGCTACCCTGGTAAATAATTCTCTACCTTAAATTAAATTTACCTTAATTACTTCTTGTATTATTTTCACTTCCTGAATTACAAAATTAGTTTGAGAGTACCTTTCCTGCTGCTTGTCCTAGGGGCACTCCATCTTGCCTGCCCCAGGCCCCAGAATTGCTAGTTATTTCTGTAATGCTGAGTTTTATTAAAATTGGAGAATATCTGTTCAAAGGGAGTATGGGACATTTATTACCAAAGTGGGTTACAGGAAGGTGAAGGAAATCTACCTCTTTGGTTGGCATAAAATAAAACAATAATTCAGTCCATGATGGCGTCAGGATAATCATTCCTAGATTAAGAGGGTTTGGTTGGGTGGCCATCCTAATATGATCTGGTCACAGAGTTCTGTAATTCTGACCATTATAATACACCTCCAAGAACTGAGAGAATCCTCTCTCCCACTGAGCCACCTAGAACAAAATGCCAGCCACTCTTTCCTCTGTGAAGTGATTTGAGAGAAAGCTCTTTTGACAAACATTCTGTAGTCTAATTAAAGTTTAGCATTTCCTACACAAAGGAAGGAACTGATAATATATTATTATGAACTTGCCTGCTTAGATAAATAAAACCACACAGTGGGAATAGCAAAAGATTTCCATCGGAGTCACATATTATTATTCCACCCATTTTCCCTTGTTTTCCCCGGCAACATTCAGCATGTGCCCATCCTTTTAGTCTTAGGTCTCCAGAATTAGGCAGAGAGAATTCCAGAACCTAAAATGGTGGTAGTTGACTTGCTTCTCTTTCATCAACACACTGCTAGCTTAGCTCCTCAGATCATGGGATCACATATATGGAGACTGAAGGGAATCTCAGAAGCTTCATAGTCCAGTCCTCTCATTTTATACATGAGGAAACTGAGGTACAGGAAGATGATGTGATCTTCAAGGCCACACCAGTGGTAATCATAGAAGTAGGATGGATTTTGTGGTTACTTTTTCCTCTTAGAAAGTTCTCCTATTGGAAGATGAATGACAAGATTCCTATGTTCTTCATATCCTTGAGACTTTGGAATGTGACTTCTCCCTAATAGAGAGAATCAGTCCTAGTGAGGTGGTCTCCTCATCTTACCTGAAAAATATGTTGGCTAGTATATCAACTATAATACACATTTACTAAATGCCTACTCTGTGCTAGGCACCATACTAAGCACTAGGGATACAAAAAGAGATAAAAGACAGTTTTTGCCCTCAAGGAGCTTATAATATAATAGGACGATATGCAAACAAATATATACAAAGCAAGCTATATACAAGAAAAATAAGAAAAATTACCAGAGAGAAAGTATGAATTAAGGGAGGAGGGGGAAGGCTTCCTGTAGAAGGTGGGTTTTTAGTTGGGATTTAAAGGAAGCCAGGGAGGTCAGTAGTTAGAGTAGAGGAGGGAGAGCATTCCACACATAGGGGACTGATTTCAGCATCCCCGATAATAATCCAGAGTCTCTCAAATATATCCCACATGGTCTAGCCCTGTAAGGACAGGAAAAAAATGGGAATGGGGAAGATAGATAAAGAGAACATCAAACTATGATCTTTTTTGTTCAGATTAGCCTTAGGGAAGATGAACTTACCTACACTTCACTAGAAGTATCTCAATTACTGATCTTTAAGCTGATGTTTGAAATTCTAGGAGTTTCAAGTCTTTTGGTTATGACTTTGTCATCTGTTAAAGTAGAAATGTGCATGGTAAGAGATAGCATATTAAGTGCATCAGTCACTAATATTTCAGTATGAATCTGTAGTAGATGATCCTTTCTCATGCAACAACTAAGAATAGCTTTTTCAAAATATTAAATATTTCCCAATTACATGTACATTTTTAACAGTAATTTTTAAAAAATTTTGACTTTCAAATTCTTTCCCTCTCTCCCACCCCTTCTTCTTCTTGGAGAAGGCAAACAATATGGTATTGATTATACATGTGAAATCATACAAAGTATATTTGCACATTAGCAGTGTTGCAAAAGAAAACACAAACAAAATAAAACAACAAATAAAGACAAAGCGTACTTCAACCTGCCTTCAGAGATCATCATTTTTCTCTCTGGAGGTGGAGAGCATTTTTCATCACAGATCTTTGAGAATTGTCTTAGATCCTTGTATTACTGAGAATAGCTAAGTCATTCACAGTTGATCCTCATACAATATTGCTGTTAATATGTGTAATGTTCTTCTGTTCTGCTTATTTCTCTTTGTATCAGTTGCTAGAATTCTTTCCCAGGTTGTTCTGAAATCATCCTATTTGTCCTTTAGTCTTCCATCTGGTGTTAGAACAAGTGTCCCTTATAGTCTCTTTCTACAAGTTGCCATCTCTGACTTGACACCTCCCAAAGCTGCTGCTACTTCTGTCACCTCCATGTGGGCACTGGGCCAACCTCTTCTCTCCTGTCACAAATCTCTCCTTCCAATCTATGTTGTGCTGGGCTTGAGATATATCTCAGTCTGACCTTTTTTTGGCTCTGTCACTCCAGGATTCAATTTGAGGTGTTATTTTAAAGTTACTGGGGATGTTGGAAGAGCTCAGCTGAGAGCTTTCTCTGCTCTGCCATCTTGACCCTGCCCCCGGGAAGTGCGCAAGAACAGCTTTTAATGACATTAGGCAAAGCAAGTGAGTCACTGGCACTGTCCGAAGGGGCCAGGTGTCTGGGTCAGGGAGGATGATACTGATAGGGGGAAGGAAGGGAAGAATGCTGAAGACAAATGTTTTTGACTTTGGAATCTTGCCCATTGGCTATTCTGTCTCCTCTTCTTTCTTGAGATGGACTTACCACTTGTTCCCTTTAACACTTCTTCCAGAGAGTTTGCCCGATGGAAGGTGAATAACTTGGCTTTGGAAAGAAAGGACTTTTTCAGCTTGCCATTACCCCTCGCCCCAGAATTCATCCGGAATATCCGCCTCCTGGGACGGAGGCCCAGCCTACAGCAGATTACAGAAAACCTCATCAAAAAGTACGGAACTCATTTCTTACTCTCCGCAACTCTTGGAGGTGAGTAAGCAATCTCATTGACTGATTTCCATGTTGTAGTTTAAAGGGTTTTGTAAGCGTGTGAGATTATCTCCAGGCATCTCTTTTCCTTCTTGAAAATATAGCATGAATTAAATCACATTGAATCAAATAAGATTTTCTAATGTCTCTTGGGGAAAAAAAAAATTAGTGCAACATCACCTTAGGAGAATATTTGCATATATGTGAGGATGTTAGGGAGATATATGCTGAGAAAATAGAGAAGAGGCGGGGCGGCTAGGTGGTGCAGTGAATAGAGCACCGGCCCTGGACATACTAGCCATATGACCTTGGGCAAGTCACTTAACCCCAATTGCCCTGCCCTCCCCCCTCCAAAAAAAGAAAAGAAAATAGAGAAGAGGTAGAGGGAGCAAGTGATAAGTAAGGATCAAAACTAGTGAAATTTGAAATCAGGGCTTCTTAATGTGGGGGTGGTTTAGTTAGACACTTACTAGTTGTATGACCCTGGGTAAGTCATTTAACCTCTGGTTTAGTATACCCTGTAGATAATAATAGCACCTACCTCCTAGGGTTGTCATAAGGATCAAATAAGATAATATTTGTAAAGCTCTTGGCACATAGTAGGTACTTAATAAATGCTCATTTCCTTCCTTTTCTTTAACTTGTTTTAAAAATATTTTTTATTATTTATTTTTGGTATATTTTTATTTCAATATAATTTTATTTGTATTATCTTCCTTTATAATTCAATACATTTTATTTTATGCAGTTAACCATATTTTTTTCTGATAGGGGAACCATAGGCTTTTCTAGGCCACAATGATATAAATATAACAACAGTAACAATAATAATAATAATGATAATAACAAAGAACCTTTGTTCTAAATTACTCCAAGGCCTCTGTCAGCAGGGGGAGCTGACATTTCTCTCTGAGGTAAGTATTATAAGGATAGCCTATCAGTCCCTTGTATCCTACTTCCTGCAGGTTTGGATTATTTCCTAGCCACAGAGAAAGCAATCTTTTGTTGTGTTTGCAGCATGAGGCATAGTAAGGAATTGCAATCAGATCCTTATGTCCCTCTGGCACCTGGGGCCCTGGGATCTGTCTTTTCCCAAATGGGGAGAGCCAGAATCTCAACAGAGGTGGCATCCACACCTCCCCCAGAAAGAAAAAGAACATTTGTTATTGCCTTGGGCTTTCAGGCTGAAAACTCAGGAAAGAGTTCCCCAAGGAATCCAGTCATGTCTCTACATGATGGATGTATTTGGGGTCAAAGGATTCAAGCTTCTGAGTTCCAAAGCTTCCTATGGGAGAAGGAGGCATCCTGGAGTAATGCCCAAGGACAAAACTCCTGTCTCACCTGGAACTGTGCTGTAAAGGTATCACTTGAAGTCCTACAAAAGATACTGTGAGAATGAGCTCTTGGGAAGTTAAAGTCAGAAAACCAAAGGAAAGAAGCTAGTGCTCTAAAATTCTATATACATAGGAGCAAAACTCAATTAACTAGGTACATCACTAAGGCAGGGTATTGAGAACACTACCTCAACCTGGGTAATACATAGATTCATGTGCTGCTAGAGCTGGAAAGGATCCTAGAAATTTATCAATCAGACAATTAGCAAGCATTTATTACACATTTGTTATGGGCCAGACACTGCTTGCTAGATGAGGGAGAAGCAAAGGCACAAGTGATGCAATCTCTGTCCTCAAAGAGCTTACACTCTAGTCAGAGGATAGGTGGTGAGATTAATCTAGGGTTGGGTTTGGGTAAAGTGGACACAGTGATAATATAAGGGAACAAAAGTTGTTTTGGAAAAGAGAGTAGTAGGGGCAGCTAGGTGGCACAGTGAATAGAGCACTGGCTGGCTTTGGAGTCAGGAGGACCTGAGTTCAAATCTAGCCTCAGATATTTAACACTTCCTAGGCATGTGACCTTGGGCAAGTAACTTAACCCCAACTGCCCTGCCTTCCCCACTCCAAAAAACCAAAAAAAAAAAAAAAAAAAAAAAAAGAATAGTAGAGTTGAACTGGTTAATTCATTAAAAATTTTGAGATTGAAAAGAAGAAAAAGGATAATCAGAGCAGAGACCTGAAGGGTTGAATGACTAAAGGTTGGAGCCATTGGAGTTCATAATGAGGATGAAAATTAGGTTTAAGAGAAATAAGACATACAAAGAGATGATCATGATAATGTAACAACAGCAGCTAGTATTTATATGTTATCTTAAGGTTTACAGAATGATTTACAAATATTAATTCATTTTGTCCTCAAAACAAGCTATTATTATCCCCAATTTCTAGACAAGGAGAATTAGGGAGACAGAAATGAAATGATAGGAGATATTGACTGAATAATGGGATGTCAAAGTTATTCATCATGGTAGGGGAAACTTGTAGGTGATGGTAAGACCAAAGATATGACTATTCCCATATATAGGAGAGAGAGCAGAGCAGTAGGTCATAGGGACAGAGTAGACTGAGGAACTGGGAAGTGAGGGTGTTCTATGTTGAAGCCCCTTAATATAAGGGTAAATCTTATGTAAAGAAGGAGATTGTGGACCAGGTTCCTTAAAAAAAGACAGTAGAGTATATAAAGTAAGAGAAAAAGTATAAGATGGTCAGCTGTGAATGACTTAGCTATTCTCAGCAATACAGTAATCCAAGGCAACTCTGAAGTATTTATGATGAAAAATGCCATCCATCCCCAGACAAAGAGTTGATGGTGTCTGAACACAGATTGAAGTGCAGTATTTTTGCTTTATTTTTCTTGAAGGTTTTTTTTTTTTGGTTTCTTTTTTTCCCCCAACATGACGAAAATGGAAATGCTTTGCATGACTATACATTATAACCTATATTGGATTGCTTGTCTTCTCAATGAGGTGGAGTGGGGAAGGAGGAAGGGAGAGAATTTGGAACTCAGAGTTTTAAAAAAACAAATATTAAAAATTCTTTTTACATGTAACTCGGGAAAAATAAAATACTAAATAATTTTTTAAAAGAATTTCAAAAAAGAAAAGAAAAAGAGTAGAATGTCTTGAGGGGTCAAAGATAAAGCCACTAGGATCTGAATTGGATGATAAATTTTGTTAGAGTGTATGTTAAAGAAATTGGTTTGAACCAGGTCTCCAGTTATATTAAATGACAAACTGAGACCCAGAGAAGTCAAGTACCTTGCCCAAGTTAATCGTTTATCTTAAGCACCGTGGAAGATAGTGAGATAAAGTGAGAACATCCTTCTGGAATTGGGGGCAACATTTAGCTAAGATCAGTTTTCGGGAAATTTTTTGGCATTTCATTATCATCTTAAAGGCCAAGGGAACCTCTGAGTAAGGGAAACTGGCTTTGAATCTAACATTTCCATTTTGGGTGAAAGAAGAGGCAAAAGGAAGGTGACTTTCCTGATAAATTCTGTTTCACTCAGGTTGTGTCTATGTGGCAATTCTACCTAACTGGGAGTGATCTGATAATTCCTGAATGCTAAATGTGTCACCCTTTAGCATCTTACTATCAGATTCTGTTTGAGGATTGATGGTAAGTAGTAACACAGGAACTTATCCAGTTCAGATTGTCCTGAACAGAGAGCAGAGAGGGGGGTGTATTTTACTGGTAGGTGGAGAGGAAGGTCATATCAATAGATTGTGGTTGTTCATGCAGGTGAAGAGTCATTGACTATTTTTGTGGACAAGAGGAAACTGAGCCGGAAAACAGACCCAAGTGAAGCTACTGTGGCTGGGAGAAGTGGGAACAGTTCAGCTGTGTCCCTGGAGACCCTACACCAGCTGGCAGCCTCCTACTTCATTGACAGAGAAAGCACACTCCGCCGTCTCCACCACATCCAGATAGCAACAGCTGCTATCAAGGTAAATCTAGGCATGTAGAGTCCTTGGGGATGAGGGAACTACAAGATCCACTGGGTTGATAAAGAAGAGGGGGAAAGACAGGTTTCTAAAGGAAATCGTAGTTGAGGGATTCCCAAAGCCAACTCCAAAATGCCCTTTTGATCATGTCATTCCTTGCTCTAAGACCTTTAGTGGTTCCCAATTTCCTCCCAAATAAAGACCAGACATCTTATTTTAATGCTCAAGCCCTCCGTGCTTTGGGATCTATGCATGTTTTTGTTTCTTTAATTTTATATTTTTATTTGCTATTATTAACTTAGTAATTGTCAACAGAACACAAACATTCCAATATACAAAGAACAGAAAAAGTGGATAATGTATGAAACTATGAATTTTTTGTACAGTTTATTTTTGAAAGCGTGCATTAAATTTAAAAAGGTATTAACAAAATTACCTTGTTGGTTTGTCTCCTCTTCTAAATTTCTCTTTAGTGTATTCCCTTTTATGTTTTATTGATGTGTTCTCCTTCCTGCCTTCCATTCTTCCAGCCATCTCTATAATTTCCTCCTAACTCATCTCCACCACTTATTGAAATCCTCCCTTTTAAAAATAAAGTCAAAGAAAACAAATTAATCCAATGGTCGTATTTGAAAATAAAAATGACATTCAATTCCTCTAGTCTGTTAATTTTCAGCCAAAAGGAAGGAGGCATACTCCATCATCAACCTTCTGAAGTCATGTTTTGTCACATTGTTCAAAGTTCTGAAGTCTTTCAAAGTTGCCCTCCATATTATTGTGGTCAATATGTAAATTGTTCTCTCCTGGTTCTTATTATTTTACTTTGTATCCATTTATGCAAGTCTTCCCAGAGTTCTCTAAATTATTCATTTGTCATTTTTACATTGCAATATTCAATTAACCTTACCATTGTTTTTTAGCCCTTATTTCCAGTTCTTTACTGATACAAAAAGTATTGCTATAAATATTGTTGTATGTATAGGTCCTTTCCCTTTATCTTTTTTGCAATATATGTCTAGTGGTGATGTCTAGGTCAATATGTACAAATTATACATCAAGCCTTTATTAAGCACTTACCCTGTTTAAAAAAAAGTGAAATAGCCCCTTAATATAAGATTATAATATGGCCACGGAGAAAATGTACATAAATAAGTATATTCAAAATTGATACAAGATAATTAGGGGTGGAACAGAGACAATAACAGCTGAGGGAATTAGAAAAGGTTTCATTTAGAAGACAGCATTTGAGCTGAATGTTGAAAGACACTAGAGATTCTAAGAGAGGGAGATGAGAAGGGTGTGGTTTCCTGGCATGGAGTACAGCCATTATATAAAGATGTAGAGCTGAAAGATAGATTGCCAGGTATGAGGAATATTAAGAAACCAGCTTGGAAGGACTTTTGTGATCAAGAATGGGAGTAATTAGAAGATTGGAAAGGTAGTCTGGGTACAAATATCAAAGGGCTTTATGTTTTCCCCCACTTAATAGTATTTTATTTTCCAATTACATGTAAGGATCATTTTCAGTATTCACTTTTATAAGATTTTGAGCTGCACATTTTTCTTCTTCCCTCCATCTTCCCAAGATAGCAAACAATCTGATATAAGTTATACATGTACAATTATGTTAATCATATTTCTACATTAGTCATGTTGTTAAAGAAGAATCAGAACAAAAGAGAAAAGCCATGAGAAAGGAAAAAAAAGTGAAAATAGTATGCTTCAATTTGCATTCAGACTCCATAAATCTTTCTCTGCATGTGGATAGCATTTTCCTTCATGCGTCTTTTAGAATTGTCTTGGATCATTGTATTGTGGAGAAGAACTAAGGCTATCATAGTTGATCATTGCATCGTGTTGTTATTACTGTGTACAATTCTGTCCTGGTTCTGCTCACTTCACTCAGCATTAATTCTTGTCTTTCCAAGTTTTTTTTTCCACCCTCAAATCTGCCTGCCCATCATTTTTTATAGCACAATAGCATTCCATTACATTCATGTAACACAGCTTGTTCAGCCCTTGCCCAGTAGATGGTCATGCCCTCAATTTCCAATTCTTTGCAACCAAATATTTGTGTACATGTGGGTCCTTTCTCCTTTTCTATGGGATACAAACCTATTGCTGGATTAAAGAGTATGCACAGTTTCATAGCCCTTTGGGTATAGCTCCAAATTGTTCAACAGAATGTTTGGATCAGTTCACAACTCCACCAACAATGCATTAGTGTCCAAATTTTCCCACATCCTCTCCAATATTGACCGTTTTCCTTTTCTGTCATATTAGCCAATCTGATAGATGTGAGGTGGTATCTCATTTGATTTGCATTTCTCTAATTAAAAATGATTTAGAGCATTTTTGGTACAGCTATAGGTAGTTTTAATTTCTTCATCTGAAAACTTCTTGTTCATATTCTTTTACCATTTATCAACTGGGGAATGACTTGTATTCTTATAAATTTGCCTCAGTTCTCTATATATTTAAGAAATGAAGTCTCTATCAGAAATGTTGGTTTTAAACATTGTTTCCCAGATTTCTGTTTTCCTTCTAATCTTGGTGGCATCAAAGGGTTTTAAATGCTTAACAGAATTTTAAATATTTGTTCCTATAGATTATAGGGAACTAATGGAATTTATTGAAAAGGGAAGTGGCTTGGTTAGACTTGTGCTTTAGTAAAATTACTTTGACTTCTTTGTGGAAGATGAAATTGAATGTTAAGAGTCATAAAGCAAGAACAGGACTAATTAGGAGGCTGTTGCAATAATCCAGGTTAGAGATGCTCAGGGTTTCAACCATTATGGTAGTTGTGTTACTAAAGAGAAGGGAATGGATGAGAAAAATATTGTGGAGAAAGAAACAAGATTTTTTTCTAATTCAATGCAACAGACATTTATTAAGTGCTTATTATGTGCAAATCTCTGGGCATAAAAAGACAATTAAAAAGGTTTCTCACATCAAAAAGTTTTACTTTCAGTGGCCTCAAGATGGAGTACAGGCAGCAATTCAACTGAACTCATTTAACATTCCACTCCAAATAACTTTAAAATAATGCCTCAGATCAATTCCAGAGTGGCAGAGCCAACAAAAAGTCAGGGTGAGAAATTTTTCTAGCATAGGACAATTTAGGAGGTCAGGAGGAAAAGTCTGTGATGCCAGGGTGATGGTTGGACCAGATTGCAGAGCACACAGAAGCAAATGCTAGCTGCAGGACTTGGAGGAGGCTACAACAGTGGTTGCAGCAACTTCAGGAGCTCTGAGTCAGATCAAAAAGAGATTATAGTGCACTCTTTGCTGACACTGTGTTGAGAACCCTGTTGAAATTACCAGTATGTATTTCTGGGTTGCAGTTCCAGGGTGAAGAGAAGCACTAGCACTTGTGGCCATAGAAGAGTAGAGTCCCTGCTCACAGCTCTAGGGTGAGGAAGAGTGCCTGTGCTTGCTAACAAGGGAGTAGAGGCCCTGGTCTCAGTTCTAAGGCAGAAAAGAGTTCTAGTGCCTGTGGCTACAAAAAAACAGGGGATCTGGTCATAATTTCAGTGCTAAGAGCAGTACTAGCACTTGTATCTATAGGGAAACAAAGTCCCTTCCTAGGGTAAAGACTGGAGGACAAGGCAGAAGAGCAATTATTACATCTCTCCTTAAATCACACCACCTTGGAAGCACCAAAAATTTATAGAACCCTAGAATTATCTCTGAAAATAGCAGTGTGAAAAACCTGAAGCTTGGGACAGTTCCCCAATACCCTAGGAGTAGAGTTCAATTTTAACATGAAGTTAAAGTCAAGAAATAAGCTGGAAAATGAGCAAACAATGACCAAAAAAGACCCCTGTGACAATAAAAACTTAGTATGATTACAGGAAAGATTAACTCAGAAGACAATGATGTCAAAGCAACTACAAACAAAGCCTCAAAGAAAAATGTGAATTGGACAGAAGCCCAATGAGAATTCCTGGGAATAGATCCAAAAGGAATTTAGAAATCAGTTAAGAGGAACAGAGGAAAAATTGGAAAGAGAAGTGAGAATGATGCAAGAAAATTTGAAAAGAGTGTCAACAGCTTTGTAAAAGAGGCAAACAAAAAATTACTGAAAAAAATAATGTCTTAAAAATAAATTTGACCAAATGGTAAGAGAGGCAAAAACAAATACACTGAAGAGAACTCTTTAAAAAAACAGAATTAGTCAAATGGAAAAAAGAGGTATAAAAATTTAGTGAAGGATAGAATTCATTAAAAGTAGAATTGATCAAGTGAAAAAGAGGTACAAAAGCTCACTGAAGAAAATAATTCCTTAAAAATTAAAAGTGGGCAAATAGAAGTGAATAACTCCATGAGACATCAGGAAACAATAAAACAAAGTCAAAAAAATTAGAAGAAAATGTGAAATATCTTATTGGAAAAACAACTGACCTGGAAAATAGATTGAAAAGAGATCATTTAACAGTTATTGGACTACCTGAAAGATGCAGTCAAAGAAAGAGCCTAGATATTATACCTCAAGAAATTGTAATAGAAAATTGCCCTGGCATCCTAGAACTGGAGGAGTAAAACAGAAATTAAAAGAATACACTGATCAGTGGAATGGACTGAGTACACAATATTCAGAAGTAAATGACTATCATAATCTAGTTTGGATAAGCCCAAAGATCCAAGCTTTGGGGACATGAACTCACTACTTGAAAAAAATTACTGTGAAAACTAGAAAGCAGTTTAGCAAAAACTAGTTTGTAAATCAATATCTCAAACCGTATATTAAGATAAGGTCAAAATGGGTACATGATTTAGACATAAAGAGTGACATCATAAGCAAATTTCGAGAAGATGAAAAATCGTTTGTCTGTAAAATCTATGGATAAGGAAAAGATTTATGATCAACCAAGAGATAAAAAGCAGTCCAGAGTAAAAAATGGATAATTTTTGTTATATTAAATTTAAACAAATAAAACAAATACAGCTAATATTAGAAAGAAAGCAGCAAACTGAAGGAATTTTGGTTTTACAAATTTCTCTGATAAAGGCCTCATTTCTCAAATATATAAAGAATCGAGTCAAAATTATGAGAATACAAGTCATTCCCTAATTGATAAATGGTCAAAGGATATGAACAGGCAGTTTTCAGAAGGAAAAATCAAAACTATTTCTAGTCACATATAAAAATATTTTAAATCACTATGATTAGTGAAATGCAAATTAAAATAACTCTGAGGTACCATCTCATACCTATCAGGTTGGCTAATGTGACAGAAAAAGATAATGATAAATGTTGGAATGCATGTGGAAGAATTGGAACACTAATGCAGTATTTGTGGAACTGTGAATGGATCAACCATCCTAGAGAACAATTTTGACCTATGCCCCAAAAGCTATAAAATGCTGCATGTTTTTGACCCAGTAATGCAACTATTCATTCTGTATTTCAGAGAGATCAAAGAAAAAGAAAAAGGTCCTATATGTACAAAAATATTTGTAGTAGCTCTTTATGTGGTGACAAAGAATTAGAAATTGAGTGAATGCCCATCAACTGGGGAATGACTGAACAAGTTGTGGTATATGATTTTGATGTAATACTACTCTGTTATAAGAGATGATGAGCAGCATGCTTTCAGAAAAACCTGGAAAGACTTTTGTGAACTGATACAAAGTGAAGTAAGGAGAACCAGAAGAACATTGTACACAGTAACAATAATATTATAAAATGATCAGTTGTGAATGAGTTAGCTATTCTCAGCATTACAATGATTAAAGACTCAAGGACTTATGATGAAAAATACAATTTACCTCCATTTTATTTTTTTTTTCATTTTATATCTTTTTTTTTTTTTTTTTGCAACATGGCAAATACTGGAAGATTAATGATCCCCTCAACAGAAGAGGGATGGATTTAATAGTGAGAGATAATGTGGACATATTGAATTTATGATTTCCATGGTATATCCAATTGGAAATACTCAACAGGGATTTGGTGATATGGGCCTGGATCTAAAATTTATGAATATACAGATCTGGCAGTCAGCATAGAGATAATAATTAAAATCAATATAAGCTGATGCACTCACTTGAAAAAGAAGAAAAGAGGGGCCAGAATATAGCCTTTGGGTCCATCCACAGCTACTGTAAAGTGGATAATAGATCAGTCAAGAAGATTGAGAATGAGCAGCTGGACTGCTTGAAGGAGAGCCAGGAGACAACAGTGTCACAAAACCCCACAGAAGAGTAATAATTAAGGAAGAGAAGGTGGTCAGCAATGCTAAATACTGCAGAGAGACCCAAAAGTTTGGTGATTGAGAAAATCTTTGGAGAAAAAGTTTCACTTGAGCAATGGGGTCCGAAGCCTTATTGTAGAGGGTTGAAAAGCACATGTGAGAGAGCAGGTAGTAGAGACAATGAGAGTAGATAACTTTTACAAGGAATCTGGTTGTGGATGGAGCAGGAGAAATGTATTCTTCCAGCCTGAATGAATGGTAGGAGCTATAGACAATTGTTTTTAAGGATACAGAAGACTTAGGAATATCTGTAGGCTTCTGGGAAGGAACTAGTACATAGAGGAGAAAGATGGAAGATTAAGGAGAGGGAGAATGATTATGGAACAATCTGATGGAACTAAATGGAAAATAAAAGGAATGGCTTTTGCATTTCAATACGATGTACCGCAGATTTATTTTCCAGATAGAGGAAATGATTAACTAAAAATAGAATAAAGCAATTATTTGAAAATTTTGAAGTGGTTTTTTTGTTGTTATCATTGTGTTTACCAGATGTTAAGCTGCTGAGAATGTGGGAATCGGGAGATTGTGTTACATTGGTGCCTGGAGTGGTAGCTTTTTAATTTGTATAGGATCTTTTCCCCATTGAGTTCTATTTACTGGAACAAAGACAATAGCAAAATTCAGGAATCTCAGCAGTCTCCCTGTGACCAAGGCTGGGGACTTGGCCAGCATGCTATGCAGTATGGCAACGTGTTACATTCTTTGATAAGTCTTTGGGAGTTTCCAACTGCTGGAATACAATAAGCAATGAAGGAAGGATATGTGTTTTGGCAACAATTATCAAATGACTATTTATTCCTCAAATGGGATGAGTGAGGAAAAAACCCACCAAGAAAGACAGTAGTCAAGATGAAGAAATGACACTGACGGGATCCCCTGTCCCAAATTATATTTCTCCTTATGAATTCTATTATTTCTCTGCTCCCTAAGTGTGGGAATTAATACAGACTCCCTCATTTCTCAATTTAGCATATTTTGACCTTGATGGCCATTATTCTTCTCTCTATATAAACTTCATGTCCCATTCAAATTGGGCTTCTTGATATCCTTCAGACATACACAGCTCTGTCTTGTTTCCTTCCTATGCCATTCCCTTTGTTTTTAATTCCTTCTATTCCCATAGCCACATTTTGAAATCCTACCTATTCCACAAGGCCAAGCTAGAAGACATCAAAACTTCCTTGATCTACCAATCAGAATTTCTCCCTCTTCAGTGATTCTACAATACTTTGTTTATAATCGCTCCTACAGCACTTACCATATTTGGCCTTTTATTATATTTATAGGGTACATAGAGTATCCCCAAAGTCTTAAGCTTAAATCTGTACTAAGACTTTTAGGACACCCTGTATGTTTTGTATTTTCTATCATATAATAATTCCCTTTAAATCAAAGACCATATTGTATTTACCTTTGTCTCCTCCACAGTACCTATCAGGATACTTTGTATACAGTAACTCCTCAATAAGTATGAATAGAACAAATACATGTTAACCTACAGCAAGCTGAACTTCATGAATGAATGAATCTGATCATTAAGGATATGTATTTTTGCT
This sequence comes from Pseudochirops corinnae, assembly GCA_028646515.1. NCBI lineage: Eukaryota > Metazoa > Chordata > Mammalia > Diprotodontia > Pseudocheiridae > Pseudochirops > Pseudochirops corinnae. The sequence continues at coordinate 307,665,290 of CM053586.1, read as the reverse complement.
GAGTCAAGGGATCACCTAACTTCAGAGATCTGGTAACCAACGAGTAGAAATGAAAAATCTGGTAGCACTTGACAAAAGCATCCTTATAAATAGCCAATTGCCCATATTCCCTGGGAAAAGGATTTTCTTCACATTTCTTTGTATCTCCAGCACTTAGAACAGTGCCTGTAACAGAGTTAGGCACCACAGTAGAGGGAAAAAGACAGAGACAGATAAAAAGACACACACACACACACACACACACACACACACACACACATACACACACACACACACAGAAAGAGAGAGAGAGAGAGAGAGAGAGAGAGAGAGAGAGAGAGAGAGAGAGAGAGAAGACAGAGACAATGACAGAAAGCAACAATGGGAGAAATGCTGAGATACAGAAAGGAGGAGATTAGAAAAGAGAGAGACAGAGACAGGAATAGAGTTTCCACTTAGTATTCCTACTAAACTGGAAAACACTGTGTCTATCACCCAAGGACTAAGTTATGTAAGGTTGGGAGGTTCATCATCAACCAGATACCAGGCCATCAGATGATGGATTTTGGTGGGTGGTAATAAGTCATGAGATAAACTACCAAAACATGGAAATGTTATGAATCTGCATTGATAAAAGAAACGGTTACACTGATTAAATATGTGATCAACAAAATACAGTGGGACAAGCATTGACTCTGGAATCAGAAGACCTGGGTTCACATCCTGCTTTCATTCTCTTTTTTCCCCACAAGGCAAAAATTATGTGTATGTTTTTGTGTGCAGAGAAAGGACTCTTATCAAAGTCTAGTGAGTAACTTGTCCTCCACAGAGAGACCCGTATAGTTTCTGTGACTTGTAATACTACTATGAATTATGCTTCAGCAAGGGCTGGGGGGGAAGGGATCTGGATTTCGCCTTGTGTCTATTGGTGATCCCTTTCTGTCTGTTGTTATTTCTTTACCTCTGGCAGCCTTCCTGTTGTTCTTTATTCTCCATCTTCTATAATTCAGGTCCCAGCACTGCTGCATTGTTCTCCATAGCTATGCATCTATAGCTCCCTTCTTTTGCAGCCATTTACAATTCCTCTACCCTCCAGATGATGGCATTTGCCACCCTATCCAAGGAACCAACTCTATTACATTGTTGTCTCGATAACTAGGCTATATAGCTCAGAAAAAAAACACTTCTAGATTAGAATACCTTGATTCTTTAGATGTCTTTGCATACAATCATATGCCACAACATAAGCCCTCTCATCCTGAGGTTATTCTCTGGGACTGTGGGAATTTTCCCTTCTTGTACTTCTCAAATGAGTCTCTACATTGCACTCATGGTCACTCATGGTGGCTACATTCTACTCATGTTCAGTTCATCTCATTTACCTTCTCTCTCCCCCAACATCCAGAAGATGTTATCCATTCATAGCAGTACCTTCCACTGACTCTTAAAACTCAAGGAACCTACTCTTCCTTTTAAAAATTTCCATTTCCTCTCCCAGTATTCCTCTAGGTCAGTGGTTCTCAACCTTCCTAATGCTGCGACCCTTTAATACAGTTCCTCATGTTGTGGTGACCCCCAACCATAAAATTATTTTCATTGCTACTTCATAACTGTAATTTTGCTACTGTTATGAATCATAATGTAAATATCTGATATGCAGGATGTATTTTCATTGTTACAAATTGAACATAACCCACAGGTTGAGAATCGCTGCTCTAGGTTAGCTATGTATGATTGTCAAGTTACCCAAAGAGATCTTAGTGAAAGATGGCCCAAAGGGAAAAATACAACTAGCTGCTCCAAGTAAAATGGATGGTGTTGAGAGGACATACTTCATTCTTCATTCATAGTTCCCTTGTAATCTTGAACAAGTCACTTTACCTCAATGGGCCTCAGTTTCTTTTATCTATAAAGCAAGAAGCATTGGACTAAATAATTCCTTCTAATTTTACATTATTGATTTTGTAATCTTTTGAAACACTGGAAAGAAAATTTTGAGCCCAAAGGGTGGCTGAGAGTTCCGAGTTCCCTCTTACCCATACCATCTCCTCAAAAGAAGGGCACCTTGGATAGCAGAGTGATCTTCCCAGCTCTATAACATTGAATGATTTTGCCTTATATAATAATATAATCTACAAGCTGGGAAGTTCTCAGGAAGCTCTTATATCTCTCTCCTTATTTAACAGATGAGGAATCTGAAGTCCAAAGAAGAATAATCATTTACCCAAGGTTGATTAGACTTTGGTGTGAGAGAATTATACTATTTCTCTCGCTCCACAAATGACATATGAACATGTTTTACCTGCAGGTTTAGCTCCAATTTCCAAAAATGTCCCACCAGAAATCTTTGAAATTTTTGTCTTTACTTTTAAATTGCTAACTATCAAGTAGCTAATGCTTTGGAATTTCCAACTTGACCCTGTAGCACAATCCAATATTATGAGCACCTCTGAACATATCACCTTACCTTCACCCTTGCCAATGTCTACTCTTTTGCCAACACTGCTAAGCATTTATTTTCTCTCTCTCTCTCTTTCAACTGAAAACACCTTCCCAGAGAGAGCTTTCCATCTGTTCAGGCCTAGAAGTATTCCTTAGAGAGGTGGTGGGAGTGTGGAGCCTGCTAGCCCTCCTCATTCCATAAAGGAAAGGCCAGGGGAAGATAATTTCTGCTTTTTTTTCCTTGCCTCTCTAAACAGGTATGAGCTTACTTGCTCGTCTTCCTTTACTAGTTTCTTTAGAATGCTGTGTAGTACATAAAGAACTGTGTAGTTCATAAAGATGGAAGGATTGGGAATGGAGGTAGGGCAGGCTCTGTTCCCTACCTGTAGAACATCTTCTATTCAGTTATCTGCTTAGGTGGAGGATGGAAACAGGAGGAAGAGAAGGGAGGATTTAAGAACTGATTGAACTGATGAGAGAGAAGCTGCCCTAAATCTTCTGGGCAGAGCATGATGGTGAGGAGAGAGTTCTGGTATTCCCTCTTCTCCCAAGAGTGTCCTTAAAAATGACCTGTCTGAATTCTGCACTACAGCAGAGGTAAGATTAAATTTGTGCTTGTTTTAGCACACCCACCTTCACCCAGGCAGCTCTCCCCAGCCCTAATGTTTGCAATTAGAAACCCATTTCTCTCTCTGGCTCTTGCTTTGACAGGGCCCCCCTAGGAAGGGAGAGGAAAGGGGAGTGCATGGGGGAAGGGGGGAGAAAAGAGGAAAGCAGGGCGGCTGGAGTGAGGTTTTGCAGGCTCCCGTTATTTATGGAAAATTGGACTTGTTAATGAAGGCAAGATTCATCTGGGCTTTCAGAAGGCAGGAAGGCAGGACTCTCTCTGTCAACAGACCAATTAGCACACAATTATTTTCCCTTCCTGAAAGCTTATCAGAGGTTCTCTTTGAATGTGTGGGTTTGTACTGCTACAGACACTCTCTTTACCACTTTATCTGCAGCCTCTTTCTTCCATTGCTCTTGCAGAAAAAAAGTCACAGACTTTACTCTTTGTCCCCTGATCAGTCAGTTCTCCCCCAAAGTCAAATCTTTGATCACAAGTCAGGTTCAAGGTGAGCCCACTTAAGTAAGCTTGCTCTTAGATACTGACTTGCAAGGGGACACTCCTCTGCCTTCTTCCTACCTTGCACAGTCTTATTACCTTGCTGTAATGGGGCCACCACTGGCATCCCCTACAGTGATTTGCCACTTCTCTTACCTGCCCTGTCCTGTCAGATACCTCATGCATTGTCAGAGCTTAAGATCTAGAACTTCTGAGCTGGAGTTGAAGCAGCTGTCTCATTTCTCCATGGAGCACAGTCTCTGATGAAATGAGAAATTGAAAGATCTGCTGGCTTGGGACCCAGTAATGGATTAATGGGCTTCCCATTTTTACCCCCAGGGCCCTGGTTGAGATGCTGCCAAATGTGAACTGAATGGTAGAGGTCACATTCAGTTTTTCTTCCCCATTCTCCACCAAATTCCTATACTGCAGAAAATAATGTGAACTTAAAATACCTTTGTACTTTGTCAGTATAATAGTAACAGATTTGTCAAATTATTTGAGACCTACAAAGTGCTTTCTTCACAGTAATCCCATGATGTAGGTACTGCAAATATAATAGTATCTATCTCCATTTTATGGCAGAGTAGATTTGAAACTTCCCCAAAGTCACATAGATAAAAAGGGTCAAAGCTGGAATCCAAATTCAGGTTGTCTGACGCCAAATCCAGTGTTCTTACCATTAAGACATTTTGATAAAGATGTTATCTAATTAATTTTTCAAGTTCCACTTAAAATTTGAATAAAGCTGTGCATGAAATCCCAATCAGTTGGAAATAGAACTTTAGAGGGTCATGTAAAGAATACTGAATATAACAAGAATCCATCATTACCAGCAAATATCTCAGAATTCTTCCATAGGAAAGTTTTAATCCAATGAAGCCTCAAATTCCTGTCCCATGATGACATAGGATGATGTCATTTGGTAACTGCTACCACTCAGCCCCATGCTTGGTTTTCCAGTTCCTCAGATCGAGTACCACAATTGTTCTTGAACTGTTATGTGCAACAGACATCTTAAACTCAGTATGTCCCAAAACAGAACTCATTATCTTTACCCGTATATCTTCTCCCACTCTTACATTCCTTGTTATTGTAAAGGGCACCATTGTCCTCCCAGTCCCTCAGGTTCATCCTGGACTCCTTGGTATTTTTCACCACCTATATCCAATCTATTGTCAAGACCAGTCAATTTCACTATTGTAATATCTCTTGAATAAGCTTCCTTCTTTCCTGTCATATTTCTACCAGTCTAGTGCAGGTCTTTATCACCTCACACCTGGATTGTGGGTCTACTTGCCTCAAGTCTCTCCCCACTCTAGTCCATCCTCCATTTAGCCACTAAAGTGATTTTCCTAAAGCACAGGTTGAAGCATGTCACAACCAACCTTTACTTAATCTCCAAAGTATCCTTATTACCTCTAGGATCAAATATATAATACTTTGTTTGGCATTGAAAGCCACAATGAAGATAACTCCTCTACTTTTCTAGTCTTGTCTTCCCAACATGACTTTTTTTGATCCAGTGACACTAACCCTCTTGGCTCTTCTATGTAAAAGACACTCTATTTCTCTGCTTCAGGCTCTCTTCTATGTCTGAAAAACTTTTTTTTTCCTCTTTGATCTACCTCCTAACCTCCCTGGCTTCCTTTAAATCCAAAGAGGGTTAAGTAATTTGCACAAGGTCACAAAGCTAGTAAGTGTCTGAGACCAGATTTGAATATAGGTTCTTCTGACCCCAGGGCTGGCACTCTATCCACTGTGTCACCTAGCTGCCCTAGTTCTAGTGCTTTCCCTCTATTAATTATTTTCTATCTCTCCTACATATAACTTGCTTTGTATATATTTCTTTGCATGCTGTCTCTCCTATTTGATTGAAAGCTCCTTGAGGGAAGGGACTATCTTTTTGTATCCCCAGCACTTAGCACAGGGCCAGGTACACAGTAGGCATTTAATAAACTGATTGATTGATTCTTCTCTTTCTTGTAATTATGATCACTGGAGGCAAGTTAACAGAATCTTTGACTTGTGCCGTAGAGGATAAGACAAATAAAAATTTTTTTCTACTTTTTTTTTT